>CM031238.1:838164797-839364797 GCA_018340775.1 Taxus wallichiana var. yunnanensis
ATACATTCAAGAATTTTTAGTGTGAATCGAAGAGAATTCTCGATGTAGAAGATGACTCCACCTTAAAGAGCAAAATTCAATCATCTTGAATAAGCAAGTAATCCATAATGAGGTAAAGTTATAGAGAAATGTAGAGGTGTTAGAAAATTCATTTGAAGGCTAAAATTAAGCAATTGGATTATAAAAACTTGTAAGATGATATTGGAAATGAGGAGGAATAACTTCTCTCTTTTCATGTAATTTGGATCTATTTTCTTAATTACTTGTATACTATGAATTTATTTCACTTTATCTAAAGCACTTAAGAAAGCATAATATTATACATGTTCGAGTTGATTATAAACATAGTATTTATTCATAAGGAAATGTAAATCTATGTAGGCAATATGTTGATACATTATGCTTTTATTGTGAATCAAATCCATGTGATATAACTATTGATTTGTGTAGCTTTCTTTCCGTATTATGTTGTTAGGTCTGCTTTTGGCATCGTGTAATTTGGTATTGCAGGTTTTTATCAATTATTGATATGGAGATCAATTTAGTGGAAAATTTCCATAAATATCCCAAAATCATGATAGTACAATAAAATACTCCTAGATATTTTTGTCGCTTATTTGAATGTGAAAAACGGACTCTGTTTGAGAAAGATACCATCCAGTAGTTCCTAGTTGGAGGAGCAAAAATAGTGGAAGACCAATCGGACGCATGACACATGGTAGTGCAAAAATGATAAAAATGATAAAAGGGTGTTTTTGGTTTTCACCTCCAATTTTCGACGCTTAAGTTCGGATAGGTGGGCCTCGCTATTTGCTGGTTAGGGCCCTCGGCCCAGTCGACACACTCTTTTTGCAAAGGGGCGCCTTTTCCTCCATAACTTCATATTACCAATATCACAATTTTGTATTTAAGTGTCACATAATGTCATTGTATGGTGCATGTGGGATTATTCCCAATGTTTTTAAATTATAATTACCATACAATTTTTTTGTGTGGAACCGACTTGTTAAGTTTGGGTGCCATCTCACCGAGTTATCTTAACTAACTCGGCCTCCATCTCAACAACCCCCAACTCTCCTATGCACCAACCAAGCTCGTCATTCCAACCTTGGAATTTTTTTATACCTCATCCCACCTTGGACATTCAAACATGGCGAAAGAGATGTGATGTGGCCCAAGCCACGAATTAAGTGGGGAGGTCAAGGCTTATTAAAGCCTTTACTAAAATTATATCCACAATATGAGATCATTTATCCCAAACAAAGAAAGTATGAGTGGTGGTGGTTGGGGTGGTTTGAACCCCCAACCACATCCCTCCAAAATATATTCCTAGTTGTTAGGCTATAAGGAAGCCACAAAACCATATATGTGCAAATTGGGTTTTGTTGAAGGCTAATTCTAATACTATGTTAATTGGATAATAGAGTAGTCTTAGAAAAGTGGAATTTTGAGAATCCTAGGGACATTCTACGGATCTCGGTGTAAACTAGAAAATTGTCCAGAATTCTAAGACGCTCGTGGTGCATATATTATTTTCCTATTTTAGAGTTCTTTTGATGTCGTTATAAAGTGTAAATTTCACTTGTTGTGAGAGAATGATGGGAAGAGATTTTGCAAGTGCTTCGAAAAGGTGGAGGATGAACACTGAGCATCGCCAAATTTTTCTAAAGTTTTGAGCGCACGTATTTGTAGGTTTTGGATCTATTATATTGTAAATTATAAGTTTGATTGTACTTGTAGTTTTGACAATTTTAATGGATCGGTTCAAAATGAACCCGCAGACGTAGGCAATTTCCAAACTCCGTAAACAATTCTAGTGTTGTCTATTATCGATTTTTAAATTTTAATTTTCTAATAATTTTCCACATTTAATTAGTCAGATTTTAATTCGAATATGCTAATTTAAATCAGTTTACGACATTTATGAGAAATTGGGTAAATTAAATCTGGATGGTTTTGATTGAGCTGTGAATAAAGTCGATTTTAGGAATCCTTTAAAATCAATTATGGCTCAGTTTTAAAATATTTAAAATTCAAATTTAAATCTTTTTTCGATTCATATCGATCACGAAAACTGATGAGTAATTTATCGTTTAAGTAAACTATCAAAACAATAGTGGATCTATTGTCATTTACTGAGATCGAGTTTTGGTATCAAAGCCGGTTGAATTCAATGATTTGCTTTTGCTTTACATTTGATATTAGTTTGGTATTCTAATTCCATCAGATTTACGAGACATTGTTGGCTTTATCTTCGAGTGTGTAGTGTGCATTTTTGGAAAGTACAGGTTGTTTGCGGGTAGCTATGGGTAAATCTATGAAAGAGAGAGGCTGAAAGAGCTTGAAAGTGTCAACGAGAAAAAGTTTGGGACAATAATTCTTTCCTGAGATGCAAGATCTATTCCCTTGAAGAGCAGATTGAACATTTGAAATCAACATTAGAGAGAAAAGATGAGCTCTTGATTAAATTGCAGTGTGGTGAGCAGAAGAAGGATTTTCCTTCCACTTCAGATGCAGAAACCATGATAGATGATTGCATTGTAAGTTTTTCACCATGTTGTTCTTCCTCCCATTCACATTCAGATTTGGATTCAAGTAATGTTTTTGGTGATTTTGAAAAACACACTAAGGGCATTGGATCTAAGTTATTGCTTAAAATGGGATTTGATGGAAGAGGCCTTGGTAAGAATGGCCAAGGTATTTCTAACCCAATATAGGTAGAGGATCATCCTCGTTTTACAAGTTTGGGTTATTCTAGTGTAGGAATGGAAATTGGAGAGTGCTCCAAGAACATTGAAGGGAGACAAGCTTCGACAGCCAAGTGAATACCCCACTAGTCCTGCAAGAAGATTCTTTATAGGAAATCATTGATTCATCATCATAGGTTGATAAAGGAAAGGGTAAGAAATTTCATATAAGAGGTAATAAGATTCCACCTCCTTGGTCTTACACAAATTAGAATCATAAAAATAAGGGAAATTGTAAAACTTCTGATGATCCACTCTTTCAGTTTAAACAATATGGTTTTGATATACGAGAAGATGATGATTTAATAAAAATGGAATTAAATCTTATTTTAAGAGGAACTATTGTACTTAATATATACAAGTGATAATATATAGTAAGATACAAGTAATAAGTAAGCAAATGATTTGAAACCCTAAGAAAGAGAGGGATAGAGGGACTTAGCCAATTTACGGCGCACGGGGAAGTGATCTAGGTAGATGAAATGTTAAAACAGACTAAGGATAATGTCGTTGATCTTGACTAGAGGTTCTAGACTTTGAAACTACACATGAGAGGAATTCTGACGAGAGAGGGCAAAAGTGTCTGGTGCTAGTGTCTGGATCTGGGCGCTAGTGTCTAGGTAGATGCTATGGATCTAGATCTTTCAAGGCCAGATGATGTTCATTGTCCTTTTGTCTATTACTCTAAATGTGCTTTCTGATCTACGAAATTCCTTGTAACCTGCAAGAAAGAAGTTAACCTGCACATACCCACAAACCACATCAAACCTAAAAAGTAAAATCCATAATGGGGAGTCGAAGTGACCCCGATGGTCACCCGAAAAGTGAACTTATGACCAAGCGTTGCACTACATCTCAGACTCTATGTAGTTCTTGTGTGTGTGTGTAGAAATGATGCCCTTGTGCAAGTTGCACAGTGATAGCGGGCTAGATCTAGAATGTACCAGATGTATAGAATGTGTGGGATGGAATATAATAGACTTCCCCTCCTATGTTGTGTATGCAGAAGTGATGTAGTCCTTGTCTCTTGAATGAATGCTAGAGGGATGCCTTTGATGCTCTTTGTGCCTTTGGATGCAAGATTAGGTGATAGTATGCAATGCTTAGTATTTGGTAACTTATTTTGAAAACATAACTATGTATTTATAGGATTCTCTTGTTTGAATTTGGTAATTAACAACTGAAAGGCCGACCCAAAGTAGTAAAAATTAATTAAGAAGTGAAAGGGGTCCAAAAGGATAAGAAAAAGGTAAAGAGGGACATGAGTGCCAGAAGGACAGGAGCGCTGGCGCTAGTGTCCTAACTAGGTGATATTGTATAAGGCCATGGAAACATAAAACATCTAAATGTTGGAAATAGTGTAAGATGTATAAATCCAATGAAAGTATAGAAGACCAAGTAAAGGCGAAGGGAGTTATCAATAACTAGTTTTATCACTTGAGAGTCATGTAAATGTTAGCATACTTTTAGGACCTAGAAATGTACCCAAGTGCATAGATTTTGTGTCTATATTTTCCCCCACTTTATGTTGTTGAGTGAATACTTGATAACATAAAGTAGTTAGAAGATGTGTACCTTATGATCCTGTAGAGAAGAGTGGCGAATAGTGTGTTGAGTGGACAAGTGAAGCATAAAATGATTACAAAGTGAAGTGTAGAAACTAGGAAAGGGAAGTGGACCATAGGGATGAAGCGTATGTGTAACGTGTACTGTTGTTATGTTTATGTTTGCCGATGTAGGTTTCTTCTTGTTGCGTATTAAGGATGGACATATAAAATAAGAGCAAAAAAAAGTCAAACTCCGGTGTATGAAAAGTGAAGCAATGTATGTATAAGTAAGTAAAAGTGTCAAAGTATGTAAAAGGAAAGTGTGCACTGATGTATAAGAGTGTAAAAGATAGAGAATTGTCTTGATTTATTGAATTTGCTATTAATTGTGATTTTTTGGGTGATATCATGCTAAGAGTGAGTTTTTGGGCGATCTCATGCCGAGAGCGAGTTTTTAAGGCGATCTTAAGCTAAGAGATTTTTTAGGCGATCTCATGCCAAGAGAGAGTTTTTGGGTGATCTCACGCCAAGAGAAGAGTGTTAGGGAGAGAGGTATAGATTTTCTCTCCTTCCACGACTGCTTCCCGAATAAGCACCACCGCAAATGGTACGTCCCGATTAGTTCCATGTTTGTTCCATATTGTAAGTGATTGTAGGAGATAGAATGCATTTTGTGTTTAGAGGTAAGTGCATGCTCTATGGAGAAATATGTAGTAAACCATCGAAGACTGCGATGAATTGAGAAATTTCCTATTTTCACCCCAAGGACATTAGTGCCTAAGCGAGGACACATGCACCAAGCATTCTTTATGCAGGTCTTGGTGCTTAGTATCCGCTTTGTGTGTGAGGTATAAGTCTAGTTCTTGAACATTATGTGATTGTATGTTTGTGTTGATTCCGTACTAATCTGATCTATATTGTAACTCTAAGATGATGTAGGGGTGATTTTTCACCCAATATATGCCCCCTTGTTTGGGGTGCATGCGACGATTGTAGGAGAATGAGGTCCAAATGAGAGGACCAAATGTTGATCTGAAGTGGATACCTGTAGGGGGTAAGGGATGTGCATGGTAGAAACCAAGGCACATTCAAACAAAATGGACTCGTAACAAGTGTTATTATAAAAGCTAGCATGTAATAGAAGACAATGTAAGAGTGCAAGATGTATAAAGCTAATGAAATCTTGAAGACCAAGTAAAAGGCAATAGGGAGTTGTTAATTACTAGTTTTCTTGCTTGGGAATCATGTAAATGCTAACATGCTTTTAGTACCTAGAAATGTACCCAAGTGCATAGATTTTGTGTCTACATTTTGCCCCCACCTTATGTCATTGAATGAATACTCGATAGCATAAAGTAGCTAGAAGATTTGTACCTATTGATCCTGTAGTAAAGAGTGGCAAATAACGTCTTTGAGTGCACAAGTAAAGCGTGAAATGATTACAAAGTGAAGTGTGGAGACTAGGAAAGGGGAGTGGACCCTAGGGGTGAAGCGTATGCGTAGATTTTACTGTTGTTATGCTTATGTTTGTTGATGTAAGATGCTTCTTATTGCGTATTAAGGATGGACCTACAAAATAAGAGATGTAGTGCCCACTCCTCTTCGACACTATTTTCATTATGATGATATTACTGTTGGATTGATACTTAGACATTTTGATTATTATATATTGATCAGTAGATGATAGACTATGCAGATATTTGGACTATTGACATGTTGTGATTTACATTTTGATTATGATGCACTGGATGACGATGATGGACAGATATATATGTTGATTTGCAATATTCTAATTTTATACTAACATGTCATATTCGGATGCATAGCCTATGTTGGATATTTTGAGTAGAATTATGATTTTATGGATGTTAAAATTGAATTAATTGATATGATGATAGATGATAGAATTGTTAATTTTGGATGACGATTATTGATTTTTATATGTATATTATTCTCGATGTTGTTGATACGGTCGTAAGGCTAGAGAGGTATTTTGTTTGTGTTGCAGGGACATTTTATCACATACATTGAAAGGGGATAGGGGACCAACCCCATAAGGATGTCGGGTGTTGTGCAACATGGCCAAAATTTGACAACTTGTGTATAATGTTATGTGCATCTTGGATTGAGCTTGGGTGAAGGATTCAAAGGCTTTTGAGAAAAGAAATTGGAAGCTTGATGGAGAGGTAGGCTCTCCTCTTTTCTTTGCATCTTTGTATTAATGTATTTGATGTAGAAATGGTGTTTGTTTGTATATTGTATGAGTGTTGTGGTTATGTTGTTTGTGAATGGGTAGCTTTCCTTAAGTTGTGTGTGGGAGATGGATTTATGGGACCATTGGGGAGGGAAAAGGGAGATGTGAGGCATGCATTTTGGAGGGAGTGTGAGTTTGAGTTCCACCTATGGGGAGTGAAAAGGATAACATGGTTATATTTTGCATTTTGCAAGTGTAGAAATAAGGATTGATTTATGTTTTGAGTTGTGCACATGGAGGATTTTGGGTGGAACTCCTACTTCACTTGGGAGACAAAAGGAGGTGGTGCCCATATTCCATTGCTCCTTGTTGGCTTGTTGTAGTCAAGCCTTTGTGTTTGTTGGGGAAATTGTTATTTTGTTTGAATGGTTTATTTTGAATGTGTTATTTGATTGTGTTATTATGGAATGCTTGTTGTGGAAGCCTCTTGTAAAAGTTGTCAAATGTTGCATAATACCCCATATTGTTCTTTGGTTGGGGCTCGAGGAGGCCAATAAGGGGATGGCTTCTCCTCTTATTGGATTATAGGTTGGGCGGAGAGCGTCGCCTATACCCCTTTATTTGTATGGTGATTCAAGTTTTGAAGAGTTGAAGGATGCAAGTTGAAAGCTATGAAGTTGGGAGATGACTTGGAAAGAAGACTTGTGTTTTGACCTTGTTGGAAGAATTCTCCATGTTGTAAAATTTATTATTGTTCCCACTTAGAGTGGAAGATTGTAACTTTTGTATGTTTGAAAGAAAGTCTTGTATATTTCATTTATTCCAAGTTGTAGTGATTTAGTTGAATGTAGAAAGAACTTTTGTTGTATACCTTGTTGGAAAGGACTAATTTTATTGAAAGAAATGGATTAGAAGTTCTTGTATTGCAAAAAGAATGTTATTGCAACTTGTAATTATCATATTTGTATTGTATGGTTGAAAAGAGAAATTCCAAAGTATGTTCAATAAAAGAAAACTTACATTTCATATTGTTGAAGGTTGTATGTTTGAATGGAAAAGCTATGCATTTGGTAATTTTAAGTTATGAAACTAAGATATGTTATCAATCTATCAACTAAAGAATTGTAGACACCTTAATTAAAATTAATGTTGCCTTAGAAACCAACCTAAGTAGGAAAATGTTTGGAAAATACTTTAATTTAAGGTTTTGTTTTCGGGAAATAGAACTGTCACCCTGTGCAGAGCGGCGGTTTCAAAACCGTCGTCCAGCTCAAAGCGGTGGTCAATGAACCGCCCGGGAAGGGAAGGGTAGCAGTCCCAGGACCGTCGGTGTGCATAGGGTGGTAGTTTCGTCACTTTTTGAGAAAAATAAAAATCACGACTATGAAAAACCAGATTGAATTTTAATTAAAATCTAAGCTTTAAACCTTCAAAATGAAACTACCAACAACTAGTAATTGATCAAATTTAATTGTTTAAGCTTATAAATCCTCTTATGGGCATCCAAATGTGTAAAATTTCATAGATTAAATGAAATGAGGGTTTTCCCCAATTGTTGAACTCAAAGAATGTTTACATTAAATAAAAAAATAGATCCACGGTGGGATCTCTACATTAAGCAAATGAAGAACCTTACAATAGCAAACCCTTGTCTAAACTAAACTATGAAGAGAATAATGGAGGAAGATTTCTCCATTTACAACTTGAACCAAGGAAATTTATCCATGGTTGCACTTCTTGCTTTCATGGCTTCTCCTCCTTCTCCTCTTCCAAACCTACAAAACAAGAATGAACAAATGAGGTTGTTTTTGGGGCAAATAGAAATAAAAAGAAACCCATAAGGATATTTAGGGCAACCCAAATCTAAGGGCTAGGATAG
Source organism: Taxus wallichiana var. yunnanensis (assembly GCA_018340775.1). Classification (NCBI taxonomy): domain Eukaryota; kingdom Viridiplantae; phylum Streptophyta; class Pinopsida; order Cupressales; family Taxaceae; genus Taxus; species Taxus wallichiana. The sequence goes on from CM031238.1 coordinate 838,173,165, forward strand.
ATTCAATCTAATGGCCCAGATTAAACCCTACCTCACTTAAGTGGGAGGTATTTTGTGGGAATGAAATTTATTTAAAAGTGCATGGGTAATGGGGTGAATGGGGCCACTTAGTGGCTAGGCAAATAATTAAACTTTTGTGTTAGAAAATAAAGTAATCTTGGTGCATGATAATTAATTAAACTTATGGAACTTGGTAAATGTATTGTTTTAAACCGTAAATATATTTTAGGAAGTAAATTAATAATATTTAATTATTAATTTAATTCCAACTTTCACAAGCTTGTGTAGAAAGACTTTAACCAAGAAATTTATTAATTATGGATAATGTCTAACCTTGCAAACCTCTTTTAAAACAAAAAAATTATTGTAATTTTGACTATTAAATTATTAGTTTCTATTTTGATTTGAGTAGAATTTTGTGGGTGTTACAAGAGCGAAAAAGTAGTCAAATTCTAGTATATGAAAATCGAAGTAATGCATGTATAAGTATTTAAAAGTGTAAAAGTATGTAAAAGGAAAGTGTACTTTGATGTATAAGAGTGTAAAAATAGAGAATTGTATTGATTTAATGAATATGTTGTTGATGGTGAGTTTTTGGGTGATCTCATGCCAAGAGTGAGTTTTTTGGGTGATCTCATGCCGAGATCAAGTTTTTAGGCAATCTCACGCCAAAAGCGAGTTTTGGGCGATCTCACACTAAGAGCGGTTTTTTTGGTGATCTCACGCCAAGAGAAGAGTGTTGGGGAGAGAGGTCTAGATTTTCTCTCCTTCCATGACTGCTTCCCAAATAAGCACCACTATAAATGGTACGTCCCGATTAGTTCCATGTTTGTTACGTATCGTAAGTGATTGTAGGAGATAGAATGCATTGTGTTTAGATGCAAGTGCATGCTCTTTGGAGAACTATGTTGTGAACTATTTGAAGAATGTGATGAATTGATAAATTACTTATTTCTACCCCCAGGACATTAGTGCCCAAGCGAGAACACAAGCACCAAGTGCTAATGTCGGGTCTAGGGCTAGTTTTCACTATGTGTGTGAGGGCCAAGTCTAGTTTTCGACTTTTCTCTTATTGTATGCCGTGTTGATTTTTCTTGTTTTGATCTATACTGTAACTTTGAGTTGGTGTAGGGGTGATTTGTTCACCCAATATATGCCCCCATGTTTTGGGTACATGTGACGACTGTAGGAGAATGTGGCCCAAATGAGAGGACCAAAAGCTTATCGAAGTGGATACCGTAGGGGGTAGGGGATGTGCATGGTAGAAACCAAGGCACATGCAAATAAGATGTACTAGTAACAAGTGTTAGTATAAAAGATAACATGTAATAAAAAAACAATGTAATAAGCAACTAGGAAGACAAAATGGACCACGAAAAGTGGTTTTCAAACATGGGACATTGTAATGTCATAAGACAATCAGTGGTCAAAGCGAATCAAAGCATACAATGAAGAAGCGAGAAATAGGGCATATCCCACAAACAATAGCATACAATAGCAAACAATAGCAAACAAAATGTATCAGATAATCATGGTTGTATATAGTCCTGCAAGGAAAATGTTACACATGAATCACCCGTTAGCATGTTAAAAAGATAAATAGTATGTCAAAGCATGCATATAGCGTTGAAAAGTAAGTGCTAATAAGAATCAGTAGTAAATGGTGAAACAATAGAACTGTAATGTGTGAGATTAGTAAAGGTAGATGCCCTTAGGAGCCTCGGTGGGACTGGAAAGGGAGTTAGTGTCGAGCATCATGCATCATGTAAGGAGTCTGTAAGATATATGCATTCACTTCAGAGACCAAGTGAACGCGCATGTGTATATAGAAAAAGATATTGACATACTAATAATTTGGATAACATAGTAAGCAAAGTGCAACATGTAAGTAGTATAAGCAAACAAGAGTAAATGCAACCAAGATATGCAAATGTTGTGAAAGTGTGATAGTCTGGTATGCAAAATGTGAAGATGGGAGGTGTTGTGTTTCCCCAAGTGCATGTGTATAAAATGAGGTTCATTTATAAATTCCCGTCATCGATCGAGAATGAGCCATAGAACAAGGGTGTGTCATCGGGAAATGGGTTTGTTGGGTGCGAGTAGATAATAGAAAGATGTATCATGAAGCACATAACGTGAAGTGTGTAATGTGAGGTTCATTAATATATGTGACTCTACTACGGTCAAGTTCAAACCATACCACGAGAGTGTGTCATAGGGTAGTGAATATAAAGTATGAGTACTAGAGATGTGGTAATGCTCAAAAAGATAGACATGAAACACAAAGTGTGAGTAGCCAAGATGCGATAAGTGGGGTTCATGGAGGAATTACACCCTCAACAGTCAAACATAAACCATAGAACAAGAGTGTGTCATCGGGAAATGATGGTATAATGTGTATACCACATATGTGAGAGGTTGAGAAAGCTAGACATTAAGCGCGGAGCGTGAGATGCAGTAGATAAATGATAAGTGAATAGTATGTGTAGGTAACTATGGATTAGAACATGTGACTACGAGGGGGAGGAGAGTTTAATGCCCCCAAGTGTGTAAGTAATGGATATATATGGCGAGAGTTTTAAATATGTCATAATAAAATATATGGTTTCCATAATGGTAGGTAGGAGTAAGGGTAGGACCAAGGTTGGATTTTGGTTTGACATGAGGCAAGTTAAAGAAGTTAGATATTACAGGGTGAATTGGTTGGTCTTGCTTGGTTGGTAGTGGCTTATTTGGGATGGGTAACAATGTAGATTAATTTATAGGAGAAGGTGATGGGGACATATTTTGAGAGGTGGTTTCTTAGTTGGAATTGGTAACGTTGTAGAAGACTTGATAAAAGGAGGTGATGGGATATGAATTTTGAGAGGTGGTATGACATTGGGTTAGATAGGCGACACTTGTTTGACTAGAGGAGGGAAATTAGTAACTACGGTTTGTTGTTCATTAGAATTAGAGGGATCAGATTTGGGAGTCCAATTGGATTTGGTAAGTGGAGATGAGCATGCAACAAAGGGATGTGTAGAAAAATGTAGTCACAAAATCACACACTTTAGACATTATTTAGTCTCGGTCTCATACTACTATTCATATGGTTTTTGAGTGAAGAAATTACTAATTAACCCCATCTTTTGGCCATTTTACTTTGATTTTATCATTGCTGCCGACCTCCCATACACACTTGCCCAGTCTATTTTCGTTGTTTTTCATCATTTTAGCCTTGACTAGGGCACCTGTGCTTGAGTGCCTTGATCACGCCCTAGTCGGGCGCCCGATCCTTTTCCCACTTTCTTACCACTTTTTGGGCACTTTCTAGCCATTTGAGCATTTCATATTTCTTGTGGTTGGCCTCTTCGGGGTTAATTATGAAATTAGATCAAGAGAACCATATAAATATAAAGTTATGAAACCATAATGAGGGACCAAGCACTAGTCATTACTATCATCACCTAAGGTTGCATCCATCAAAGTCTCCATCCATCTAGCTCCATCACAAGGCACGAGATTGGTTCATCTACATCACACAAGCATAGGAGGGAAGTTTATTATATTCATCCACCATTCTATTACATTTTTACACATATTTATTGCTCACTACTTTCACAAAGTGTGTGGTGACACAAGAGCACCTAGGGCATGATTGCACACACTTGCACATAGAACTACATCGGGTTTGAGATGTAGTGCAACACTCAGTTAGTAATTCCACCATTGTGGCAGTTGAGGTTAGTCCGACCCCTTCATATGCATCTTTCTTTTTTAGGGTTTGATGTTTGTCTTAGGGTTTTGCATGTATTTTCTTCATCACTGACTACCGGTGACATCCAACGCAGTTTGGATACATTAGTGTGACAAAAGCAAAGGCTTCAGATCATTTAACGACCCTAAAATCTAGTTTTTGGACCTCTTACATAGACCAGGGCACCCAGAACGCAAACTAGGGCACCCACAGTGCCCTGATACTCTCCAGGTACCCCAGTCCACTCAAATTACCCCGGATCTGCAAGTTTATGGACTTGACATAGTCATTTCCTCCTTATGTTTCTCAAAGCCAACTCTAGGACACGGTCCAACAAATTTTTGAATCAGCTAAGCTCCTTCCAACCCTTCTTTTCATATTAGGGTTTCTATTTTCATTAGCCTAGTTACTTGGGGTCACTTTCTATATTTATTTACCGCTTTCATTTATGTTATTTATTGTTGTTCCTAGTTAGATTAACTACCATTATTCCACATTTTAGTTAATCATTTTGGTGAACCCATACTCCATCTTCACGCATATAGGATCCTTACTCTTTGTCATCCTAGAGTCTAGTCATCATGATATCTCATTATTGATTATTTTCTGCTTATGCACCTTGATGTATGGTATAGATTCCAACATCTTCTAGCTACTACCCACATTCGTGTTGACATGCATCCTGACTCAATATATCAAACTTTTGTAGATGCATTTTCTCAACATCTATCATTCAAATCTAATCTTCCTGCTGACTTAAACACTTTTGATAATGACCCACCCTTGCATATTATGATTCACATTCTCAATATGGGTATCAAGCGCACTTTAATTGATAATGGATCTGAGCTTAATCTATGTCCTATGTCATTCCTTCAAAACTTAGGTCTTTTCGCTCATGATGTTAGTCCATCATCCCTCTCACTCCGTGCATATGATGGTTTTCGTTTTCCATCCATGTGTTGGTCACATTACATTACCTATTACTATAGGACCCAAAATTATCAACACAATGTTATTTGTCATTAATTTCCTAGTCTCTTACAACTGTTTTCTAGGTAGACCATGGCTTCATGCCATGAATTTTTTTGCTTCTCTGTACATTATTGTGTTAAGTTTCTCCATGAAGGCATTGAATATATTGTTCTTCATGACCGTGACCCATTCCAATATTGTGATCACGCTCCTAATACTAGTCTTCCTATTCCACGTATTAATAATATAGATGATCCCAACCTATGGATGAATAACCTCACTTATCACCACTTAATAGTGTTATTTGTGTGATATATGTAGTTTCCTCTACCCACCTACTACTATTATTGCTATTAATCCTTATTAGTGTCCTATCCGGTCATGGATGTCACTCTATCACCTACGCCTTCACATGCACTACCTCCATTAGCATACGCTCACCTTTTACTTGCACACTTTTCAAAATGACTCATATTGGGAACATATTCCATTTGATCCTACTTGTGATGTTATTATCTGTTCACATGATGGTCTAGCTCAACTTGGTTTTGATTTTGAGGACCTTTATCCTCCTACTCATGATCCTCATTTATATTATGGCTTCATCATCACTATTATCGTTGCTTATGGTCTACGTGTCTTTCATCTTATGGTCTATCTATCATGCACTCCACGCTCTTCTCCACTCACATTAGGAGAGTCTTGGCTTACTTATATAGGGGGTACATTGGATCCTGATCATATTGATATTTCATTTCCTATGCCCTTCGGTCACATATTCATTTGCAATAGTTCCTTTCTTGGCTATACATAAAATCTCACTCGTTGGTATGCATGCACGGTTGTCCACTTCCTCCATTCACTAATGAATATGCCATGGGTATGTACCATTTACGCCTCAATGGTTCATTACATGATCAACTAGACACTTTATTATTTATCAAGTCACCAATGTTTATCCTATGACTTATGATCCCGAAAGCGATGATTCTTAGATGACATTACATGATTTGCATCCTTCATTTTACATACTTGGGGACATATTATTTACACATTTCCCCCCACCTCCTATTATCATCCTTACATCTCTCATCTCTACATTCTCATACATCAATCTTCTAGCATATGCATACTCATCACACACTTATACAGGTATCATCATTACCTAATGACACACTCTTGTGCTTCGGTTCACACTTGATTGTTGAGAGATACTTACTACACATGAACCCCACACACTACCCCATAGGTATTACACATTACATTTCTTCACATATTTCACGCCACATGTCTTACATCTTACATCATACACTTTGCATTTAGTCTACCCCATTTCATCATTGTGACATTTGCACATCTATATATCATATTATTCTTCATCATACAAGTGTCCTACTCCTATTGTCTATGAGTCTAACATTACATCCTACTCATTCTATACATACTACATAGCACACATCTTCATCACATGAAGTCTATCTACACACATTACATTGCATATTATTCATTATGTATTACACATCTTACACATCATATGGTTGGCTATTATCATCACACATACTACATATTATTCTACACACTACACTCACTACCTTATGATGCACTTTAGTTCCTCGGTCCATACTTGACTGTCGAGGGTTTACAAATCAAATGGACCTTATCATACACACACGTTCATCATTTACCTTTTTAATGCAACATTACTAGGTTAGTGACATACGCTTTAGGCTAAATGGTCACCTATCCCTTCATCTTATAGTGGTATACGCTTTAGGCTACATCACCACTCCTTTATTCATCTAGTAGTGATATATGCTTTAGGCTACATCATCACCCTTTGATCATCTTATCATGATATATACGCTTTGGCTATAGGGTTGACGACACATCATTTTTAGGTCATATCATCAACATACACATACACATTCATCATAACGCGTTAGACACAACACACATTTCAACCATTTCTGATGACGACACTCTCATTTACGGTTCATTCTTGACTATTGAGGGGGAAAACCAAATGAACCTCATTGCATACATTTCCATTCACTCGGGGGGGCACATGACTCCTATCATTCCATCTTGCATTCCATTCCATCCATCCACAACATATTACATATCTTGGTTGTTTTTACTCTTGCTTGCATTTGCTTGTATATGGTCGCTTTATTACACATGCTAGTTAGATATCTTATATGTCATTTATCTATACCATACACACATGCATGCATGTTCATGCCTTTTTTTAGTTGTGATCGCAGATACATGTCTTTTACATGCAACATGGATGCTTCCTTCTACCCATCCTACATTGGTCGTTGGGGGCATCCACATTCGTCTCTCATAGGTGTTATTGTTTCATTTTGTACTTAGCACTTTACATTACTTGGTTATACACGCTTTTGACATATGAGTTATTTTCTAACATGCTAATGGGTGCTTCATGTGCAACATTTATTTACAGGATTATTTTCTTCCATGGCTATCTATTGTTTGTACTTGCTTGTTTTTTTTTTTTATTGTATGGGCCTTGCCCTTTGTTTGGTGTGCACATTTGTTTGTTGTATGCGGCCATGATGCCTATTATGTGTCTTACGACATCATGAGTGATGTCCCATGTTTTGCACCCACTTTGTGTGGCTTACTTTTTCTTCTTACGTGTGTTTACATTACTACATTTTTGTAGCTTATACACATTGTTTGCGTAGCTTACACATTACTTTATACATGCATGTTTGTTTGTACTAACACTTGTCTTTGGCTAGCCTCTTGTTTTGTGTGTGCCTTGGTTTCTACCAAGTGCTTTCCTTTCCCCTTGCAAGGGAAGAGTTACAGAGTTCATGTGGTTGGTCCTCTTTTGGGGCCGCATTCTCTTATTGATGTCGCATGCCCCCCAAAGAGGGGGCATCATTTGGGTTTTTACATACTACACAATGCTTTTACAGTTCAATTTAGTTCAATTTTCTCCCTTGGACATTGTGGGTTATGGATTGTGGTGAGTGGGTTCAGACCAGTCTATGAACCCTATACACAATGAATTTTACAGGACATGGTTGTCCTTAGCATTCTGGGGAGTAGTTACAAGTTAGAGGATACAGTGGACTTCCTCTCTACACTACTTTGACATAGTGGCGTCGGATCGCCCAAAAAACTAGGAAGTACAAAGATCTCTTCACACATATTAGGGAAGTAATTACAAGGTTGGAGAATAATGCAACTTTCTCCCTACACTTCTTTGGCTATGGCGTCGGATCACCCAAAAACCCAGGACAGGATATCCTCTTTCTACACTTTTTTCTCTCGACATGGATCAGGTGCACATGTTCCATTTTTCATTTACGTACTTTACATTTACATTTTCACATACATATACATGTGTTTTTACATATACATATATACATGCGTATTTGACTACTTGATCATTTCTCCTTGCAGGTTCATCCATATGAGAAGCAAGTAGTCAACAACAACTACAACAATGGGGGCAACAACAACAACATTTTTGGAAACACACACCATACTAACCATGCAGGTACATCACACACATCAGAAACTACACATGTGTTTCCTCCCTAGGTTCACTCTCATCACTTTTTTGCACTTTTGCATCTTTAGTTTCCATGCTCTCATCATATTTTTGTCACTCCACGCTTTGTCTAGTCCTTTAGCATGTTTCTACATCACTCTACATGGATTATCAGGTACACATCTCTATCTACTTTATGTTATCAAGATTTTCGCTCACCAACATAAAGTGGGGGAAAATGTAGTCACAAAATCACACACTTTAGACATTATTTAGTCTCGGTCTCATACTACTATTCATATGGTTTTTGAGTGAAGAAATTACTAATTAACCCCCATCTTTTGGCCATTTTACTTTGATTTTTGTCATCACTTCCGACCTCCCATACACACTTTCCCAGTCTATTTTCATCATTTTCCATCATTTTAGCCTTGACTAGGGCACTCATGCTTATATTGGGGCACCGCATAGGTGCCCTGGTCCCAGTCTGGGGCACCTTGATCCTTTTCCCACTTTCCCGCCACTTTTTGGGCACTTTTTAGCCATTTGAGCATTTCATATTTCTTGTGGTCGGCCTTTTGGGGTTAATTACAAAATTAGATCAAGAGAACCATATAAATATAAAGTTATGAAACCATAATGAGGGACCAAACACTAGTCACTACTATCATCACCTAAGGTTGCATCCATCAAAGGCTCATTTGCATCCATCTAGCTCCATCACAAGGCACAAGGTTGGTTCATCTACATCACATAAGCATAGGAGGGAAGTTTATTCTATTCCATCCACCATTCTATTACATTTTCTACACATAGTTATTGCTCGCTACTTTCACAAAGTGCAACTGGCATAAGAGCACCTAGGGCATGATTGCACACACTTGCACATAGAACTACATCGGGTCTGAGATGTAGTGCAACACTTAGTTAAGTCCACCATTGTGGTAGCTAAGGTCAAGTCGACCCCTTCATATGCATCTTTTTTTTTTAGGGTTTGATGTTTGTCTTGGGTTTTTGAGGCTTTTCTTCATCACTACTGTGGTAACATCGTGTAGTTCGGATACATTAGTGTGATGAAGCAAAATGAAGGCTTCATATATCTAGCGACCCTGCAAATCTAGTTTTTGGACCTCCTGCACATACCAGGTGCCCAAAACACATATTAGAGTGCCCACAGGGCATTCTAATACTCTCCCAGGTGCCCCAATCCACTCATTTCCCATATCTGCAAGTTTTCTAGACTTCGACATAGTCATTTTCTCCTCTTGTTTCTCCAGTCAACTCTGTGACACAATTCAACAAGTTTGTTGAATCAACTAAGCTCTTTCAACCCTTCTTTACATATTAGGGTTTTATTTTCATTAGCCTAGTTGCTTGGGTCACTTTCTATATTTATTTACTTCTTTTATTTATTGTTATTTATTGTTGTTCCTAGTTAGATTAACTACCATTATTCCACATTTTTGATAAGGAGGAAGCAATGAGTAGGTGGAAAGTTGATCAACTAGTGATTGAGGAGCTTAGGAAGAATATCATGTTGCTTAACATTTAGATCAAACTTGAGAGGTCTTTGGTAAGCGGTAAGAATTGGGGTTCACTTATATGAGCACATGTAGTAGACATAAGATTAGGATGAGGTGTAGAAGAAAATTAGCATGGGCTTGAGAAGTAACCTTGAGATGTTGGATTTTAGTTGTGAGAGATGTAATCATGGTTTCCATAGCTTGAATTTTATCTTGAAATAAACAATGTAAAGCTTGAATTGACTTGTAAATAGATTGATTAGTTGTGGTATCAGGATGAATATGATCATTGGAGAGACGATCGAATATGACACTTACTTGTGTAGGCAACATATTGCAAGGGAGGTACATAGTTTCTAGGGATTTTGGAGAACATCTTTACAAGGTGGGTAAATTTGAAGTAACTAATGTAAGGAGACTTGAGAAACCTTATGAGCCATGAAAGAAAAGGTAATGTGAAAAATAAGGATCCAAATGACCGATCATGAGTGGGGTTCACCAAATGATTTAATAAATTTTGAATTAAATCTTATTTTTTGAGTAAATTTTGTACTTAATGATATACAAGTGATAATATACGAGTAAGACCACAAGAAATAAGTAAGCAAATGATTTGAAACCCTGAGCAAGAGAGGGATAAAGGGACTTAGTTGATTTTCGAGCAAACAAGAAGTGATCGGGTGGATGAATTTATGAAACAAACTAAGGAGAGTTTTGTTGATGTTGAATGGAGGTTATGGACTCGAAACCGTATGGGACAGGATTTCGGGAGGGGATAGTAGTGCACAGTGCTTAGTGTCTAGATCTAGGTCTTTGGTGTCGGAGTAGATGTTGTGGATCTAGATCTTTCAGGGCCGAATGATGTTTGGTGTCCTTTTTTTTCTGTCACTCTAAATGCGTTGTTTGGTCTATAAAAGTACCTGTAACCTACAAAAAGGAAGTTCACCTACACATAGCCACAAACCACATCAAACCTATAAAGGAAAATACATAATGGGGAGTTGGGCTATCCCCGAAGGTCACCCGAAGAGTGAACTTACGACTGAGCATTGCACTACATCTCAGACTCCATGTAGTTGTTGTGTGTGTGTGTGTGTAGAAATGATGCCCTAGGATGCCCTTGTACAAGTTGCACAGTGATAGTGGGCTAGATCTAGAATGTATCAGATGTATAGGATGTGTGGGATGGATTAGAATAGACCCCCCTCCTATGTTATGTATACAAAAGTGATGCAACCCTTGTCCCTTGAATGAGTGCTAGATGGATGCCTTTGATGCTCTTTGTGCCTTTAGATGCAAGATTAGGTGATAGTATGCAATGCTTAGTGCTCGGTCCCTTATTTTGAAAGCATAACTATGTATTTATGTGGCCCTTGTTTGAATTTCATAATTGACAACTGAAAGGCCAACCCAAAGTAGTAAAAAGTAATTAATAAGAGAAAATGGGTGCACAAGGATAAGAAAAGGTAAAGAGGGACAAGAGCACCCAAGAGGATAGGAACGTCTAGCGTTAGTTTCCTAATTGGGCGCTAATGTCTGAGGCCATGGAAAGATAAAATAGTCAAATGTTGGCAAGAGTGCAAGATGTATAAATCCAATAAAATTACAAAAGACCAAGTAAAAGGCTAAAGGGAGTTTTCAATTACTAGTTTTCTCTCTTAGGAATCATGTAAATACTAGCATGCTTTTAGGACCTAGAAATGTACCAAAATGCATAGATTTATGCTTTTCAATGCACTTTTTGTAGGTGAAGTAATCATTTTGTTGCCATTTGTTGGAAGAGAAATTCTTTCTTGTAGAAGTGGTTTCCTGATGAGCTCAATACTAAAGACCAATCTCGTTGTTCTAAGGTGAGAAATGACACACAATTTTCCTCTCCTAGGAAGAGGAATTTTTGCACTCATTGTCGTATGAGTGGACACAAGGTTGAAAGATGTTGGAAACTTCATCCAACAAGCCATCCGAGAAATGGTAAGAAGAAGTTGGTTTATAAGGTAAAACAAAAATAAGTTGTTAATTCACCAATGAGAAAATAAGACAACCTTAGATCTATCCACATATTGTCCACAAATGAGTCCATTTTATTTTGATATGGACAATGAAAAATCATTTATTTTAATGGATAGATTTATATAGAATTGTTGATATTGATGAATAACATGATTTCAATTCATTTTGTTACCTTTGATTTTGGGATTCCGGTTGATTGAAGAAAATGAATTAAACCCATATTTTATAAAGCATGTTAAAAGGGAAAATGAATTTTGGAGTTCAAATTCGTGAGGGGAACTGGGAGACAGGTTCATCATATAAAGACCATATCAAAATAATTACAGAGAATAGACAAAATAATTACGAATAATATTCTTTACACTATAATAATTCTTTGTATCATTTTTGCTAATACAATGGCTAATATATAGCCATAGAGGTAGGCACAACAACATCCTAGAAAATAGGAACGAATACCCTAGGAATAGTTACGGGTGACAACAATATATATTATATTGTTATAACTATATAACAATATAATATTCAACAACTAATTACTAACATTCACTATAATAATAATTACCAATGTAATTATTATTCACACATATACAAATGTAGAGCACTAATATATTATATTTCCTAACATTCCCCCTTAGTGCGAACATAAGGAAAACCTACCTTTGTACTTGCACCTGCTCATGATTTGGTGATTTTCACAGGATAATCACAAAGCTCAAGGATGGTTTTACAAACGGTTGACCAAACCGAGAATGGTGGTTTTGTAATTGGTTTACCACAAACCACAAAGTGATGGTTTTGCGAATGGATTACCAACAACTAAGAATGGTGGTTTTGCAATTGGTTTACCACAAACCACAAAGTTATGGTTTTGCGAATGGATTACCAATAACTAAGAATGGTGGTCTTGCTATTGGTTTACCACAAACCACAAATGAAGGTTTTCAAGTGGTTTACCTACAACCACATCATGATATGCCAAGTACTATTCTCAGCTCTCATCACATCTCACTGCAGGGAATAACATAGGAAATTTTGTTGAAATCTGCTTTCGTACATACATAGAAAAAGATGACATAATGGAAATGGAACATTGGATCATGTTCCCCCCCTCAATGTGAAATTTCCACTTATTGAAAACTACAAACTGTACCACACTGGAAGCACTAAAATCAAACTGCACACACACACATGTCACCAAAGTTGATATGCGGCCTCGTCATTGGCAACTGACAAGAGGTCGTTGATTGACCTCAACCCTCGATTCCTCCTACCTCCAGTCTCATGTTGCTAGTTCAGTTGGATTTGATCATGGAAATCATATGAAAATTCCCCCCCTCAAGTTCAACTCGGACGTCGGATTCCACCGAAAATGCGTCCAGCTAAAAGTGAGGCAATTTTAATTTTTATTTTTATTTTTACAATATTTTAACATTGACTCTTGACACCAAACGATACCAAATACCTAAAATCACCTATTGGACTTTTACAATGACAACTTCTTCTTCTTCTTCTTCTTCTTCTTTTCCGACACTTTTGATGACTTGACAAATGAAAAAGACAACAAATGACGACACTTTTAGATGGAGAGTATTAATTTAATGAAAACAAACGACTATTGATGAATTAACTAACACATAAAAAGTAATAGTTGATTACTTTTTAGAATAATGAAATAATCAAGTTAATGACACTATGACATAACATCATGAAAAGACTTACTTTGACTTTATAACCTGAAATAATTAAAAATAAAGACTTACTACATACGTTATAAAATACAATGAATGTGTACCAAATGATTTTTGACAATGACAAAAAAAAAAAAACAATTATAGGACATTTTAGACTCTCACCTAAAATATCTCTATAAAAACTTCTCTAATGAAACTCAAAATAACATGGAAATAAAAAATATTCTAAAACTAACTAATACCCACAAATACAAAGAACCCAAAGTGAAAAAGTAGTATCGACTAAACCAACGCGTGTAGTTTCTATAATCACACCTTTTATGTTTAGAGACTGCAGGCATATTTTGTTGAAGCCACGTGTTGAAACAGAATAGTGAAGTGTCCAGAGAAGAGCGACTTCATGACGTGGAGGAAGCCAACATGAACATAGCATTGGAAGTGAATCATAGACGCCAATTGGTGATCAACACATTTGCTTGTTATGATAAAACCAAAATGATATGCATAGTAAACAAATGACAGAGGTTACACATGTTATTTTATTATCTGGAATACGTATTACTGATCATTCAATGTTGTCAAGTACTCATCTTGTTGATGCACTCTCTGATATGTGTCGAAGGACCAGAATGCACTGATCAAAATGTTTTTATAGCCAAGAAAACTAAGCACATGAAGATTTGTTGATACAGCCGCGTCCAATTCGAGGAGACTGTGGACAAGTCTGAGTATTTACACACATCTGCATGCACACAATGTCTACAAAATAAATATGAGGATCTCCAGATCTAATGCGAACTGTGAATGCATATGATTCTTTTGAGGGGTGGATCACTTTTTTTTTTTTACAGTGCTGCAAGACCGTCTATGGGTACAAAGTGATGTGGTAACTCAGTCAATAATTGCAATTACAAGAAAAAATCCATCAACCATAAGGCGAGTCCCTCCAAATCTTACCTTCGGCAGACAAACACACAGTGAAACTGATCACAAAGATCTTACATGGCTCTGATACCAAATATAAAGACCATATCAGAATAATTGCAGAGAATAGACAAAATAATTACGAATAATATTCTTTACACTATAATAATTCTCTGTATCATTTCTGCTAATACAATGGCTAATATATAGCCACAGAGGTAGGCACAACAATGTCCGTAAAATAGGAGCGAATACCCGGAATAGTTACGGGTGACAACAATATATATTATATTGTTATAACTAAATAACAATATAATATTCAACAACTAATTACTAACATTCACTATAATAATAATTACCAATGTAATTATTATTCACACATATACAAATGTAGAGCACTAATATATTATATTTCCTAACACATCCCGCTTAGTTATCTTATTATTTTTGAAAATTTGAAACAAACTCCTTTTGAATCTCCTACTTAGCATTTTGAGTTCCTAACGGTTTGTGAATTAAACTCATATTTTCATCTTTGGATATTTTTACAGTGTAGTTTACATCGATTATTGGGCACCTTAATAGTGTTCAAAGATTTGGTAGTTTCACAAGGTCAGTGGACATTAGCCTAGTTGTTGGCTTTTGGTGTCATATTTACTTGATCTATATTTGGGTAAAATCGTATTGTCGAGAGATTAGACATGTCGCGGGGAATCAATTTGATAGTTGCCTCTTTTGGCATTTGATTGTTTATTTTTAAGCTGATCAATTTTGTGATGGAAGTTGCTGGATCATTGTGGTTTGTGCGCTTCTTCAAGGATCCAAATTAGATATTCACCTATTATTGGCTTTGATTTATCTTTTTAAATTGATCTATGTTGTTTTGCAGAGATTGGAAAATCATAGGAAAATTAGTTGGACTTTAGCTTCTTTTCGGCATGTAGATTGTCCATATTTAAATTGATCAATTTGGTGATTTTTTTCAATAATTTGCGTAGTAAAATTTTACCTATAATGTTATTTCTATGGATCTTGTGTGTTTGTGAGATGTAGGAAGATGATTGGCAATTTCAATGGGTGAAAACAAATTTTGTGGAACAAAATCCTTCTCAATGGGGAGGTGTGATCCAAAGATCAATTTAGTGGACAAAGTTTCCCTAAATATCCCAAAATCATGATAGTACGATATAAGACTTCGAGAGCTTTTCGTTTCCTATTTGAACGTGAAAAACAGACTCTGTTTGAGCAAGATACCATCCGCATAAGTTCCCATTTGGAGGAGCAAAAATAGTGACATTCGACCAATCGATCGAATGCAACGGGTGGCGAGCAAAAATGATAAAAATGGTAAAAGGGTGTTTCTAGTTTTTCACCTCGATTTTCAATGCTTGATTTCGGACATGTGGGCCCCACTATTTCTGCTGGTTGGGGCTCTCACCAGTGGTTAACACAATCTTTTTGCGAAGGGGTGTCTTTACCTCCTTAACTTCATATTGCCATTATCAAAATTTTGTATTAATGTGCTACATAATTTCATTATATGGTGCATGTGGGATTATTCCCAATATTTTTAAACTTATAATTACCATATAATTTTTACCATGCACCGAATCGCTAAGTGTGGGTGCCATCTCGTCGAGCTATCTTAACTAACTCACCGCTAGCTCAACAACTCCCAACTCGCCAATCTATGTGTCGACCAAGCTCGCCATTCCAACCTTAGAGTATTTGTTATACCACATTCCACAGTGGAATTTCAAACATGGAAAAAGAGATGCGAAGTGGACCAAGCCACGCAATTAAGTGGGGCAATCAAGGCTTATTAAAGCCTTTACTAAAATTCTATCTCACCAATGTGGGATCATTCATCCCAAACAAAGAAAGTATGGGCGGTGGTCGTTGGGGTGGTTTGAACCGTAACCACATCCCTCCAAAATATATGCCCAATTATTAGGCCATAACGAAACCACATAACTATATATATATATATATATATATATATATATATATATATATATATATATGCAAATTGGGTTTTGTTGAAGGTTAACTCGAGACTGTGTTAATTGGATAACAAAGAAATTCTAAAAGTGAAGTTTTGAGCATTTTAGGGACATTTTGGATCTCGGGATAAACCGGAAAGTTTTTTTATAATTTTGAGACACTCTTGCATATATAATTTTCCCATTTTGGAGTCCTTTTAATGTCGTTTTAAAGCATAAAATTCACTTGTAACGTCCTTTTGATGGAGTCCTTTTGATGTCCTTTTAAAGCACGAAGCGATCAAAAAACATCCAAAATACCCTATTCATCAAACTCATGAATACTACAGGGGCATTCATCAGACCAAAAGGAACTACTATGAACTTGTAGTGGTCATATTGTGTACGAAAGGTTGTCTCATGAATATCTACCTCGTGATCCTCGGTGATGGTATTCAGACTTAAGATCTATCTTAGAGAATATTGTGGCCCCTTTCATATGATCAAAAAAATAATCAATACGTGGAAGGGGGTAACGATTCTTGATCGTTACTTTATTCAATTGACGATAATCGATACACAATCGTAGAGATCCATCCTTCTTCTTTACAAAAATCACTTGATGCACCCAAGGGGATACACTAGGATGGATTATACCTTTCTCCGAAGGCCCTCAAGTCGTAACTTGAGCTCGTAGAGCTGGGGTACTCATCCTATACGATGCTCGTGAGATAGGCTTTCTGCTTGGAATAAAATCAATGTGAAAATCTATTTCACGTGGGAGAGGTAACCCAAAGCTCCTGTGGAAAGGCATCTAAAAACTCCCTCAAAATATGATGATCATCAGTGATGACCCGGTAGACTCATCCTTGGATTTTTCGCTAACTGTGGATGCAAACAACTAGCAACCTCATCGCGCACACCGCTTAAGCTGCATAGCGGATATGGTGTGAATAAAGGTGGGTCTCCTGACCCCAACTATCACTAACTCCACTCCCAAATCATTTGAACAAGATATTACCTTCTTTGTAACAATCAACTCTAGCCCATGTACAATGCAGATAACCAATCCATGCCCAAAATAATCCCATAGGAACCCAAAGGAAGGATATGAAGATCCAAGGTTGTGGAAAAGGGTCCTAGGTTAACTATGCACTCCTTGACTAAGGAGTCCATTGTGAGCTTGGCTCTGAAGCCATCTCCACATCCCAACTACGGCTCTGCCTAACTACCACCAGCTTACATCACTCTACTACAAATGGAGAAATAAAAGAATCTGAGGAACTTGAATCAAATAAAACAGAATAGAAATGCCATCAATGCTACATGTCATCTCAATCATCATGCTCTGGTGCTCTTTCTGGCGGTTCTCGACCATTGCATAAATCCTATGGCTCCTAGCCATATCTCCTATTGTAGGCTCTAAAACCGGTGCCTTACCCTTGTTATTAGGGTTCTTAGGGCACTCTCTCCAATGATGCCCAAGTACTCCACACCCATAGCAACTACTAGGTCCCCTCCAATGAGAAGCGGATCCTACAGGTACTCTAGTGGTTTGTGTTGTGGATCCTGATGATCCTACTATGGACTACTGAGATCACTTTGTTGACGAGCTCTCTTGCGACTGAGCTCTAGGTGGTTCCTGAGTCCTGATGGTCCCCTAAGAGGAGGCCCCATACTGCATCCCCTCTAAGCATTGAATCTCTGTGGAGGCCTAAATGGAGGGTGAGTCTGTTGTTATTACTGCTGAGCGAGGTGGATGTTGTGGTGGTCTGAATGAAGATTGTGTAGAACCATGTCTGCCACGAGGAGGAGGATGACCCCCTCGATCTATTATCATGCATCTCTGCTGATACGACTCCACACCCTATCTTGTGGCATGTTGTGTCTTTTCCCCTGGTCTCCTACACAATGTAGGCTTTATCAATGGCCTCTCAAGTAGATCTCAGTCAGGGAAATGAATATACTTTGCCCCTCCAATGTCTAGGTTCAAGCCCTTGATGAACCTGTGGATCCTCACCTGCTCGTCCTGCATGTAGTCCACATACTTTGGAGCAAGTCTAGAAAGTGACTCTCATACTCCGCCACTGTCATGGATGCCTAACAAAGGTCATGGAACTCATCTATCCTCTGTTGAATGAACCTCCTGATACAATTATCTACTCTTGAATTGCTCCTCAAAGAGCTCCCAAGTGACTATCTCATAATCCACATGGAGCTTCTGCTCCTCGGTCCTCCACCAAACCCCATGGCTTCGTCTCTCAGAAGGTGGATGGCAACACGAGCCTCCATGTTGCTGGTACACGAACATAGCTTAAAGCATCTGCTCAAACTGACCAACCATGCCTCTCGCCTCCGAAATCCTCCAAAGTGTCCCCAGCAAAATGAGATGGATGGAGTTTTAGGATCTCCCTGATGTGATATGTCGTTGTAGATTGTCTACCTCTAGGTCTCTCGACACAATCATCACGTTGTCTAGGGCTCCTAGATCTATCCCTATGTCCTGTAGCCTGGCTCATCATCATGACCTCTCTGTGGTGAATCTCGTCTGACTGACTCCACGTGGGAGTTCTCTGCCCTATGCTCATCACTATGTTGGGAAGGTACACGAGCCTCTACTGATGGCTCTTTGTCATGTCTGTTGTGTCTCCCTCCCAAGGATCCTCCGTGTATAACGACATTAACATCCTGTAACGTCTAAAGTATCTGAGGAAATATGGTTGCTACTACTTGATCTGGGGTGGTAAGTCTAGGTCCATGTGCAAGAACCCCTCGTCTCGGTCTGCGCCTCCCTACATGAGACCAAGGCAAGAGTTAGTTTATTACTCTAGATTTTGTTTCAGTTTTCTAGGTTTTCTACATTTAAAATATCATGCAAGTTATGTGTAAAACCACATTAATCCTTAAAATAATTAGTTGGGAAGTTGCAACAAATTTTTTTTTTTTAAATAGGCAAGAGGTGATAAACCCTATAAACGTTTAATTAATTCCCACCAACAATTACTACATTACAAAGGATAGACCAGTGTCTAGGTTAAATAATTAAATATTCTTAATTCATTTCTAAGGTCAAATTAATTACAAACTACTAGGAAGGTGCCATAAATTAATTTACTTGGTTAAATGTTTTCCCCTCTTAGATTAACCTTCAACCCATATTTATTAAACCCTTGTCCTTAGTTACCTTAGTTCTCTTAAATTATTTTCCTTAAAGTCCATTTAAATAATTACTAAAACATACTAGGAACTAAATAAATAACTTAACATACAAGGGTATTAAATGGCCCCATTCACCCATTTACACATACCTTTAAATTATCTAAAAACCCATAATATTTATTCTTACCTAACAATTGTAGGGTTGATTCTCAACCCTTGGATCAAATCAATTATGGCCACTAGATCTTAGGGTTCCATACTAACCCTAACTATCCTTATGAAATCTTATTAAACCTTTTTCTTTTCCTAGCCTCCTCATTTGGTCACTTTTCTTTTGTTTAATTTAATTTGCAGTTGGAGAAATGGAAGCCATGGGAGCAAGGAAGGAAGAACCATGAAGGAATTCACAAAATCAAGCTTAGTTTAGTTTAGATTATGGATTTATTATTGTATTGTTTTCATTTGAAGATCATAGAGGTTCTTCCCTAAATCTGGAATGTTTACTTAGTTATTTCTTTTTTTTTTTTTTGTATTCTACTTGGGTAAAACCCCTTTCCATTTAATCCAAGAGATTCCATACATTTAAATGCCCATTTCAAGATTTACAAGTTTAAAACAATGAATTTATGCCCTTATGGCTTGCTGGTGATTTCCTCTTCAAATTTGTAGGCTTAAATTTTTAATTAAACCAAGTTTAAATTTGCATAGACACGGATTTGTATTTTTCCGCCGTCACGTGGTGATGAAACCGCCATCCAAAGCAAGTCGGTGGTCTGGGACCACCGCCCTACCTAGGTGATGATTCACAAACCACCGCCTTGCTCTGAGCGGTGGTTCAGAGACCACCGCTGCTCTACACAGGGCGACGGTCTTGTTCTTTGAAAACAGAACCATCATTTCCACAAATTTTCCAAAAAACAAGTTTTACTAGAGTGTTTTAAAATTTATCCTTAGCTTGAATTTATATTCCTAAAGTCTCTCAGTTGAAGGGTTTAACCATTTATTCATTCCATGCTTAAAATTACTAAATTTAAAGATTTTCTATTTCTATAGTAACAAGAAAACAACTACAAGATCATTTTCATTTTCTTTTCAAACAAATTTTCTTTCAAGTTCAAGAGTAAGAAAGAAGCTTAATCTATTCCTAATATTATTGTTTTCCTTTCCACAACAAAATGCAATTTTTCAACACAATAACTTACTTAAAATTTTATTGCATCTTTCCATTTCTACTACAACCATTTGTTCAAGTAACTACAAACAACTTTATTTCACATTCAAATTTGCTAAGAATACATTATTAATGTTTTACAACTTCTATGCTCTTCTTTTCATTTTTACAAAAATACAAACACTTACAATAACAATGAACTTTCCTTTTTCTTTGAGCATGACTCATTCTCTTACAATGCAAAGAGTTTCCTTTTCAACAATGTATTACAACTTAATAAACAAAATATACAATACAAACTTTTCTTTCAAATACAATACTACTAGTCTTCCACCTTAAGTGGGAATTACAAGAAAGGTTTTCTCACAAAGAAGGATTTCTTGACTTCACAAAAGCTCCAAGTGCCAATTCTTCAATAAGAGCTCCACCATTTCTTCACTTGATCACAACAACAAAAATGGGGGAGAGGCAACACTCTCCACCCAACCAATAATCCAATGAGGAGAAGAAGTTATCCTCCTCATTGGCCCCGAGCCCCAACCAAAATGCAATAAAAGATGGATCCAACTCATGGCAACTACACAATGCTTCAACATCACAATTACAAAATTTCACAACCATTTAACACACATTCAACACAAGATACAATCACAAGAATGAAACTAATCAAAATACACAAGGCTTGAAAATGCAAAGCCAATGGAGCAAGGATCTATGGGGAGATCACTTATGCCTCCCAATGGGATTAGGTGCCCACCTTAAAACCCTCCAAATATACATCTCAAAACCCCTACACAACTCTTATGCCTCCCTCAAGATCCTCTTATGCCTCCCACATTCTCTTATGCCTCCCTACAATCTCTTATGTCTCCCTCAAAAGAACCAAGTAAGAAATGCAAGCATTTTCTTATCCAAGGTGGGGCACCCAACCCAACTCCCTCCAAAACATGAAATAAACTCTTATGCCTCCCTACATATAAAATCCCCATAGCCTTCTCCTACACCATACTTAGGCATTCTACCCAAGAACCCAACAAGCATACCAAAACATTCAATAACATACAAATATACACATATAAAGAAAAAAATAAAACAAGGGTGTAGTTCCTACCTTTCCATGGTAGAACTTGATCAATGAATCACCTCCAAGCTCCTTCAAGCTCAATCCAACTCCAACAAGCTCCAAAAGAATTCAACAAGCACTCCAAAACTCTCTAACTCCAAAAAATACAAGAGCACAAATGAAATGAAGTAACCCCAAACAAACAAATAAACTTGCATATATAGAAAAAGGAAAGAGGAGGGTGAGGTGGCTCCATGTAGGATGCCACATCACTTATCCTCAACTCCACATCACAAGTCAAACCTCAACCCCAATGCACAATAAATTGGTGGTTGAGAGGAATGACAAGCCTCTTACACACACAATCCAAACCCACACCCCTAAGGACAAACTTTAAAACCCATGTAAGAAAAGTGCAATAAATGTCACTTTTTGTCTTACAAAACACATAATGGGGTCTATTTTTGACCCCCAATCCATAGGTAGGGTTGGTATAAGAAATTAAGAGGTGTGGGACAAGCTTAGCTTGTCCCACAAGCCTCCAAAAATGGCCCTTAAGCCCAAATCTGAAATTCCAAGGTAAGGTAGAGTGTACAACACTCAAAGTCACTTACACTCAACTTAAAATCACATAGTCCAAAAAGACCAAAAACTCTAATAAATGACTCCATTTGTCACATCCCCAAATCACTTAATAACATGATTAAATTACTTAATAAAAGCACATTAATCAACAATGATTAAATAAATTACATCACAAATAAATCACATACTCTACAATAAATAAAATAAAAGGAAAGAATTGCACACACATGCCCATGGTCACAATTGGAGGTCATCCCCCATGGGGACCCCTAACAAATTAAAAACACAAAAAACAACACAAGTTGTCATGGTGACCTTTGTTGTATCCATCTAGTATTCCATTGTGGTTGGTCTCCAATCCCCTTTTGATTGTTGTGATATAATTACCTGCAAAATCACACAATACCTCCTTTTAGCCTCGGCCGCATCAAAAACATCAAAGATAAAATATACACATATAAATCAATAACCATTCGCATATAGCTAAATCATCATCTCTACTAAACAATGTTATCATTTGTCTAAAATTTCAACAACATCTCAATTCTATCTTTTATCAATATCAACAAGATTACGAGATTAGTTCAAAAGCTAAATCCTAGTCAACATGATGAGAATTCTGAATGTCAGTAATATATATAACAACAACATCATCATCATCATCAATAAAAATCATCGAATCTCTTGAATATCTCTATCATCTAACATCATGTTAAACCAAAATGATACTGATAGTATCCAATCCACACACAAATCAAAATCAACTATGAATCAGAATCCATCAAATAGTTGTTAATGAGATCTCTATCATCTAACATCATGAACTAATAAACCATTGAGTAAAAATCTCTAAATAAACATATAAAAGTGTGCAACCAAGCCAAATGTTTTCCTATGTGGAGACCTATTCGGGGATGTATTTTGTATGGAACTTTTCATGATTTTGGGAAATTATTGATGTGAGGTATATTTATGCTTTTTATTTATTTATTGGGCATTTTCCACCTCACACTTAGCAAGTCATATCACTTAGGTGAGTTGTATGTTGATTAGGGAGTTATATAACATATGACCAATTTTTTCATAGAATATATCATACTTATCATATGCGTATCATTGTCATATGGGAGTTACATGTTATTCTAGCATTGTAACTCCTCACTCCATCATGGGAGTATGACATGTCCAGAATGGGAGTTACACAACACTCCCCATATGTACTCTCCTTTTTGATCTATGAGAATGAGTAGACCCTTTCCTTTTGCATGATTAATTTTCTTGTGGTTAATTTACTTATTGATTACTTGGAGCATTCTAGCATTTCTATTAGATTGAAACAACCTTGATGTGCATGCATTCCATTGATCCTTGTGGTTCACTCTCATATGGTATCGAGTGCGAGGCGAGCTTGGTACAAGCATGTTGAGAAACCTCTTGAGATATTTCATGTTCCCCTTCCTCTACCACTAATTGTAGACTTCCGAGTCCATTAGATTCCTTGATATTTAATAGAAATCATCGTCCAAGGGGCTAGATAGTTCTATCCTCTTCATATTCTTCTAAAAAGATTACGGTTTGTACATGGGTACCTCATCGTAATTTAGTTGTCGAGATACATATGACACATCTTTCTTAGTTATCAGGGAGTTCTCTTTCTCTTTCTCGGCTTGTCATGCCTTTACCTAAGATTTGATGAATGGGGTGTCGGTGTCGGGAATATTTTTACCTTTTATTTGTTTATTGGGAATTTTACAACTCATACATGGTGATTTAGCTCACTTATGTGAGTCATAGGTATATTAGGGAGCTATAGTACATACAACAAATTTCGTCATAGAATATGTCATACTGCTACGCCCGTAATCATATATCTTACATTGGATGTATATAGTCGACTTGTGGCTATCATAACATCATATCATTATGTATATATTTCATATATGTTATATTATCATTAGTGGGTTGGCCTTGGTAATGGCCACAACATAGAATACTATATATAGAGATTAGTAGGTAGTAGTTCATCATCATATTGAACATTTGAGTCTTATTGTATGGTTTGGAGGTTGCCCCCCTGAAGTGGCTAAGCTATTCTACTTGCACATTGTGATCGTTTATTTGTAATATTGTGTTCTTTGGTGTTCTCTATTTCTTTGATATTCTTATCTAAGTAATTTCTTACAAGTGGTATCAAAGCTCGATCTCTCAAATTTTAATCGCATCAAAACCCTAATTTTAAAGGATCGGCTATATCCCATTTGGTATTGAATTGGTTTGCAATTTTTTGGGCTATTGTTAAATTGATCAAGATCACTCCTCTCTAAATTTCAAGATATTTTGACTTGTTTTGCAAAAGTTACATTAATTTTAGGGTTTTGATAAATTTGTTTTATCGATCAGTAAATTGTGGAATTTCACCAAGTTATTAATACTTCTAAAGGGGATAAAAAAATTAGTTTGAGTTTTTCTTTAAGTTTTTTCATATTTGGTCAAATTCATATCGAAATCCCAAACCCTAAATTTTGACCTTGATCCCTAAATCCTACCATTTTGGGGCATCATGGCGGGGCCTTCCACAAGAGGCAAAAAGAATCCCATCACTCTAGGTAAAACCATAGACAAGGATGAGATAATAGTTGAGGAGTTAGAGTCATAAGGGGTAACTACAGAGTCCTCAAGGCTAGGGTTTACTTTGACGGACCATAAGGTAAGCCAACTTGAGTTTGAGCTGCGAAACCTCAAGTTTAGAATGGCCAATAAAGAAGATGTAGAAAAGATTAGACAACGATTGGAGGATTTCATTCACCAATTCAGTTCAAATCTAACGGGTCATCATCTTCTTCCTAATCAGCCACAACTCAATCATACTCATATACCCCAAGGTGGATCTTCAGGTCAAAGTAATAGACAAAGTAGCTAGGGTGGATCTTCGAGCATGCCTAATCCAAATACAAACACCTATGAGACTCGTAACATGATTCCGAAAGTGGAAATGCATAATTTTGATGGAAAAAATCCACTCAATTGGATTAACCAAATGGAGAATTTCTTTGATCTACATCAGATTCCATCGGATAAAAGGTTACCTTGTGGAATCATTGTATCTCAAACCTGACCAATTCGTTTGGTATCGATGGTTATGTGCTCAAAGGCAAAAGAGTGGTCTCAATGTTACATGGAAAGTCTTCACCGAAGAGTTGCAGAATCGCACTATAGTTCTAGTATGTCGAGAATTATTTCAGATAATTAGCAAAGTTAAGACAAACAAGATCAGTCAAGGATTACATTAATCAATTACAAAACTTTTCCTTGTGGGTGGAAAATATTAGTGAAGAGAATATGAATGACTTATTTATTGGGGGTCTTAAGGAACACATTGAGAATTAGGTGTGTATGTTTAATCCTCATAAGGTTTCTGATTCTATTATCATGGCATGTAGGGAGAGGAATTTTTTTTTCCAGTAGGAGGAAAAGCTGTCATTATTAATATAAGAGATCGTAACACCTTGCCACCATCATTCCCTCGACCAGTTAGACTGACACCTTAACAAATTGAAGAAAAGAGAGCCAAAGGGTTATGTTTTAATTGTGACAACAAATATGGACCAGGACATAAGTGTGTTGAAAATAAGTTGTTCTACATTGAGGGGCTTAATGAAGAAGAAGAGAATAAAGAAGATGAAGAGGTAGAGCCAGAGGAGGAATTAGGAGATCCCCAACCAATGATATCATGTCATGAAATTTTAGGTATTAACACTCCCCAAACTCTCAAAGTGGTTGGATTCTTAAAAACAAAGGGTAATAGTGTTGATTGATTTGGGAAGTACTCACAACTTCATCAATCATAAGTGGCAAAGACGCTTAAACTACTTATTTTATCCAGCTTCAAAATGTCAAGTAATGATCATTGATGGGGGAACTGTTAGTTATTCAGGAAAATTCCATAACATTAATCTCACCATGGGAGATTACTTGCTAACTAGCCCTATGTATTCCATGTCATGAGAGGAGTAGACATTGTGTTAGGAGTTCGGTGGCTTACCACCTTGGGAGCCGTTAAAATGAATTTCCAAGAGTTATTCATGCAATTTCAATCAGAAGGGAGGAATTTTAAACTAAAGGATTAAGAGAAAAGTACGCATAGTTGGTGAGCTCTCATCGATGCAAAACCGCTTAGAAAAAGTGTAGAGGGTTTGTGGGACAACTATTTTCATTAGAAGCACATTAGTCCAATACATTTATACCATCAAATATGTAAGTAGTTATAGATGAGCACTCAGTTGTGTTTAGAGATATGCCAAAGGGTTTACCTCAAAAAAGAGACCATGACCATGCAATCAAGCTAGTGTCGTGGAGTCAACCACCAACATCATATCCTATAGGTACCCCTATATGAAAAAGATTGAAATTGAGAAGATAATACAAGAGATGTTGAAGCACGAATTATTTGTCACAGTCAAAGTGTTTACTCTTCTCCCGTAGTGATGGTACAAAAAAAGATGACTATCGACGCATGTGTACAAATTACATGGAACTCAATAAGTACGGTCAAAGATAACTTTCTTACTCCCGTAATTAATGATTTGCTAGATGAGTCAGATGGTATTGTTTACTTTACAAAACTTGATCTTTGTTAGGATATCATCGATTAGAATCGGGGATAATAATATTCATAAAACAACCTTTAGGACACATGAAGGCAATTATGAGTTCTTGGTAATGCCTTTTGGACTAACAAATGCACCCTCTACATTTCAAAGCTTGATGAATTCTATCTTTAAGCCATTTATGCGAAGTTTGTTTTAGTGTTCTTTGATGATATATTAATCTATAGTAAAACATGGGAGGAACACTTGCATCATGTAAATAAGGTGTTGGAAACTCTTGAACAACATCAACTTTATGAAAACCCTTCTAAGTGCTCTTTTGGAGTCAAGGAGGTTGAATATTTTGGTCATATTGTCTCTTATGAACGTGTTAAAGTGTATCCTAAAAAGATAAAATCCATGCTTGAATCTCAAGGATTTTTGGGGCTTACTGAGTTATTATCGTAGATTCGTAAGGAATTATGGTAGGATAATGACACCACTCACAACTTTATCAAGGACTCTTTCCATTGGAATGAGGAAGCTACTACGACATTTGAGAAGTCAAGGAGGCCATGTTCACCACTCCGATTCTAGCCATACCCTAGATTTTTCCAAAACATTCATTGTTGAATGTGATACCTTAAGGTATGGTATGGAGGCAAGACTCGTGTAAGAAGGTCGACCCATGGCCTTTAAGAGCCACCAATTAAAAGGTAAGAATATATCAAAATCAATTTACGTGAAGGAAATGCTAGCCATACTTCATGCGGTGAAGCAATGGAGACCATATCTAATGGGTGGACCTTTCAAAGTAAAGACATGCCATGATAGTTTGAAATACTTATTAGAGAAACATTTATCATCGAAGAACAACATAAATGGATCTAAAAAATGTTGGGGTATGATTTCGAGATAATATATATGGAAGTATATTGTTGTCACAATGAGAGGTAGAAACAAGAGTAGGACCGAGTTGGATTTTGGGTCGACATGAGGAAGTTTAAAGAAGTTAGATATCACAGGGTGAATTGGTTAGTCTTGCTTGGTTGGTGGTTGCTTATTTTGAATAGGTAACACTACCGAGGACTTGATAGGAGGAGGTAACATGGTACATATTTTTAAAGGTGGCTACTTAATTGTAATTGGTAACATGGTAGAGGACATGATAGGAGGAGGTGATGGGGTACACATTTTTAAAAGTGGTATGACATTGGGTTGGATAGGCGGCTCTTGAATGACCGGAGAAGGAACATTAGTAATTATGGCATGATGCTCATTAGACATGGAGTGATCGGATTCGGGAGCCCAATGGGATTTAGCAATTGGAGACGAATATCTAACAAAATGTTGTGCAACACATGAAATAAAAACCTGATGCTCAAGGTGTTTAATTCTTCATTTTAAAACATATTA
Source organism: Taxus wallichiana var. yunnanensis (assembly GCA_018340775.1). Classification (NCBI taxonomy): domain Eukaryota; kingdom Viridiplantae; phylum Streptophyta; class Pinopsida; order Cupressales; family Taxaceae; genus Taxus; species Taxus wallichiana. The sequence continues at coordinate 838,201,521 of CM031238.1, forward strand.
ATCATCGACATGATGTTCATTAAGTCTGTGATAATTGCAAAATGAGAGACCTTTGTATTTGGAAAGCCGATAAGGAGGGTAGTAATGAGTAGGTGGGTGTAGACACAAAATCACGCACTTGGGTACATTTCTAGTTCATAAAAGCATACTAGCATTTGCATGATTCCTAAGCAAGAAAACTAGTGGTCGACAATTATCTTTTGCCTCTTTTCATCGTCTCTTGTTTTCTATTTGGTCTTACACACCCTACAACCCAGTCGGAATTTCACTTATTTATCTTCCATGGCTTCAGACATTGGCTCCTAATCGGGACCGAAGCGATGAAGCACCTAGGTGCCCCATTCCCCCTGGCGCCCCGACCCTTTCTTATCTTACTCACTTCTTTTGGGTCTCTTTTATCTTTTGGGCATCTTTTTCACTTATGGGTCACCTTCTAGTTGTCAATTACGAAATTCAAACAAGAGAATCATATAAATACATAGTTATGTGTTCAAAATGAGGGACCAAGCACTAAGCATTACTATCATCACATAAGCTTAAATTCAAAAGGAACCTAAAGCACTCCAAAGCATCCATCTAACATCCATTCAAAGGACAAGAGACTGCATATTTTGTATACACAACATAGGAAGGGGAAGTTCATTCTATTCCATCCACACATTCTACTACATTGCTACATTCTAGCTACAACTTGCTATCAAGTGCAAATTATACAAGGGCATCCTAGGGCACAATCTTCACACACACTCACAAGAACTACATGGAGTCTTGAGATGTAGTGTAATGCTCGGTCGTAAGTTCACTCTTGGGGTGACAACCGGTTGATTCGGGCCTGACCGCCCATTTTGCATTTTCATTTTTAGGTTTGATGTGGTTTGTGGGCTTGTGCAGTGAATATTCTCTTTCGTAGGTTATAGGTACTTTCGGCGATCATAGTGCGAACAACAAGTGATCAACAAAAAGTAATTATGACACCCTTGTGACATAACAAAAACTAGATCCAGAGCTTTTGTGTAGTCACGGAGCCCATATACGATCATCAACACCCATGCGCCCTATCTATTCTTGCTGCGGCGCCCGACCATCCTTGATCATGAGTTGTAGAATATATAGAGATGAATTACGACGATGTTTTCATCCTGTTCATCACTTCTCCTTGCTCAGATAAGTTCCAGATTGCACGAATATCAACTAAGTCATCTTTTCTCTATCTCGGCTTAGGGTTTTATATTTAAATCTTAGTTTGTTTGTGTCATTTATGTATTTTTATCATTTATACATTTGTTATCATGAAGACTTAGATTTAATTAATTCAAATTAAATTAAATCGGTGGAAAGTTGATCAATTTGGTGATGTAGGAGCTCGAAAAGAATATCATGTTGCTTAACATTGAGATCAAACTTGAGAGGTGCTAATAGCGATAAGATTTGGGCTTCACTTATATCAACACATGTAGTAGATATAGGATTAGGACAAGGTGTAGAAGAACAACTAGCATGGGCACGAGAATCATCCTTAAGATATTAGATTTCAAATTTGTGAGATATGTAATCGCAGTTTCCATAGCTTGAAGTTTATATTGAAATAAGCGAGTGTAAAGCTTTAATTGACTCGAAGAAGGGCTAATTGGGTATGGTATCATGAAGGCTAGGTTTGTTAAGAGATGATTGAAAATGACACTTACATGTGCAGGCAGCAACGTATCGCGAGGGAGGTACAAAGTATCTAGGGCTTTTGGAGAACATCTTTGTAAGGTGGGTACATTTGAAGTAAGTCATGTAAGGAGATTTGAGGAATTTTAGGAGCCATGAAAGAAGATATGATAGAATAGGCAAAATAAGGATCTAAGTGTTTGATCATGAGTGGGGTTCACCAAATTACACGGAGTTTGAAATGTAGTGCAAAGGCTTGTACTAAGTTCACTCTTTGGGTGATTCATTGGGTCGATCAGACTCCACATTCTCGTATCTTTTAATTAGATTTGATGTGGTTTGTGGACATGTGCAAGTAAACAACTTTTTTACGGAGTTACAGTGTATATTCAACAACATTGAGACAAATCCATAGCGACAAACATGGGTCAACAACGAAGCTCCTCTCAGTATAGAAGATATCAAAATCTAAGCACCTGTCTCGGACACTAGCGCTCGGGGCCGCCGTCTTTGTCGCTTTGAGTTCTAGAACCTCAAGTGAACATCGACGACACTCTTCTCAACTGCTTCAACTATCCATCCGCCCGAGATCACTTCTAGAGCGCTCAAAAATCAACCAAGTCACTCTATCTCATCCTCTTGCTTAGTGTTCCATATTCGCATATGCTTGTTTGGTTGCGTCTTTACCGTATAGCATTAGCATTTATATACCATACACTACAATAGTTACTTCGAGATTAAGATTTAATTCAATTTATATTAAATCAAAACCATATCAATAACTTCTAGAGGTATAACCCCGTTTCAACTAGAAGAATCTCATATGGGACCGAGATCTTTAATTTGAACATGCTAACAATCATGCTTTTTGAATCCTCTCAAATTATTTCCACCTTGAGTTTGAAATGCTACTAGCCCAAATCTCACATCCATAAAGCACCACTGGAGTTACTAAGAGCCCAAACAAAGTCTGCATAGTTTTCCAATCCCATAATTCCGCCTCTCTGCACTTGTTTTGGAAGCATAAAAACTCTCCACCCTCCTAAAGTTCTTTTTTTGCTATAAATTTCCTACCTGAACTAGTTTGACTTTCTTGTAGGTGTTGACTATCCCTTCTTCTTTACAAAATTGCTGAAGCCCACATAAATGATTTTGAAGGCCTTGAGCGGACCAGGTAATTTAACGTTGCTTTACCTACTGTGTCTTTAACCGGGCCATTTTTATTCTGATCGTCCAACTGCTTTGCTTTTAAAGCCCAAATCTGAATATTCATTTTCCCCGTTTAAATTTTAACAGTAAAAATATCATTGCCATATCCTTCCCTATTTTTTGCGATAAATTTCTCAAAGAAAAAGCCCTCCCTGCTATTTCAAAGGCCATCTGTGAATTCGAGTGAGGGAAAGATGGCTTCATTAGTCAGATCTGCCATGAAGGCGATTAAAGAGAAGGGCATATCAAACTTGTGGAGAGAAGCGAAGCAAGAGGGATTCCTGTAAGTTCATTTCTGTATCTACTATTTTCCACCACAATCTTCTCAATTAAAAAAAACTATGCTAAACTTTGTACGTACTTAAATTGTAATGATCAGTCCGAGGGTTTTTATCAAAATTAAAACTACAATGCTGGCTTTGTATGGACTGAAATCAGGATCAAGCACAGGGTTCTTATCAAATTCAAAATTATCATGCTAACCTTGTATGACTGAAATTATAAGTATCAATCCTAGCGTTTTGTCAAATTAAAATTATAATGCTAACTTATTAAATATTAATCCTAAGTTTTCTTTCATTGAAATTACAATACTAACTTTCTATGGATTGAAATTATAACGATCGCTTATGGATGGACTGAAATTATGTTGCTGGTTTTTGTATGGACTGAAATTACGAGAAACAATCGTAGGGTTTTTATGAAAATTAAAACTGTAGCGCTAATTTTGTATCAACTGAAATTATAGTACTCTCTTTGGATGGACTGAATCTTACGGTTTTCATGAAAATTATATTATAATGCAAACTTTGTATGCACTACAATCATAAAGATCAATCCTAGGGTTTTAATCATTAAATTATAATACTTACTTTCTTTGGACTAAAATTACAAGGATCAACCCTGTGATTTTGTAATAAAAACTAAAATAATAATTCCTGATTTATAAGGACTGCAATAAAATACAATAAATGCTAGGATTTTATCAAAATTAAAATTATAATGTTAATTTTGTATTGACTGATATTACAATGAGCAATCCTGGCATTTTTTGTGTCAAAATTAAAATTTTATTGCTAGTTTTGGATGGACTCAAATTCTAAGGATCAATCCTAGGGTTTTAATCAGAAACTAAAATTTGAATGCTATGGACTGAAACTTTAAGGATCGCATCTAGAGTGTTATAATCCAAATTAAAATTAGAATGTCAATTTTGTATGGACTGAAATTATAAGGAATGTTTTAAAAATCAAATTTCAGGGGAATGTTTTGAACACTGTGTAAAAGTTTTCCTTAAATCAGCCTTTAATGAACCACCTTAGACTTTTATTGCCCTTTTAGGGTTTATTCGTTTATATTGACGGGAATTTAGGGAATATGCTTTTAAAAGGGTCAATTCTCCCTTGAGTAGAATTGTAAGGGTCGGTCCTAGGGTTTATATCTATGTTCCACCAGGTTTCCGGGATGGGGACGGCAGGGGACAGGGGATGCATTCCCGGGACAGATTTTTTTGGAAGATATTTTCTAGAGATGGCTATTTAAAAATAAGGAAATAAACAATTATTGAAAATCTCAAATATTCATATGATAATATTAATAAGACATTCGTCATATACATTATAGAACCTTAAAGGCTTAAATATATAACATTAGAGCTGAATTGAGATTTCACATTAGATTCAATGTGGATATATAATAATTACAATGAAATGCCCAAGGGCTGCAAGTTTTAACTACAAAATGACAAAAACATAGAATATCTGCCACTGCCCCTAGTAAAAATCTGCTAAAATTGCATCAAAATCAGAATCTGAATCACTGAAACTGCGAGGGACTGCCTCATCCAATACCTCTTGTGCTGCCTCCTCATCAACATGTGTGGCATCTTGCCTTCTTTTCACTGCTGTTCTCTTCTCTTCTCATTGCTGTTCTCCTTCTTTGTCTTCTTCTTCACAAAATGCAAAATGACAAAAAAATTAAAAATAGTTTGTTTTTTGGTTTTAGTTGTTAATGTGGTTGTTTTAGGTTTAGAGTTTGTGGAAAGGGGTTGTGGGGGTTCTTGCCCCCCCTGCATCCCCCATTTTTAAATTTTTAAAAGTTAAAAAGAAAAGTGTTTTAAAACTGCTGGGACGGCTAGCCATCCCCAATATAGGCAGGAGACATCTTGCTGCCCCCTATCCATACCGGGTAGAGCTAGTTGTCCCCTATCCGTATCAGGGATAGCTAGTCATCCCCTATCCGTATCAGGGATAGTTAGTCGTACCCTATGCATATTTTTTCATGTCTGGGGACGTTTTCTAAAAAAAATAAAAATTGGGGATGTTTCCTAACCAAGAGGTTTTAAAGGTAAAAGTTTGTTTGTTAGATCAAAGCTAAGCTAGATGTGAGTTTGGTATATGAGACCCCTTCTAGAATGGGATGTCTTTCAATACCTTTTATATTTTTAAGATTTTGTACCCCTGGATTTAACCTTGCGACCAAGTTTAGGAGTAAACCAAACTATTTAAACACTGCAAATTTGTTTACCCTTTATCCAGCCTTCGGCTAACCTTCTTAGACATTTTCCGTCCTTCCAATTTACTTGAATCTATGGCCACATGAATCTTGCTTTGTTTCCATAGACAATAATGCTATTTTTTTATCGTTTGGCAAGTTGATCCCCTTTTTAACAGACTGGGAACACACCTTTGGATTAGATGCCACAACCTAGGGTTACCTATTCTGTTAAATTCCCTGAACCTGATCTTGCTTGTGGAGATATTCTGCACCTGAAATTGCACGGAGCTTGCACCTTGTCTCATCAATTGAGGTACACCATACCCAAAACTGGATGTTGTGATTTATTGCTCAATTTCAACAAATTTACATCTCTTTTGGAGATTTGAACTCACGTTCTGCCATGAAAGCTCCATGGATTTACCAATTGAGTTCAACCCATTCGAACTATAGTTTATAGCTTATACATTTAGAATGCTACTTTAAAATTTGCCCTAATTCAGATTTTCATAAGCTGCCTTAGACATTTTCTGTCCTTCTACTTTACTTGAAACCACCACTGGATAAATCTAACTTCGTTTCCACGGACACAAATGTTGGTTTTCTCTCTGTCATAAGTTAGTAAATTGTTCCTTTCCTCAATGCAAGAGCATGCCTTTAGCTTCGATGGCACAAGCAAGGATTATCTATTGATTCAAATCTACTTTGGGCTTTCCCGTCACCTCATTAGTTGAGGTACACAAGAACCAAAATTGTATGCGATAGATTACTTAATTTCAACAAATTGACATATCTCTTAGTGATTTGATCCCGGTTTCTGTCTACGAAAGCCCCATTGATTTACCATTTGAGCTTATCTCAATTGACTTGGGGTTTAAACATTTAGATACAGGGGAATAAACATTTGTACTAACACTTCTTAATTTTTCCCCCTAAATCAGCCTTTAATGAACTTTCCTAGACATTTTCAGCCCTTCCAGTCTAATTGAATCCACATGTGTATAAATATGACTTCGTTTCTAAAGGTGGCAATGTATTTTTTTTGAGGTTGTTTTGTAACTGCCCCCTTTTTAATAGGTGTGACTGTGGAAGCACACGGTTGGATTCGATGCCAAAATCTAGGGTTACCTATTATGTCAAATTCAGATGAGGCTTGAACCTGTCCTCATCAATCATGATGATCCATACAGATATAGAAAACAGTTCACTTCATCAATCAACCAAGAGCTCAATTAGAAACAGAGCATTTTTATGGTACAGCAGGGCAGCGGTTGCATTATTGTCAGGGCTATTTAGCATGTGACAGTGCTGGTTGCAGATGTGTCATGACAGTTGCTTTAGTGGCATGGCGGTTTTGTACTTCTACTGGCAGCAGTTTCACCCATTTCATATAAAGAAGCTGGGTAATGGTAGAAGGATGTCTTTTCATGTTCCTTGACGCTTGGAAGTCCTTTAGTGCAGAAAATGACACTTCTAATGTATCATATATGTTGGGCATAAGCTGAAGAAAGCAGGAGAGCATGACAGGAAGAGTTAGTGAGTTCTAGTAGAAAAATTTGAATTTGTTGGTGCAGAGAGTAGCAAAGTTAGTGCAGCAGTAGGTTGATTGCTATGTATGCTTTGTCGAGAGCTCTTTGTAACTACCTTGTCCAAAGGAAGGAGAGGAAGTTGAGCATTTGCCACTTTAAACTGGTTTCTAGGTTAAAGCTTTATGTGTCAATTGTCTTGTGGCTGTTGTTATTTGTTGTTCTATCCCTGTTTATGCAACTACAGTGTTTGTTTCATTTCCAACGACCTAAGAACACTAATATCAGTACTAGCTGCATTCTAACCTCTCTCAAGTTGAAGTTTAATTAAAGGAAGATAGTGTATCTATAAATTTCCAACAAGTATCGAATCTTGAGAGATTACAGGTGATATTGGCATCAGAGTAGCTTAATCTTTTGTGTATTTGTGGATAGTTGTTTGTTTTGGTTTGTATGCCAGTGACAAGATCTCAGAAAGAGGACCTGTGGCCTTAAGAATCAGATATTTCAACAAGAAGGTGGTATAAAGAGGTAAGTAAGATTGTCAAAGAAGGTGAAGAAAGTCTGGTAGGAAGAGTTACCTTGCTGGAAGCAAACTTGGAGTTTATGACGAAGACTCGAGAAAGTTTCATCAGAGAACACGAGCCATCTGCTAAGAATCAAGCATCCACGGGTAAGGTGATTCATGCTCTTTCCAAGAAGCTTGTACCAGAAGAAGATTAGACCCTTGAAGAAAACGAAGAAGGAAAGACTAGAAGAAGATTAGACCCTTGAAGAAAATGAAGAAGGAAATAATAAGGATTGGGACATGGATGGAGAGGAGCAGCTAAGGTTGACAAAGGCAAGCTAAGGTAAAGGAAACCGTAGACTGCCTTTTAAAGTTAAACAAAAGTAGATTTCAAAGCCTTTGAAGGACAAGTTGATGTTGAGATTGTTTATAAGCGGGTTAAGCAAATGAAAATTTACTTTAGTGTCCATGAAGTCAACGAGGCACAAAAGATTTATTTTGCAACTCTCAAAATGGAGGGTCATGATCTAGTTTTGTGGGAGGTCATGATCTAGTTTAGTGGGAAAGCTATATGATTGTTTCCAACAAGAAGAATAGATCTGTATTCTCTAGTTGGGAATGGCTTAAGGAACCACTTAAGAAGGATTTCTATCCTACTAGGCTCAAAACCGACCAAATGATTAAGTAGTAGTACATCAGCTAGGTCAATAACCAAAGTGTGCATAATTATATCATGAAATTCTGCCATGTTGATTAACTTGGACTTGGAGGAAGAAGATATTTTTCATAAAATACTATGAAGGACGACACCTGTATGATGGGTAACATATAGGCTCCCTACAGGGTTTTCAAATATAGGGATCCAATCTAAGACCTGCCACACTGTGCAGATACAAAGGTGCCAGGAGTGCTAGTGTCGTAATTCTAGAGGATAATAACCCTAACCCTAGGATAACTATAGGTTTCCAAGGCCTATAACTAAGATAAAGATAGGTATCCTACTAGGATTTAGAAATAAGAGCAACCGAGGGGTGGATAAAGCCAAGGGTGCAATAGTAATAAGACAATGCAATAGAATAAAGCAAACATACATCTACTCTAATCTATAGCAATGAATGACCAATATACAACATGCACATACAAAATAAGAGACTAAAGAGAGTTAGAAATACTTACCTGTAGCATGTGTGTGACCGCTGATGCATAATCCTCCCCAAAGACAACAACATCGAGAGAGAATCACTATGGGTGGAGAAGGGGAAAGCTCAACTCCTTTGGTGACCCAAAATGCAAAAGAGGTAAGTTCCAAGACTCTAAGTTAGCAAATAAGTGCAAAGTAGTGCGGCAAGAGCAAGTATAGGGAAGAGCAAATATTGTAAATTAGGTGTGTTTGATGGTAGTTTGGTCAAGTATATATACTTGATACCATTGCCCATGGGCGAGGAGGTCGACTATGGAAAATTCAAAACAAACATCATCGCCCATGGGCAATGGCGTCGACACTTGGGGAAACCTTAAGGTCAAAGGATGAAAAACATGAGGAATGGAGGCCAAGAGGTAATGAAGGTGAATGGCGAAGGTTTAGGGTGACTAAAAGCGGGGATAATGACATGCAAACATGTATGAACAAGTAGATACAAAGTGAGATAGGTAAACAAAATGAGTGCAATGTGTGAATAAAGGGAAGAAATGAGGCAAATGTAGGGTGACTAAGGCTAAATAGCGACATCTCTCAAATGCTGTGGTCTAGCCCTCATGACCAAGTTCAATCACATCCCAATCTTGACAGGACCCTTAAGGCACCCGCTAAGGAGCAGAATGCATTAACAGCCCTTGCACAAAAGAAATGGTTAGCAAGCGTAAAAAATATGGTGTATACATATGCCCCAACCGAAGATCATTGCGTGTCACAATAGTGAAACATGAGATGGTCGTTGAAAAAGATCTATGCAACACGAAATCGAAAGGAAATGCTGAAAGTAAAGTTGAGATGAAAGCCTTCAAAGAAATAATGAACACCAAATGAAATATACCTACCTCATACTTGTCTTTGGTGTCGGCCGCAGTAGTTCTTGGAACTCTAAATAAGCAAGACTAAAAAGAAACACTAGAAGATAATCAAGTAAAATAAGACATAAATCACCTCACTAGGATCTTTGTGGGAGGGATGATAGCCGAGAGGTAGAAAATGAGGGTTTTTGGGTTGAAGGTGGTAGAGGTATGTGTGATATGTCAAAATAAGTGGCTGTTGCCATGAGTGTGGCACAATTTACGAAATATTTTTTAGGGTTTGTAGTTTGAAAGATATGAAGGTTTGAAGATTGGAGGAAATCACAACGAAAACAATTATAAGAATGGCTATAAATAATAAAGGGAGGAATTCATTTGTCATTTTGCTAATTTGAGATTAAGAGAAACTAAGCTCTAAGATAACCCAAATCGAGCAATTTTAGCGACGATGGTGAAAGTTTGAGGCGGTGTACGAGATAGGGCACGTGGTGGTGCGAATCCCATGGTAGGTGTTGTTTATTAACTTGGGATTGGTGTAGGCTAGAAGAAAATGAAAAAATGCATGCCGAGGCAAATTTAGCTAGTGAAAGTTGCGACAAAGAATTCAAAAGGTAGATCAAATCGAGTTCTAGGTGGGTTTGAGAGCATTCTAAATGTGGAGGTCATTAGGTTAGGTTTGTGTAATTAATGCTAGAAAAAGTCGTGGGACCTCGAAATGGACACCATCACCATGGTAGGCTAATCATTCGTAACATGGTGATGACGTTGCGTCAGCAAAGGCCGACGATGTATGGAGTTGGGAAAATTTGCTCAGAGCCAATGGCTCAAGCCAACATGGCCGATGTAGTAGAAAATTGTGAAATGTTGATATTTTGAGATGTATTTTGTTGATTTTGATGATGGATTTGAATCATGGTTTGATGGGTACTTGTTTGATATTTGACAAGTGCCTCGGAGGATTCGTTTGTCGAGATCCGTAGATGTGGCATGGTTACTAGAGTTATTGCAGGGGCTATTTGCGCAGATATTGCACAACTACAAGGCCTTGGGTTTGGAGGCATTATGCAGATGATGCGGGTCCCATTAGATGCGGACTTGATACAAGTGTTTTGGAGCCATTAGGAGTTTAGGTCCAACACCTTGGTGGAGCGCCGGTGGACATGACTATAGGGGTTGCAGAATGACATTGCAAAATGTTCATGCTATTCTGGGGCTACCAATTCAGGGAGTTTGCATGTTTTGTGATGTGCTGATAGATACGACAAAGAGGAGGGCACTAACATGATGGGCCACAGGTAGTGAGGAGTATCACCTAGGCACATTGTTGGTGCGATTGCATGCCGTATTTTTGCACAAATTTTAGATATTCGGAGGGCTATTATTGGGATGTCTGTGGCATGGGTCTTGTGCCACAAGGTAGATGGAACAATGTCGCTTTTTGAGTTAGTGGCATGCAAAGATGTGTCGGAGGTAGGGATTCAATTTATTTCGGGAACAACCACACGGGATGTAGCTAGTGCATGATCTATATAGGATTCGGGTGAGATAGTAGAGGGCGACAAGGTTTGTCATATTATTGTCGGCCTTGATATATGAGTGGTTCTTGATGTATAGGCATATAAGGACATTCACATGAAAGCAAGAGATGCCTCGATGATTCTACAATGGGTGAGAGGTCTAGTAGTGAGGCCGATGGTTGGTTTTGAGGAGGTTCCATAGGTTAGACATGAGTAGTTAGTGTGGGAGCCTTACGGGAGGACAATGGATATGTGGCTCGACCGACCGACTACTGATTGTAGCTAAGGGGCCTTAGATAAAGATAAGACAAAGATAAATATATTAATGCCCAACGAATGACCACAAAAGTAGATCAATGGGACTGCAGCGGTCAAACAATATACAAAGTGCAAGCGGGGAAGACTCAAAACGAGTTCCCGAGAACATAAGAGAGAATAAGAGGAGAACAAACAAAAACCCCAAAACAAAACCCCCACAGATGGGGGTAATGAGACAGATGGGGGAAGGAAAGCAGAGAAGAGAATGAAGGAGGGGACTGATAAGGAGTTGTCTACTCAAAAATGGTAGTCACATCCCTCCTAACATTCAAAGCCGATGCTAAGAAGTAGCTACCGATGGAATGGCTTGTCAAAGAGGGGGCGAGGCCCCCCCTGTAGAGATCTAAGATTAGAACGCAGTCAGGGAGGCGAGTAGATCCTGGATTGCCCTCGAGACGTGTATCTTTGTGCCGAGCCGGCCGGTGGCCACCGGGAGGCTGTGAAGGTCTAGTCGGGAACAAACCGATCTATGCCCGTAACATGATCGAGTGGCTCTGCCATTGGTACCACCCACCGCAGTAGAACCGGAAAGAATTATGTAATCCGTCTCGGGAAATGACTCTCGGAGGTGGGTGAAGAATCCTGGTCCCAGAGCTCGAGAGGCTCACGGATATAGAGGGCAAGGCGCTGCTGGTCAATATATTCGAAGAAAACCGGGAGGGTCTCGAATCCCTACGAAGAGACAATGAAATCGTCCCCTGATCTCATAGTATATGGGGCAACGGAAGATGAAATGGTCCTCAGTCTCAACCTCATGGAGGCTGGGCAGAGTCTGCTGCAAAGTCTGTCATCGTGGTCAATATGATGATCCGTCTCACAACGCAATTTGTGGGAGCCCACCCGAAACTAACCCAGGGGTATGCGGAGGGCATGCATCCAATGGCGAAAGGTGTACTGGGGGCGGATGATGAGTTCGTCGCTGATCTCAAGAAAATGCTCTGCATAAAAGGCCATCTTAGGACGCAAGCCGCCATGGGGGTTCACCCAAGTAGTTTGAATAAAGCACCTGTAAATATCCTCTCTGATGGACCTATTCAACACCTGCTTGGTGGGTAGGTGACTGGGAGCATTCAGGGAATAATGAAAGGGGGGAAGATGATCAATCTGAATACCAATAGAATCCAACAAAGCCGAAGTATCGGAGAACCAACAACGACCCATATCCTGAGCAATACTCATAGAGGAACAATAAGCGAGATACGGGTACCTATTCCGCTCATCGGAGAAATCCCCAAACCTCCTGACGCGGTGGATGAAGGCCGAAATGTCAAAAACGGTCTCCAGACGGAAAGGTCTGGCACCGAATTCGGCTAAAATAATCAACTGAGGAACCGTCTGCTTGCATCTGATGAAGCGGCGAAGGAGGAGAGTCTGCACTCTCTCAGCTGACGCCCAATCCGTAGCTAAAAGGGAGGGCCCCCAAACAACAGACCCATAGAGAACAGTGGGTCGGATGAGAGAGACCATGAGAGACATCTTAGAGGAAATGTCTTGAAAGTGGTGTCGGAAACATTGTCGCTCAAGAATGGCAAGAGACCCATAACCTTTGTTCACACGCGGCTGAAGGGCATGCCTCATACTAAATCTAGGTCCTGAGAACTGGACACCCAAATAAGTATATGTATTGGTCATTTCAATCTTTGTCCCGAAAAGAAATGGAGGTGAGTAGGCTTCAACCCGTTGAAGACCATGACCTTGGTCTTACCAAGATTGACTGTCAAATGCCGGAGATCACAAAATAGAGCAAGTGCGTCAAGTTGTCTCTGAAGCCCCTTAGGAGAAGAGGCAAGTAAAACAATATCATCAGCGAACAGGAGAATAGAAATCAAAACATGGTGAAGAAGGCACCCATCCCCTTCCTGAATATGATCCCGAAGAAAAGATTCTAATTCATCAATGTAGATACCAAAGAGAGTAGGGGACAGGGGGCAACCCTGTTTAACCCCAATGGTACTCCCGATGAAGTCCAACATCTCGAGAACGGTACGGAGGCGACCAAGGACAGATTCATAGAGACGCATGATGGCAACAATAAGAATCCCGAAATGCTGATGTCCCTAAGCCTCTGGAAGAGAGCCATGCGAGGTACTGAGTTAAAGGCTTTCCGAAAGTCCACAAAGCAGCAGTAGACCTTCTAAGAGTGGTGGCGGGCCTCCTCAATAATAGCTCGAAGGGTGAAGATGTGGTCAATAGTGTGATACCCAGGTCGAAAACGAGCCCGACCTCTAGCTCTGAGCTGTCTCTACTCCAAATCATCAGACAACAACCTGTGGAGGACCGTGGCATAGAGTTTGGAGAAAGAGTAGGCCACCATAATAGTCCTGTAGTTATTTGGATCAGAATGCGTTCCCGCTTTGTAGATCAGAGTGAATGACATGATGAGACCAAGTAGGTGGGAAACCTCGGCGGACCACCTGGTTGAAGAGATCAATCAAATAAACACCAATTACCTTAGAACCCTGCTTGAAGAATTCAACCTGGAAGCCCTCTTCATCAACCGCCTTGCCACTGTTCAAGGACCTGATTGCCTCTTTGATATTCTTGTATGTGAAAAGATTACCGGGAGGAGGATTTCCAATCTAGATAGACTGCTGCCTCGGGGTATCATAGAGGGTAGAGGTGTGGGAGAATATGGAGGTAGGATCAATCACCATGGAGGAGGGGTGGTGGGAAAAGACAATACGTCGAAAGAGGCGGGGATTAGACCGGAGGGAGGTAGAAAGTGTATGCCTGCGGTGGGAAATGAAGGATCGCTTCTTACGGCGAAGAAGGCACCGGTAGGCAGTCCTAAGAGTGGGGAAGGAGGGAAGAGCATGGGTAAAGGCATGACGGAGGTGACGGTGAAGGGATTTGCACTCTAAATCATACCATTGGTTCATAGGACAAGATTTTGGAGTCCAAAAGGCTGAGGGATGAGTGGTGGAGTTGGGAAAGGATAGTAGAGTGACCTTCCACAAAGTAGAGGATAGGCATGTGTACTTAGCTTCCACACTCACAAGGTTGGAGAAGTGATTCTCAGAGGGGAGAAGGTCACGGATGTGAGTTGAGAAAGTGTCGTAACTCCCTTTATCAAACTGAAAGGAAGTACGAGGGGGTAGCGAAGAGGAGGGGTGGTGGTGGGAGGAGGGTTGGTGTCGAGACAAAAGGATAGGACAACATGGTCGGCAAGGGGAATGGGGGAAACGGAGAAGGAACGGAAAAGAAGAGAGACATCCGGGTTGGCAAGGATATAATCTACAACACTGGTGCCACCACCATGGGGGCGGCAGGTGAAGAAGCGTGAATCCGGAAAGCATTCAATCCCGTTAAGGATCACCATCCCCTGTGATTCCCCGAGCTGGAGAAGGAACCGTCCATAGGCTGTGAAAGGACCATCTGTATCATCGGAAATCCTATGCAAACCCACTGCTTCTGAGTCAATAATCTGTGTGCGAATGTATCCTTAGAACGGTCATGAAGAGGGACCTGTAAGTGTCTGGTGTGGGCATTAAAATCGCCCAAGATAATAACCTTCCCTGCGACAGAGTACTGACTAATACTGTCGTATAAGTCAAAGAAGGGGTCACCATCAGGGCCATTGTGAATGGCGTATAGAGAGGAGGCAAGAGGAAAGTAACAGACAACAATATACAAATCCCTAGAACCTCGAGCGACCGCTCTAATACGAATCCACATGTACCTGACAGACACATCGGTGCCAACCACCGAGATCATATCCTGGAGGGAGTCCCTATAAAGACAGGGGCCCCATTAGAATCCCCTGACACCCCCGACCCCCCGAGTCTCTTGTCTACAAGCAGAAAACCAAAGGAAGCCCACAATACCCGGGAGAGGTCGAACTGGGCTCTCAAGTGTCTTTGTGATGAAAAGCATATAAGCAACCCCAAGGGCATCTATCATAAGACCGGGGAAGACCAAAGTGAGCCATTACCATTCCAACATCTGATAGTCAGACCCCGACCCCTCTCCTGCCTGACCCGTCATTTGGAAACACCCTATCGGGGCTCCCAACCGGGGGAGGCGAATCCCTAATAACAACTCCTGGAGGTTCCTGATGACCGCCCATTTACTTGCCTTCCTTGCTGCCATGACCTGCTCCCTAGAGCGTTTGAGCTCTCCAACCTGTGTCCTGGTGAGATCCTCATCAAGGAAGACCTTGTCTGGGCGAGAGAGAAGACACCTCTTAGCCTTGAGGGTCCGCACAACCTGTCAAGAGAGATTACAAAGCATTATGTGTGGTTGGTAGAGACACACCTAGTAGATAGAATACCATTGCAGTTTGGGCACCCAACTCATGTGGTAGTGCTTCCTCTCCATAGTATCGATCGTGACATGCAAGAGAGAGAGGAGGGAGAGCGAGATTGGTGGTAGGAGTGCCACCATTGCACCACCCTGCTTGAGTGAGGTGTGCCCCATGCCAGTGGTATTTAACATCGACGAAGGGAGCAGGAGTTGCAGAGGGACCTCGGATGATAGAGATGGACGAAAGCCCCTAGAGACAAGTTGTGGAAGAGGAGAGTAAAGAGGCCTCAAGGTTGGCAACATGAGTAGCAATTACGGAGGCCAAAGGGAGGATATTTATGAGATACATGTGTCCAGAGAGCAACATATATGATGAGGCGGCTAGGGCATAGAGCGAGGGGGTTGTGAGGAGGCATCGATGATATTAGTACCCGAGATAGGTGGGCATGGTTGGTAGGATCTTGTCGAGCATGGTTGGTAGGATCTTGCCGATCGAGATATGAGGAGGCAAGAGCGGTTTTAGGAGGCCGAGCAGACAGAGCTATCATAGTGGAGCAACCCGGTGAGTCTCAAAGTTGAATTGTTGGATAACATAGATTGTGATGTGTTGAATAGGTTTTGAAGAGATTGTTAATAGGATGTGTGGTTTGTGTGTTTTGCAGAGTGGACCACAAATGAGTGACATACAATGATTGCTCCTTCGATCTTGGATGGCGTCCTAGACTTGACGGATGCAACCGTGATGGCAGATCTAGTGTCAGCGACATCTAGAGAGTCAATGTGCATTTAGGCTCATGGGAGAGGCAGCTCACGAGCTTCAAAGACACAGGGCTGGTCTAGTAGTGGTGAGTGCCAACGATATGACAACTTTGGTGCAAGGCCTTTCCAAGTATAAATATCGTTGACATGAGAATAGGTGGTGAGATTATTAGATGCATAGTGGGTGGCTGTGTGCCACATGATGGATGTAGCCCGCATTGCAGCAGTGGAGGTTCATGTGGCTAGGGTGGAGGGAGAGGCTTTAGGGGCTCGATCTAGAGCCACATCCTTGGTATGATCCCTATGTGCGGCTGGTTAGGCACCATCAATGCAAAGCATCAACCGACCTCCATCTGAAGGAGGGGATGCTTAAGGGATGGTTGATTGTATTATTTTGAGAGATAGATGATGATGTATAAAATGATTCATATATATATATATATGATATACCATTCTTTTGGCTATATCCTATGTATTGATTGTTGATATATGTTGTATGTTCACTTTTATGATTCCATTTTCTTATATATGGAAAAATGTATGAACATTTATGATTAAGAGAAATGAAATGATAAAAGGTTTAAAAACTGATAGTTGAGGTATTGTGTGTAAAAATTGAATGGGATGGGGACCAATGATAGGGCCAAACCAAGCGAGAGATGAGAGGAATGTGATGACCACAATATCCAAGATAGGAAGCTATGGCCGTATAAACCCAAGCGGGATGGATAAACCCAAGCGAGAGATGAATAGGAATTACCAAAGTATCCAAGAGAGGAAGCAATGCTCATATAAACCCAAGTGGGGTGGATAAACCCAAGAGGGAGACTAAGAAGGATTATAACAAATAGAATAATGTGTGCCAATGACAACGTGCGAATGATTGGCATGCATCGTTGATGATGTCAACCATGTCATGTAGGATGTGATGGCGAGTATGGATCATGAGGTCCTCGAGGGCATCTTGGATGATGTCGATACCGCGATAGACTTTTGAGTGTGTGGAAAAGAGGGAATCGTTGATCCTATCATAGATCCGCGGTGTGAGGACGTCAAGACAAATATGATCGGGGAGGGATGAGGGGGAATGATGAGGGAATGAGCATGATGGCATAAATGGATGGGATTAGGCTCGATGCTTAGGCACACGAGGAGAAGGTACTCGGGCTCAAAGCACTTGCAGAAGATAACCCATTTTTGACAAGTATGAGGGAGATAAAGAAGGATTATAACAAATAGAATAATGAGTGCCAATGACAACGCGCAAGAATGATTGGCATGCATCGTTGATGATGTCAACCATGTCATGTGTAGGATGTGATAAGCGAGTATGGATCGTGAGGTCCCTCGAGGGCATCTTGGATGATGTCGATACCACGATAGACTTTTGAGTGTGTGGAAAAGAGGGAATCGTTGATCCCATCGAGAGAAGGTGAGGACGTTAGGACAAATATCATCAAGGGAGGGATGAGGGGGGAATGATGAGAATGAGCTAATGGCATAAAAGGGGTGTGACTGGGTTTGATGTTTAGGCGCACAAGGAGAAGGTACTCGGGCTCAACCTTTGCGGAAGATGACTGTGACAAGTATCGTCTGTATGTGAGCAAAAATTGCGATGAGAACAAAATAGTGGTGTTGCAAAAGAAGGTTGTGTGGCTTTCTTTTGTCGGTCTTAGTGTGTCTGCATTTGAAGTTTCTTCATGTGCGTCGATAGGCCCTATAATATGAAACGTCATGCCTGGAGCTTCATGCCACGTGCAATATGGTTGAGACACGGCAAAGTAGAGCCATAATGGCAAAAAGAGATGGTTGTGATGTCATCGAAGGTAGAGTTGTAGCAACATATGGAGAAATGGAAGGGGAATGAGGGGAAGAGGTTATAATAGGTGTTGTAGAAGGGCTAACCAAGGAGTAGACCGTGGCTTGGACGCATCGATCGCCAACTAGGGGAGTATAGTTCATGAGGTCATCCTTAGAGTCAAAATCAAAGTAGATGTCATCGTCATCCATGAGATCATCTGCCTCTAGATCGAAGGTAGGAATTAGGATGTGCGTCTTGTGAGGAGACAATGATAGTATTGATGTTATGACTGAAGGAAGAGCATAAAGTGTCATGATAGTGAAGGATTTCTGCATTCTTAGTGTGGACATAGCCTGTTCAGAAGGGATTGTCAAAAGAATAACCATCATCATAATAGGGTGTGTAGTAACGTCGATAACACAAGAATCAATAATAGTCTCAGGTTGGACCAGATGTTCTATAGGAGGACCTTTAGTGCGAGTAATAATGATAGGGACATAGTCGACATCCTTTAGTGCGAGTAATAGTGATAGGGACACAGTCGACATCCTTCTTGCACGAGCGTGGTTGTAAGGTGGGAGGTAGTTAGGAGATAATAGCATCAGGAAAATCAGAGGTGTTAATTTAAAGGTTGATTTCATCGGGCTCATCATCGTCAAAAAGGCTTGGCGAGGCACGGCCTACAACCTCGAGATGACCACTATAGCCACAAAGAGAATCCATCGGATAGTTGAAGCGTTGATATTCAAAATGGGATGGTGGGAAGTTCTTCAAGGGTGGGAATTTTAAATGTCCCACATTGTTGGAATAGGTCAAAGTTCCAAGGGTTGATGTCTCCTTATACCTTATAGATAGCTCCTAAGTGCGCAAACTTAACACATTGGCTTGCGGAGGATGTGAATTCACGCATGATGAGTCCACGGTCATCCTAGGAGGATATTATAAGACAGGGGAAATTGAAGACCATGACTTTAATGCGAATGGTATGAGGAGGCACAATGATAAGAGCTAGATGCAACCCATAGGGGCATCTGTCATGTTCGTAGCTTTGACATGTGCTCCTAGTGGCTTTTAGATTGTCTATAGAGTAACCGAGTGTCTTAATGAAGTCAAGAGAGGTGACACAAGTACCAAAACCTTCGTCTATGAGGGCTCTTTGACCATGGTGTGGCCAATCTGAATTAAGATAAAGAGGGGAGGGTCATCAACACGAAATAAAAGCTCATTAAGAATCATGGAATCAAGAGGAAAGCGGATGCATGAAGAATGATTGGTGGAAAGGTCAATGGAAATGGATAACTCTTCACATTCGACGCATGATAATCTCTCTTCCGAACCATGCAGGGCAGGTTGTTTCCCCAAAGTGGGTGGAAAAGGAATGTTCATAGCGAAGAGTGTTGACATAAGACGCTCACGATGTTGGGGTGAGGTACGAATGAGTTCTAAGAACGAGATTTGACTAGGGAGGCGAGAAAGTTCTGTAAGAGGGTCCCAATCTTCAAGGTTGGGTGTGTAGCGATCTAAGCCCAGTGAGGATCAATTTAAAAGGAAGAGGTTCGGAAGGAGAGGGGCTAGCAGAAAGTTTTGGATTTGGTGTCAACATTGACAAAATCATAGGCAAATGGGGTTGGCCCATGCAGAGTGTTTGCATAGGGGCGATGGCATTCACCTGCATTCACTAGACGAGGAATGGAGGTATGAGCTTGCTCACGAGGTTTTTGTCATGAAGAACAAGGATAGATGATCCCTGTAGGATTTATCTTGGCTTGGGGAAGGGTAAAAGAGCTTGATATACAAAGCGATAATACATTTAATCTTGTCCCATATGAACCGCGCTTTCGGTAGATACATTGGTAGAGGGATATGAGGTGTCGACAACATTAAGCAACCGAATTGTTGGTTCATATCATGATTGGATTTTTCAGATTTACGGAGTGATCGGAAGAGGGTTATTGTAAATTTTAAGGGGCTTATTAGCTTGATGAACTGCTTCATGTTGATCATGTTGTTGGGATTTGTCACGTGCCTTCGATAACCTCACCTAGCTTTAATTGTGTGATGACTTCATGATCAAAGTTGTTGCCAAGGAGGAAGGTATAGGCAAAAGATCGAAGGGCATGACAATTTTCGTATGAATGGCCCAAATTTACGCATGCCACCAACAAAATTTGTTTTCATCACGCCATTGAGGGAGGGGTCGGAAAGGGTCTAGAGCCATAGTGAATTCGGTGTAGCACTCATTGTCACAACACTTCCTTGGATTTGGCTCGAAAGACGGAGAGGGGTAGAGTTATTATGGGATTTGGGGGTAGATTAATCGATGTTATGGATGGTCCTATTGGAAGAAGTGCCTTGAGGAAGAGTATTTGTGACTTTGTCATCAGTGGCATTCTTGTTTCTAGGATGCATGAGGACTTGGATGTTCTTGGGGTTTGTTGCTTTGGGGAAGACTTTTTGAACTCTCTCATGAGATAATCTTGGCATTTGGCTTGTTTGAATGCTTCTTCCAAAGAGGTAGGGGAGAATGACCTAACTTTGTATTGAAGGTGAGGCTCAAGTGCTCTAAGGAATAACTAAAACAAACTTCCCTCAAGCAAATGTCTCAACCCTAGTGGATAAGGTCTTCTAACGTTTGATGAAAGCTTGTGTAGATTCTTCATCCATTTGTTTGTAGTTGATTAAAGGCAATGATGTATTTTCAAGATGATCATGGTATTGGAATTCACTAACTAGAGCGGTCACCAAACTTTCCAATTCGACAATGGAGTTGGTAGGGAGGGTATGGTACCAATCCAAGGCATCTCTTGTAAGTGTTTTAGCTAAGAGTTTGGTGGCAGCGTAAGAGTTGGTTTTGACCCAATCTTTATAGAGATTTCCAAAAGCCTTAATATGGAGAGTGGGGTCGGTAGAACCATCATAAGTGATGGAAGGAGTGATGCTTCTAATGTCCACAACAACAAGTGTAGGGAGCGAGTGGTTCTCTTTGAATGGCTTGAAGGGTCTTGTTATGGATGGGAGGTTGTGTAATGGGAACTCCATTGGGTCAATCAGAAGCGGATGGGGCTGACCTTGGTTTGTCGTGCCCCAAGAGACCATTTGAGGTCATTAGTAATTTGAACTATATTAGTTTGGAGTTGTTAAAACTGATTTGTAGTCATGGTTTATAGTTGACTTAGTTGATCGATGAGTTGCATGATAAGTTGGGTAGAATTGGGATTGGAAGGGATATTGGTGTTATTAGTTGGATTAGAATTTCTCCATTTGGAGGAGGCTCAATATGGTTAATATCAACATCGAACTTCCGAGAAAGATTATACTCAATATGCTTGCATAGAATTTGGGTGACTCTCCTATGTATTTAGGGAATTGTTGTAGGAATTTTTGCATAGTAGGGGTATAATAAGATTTAAAAACATCTCATGTTCCCCTTCTTCCATATCAAAGATAGGGTTTCAGGGGCTGGATTTGGTTTGTTGTATTTTGAGGTGGGGATTTTGACTTCCTACCATTAGCTCCTATGGCAAGACAATCAACGTAATATAGAACCAGCCTTAGGAAGGCCATCATTTTGAGAGTTACAAAGAAATGGCTTAGCTGAGGATGTAGTGGAATCATTGAGTAAGTATTCCATGATGAAGTAAATACTGGATGAGGCTTATTGGAAATATTTTACCGACGGGATCGAATCATGCAATAAGCTTGCATGGGGTTGATGGCATCGATCGGAAGCTAGTTGTAAAATGGGAAATTCGAACAAGATCAGCTATGTAGGAAGTTTGCATAGGGGTCGATGGCATTGGCAAAAGCAATTGGAGTTCAAACATGATTGATCGTGCAATAGGGTTCTCGCATAGGGGTTGATGATGTTTGGAAAAGCAAGAAAAATATAAGAGAGTGAATCTGACCTAATTGGAAGCAGAGTAAGATTCTCGTTGTGTTCACAAGAGTGTATGATATGTAAAACATAGGCTAGTTGGGTTCTCAAATATAGGGATCCAATCTAAGACCGACCACACCGTGTAGATACAAAGGTGCTCAAGGAGCGCTAGTGTCGTAATTCTAGAGGATAGTAACCCTAACCCTAGGATATCTATAGGTTTCCAAGGCCTACAACTAAGATAAAGATAGGTATCCTACTAAGATTCAAAAATAAGTGTAACTAAGGGGTGGATAAAGACAAGGGGTGCAATAGTAATAGACAATGCTATAAAATAAAACAAACATACATCTACTTTAATCTATCTAAGAATGAATGACCAATACACAACATGCACATACAAAATAAGAGACTAAAGAGAGATAGAAATACTTATTACCTATAACATGTGTGTGACCACCAATGCATAATCCTCCCCAGAGACAACAACACCGAGAGAGAATCGCTATGGGTGGAGAAGGGGAAAGCTCAACAAGATCTCTAGTCCTAACTCACTATGGTGACCCAAAATGCAAAAGATGTAAGCTCCAAATCTCCAAGTCAGCAAATAAGTGCAAAGTAGTGCGAGCAAGAGCAGTATAGGTATGAACAGAAATTGTAAATTAGGTGTTTTTGATGGTACTTTGGTCAAGTATATATACCCAATGCCATTGTCCATGGGTGAAGGAATTCGACTATGGAAAAACCAAAATAGAAATCATTACCCATGGGCGGAGGTGTCCGATTGAAAAGCCAAAATAGACAACAGAACCCATGGGTAATGGTGTCGGGGAAACCCTAAGGTCAAAGGGTGAAAAACATAAGGAATGGAGGCCAAGAGGTAAATGAAGGTGAATGACAAAGGTCCAAGGTAACTTAAAGCATGAATAATGGTGTGCAACAAGTACGAACAAGTAGACACAATGAGATAGGTAAACATAATGAGTGCAATGTGTGAACAAAGGAAAGAAACAAGGCCAAATAGCGACATCTCTCAAATGTTGTGGTCTATTCCACATGACTAAGTCCGATCACACCCCAATCCCGACAGGCCCCTTAAGACACTGGCTGAGGAGGAGAATGCATAAACAACCCCTGCACAAAAGAATTGGTTAAGCAAACGTCAAAAATATAGTGTATACAACTCCCACTCGGGAGGAAAAGAGTCATCTACAACAAACCTCAAGATCTTGACGCAACAAGTGGTAAAAGTTTTCATTGGGGTAAGGAAGGTACTAGTGCTTTTGACTATAGAATACTTCGTTTATGACAAAGAAATGTATGGACTTGTACAAGCCAATAAGAAATGAAAACATTACTTGTTGGGAAATGAACAATTGGTCGTACTGACCATAAACCTCTTAAAATATTTCCAAGCACAAAATAAATAGCAGCAAGCATGACACTTCAAGTGGACGGGGTTTCTTCAACAAGAAGGGAAAATCACAAATGTAGTGGTAGATATGCTTTATAGGTCACCAATTGCAAATAAAATTTTGGCTTTGGCAACAGTTTCAGAACTTGAGCCTTTTAAAATAGTGGTTTTGAGGACACATATACTCAAGATGCAGATTGAGGAGATATCAGCTATTGAATATAAAGATAGAAAGTGTTGATGACAAAACTGATATCTACCTCAAAGATGGGCTACTTTATGAGTTGGATAAATTATGTGTGCCAAAGTGAAAAGAGTTCTACTAATGATGGAGGCACACAACTATAAAATTTTTGGCCACTTTGGTCTTGGAAAAATTGTGGCTCATTTGCAAATATATCTGTATCGGCCCAAAGTGCAAGAATGGGTCCAAAATTCATTAGAGGATGCAAATTTTGTTCTAAAGCAAGCCTTAAGTTAGGAAAGAAGGGTTTTCCTTTTCTCTTCCTATATCCACTAGACCAGTGAAGAGCATCTCTATAGATTTTGTGGTATGTTTGCCTGATTTCGATGTATTGTTATAGATATATTTCATAAGATGCTTGTTTTAATCCCATTCAAGAAGACTATAAAAGGGCATGAAGCAACTGTGTCATTCCTCACTATGTTTGAGTGCATTTTGGTTTGCCTAAGTCTATCGTATCAGATGGGGATTCATATTTTTGGGAAAATTTTGGGTTACCTTGTGGATCAAGATAGATATTAAAGTCAAAAGAAGCTCAATCGTTTGTTCTCAAATTGATGGGAAAACGAAGTTGTAAATAAATCATGGGTACAGTTGATAAGGGGCTATAACAAACAAGTATCCAAGGATGTGAGATGACTTTTGACATATGACATTCCTATATTAGGGAAGTTCATACATTCATGAATAAGTTACTTTTGAAGCATATGTGGGTAATTTTCCCACCAACCCACTTGATGTTGCTTTGGTACAACAAAGAGAAGGGGAAGATAGGCTTAGAAGTGACAAGGGCACCAAAACTTATTGAGAGGGTTAAATAAATCCATCTTAAAGTGCAGCATCAGTTGGAGATGTCTAAAGTGAAATATGAGGTTAGGTGTGACCAACACTGTCAAGAATACACATTGTAAGGTGGGAGACATGTGTGGTTGTACTTGAGCAAGGAAAGACTCCAAGGACAAGCTCAGAAGTTCAAACCTCTAAGATACGGGATTTACCATTCTTGGAGTATGTTGGAGAGAATGCTTTCAGGCTTGAACTACCTTCATTCGTGAGGGATGTACTCAGTAGTTAATTGTGAGAATTTGCGTCTATAGGAGCCATCTATGTTAGATGGAGGACAACACTACTTTCTATCGAAGACTTTATTTTGGATGCTCAAGCAGAGTTGAAGGAGGAGGTCAGAGATCAACATTCAGGGAAATACACTAAGACACGAAAAATGGTACCTCTGGGAGGAAGTGGGAGAACTCTTCCTACTTATCTGAAACCATTAAGCTTTTGTGGGGCAAAAAGCTTCCTGAAAAGGGGAAGGTATGATATACGAGATTATAGAAAATGGTTCACTTCATCAATCAACCAAAACTCAATAAAAAATAGAAGTGATGCAGAGAGCATTTTGTGCAATGACAAAACTGCTAGGTTCATTAGGATTCATTATGATCAATCAACTAAAAACTCAATAAAAAATTAGAGCCAAAACAGAGAGCATTTTGTACAATGATGAAACTGTTAGGTACATTAGGGTGCTGACTGTGTTATTGACGGGTGGTTTGGTTGTGACAATGGCTGTTGGGGATGTGTCATGGTGGTTGCCTTAGTGACATGGCTGTTTTGTCCTGGTACTCATGGCAGTTATATTTGTTATAAACAAAGAAGCAGAGTAATGGCAAAAAAAGTCTTTTCATGTTCCTCGACACTTGGAAGTCCTTTAGTGCACGAAATAACACTTCCAATTTACAATATCTTTAGGCATAAGCTCAAGAAAGGAGGAGACCGTGAGAGGAAGAGTTGATGAGTGTTTGCTGGCTGTAGGATCAAAATTTGGTGCAAGAGAGTGTAGCTATAGGTTAATTGTCACTAATTTCTGTATATGCTCTATCAAAAATCTTTGTAACCTTGGCCAAATGAAGGAGAGGAAGTTGAGTATTTGCCACTTCCAGCTGGTTTTCCCCATATTGGGGTTTCAAGGTAAAAACTTGTGTTGATTTCTTGGGGTTGTTCTTTGTTGTTTCTATCTCTGTTTACGCAATGACTGTGTTTGTTTCATTTCCTGCAACTTAAGATCACTAGTTCCAGAATTTGCATTTTCATTTATGTCAATTTGATATTTAAATCAGTTAAGAAAGTATAAACATCTGCAAATTTTCAATAAATATCGAATCTTGAGAAGATTATAGTTTGCCCGAAAATGTATGCGGGTTGCTCCTCGCCTTTATCCATTGAGGCACTCCACTACACCCAAAGTTGGAAGCGATATACTGATTAATTTCTACAAATTTACATGTCATTTGGAGATTTGAATGCGGGTCTCTGCTATGAATGCCTCATCGATGTATCACTTGAGCTCATCCCGATTGACCTGGGGTTGGTAAAATCTAGATTCTGGGAATGTACATATACTAACACTGCTAAAAAATTAGCCCTTATTCAGCATTTAATGATCTGCCTTAGGCTTTTTTGTCCTTTCAATTTATTTGAATCTTATGGTTAGACCTGGATTTGTTTCCATATGCATTTATGTTGAAATGTTAAGATTGTAATTGAAATCAAAATGTTTCCTTATGGATTGTATAAATTTTGCTTTTGCTTATCGCGACAGACCCTGCTGCAAATGGTACGAAGAAATTTTTGTAAATGTTGATTCTGCGTATCATCAGGGGGTTATATGATGCCCTGATGCTTGACCTATGCCTATTTTGTCTCTGTTTGGAAGATTTTTCTTCAGAATGATGGTTCAACTTGTATATTGTCTTTTCTCAAAGCATTGGAAACTCTTTATGCAATTCTTTGGTTCTAGGAAAGAAATTTATGGGCTGTTTTTGCCAAGCAACTCGATCTGAACTTTGTATACCAAGAGGGTAAAAGATTAAAGATGAAGTATTTTACAGTAGGGGCATCATCATATGGAAAGATGAGGTGGATTTTTTCTTTCAACTTTTCCCTTCTTTTCAAAAGAAAAAAACACATTAGACATTGGGAGGAAAACTATTTCATATTTTCATTTCCGAAGGAATTAAAAACACAGTTCACATGCCAAGGATAAAATGAGTTCTTTTCATTTCTAAAACTTTCCTAATATTTTGCTTCCTCCGTTTTCATCCATGGCTGGTAGAGGAGACCTTTATTGAATAGTGGGAATAGGATAAGGGAGTTGAGGTAGTGGGTGTTTTGACTATTGATGAAATCCAGCCATATTTTATATCTCAATTACTTTTATGGTCTGTAATTTATACCTTTCATCCTTGTTTTTAGTTTATTATCATCAGTTCTAATTTAGTGTTAAATAAAGTTTAGATTCAATGTTTACTTATGTATGTTTGTTTTATTGCAGGGATGCTATTGTTGATGGCAACCTTATGTGAGTACAACATCATATTGCATGGTATCGATTGCCAAAGAAGACGTATCAACGTATCATCATTTTTTATATTCAACAAACTTAAGATGGTGTTTTTTTGGTCAAAAATCCTTGTTTCTAGTATTGAATGCACAAACTTACTTTCCAAACAATATTTTTGTTCTATTAATTCATAAAATTTAAAAATCACCATTTATTTGTCACCCAAGATCTTTTCGGTTTCTGCTTGGTTTGTGTTGGCTAGATTTTCTGCATAGCTGAAAACCTAGGCAGTCATGAGATAAATCTCCCTCATTTACCGGTGAGGCTCCCGTGTCAGATTTGTCAATAAAATATGCTAGTATCTATATGGGGGTTTTACTTTAACTATTCAACTCATGAACCATAGTTGTATAGCTCTGCAGCAAGTAAGCAACTGTTTAAGAAAGGAAATATTTATAGAAGAAGGAAATAATAACACACAGGGAAGAAATAGGGAAGATGTGCAACCCAATCAATAGATAACAGAGTTGATTGCATGCACATAGAAGAAACCAATAGATATCAACACACATAATTATAAGCAAAGGCAACTTCAGATCTAGATCTAAAATAACACAAAGTTTATAAGTAGATTTGAGATTAAAAGCTAGAAACACAATGCACTGTGACACAAAGTTCTCAGAAATCTGCTCCTTTATATTCCTTTGCTTCAAGTGGCTATCAGGGGTTTCAGCACAAAGTCTGGAACCCAAAAATGCCGCTTACCAATTCGATCCTTAACCCGAAGGTTCTTCTTCTACTTGTAGAATGTAGAAAGAAAAGTACAAATGTGAAACTCAATCGAATGAAACATAAACAAAAGTAAAGATAACATTTGGTAATCATCTTCCTCAAATTCCTCTTCAAGTGACACATCGTCACTTAACTAATAGAATTGTTTCACATAACTTAAAGTAATGGTTTCAATTCCAATAACTTTAAAGTTTTACAATTTCATCCAGAACGTGGAAAATAGAAGAAGAAAAAGTAGAAGAAGAAAGACATGCCAGCTGTAACATCTATATCTTTTTTTTGTTCGACATCAATATATTTATCGAACATGTAATTCAACATCTTCCCATCTGTCTTAGCCACAACTTCCTTTTCTATCCTGAACTGCAACAATCCTTCGTTCAACACCCTGATACATGCTTCTACCTCCTCCAAGCTAGGCCCGAACTTCTCATTATTCGACTGCAGTGCGACCAGTTTGCTGATAGAATTCATCGTGAAAGGCTTAACGGCTCCATCAATTCTCCCTTGCACCATCAGAAGAGACCCTTCCAGGGAATTAGGCACTCTGCTAGGAATGATCCGTGTGTATGAAGTAACATTTCCGACCACTTCCTCATGAGTGAAAGCAATGATATTGTCTGGTAAAGACGATGCCATACTCTCAAGTGCCTGCATCCTCTTTAGCATAATTCTGCAGATCTCCAAACGGAAAGATACTGCAAACTCTAGTTGCTTCCCCTTCTCAACTGATCCGTTAGGTACAATCTGTTCCGTAATCAACACTTCTCTCGGCAGCTTATTGATTTCGGCCAAAGTACTCAAGTTACTCTCAACAACTGTGTTCATATCTACCGTGCTTGTCATCAGTTGCTTCAGCTGATCTGCTGCATCTTTCATAACCTTTAGGCGGGCTGGCACCTCTCCGAGTTGTACAAAAGCTTGACGAATAATTAGACTTTTCCATTCGTTGATAGTTTTAACCTGGTTGTTTGCATCTTCCATTTCCTGCATTAGATGATCACTCACCTGCTTCTGTGCTAAAATGGGCTGAGTGGAAGATTTAGCAACCTTGGTAATGATCTCGCACAACTGAGATACCTGCTTCTGAAGTTCAACTTTCTCCGCCTCTTCTTTGCCAAGCCTAAGGAATAGAGCATCTATCAATGTCTGTGTATCCTGCTTTAATCCTTCTGTGGTGGCTTGACCTATGGGTACTCTGGTCACCGTTATGTCTTCTGTCGTGAGCTCATCTTCTTTCTTCCCTCTTTGCCATGGTTGTATCTATCTTTGTCTGAACAATTCTTTTTCTCTTTATTCGGCCGAAATTCTTCACAATCGGTGCAGATCTAGATAATTCTTCAGATTCGGAGGATATGTTCAATGTATTGGACATTGATTTAAGCTCCCTTTCTCTTATAAAAGCACCTGTAATGAATTCTTGCAATTAATTTAGACAAAGATGGCAACCGGAACATGAACAATGGATTTTAATCATAAAAATCTGCATATATCAAGCCTGTTGCCCCAAAATTTGATGTTTTATTTGCATGCAAAGCAAACATGAATTTTACCAACTTCACCTGAGCACTGTATCACTTATGCAGACAATTATTCAGACACAAATCAACCTCCTTCAAACCTAGGCGCCAAATTTGGAAGCTTTCAGCATTAATTACACCTTCTGAGCAAAATTCCTCTCCAAATGGGGCACACTTTTTGTCTGGGCTGCACTTCTCTGCTTTTGAATTAATTAATTCATTCTTATGACAGCCCCTGCTTATATAATCCTCATAATTCTATAATTAATTAATGCCTCTCCTATTCCTGGCAATTAATTAATTATTTAATAAGCTTTACTCTTTAAATGGGGCACCTATTTTGTGCATGCTCATGGCTGCCATTAAATAAATTAAATTTATTTAATTTTAGCTCTCTGCTTCCAGTTAACTCAAGCCTCACAGTATGCTTTGACCTTAGCCACTGAAAATAAGAATTAATTAAATCAATTAATACTTAAAAAATATTATTCCTCTCCCAAATGGGGCGCACTTTTTGACATGAAGGGGTTGCATTAAATAAATAATATTTATTTAATTTTAGAACTTCTAATTCTGACTTCCTTTGTCCACTTTCCCTTTGTTGACTTTTCCACAAGCCTGGGCGCCAAAATTGGAGAAGAAATTAATTAATTAATTGCATTAAAAGCTGCCCTTCTTTCCCTAAAGGGGTCGCACTTTTTGACATGAGGAATTTCTATTTTTAAAAGTCAATTGACAATGGGATTATTTACCCTGCAAGGCAGCTCCGAAAATCCCATGATTCACTTAAGCTGTTTGACTTTCATAATGGGATTATTTACCCTGCAAGGCAGGCAATAAAATCCCATCAATGCCTTAAGTGATTTTTCTTTTATTTCACAATGAGAATTTTTACCCTGCAAGGCAGGTAAGAAATTCCCGCCTGCCTGCTGCCTCTGATTTTCCCATTGTGACTTAAGTGGCGTTGCTTTCATGGGAAAAAGTACCTTGCTACGCAGGTTCAAAAATTCCCACCGTCACGCTTTCAAAAATCCCATGATTCACTTCAAACCCTCTTTTTCCAAAAATGCGGCCAGCCCAGAAGAAGCTTTTTTGTGCACGACTTCGTCTTTTCCGAGAGAACCAGACCTCGATGGCGAATTCCTTTTGGCACAACGTGCATAGGTGATCTCCAGATACTCCAGGCAAGAATCAGGCCAAACCGGCAAAGGAATTGATCCAGAGAAATTTCACAGAAAACGAAACGGAAAACACCAAAAACACAAAATGTTGCCAGAAGTCACAAATAAAGCCTAGAATTCATTCCTGGTTAAAACCCTACTGGTATATGGGAATATTGACATGTACGATCACAACAGGGTTAAACCGGAGCACAAATTGCCTCAAACGGGGCTCAAAATAATTAAATACAAATTTCCCGTAGGCAAACCCCAGCGACAGAATAAAACAATTTTGGGCATCTGGGTATTTGTCGAAAATGGCTTATATGGCTCCTTGGGAATATCTTGACACAATACAGAAACTTTCTGGCAATAAAAACACAAAACGACCCATTATTTTAAAAGTACGTTTTTTTTAAAAATAGGGTAGTCCCAGATTTTAGGGTGAAATCTGGGACACCAGTTTGAAACTATGACTCTAATCTATATCTACTATCTATCACTTTCTCCATATTCTGCTACAACTACTAGTGACCTTTAGTTATCTTAAGCAGGAGCCTTTAGTTATCATCTTCTTCACCACTTGATTCACCCAATATCCTGTTGAGGGATCAACCAGTATCTCATCTTTTGAAGTTCTGGTTTATCTGGCCAGGTTCCTAATCACCTCTGTGATGTCCTCGCTGTCTCTGCAGAGCTTGCTTAAATTTGCATTGTTTGGCACTCACAATTGCATGAAGTATTAAATTTTTCACAGGTGATTTTGTAAGTGCATTCTAGAGCTTAGACCCTTGTCACCACTGCTTCTGAAAATACTATTTTCTTCAATATTTATTTCTAACTCATTCATGATCTGCCACAAACCTTCCCTCTGTTGAGGTATCAGAGCTTCTACTTCTCTATATGGCTCTCTAGAAGATAGAGAAGTCAGTTGAGCAGATGTCTCTTCTCGACAGAACATAAGTCCGTGCTTTACGAACATAAGTCCGTGCTTTACCTTTTAAGTGCTTTATTTATGTGTCTCCTGTTGTGGTTCCATCTCAAACTTCCAGAAATTTGTGCCTTCCAATGGTCCCTTTGTGTGGTTCTTCCACTATCCGTTAAAAGATCTTGTGATGTATTAATATCCTCATATGTGTCTTTTGTCCTAAGATTCACAAATATTGTGCCTCACTGTCTCATTTGTCAGCTGCACTATCATTTCTGATTCTTAGGTGGACAGTCTTGTTTCTTTGATGTTTTCCCGCACAGAATTATAACTAGCGAGTGTTTCCACTCAGTTTCTATTTCCATGGCAGACTTGTTGTATCCCTCAGGGCAGAATAACAGTTCAAACTACCAGCAACAGATGAAAACCGGTGCTGAGCACGAAGCGTAAAAGTATAGAAATTAGAGAATGCCTAGAACTCAGTCTGTCTAGAACCCTTGATCATTCCTTCTTGTCCTTGAGACACATAATAGCATTGAGATTCAACCTAATATGTTCAACAAACACTAATTTTTTATTACAGAAATTCATTCTACTGCAGCTGCTTGGTGGTGTAGTCCAGAGGAGTGTAGATATTCATCTCTGTAAAGGAGAAATATGAAATATGTGTTTTGACATGGAATCACATATCCCTTCCACTCACACATATAGGGAGTTCACTCAACCCTTAAGGGCCAAGGCACATCCAAATGATGGGGATATGGATCCCTTGTGTTGAATATATAGAATGAACTGAACGGTTCTAGACAATTGGGGAGTTTCTAACGAACAACCAAATGTAACCAAATGTAACTACTCCTCTTATAGTAAATTCACCTGCTTGAGTCATTTGATGCGGTGCAGTTTAGTGCAGTTTTATCTTCTTGCTATTTTCTCTGTGCTTCTTATCATACTAACAGTGGTATCAGAGCCGGTCAGTTGCCATTGGAGGAAGCAGTCGTGAGAGGTGAGGTCGATGGTATGGTCGACATTTAGGGCAAAAGATAAAAATTGTGATTCGAGTGCTGAAATCGTGGGTTCTTCACGAGGCGAAAGGAGAAAACGTGATGCGTAATGCGAGGGCAAACATCCAATTGTGTGAAAGAAAGATGTGTGGGAGAGAGCCCATTCTTGCAAATCTAGTCGGAAATCCAAAGATGTGTGGGCAGAGAGCCCAGTTGCAAATCTAGTCGAAAATCCAAAGATGTGTGGCTAGTCGCAAATCCAGAGACGTGTGGGAAGAGAGTCGCGAATATCCAATCGTGTGAAGGAAAGGGCACGAGTTTATATAGTCACTGGCAATCGTGAGGGCAGAGGGCACATAAGTCATGCCATCACAAAACGAGATCTTTGGCTTTCGTCGACAATCAAATAGTCGATTGCTGAATTAATACGCTGAACTAATATTCATATTTCAATAAAGGTATTCACTTTGCATTTGAATAATCAATTTCGGACTATTTACTGGATTGAGTAATATATTATTTTATTATTTCCGTTACTTTGGAATAATAAAATGGCAAATATTTCAAACCTAATTTTGTAGGACTTACAAAAATTAACGGGAACTAATTTCAATGTATGGAGCCATAAGTTTTCAACACTTGCAGAATTTCGTGATTGTGATAAGATAATCACGCGCAGCGAAAAACAAACCTGCTACAAATTTTGCGGATTATGACAAACGTCATAAGGAAGTGTTATTGCTTCTCAAGTTGTCAGTGTAAGATGATATGATACCAGAAGTGTAGAATGCCACTGTGGCAAGCACGTTGTGGGCTAGTCTAAGGGATAAATATCAAACGTCAGAGAAAGGACGGGTTTTGTACCTGAAAAATACATTGTTTGCTTTGAAGCTACAAGAAGGTGGATCACTATCTGAGCACCTACTTCGGATGAAAGACCTCTCGAGACCAGTTATCTTCCATAAATAAAAAGGTGGACAATGATGATATGGTGGCTTTGGTTCTAAATAGCTTGCCTTCTTTATATGATTCATTTGTGGAGGCACTTCATTTAATGGCTGAGAGTCAAACATAAAACTCTTATGTTTGACAAGGTGAGTTCTTACTCGTATACGAAGGAGCGAAGACAGACATGAGCTCAAGAGTCGAGCCTGGAAAATCGAGAGCGCTTTGCACGCTGCTCACCCACGGGGAAAGTGGAAATGATAGGTGAGACATCCCCTTCCTCTCTTAAACATCAAGTGAAATGTTACTATTGTCACAAACTTGGTCATGTGAAGGACTGTCGGAAATGACTCAATGCCTTGAAGAAGCAGAAGGGGTAGGCACATGTGGCTACAATTGAACACGAGTCAGAAGATGAGTATGCTCTCATGGCATCTTGCACGGTTAATGACAACCTTACTCGGTGTTGGTTCTTTGATTCGGAGCATCACAACATTTCACATGTCAAAAAGATTGGTATGTCAATTTTCATTCTTGTTCTTTTGATTCAGTTACTTTAGGGGATGAAAGATCACATGTTGTAGAAGGTATTGGAGATGTT
This sequence comes from Taxus wallichiana var. yunnanensis, assembly GCA_018340775.1. Lineage (NCBI taxonomy): Eukaryota > Viridiplantae > Streptophyta > Pinopsida > Cupressales > Taxaceae > Taxus > Taxus wallichiana. Next base: position 838,235,388 of record CM031238.1, read on the forward strand.
CGTATTATGCTAAATAATAATACCAAACTGCTTGTCAAAAATGTTAGAGATGTGTCTAACATGAATAAAAAATTGTTATCGATCAACTAACTGATAATCCCAATTGTAAACTTTTCTGGCAAACATTGTATTGTGTCTGACGTCAAGCAAAATAAGGTTGTTGCCCTGGGGATTGGGCATGGTGGTCTATATAGACTTGTTGATCCTACCACGGTCAACTTGCATGCCTTAGTTGTGGAAGGCAATACCATTGTTTTATGGCACAAAAGACATGGCCATCTTAACCTTCAGGATTTAGCCCGCCTTCATACCAACATGGTTGTTGGTTGCCTCCTATTTAGGAGAAACAGGACATGTGTGTTGGTTGTTTTGCAGGAAAACAAAAACAGAAGCCTTTTCCCTCTGAAGGTGCTTGGTGTGCAAAGGGGATTTTGGATCTTGTACATGCAGATCTATGTGAGCCATCGTGGAAGACTCCCACGGTCCTTGGTGCACGTTATTTTCTCTTGTTGGTGGATGATCATTCTCGGAAGATGTGGGTCTATTTTTGAAGAAGTCTGATTGCTTTGCTTCTTTTGTCAAGTTCAAGGCCTTGGTGGAGAATCAAACCAGCCAACGGATCAAGACTTTGAGATCCAATAATGGGGGTGAGTTTACCTCTAAACAGTTCGTAGATATCTGCAGAAAGAAGGGATTCAATGCCAATTGACAACCCCTTATACCCCACAACAGAATGGGGTGGTAGAACGAAGAAACAAAACCATCATGGAGATGACAAGATGCATGATGCACAGTCGAGGAGTGCCATATAAGTACTGGGGAGAAGTTGTTAACACAACTGTATATATTCTCAATCGAGTCCTTGCAAAGCTTTGCAGGACATCACACGGAAGAGGCTTGGTCCACAATCAAACCAGAGGTATCAACATTTTGTGTTTTTGGTTCAGCTGCTTATACTTTGGTTCCTACAAGTAAGAGGAGTAAGTTAGATTCCAAATGTTCTAGATATTTTTTTGTTGGTTATAGTGATCAATCTAAGGCCTATAGATTGATTGATACTTCCACTAATAAGATCATTATTAGTCGGGATGTTGATGTAAAAGAAACAAAGTCTTTCTTTGGTTGTAATTAGCAAGGGACTAAGAAAGGGCAAAGGGTGATCAAGCAAGGAGTCATAAGCTGGTTCTTCCTTACCCGATCATGAATCTGGTTCTTCTCATACTCCTCCACAGACTCCAGGACAGTTTGTACAATCTCCCACTGAGATTTTCAAGTCTCCAGGAAATCAACTTGCATTGGTTTCTCCTTCGGAACTTCCATTGGTTTCTCTTCCAGAAGCACCACAACCAGATACCACATCCTCAGTTTAACGGAAGCCTAAGTGGTTTTACTCCACTATTCAGGATTTGAGGAAGGAATAATTGTCTCCTCTCTTAGATGGGAGGTCTCAACGAATGGTACACAAATTGATTATTCCGAGCATGCCCAATTTGCTCTTGCTTCTGATCTTCTTCATAGTCATGAGCCACAAAAATACTCTGAAGTACGAGGCATACTAGAATGGGAAACTGCCATGCAACTAGAGTATGATGCTTTGATTAAAAATAATACCTGGAAGTTGGTGCCATTACCTCTAGGGAAACATCCCATTGGTTGTAAAAATCAAGTGTAAAGTAGATGGTACTTTGGATAAGTACAAGGCTCGACTTGTTGCGAAAGGATTTTCGCAACAGGAGGGGATAGCTTATGAAGAGACATTTGCTCCTTTGGGAAGATGGTCACGTTTCGATGGTTGGAAAGTATATTAGATGGATGTCAAAAGTGCTTACCTGAATGCGGATTTGGAGGAAGAAGTGTATATGACACAACCTGAGGGTTTTCGGGCTTGTGGTTGTGAGCATCTAGTATGTAGATTGATTAAGTCCCTATATGGACTTAAGCATGCTCCTCAAGCTTGGTACATCAAAATAGATAAACATCTCTGAGATTCAGGCTTCACATGGAGTCATTCTGATCCGAATCTCTATGTCAAAAGCAATGATGATGACTGTGATTGTTATTGTGTATGTTGATGACCTTGCCATCACAAAGTGGAGATGCGTAATTCATAAGGTAAAATCAGATTTATGTGCTGCTTTTGACATGACTGATTTAGGCCTCCTTCACTATTGTCTTGGTGTAGAATTCGGGCAACATTATCACTTGATTTTCATTTCTCAAGTTAAGTATGCCATGAACCTGCTACAAAAATTTCAGATGTATGATTGTGATTCTTCTAATACACCTACGGAGGTCGGGTTGAAGCTCTTAGCTCATGATGATTCACCACCGGTCAATGAATCATTATACATGTAGTTGGTAGGTAGCTTGATCTAACAACTACACACGGTACCGGATCTCGTGTTTTGCTGTCAGTTATCTCTCTCGGTTTTTATCTAAACCAAAACTCATTCACTGGGGAGCAACAAAACGAGTTCTACGATATCTCAAAAGAACTCTTGACTTCGGCATTCTATATCAGAGAGTTGCAAATTTTGATTGATTGGCTATCTCGACTCGATTGGGAGGATTTGTAGATACTCGACGATCTACCAAAAGATATATCATTTCTTTTGGTTCAGGAGTTGTTTCTTGGCAGAGTAAACTTCAGCCTACTGTTGCCATCTCTTCTACTGAAGCGGAATACAAGGTTGGTTTTAGTGCCAGTTGCGAAGCAATATGGCTTCGTTAGATTCTGATTGATTTTCAGTTTCTCCAGGCTACGGATACACCTCTTTCACTCTTTTGTGATAATCAAGGTGTTCTAAAGATGGCGAAGAATCCTGTCTATCATGCCCGCACTAAACATATTGAGATTCATCATCATTATATTTGCTAGTTGGTTGATTCTGGTGAAATCTCTTTTCATTTTTGTCCTTTTGCGGATCAGCCTGCTTAGCCTGCTGATGTAATGACTAAACCTCTTGGTCCTTTGTTATTTGTCAAGTTTAGAGATAAACTTGGTGTTGTTTCAAGGTTAGTCATTAAGGGGGTGTTGAATATATAGAATGAACTGTACGGTTCTAGACAGTTGGGGAGGTTGTAACCAACAACCAAATGTAACTACTATAATAAATCTACCCTGCCTGAGTCATTTGATGCAATGCAGTTTAGTGCAGTTTTATCTTCTTGCTATTTTCTCTGTGCTTCTTATCATACTAACACCTTGGCTTTAGCGTATTTATAGTGAGCTATGGCATTACGTACTCCTTAAATAGAGTAAATCTAATACAAATAGTTTGCACACACAATTTTTGCTCTAATCATGTGCAATATTCTTTTATGTATTTGTTTTTAGTTCAACTTTGTAATTTTGTTTATACTGCATTTTTTATCACGATATGCTTCCACTTATAACATGTCTAAGCCCCAACAATTTAGATTATTGTCTCCCAGATACTCCTTGGATCCAAATTGTTGACCCCCAAATACTATATTTAAGTCTTCCAAAGTCCATTTCCTTTGTATAAGATTGCTGATCCATCTATCTTCTGTGGTCCTCATCTATTTTCAAGATCCATTTACATCACTTTTTTTTCCCATTGACCCTTGGGAGTTGATCTAAACTTCGTTATGCACTTAAATTTTTCATCACCCCATACTTATTAACATGTGCTAGAGCTGAAGTATCCATGAAAGGTTGTATCCCCTGTAAGTGACTGTTTGGGACCCTCCGAGTTGTAGGGGTGAAGTAGTGTCTCACCATAGAGCTAATGTGCATGATTGGAAACCGCAATAAGTATTCAACTACAATTGATTCTTTAAGATAGATGCATATCTCTTAATTTTTGAATGAAAAGACTTTCCTTAAAAAAGTTACATATTTGTCTTTGTACCATTAATTTGTATTTCTTCTGTTTACAAGTAAGGTTTCATCTGTCTTTGATTGGGATGAAGTATGCATGGTATGCACCCCACCATATGCTCTTTCTTCCAGTCAAGCATTGAATGAGTCGTTTGATAGTTTCGAGAATAAATGTGCTTAAGGGTTTTGGTTGTATGTTGTTTAGGATGGATTTTGATGGAAAAGGCCTTCAAAGAATGGCCAAGGACAGAAATCCCAGAGGGTGAGGAAAAATCTCAATATGCAGAACTGAGATACTTTGATGGCAAACAAGAAGTTGAATAATGTTCCAAGACAGCTGAAGTGAGGCAACCTTGCAAAGATGAGGAGCTCAAGTCACTCTTAAGAAAATCAACCTAAGAAAAGTAATGGCATTAGTCATTTTGTGAAATCTTAACGAAGAATTGAAGTCTTCGAAGAAAGAGCAACTTTCTAATGTAAAGGAAGGTAGCAATACACCTCAAAGGGCCAAAGTAGAATCTCCAAAGAATGGACAACAACTCTACGAAGAGGGAGGAAGCATATCACCACTTGATGACTATAAGAAAAAATGCAAGGTAACTCCAAAGAGAGGACAACAACCGAAATGGGAAGGTAAAGCTTCACCACTCCATCAATCTTGTGCAAATAAGCTTATGGGCAGCTGAAGGTATGTGAGAAATGAGTATTCCATTGTAGAAAGAGGAGCCATGTAGCACATGAATGTTGAAATTTTTATTTTGTGGCTTGAGTAATCCTTGTGTGTAATTGGAAGAAGCAATCTATCACAAGGTAGTCCAAGTATTTCAAAAGAAAGCAAGTTGCTGACACCACCCTCCAAGCCAAAGAGAAGAGCAAGGTGTTGGAAGCAAAAATAATGATGTGAAGATCACTCTTAAAATCAACACGACGAGCAATGCAAGAAAACAAAGATGTTGTCCGAGGGCATGGGTAATAGTTATTGCACTCATTGCAGGGCATTGGCATGCAAAATGCTAGAAACTTCATCCTCAATTTCACAAATAGAATTGTAAAGGGCAGTCCAAGAATGAAGAAACATCTAAAAGCAAGAAAGAAGAAGTCCAAAGCACATGCAAGCCAAGGGGTAGCATTGAAGAATAGGAACTATCTAGTGAAGGTTTACCATCAAAAGGAGCAGCCCATACAGGAGTTCTCATGTCCATTGCAAAGGGAAGTGGACATGGTAAAAAGTCATTTTTTGGAAGAGTATTTGCAAAGATAAGACGTTGATTTGAATTCATATGTATGAGCAGCACCCACATCGAGTAGCATTTCAAAAGAATTTCCAAAATCATCTTATGGTTTCATTTGTTGGTTAAAGTAAGTAGGCAACTAACTCCACTTGTGTGAGCAAGTAGGAAGACATTTCACATATGAATGGTGAGTATGGAGCAACCATTAAGTCCACTTGAGAGGCACAACCATGGGCTTCTGAAGACATTGAGAAGCAGTATCAGTTTTAGATTCTTAAGCTCATTTACAATTGCAATATTCCTCACCATTTGTTGTAGCATGTGCATAACAAGAAAGGTAGAAAGAGGCACTCTAAATTGAGCAAGCACTCCAAGCAAGAAAATCGATAGGGAGTTATGCAAGGGTCGAGTAGAGGCAGAAAAAGCAATTGATGAGTAACAATGTACTGGTCATCAAACAAAAAGCCTATGTGCAACTCCAAGATTCTCACCATTTGTTGTAACATGTACAACAATCAAGGTAGAAGAGAGGCACTCTAAGTTGAGCAAGCACTTCAAGCAAGAAAATCAGTAGGTAGTCATGCAAGGGCAGAGCAGAGGCAGAAAAATCAATTGATGAACAATGTACTAGTTATTAACCAAAAAATTCAGTAATGGATAGTGAGTTTGGCTAGGTACAGACACTCATGACAGGTTTGACTGTATGAACCTGCTTCACAAAGAATGGTAGCATACAAGCATGAATAATAAGTGTGATTTCATCATCACAAAGTTGTCGTATGCATTTGGCATCATAATGATATAAAGGACTGTTTTGAGTATGAATGTAGCATGCCTTTGTAAGAAAATAGAAGAATTGTTCTCTTATAGTAATCTCAATGAAGAGGATTTCAAAAGTGTATTTTCAAGTTGACATATGCCTCTAATTATGAAATCAAAGGTCGAGTTGTACCACTGAAGTTGAGCTACAAGTTGTGATAAGCAAACACATTTTTTTACCAGGCTTGACCAAAAATATTCTTTTGGTTACCGAGCTTCTCAATATAAATTTTAAAGTTGAGTTTTGATACGAAAGATGGAAAGAATTTGTGGCTTGTTAAAGAGAACTTGTAGATGTTTGTTACTAGAAGAATCAAGAAAGTAGGACTCGTAGGTACATACAATTACAATAGAAAAGAATTAAGGTAAAAAAGAAACATAGGAGCCAAAAACTGACTAAGAACTAGGGTACAAAAACAATGAAAGCAAAGGCAGAGGAGGTAAACCCAAAGCTGGTGAACCCTAAACCCTAGCCATAATTGCCAAGAAGTCATCTTCAATTGTTTCCCAAGTAGAAGCAGGTTCCTCTATTTATAGCGTGTGTCAAGCCACTACTCATAATCATCACCATTTGGAAATCTATATACCAGTTCTGGAGGAACCACTGCTTCAAAACATGTAACCATTCTTTAGCATTGAATCATTGATGTTGTTGTCTTCTTCCAATAAGTGTGGTAGACTAGCATCAAACCATTCTTCTTAGACATGGGAATCGCATGAGAAAGCAATATCAAAATGCAACATGGTGGCCATTAGGAAGGAATGACTCTTTGTTTCTTTTAATATAGTGGCCCAAAAAGTAAAGAATCGCCTTGTTACAAAAATTGGCTTAGAGCCTTAGAGCATTATCACATAAATCTGCTTATAATAATTTGTCTCAATAACAGTTTGTTAATCAACAAGGTCTATACAAAGGCGACCCTTAAATTACCCTTTATAAAACAAAAGTGGATTCTCTAATAAAATAATAGATTCCAAGATGTTCTCATTGAAAGATAATAGATCAAGTAATTATGAAGGCCTTGAACGATATGTTTGAAGGTTTAAAACATTGTACCCAAAAACAATGAAAGTATTGGGACTCAACAAAAATGTTTAGTTGATTGACCACAACAATGCTGTTAAAAGAAACTCTAGAAAGAAATATGCTTGTAGCCGCTTTAGATAAAAAAAAATTGAAGCCCAAATTCTTATAAGAAATGGTCTCTGAAAAATCATTTGTTTCTCTCTTTAATTAGCCAAAACTTTTTTATTGTTGTACTTTTGTTTGCTCCTTGAGACTGTTCAAGAGAACAGCACCTTGCCAAAAAGAAAGAAAAAAATTCAATGCCACTATTTGGTTTCTTTGACCTGGTTGAAAAGCTTTGTGCAGAGACAATGTGAGCCAAAGTAGAGGTTTGAGAAACATGAACCACATTAAAACTGAGGGCGATGTGATTCTCATGCTAGGAACATGCCATTGAGAAGAATAAAAATTAGGGTTCCTACTTGGTTTGCAATGCTACGTTGCTGCGATTGTTAGAGGCTTCTGCATGTATGTTGGCCAAATAATTCTACACAAGCTCAACCAGTGACAAGTGTGGAAGGAATTTTTTATCACATGGTCGGACCACTGAAATCTGGTCCTTTGATACCGTTTGTTACGTCCCTGCATGTCAATAAGAAATAATAGAAAAACTCAAAACAATAATTTGCAGAAATGCACCTGCAGGGGCCACCTGCACACCCTAAAAAGTTCAATGATGGAATTTGCATACCTAATATGTACTGGAAGAAATACTTTTAAAAATGGAAAACCCAAGATTGTATTGAATAAATAGAAGGGCGACTACAAGTAGGGAACTTGCCCTACTTATAACACAACTACCACCTAGGCCTAACCCTATGGTAAACATGACCATCAAGTAGGTGTGATCCATCAATGGGACCCACCAATAGTTATGTACTTGAACACCTTAAGAGAATACTAAAAATATGAGCTTTGCAAACAAAATAGCGCTTGACAATATTGTTGTTTCCAGCGACAAAATGAAGCTGGGATGTAATTTCCAAGTACAAACCAATATGCAATCACATGCCACTTGGTGATGATCATGATATCATGGAGGAAGCTGACAAAGAAGAAAATATCTCTTCCAAACTTACATAACACCAGCCGAATTGACTTAAAATTGCTGCAAAGATATCTAGATTGATGAACATTTCTGTACACATGATTTTTATCTTAGTATTTCAGTTTCCAAGTTGTGTATCAAGGAGAAATGTGATAATATTGTCATCCTTGTCATTGATTGTAAATCCATTCAAGCCTAAACAGTCAAACTAGACAGCCGTATTGAGTTATATATGTAACATCAATTCAGTACACAGAATGCAATTATAAAGAGACATGAACAGAGCACAACAGCAGGTATATTACAGTTATACAGCTATTCTATTGCATGGAAACTTGATGAGAAAATGATAGAGAGGTCTGAATATAAATTTATCACCAAAGGCTACCTTAAAAAAACATACCTCTTGAAGGTATCTTCCCATAACTATGCCTTTAACTCCTCATTAGCATAAACTGTATGCCTTCATTACTACTACACTAAACTAAGCCTTAAATGATAGCTTGTTAACTATTCAATTTGTAGCCTTATAAGCCCAATATGAATGTTGATGATTTTTTAATCAGTATAAGATAAAATCATGGGTTGTATATGACGTTGCAGAGTGGCTCCAATAAATAACCACATGAAACTACTAGCAAGTACAACCTACATATGTGCATAACAACTCAGCAACAGATGGGACTAGAATGGTAATGATAGCAATCAACCAATACGCTTAACATACAAAGCACATGTACAACAAACTATTTTTGAAATTATTAACATTTAAGGTAATTAATCTAATACCCCCTTAGTGACTAAATTGGACTTACAAGAATAATCCAAATGATTTAGTCATTACATCAATAATATGAACTTGTGTAGAGTGTGGGGCTAATGATTCTGATTAAGCCCTGACATGAATTTAATCAAAGTATAATCCCGCTGCCAATGCAGCAGTTATCACCAAGTGTTTTTATGGTTGCCATTCCATCTCATTGGAATACATAGGCAACTAGCCTCTACAACTGGCGCTGAATACTAGGTTCACTTAGTTGTGATTTCAATGTGCAATATATGTTGACCTGTCTTGAATGTTTCATTCTTCACATGTTTGTTGTTAGAGTGATCAATTCTAACACAAACAATATCATTATATTGTGGTAGCTAATCTCAATACAATTAATTTGATTGTACTTTCAAGACTAAACAACAATATAGTGCCATGATATACCTTTCAAGAATATCCTTGTGTTGATGTTTTGAGTGTCCGATGTCGGATGCTCTCTAGTCTTGAAGTATCTTTGGACTGTAATGTCCCCTTTTCTAGATTAAAATAATTAATAATATTCTAAGTTGGGCCTGGTCATTTCTAAATCTTTTAACTTTATAATAATATTATTTTTAAATAAAAGGTATTTTTAAATAATTGAAGTAAAAGAAGACCCTTAGCCTATTCATTGTTTTCCGTCGGCTAAAGGGGTGAATAAAAGGGAGACTAAAATTAATAATTTAATTTTAGTGCATAGTAATTTTAATTATAAGCACTTTAATTATATTATTTTAAAAAAGAGGGACTTTATGGAATAAAGTGAAATCACGAAAAGGAAAAGCATTAAAATATTAATTTATTTTAAATGCTAAAGTGGAGCGACCCAAAGTGGAATTAGAAAGGAGGGAAAATACATTTAATTTATTTTGAATTAATCCCAAAGTGGGGTGACCCATTTGGGGGAGTCTTTTGGGGTTTTGTGCCATCATTTGCCTATAAGAGGAGGTCGCTTGGCTCTTTTTGGGATCATCTATCTCATATCAAAATTTACATGAGGTTTTGGGCTGTTGCTCAACCTTTTCCACTTGAGGACGAAAACCCTCTAGTGTGGCTGCAAGTGAGGACGAAACCCTCCTTGTTTTCAGATTGAAGGATAAAACCCCTTAATCCCTTGAGGATTCTCCATCCAGGGGTTTCTATTGGGCTTCAACAAATTGTCAGTTGATTTTCAGTGAGTGTTTCAGTTGTGAAGGGCTGCTAGGGCTATTAAGAGATTTTCAGACCTCTCCCTAGGGTGGCGACCCCTACCAGGGAAGAGTTTACATATTTTGAAGGTATGACAACTCATTCTCCATCCGTGTTTGGGTTCTTTGGTTTGTAGGAGGCTGTTTGCTCTTTCTAGTGTTGTATTTGGGCTTCAAAATCTTCATTTCTAGCCATTTGTAAGCTGTACTTTTGCTGTCATAATTCAATTCCAGCTGTTCGGAAAAATTCCAAAAATATATGTTTTGGTCTTCCTTTGTCTTGCATTGGTTCCAACAATTTTATAAAATATTTTTGAAGGGTTTCTACATCAATTTCCAGTTGTTTGAATGTGTTTGTTGCCATAAAAAAATAAAATAAAAAAATCAGTTGTTACCAGGGCTTGTGGAATTTTCAGATTGTTGTCATAAAATAAAAAGAAGAGAAAAAGGGGTTTTCCAGGAAATCCCAATTTTCCAATTTTTGCCCTAAAGGTGGCGTTACAGTGGTATCAGAGCCATGATCTTCCTAGCCTGTGTATCATGAGGACAATTAATCGATCAATATTTTTTTGAGTGAAGTTCTTTCCAAGTAAAGAGAAGTTAGATCCCATTCCAACGGTGGTGATACGATTATAGCAGTTAAAAACAAGGCTGCAGAAAGAAGAGAGAATAAAAACATTAGAAGCTGCTGAGGAAGACATTTTGATGGTGGAGCATGAGGAAAAAGAGCAATCATAGCTGCTGGAGATTGAGAACAACCCATAGAGGAATCTACCATACAAAAGGAAAGTGGAAAAGATGTTCTAGCACCAGTAGAAAAGAATTCTTCCCTTGTGATGAGGAAAGAGGAAGAAATCAGAAAACAAGAACAAGAAGAGCCCAACATACAACTTGAAGGTAAAATTTCTTTGACAATAGATGATGCCTCATTGACTTCTAATGATTGCATGTGGCAGCAAAATAGTGGGAAGATCAAAACAACAAGGGTTTTATTGGGTAAATGCAAAGAGCTTAAGATGGAGGAATATACACCATCCTTCGAACTTCCAAAGGATGAGCCATTGACTGATTTTCAGAACAACATTGTGGAGGGACGTGTTTGAAGAAAATATTGGGAGTCACATGGATAAAAGGGTTGGAGGTATCTCCACCACTCCCGATTCAACAAAGACGGGTGAGCTCTTGGTTGGCAGCCAGATGTATGATAATGTTGATCATATTTCAGATCTGTTGATCCCTCTTATGCTGCTGCAATATTTTTGTTATCTTGGACAACATGTTAAAAAGGGTGATAAGGTGAAGGGGACAACTTGTAGTAAAGAGCGCATAGATCCTTTTGCTCAAAAACAAAATTGTTGGAGCATAACAGTGTGGGATCTTGGTGCTGTTCGGAGACCCATTAAGGGTAGAGTTTCTGATTTCAAAATTAGTATCGGTGATAATGTCATCATCACATGTTGCTGGATAAAAAGGAGATCAAACTTCAGCTTGGAGGAACATAAGAAATATGTTGTGAACACTAGCCGGTACATGAAAATTCAGTGGTTGCAGCTCATGGGACAAATGCAAGGTCCAAAGACATGTCACCTCACATCCAAAAATGTTCTCAAAGCGAGCAGCAATGGAACAACTCCAAATTCAGGTCAACAAATTCAGAATAAGGTTGTTGGGTCCAGATTTGATGTCCAAGCTATGAGTGCATATGTTTTGGTGTTTGGAGATGATTACTGTTATCCATTTCTCCCCCTTGGAAAAATGGACAAGTCGAGAAAAGTGAACTTGGACACCTGGATAGAGCTTCATGGAAGAATATGAAGTTTTGCTAGTAAGTTTCCATGTTTTGGAGCACTTGTAGTGATTTTGTGAAGCTTGGGATCAATTCGGGAGCATTTTTTCCTTTCTCTTGGGTTTTCAAAAGGCTCAAATTTGGTCAATTTTGGATTAGAAATGGTTAAAATGGGAAAATTTGTCTTTGGGTCACTTCAATTAATTTTACTAACTCCCTTGGCTAAGAAAAATCATGAAAAATGGCTAAGTTTGAAGAAAAAGGGCAAAAATGGTGGTTTACAGTGTATTGTGGCTTGAAGAGGGGCGGATGGAACTCCATCGGTTAGCACAAGATTCCATGGAACTTGCCTCGGGCCGACTTGTATTGATTTGAACGCCACCAGTTCTATTGTATGGAAAATCAGGGTCCGCGGGAACAAAAGGAAGTTGGGCTTAGGGGTCACTTGTTCTCGCAAGGCGTGCCCGATTTATAAAGGCGGGATCAAGTTCTTTGAAGTGCGGCCGCAAGGTGTTTGCGTGGCCAACAAGCTTGTGGAATGGGGCATCAATGCCCGAGTTACCCTTCGGCCGGAGAGCAAAGTGCGGGGAACTTGTTCCCCGCGGAGTGTGGTGCCCGCAGAGAGGGTTCGGGCCGCACAAGGGCCGATGGAGGATGGCGAGGAGCTCCCTAAGCTCGCCGAGGTGTGGTCGGGATGGCGGAAGAATTGCGGGGTGCGGGAGTTACGAAATGCTTGGCGATCTGGGGTCGCGGGGAACTAGTTCCCATGAGTTAAGAGTCCCGCATTGAATAGAGGCGACAAGTGATATGTGAAGATGCGGATACGTTGGGGCCCGTGAGGCACACAAGGCCCAATTCCTTCTCCAACTAAGTTGCCCGCATCATTAAAAAACCGACATGACAAAGGAAACAAAGAAAAGAGGCGTAGACAATTGCGGATTGTGCTTTTAAATCAAGAACAAGGGCCAAACTTTTTCAAAAATGGACACCACGACCCCCGAAATCCGCATTGATGTATCCCTCTCCATAGTTATCCATTTTTCATGAAATTGGTGTTGATGGATTTGCAATTCAAAGCTTTATCTCATGAAACGATAAAATATGAAGTTAGGTGGAGTAGGTGAGGGAAAAAGACAAGAAAACATTGGAGTTTAAATGATACGTCCTAGGCAAGGAGAAATGGAATTAATGAAGACATGGAATTGATTTTTTTTCGCAAGGCAAAGGACAGGATTGGATGGATTTTCAGAGGTGCCCATACCATTTTCGGAGCAAAGATTAATCGAGGTGTTGGTGGTTGGGAGCATAAATTCGGGTTTCTCTTCTTTCTCTCCTCACTACTTTTCTTCTATATATTGTAACCACTTCTCATTTGAGAAGGATGGATATTCTGGGTAGGGGAAACTCTTGCAAATTTGTTTCTCACATCCATTTGAGCTCCAAATCTTCACACGGATGCTACAAAATGTAATCATGCCTCTATTCTCGCAAATGTAATGGATCATGCAACCTCGTGGAGCAATAAAATGGTGCATGTGGTGTTTTCTCAACCCTTTCTCATTTTTTTGCATTTCCTTGCCTCTCTATTATTATTTGTTCTGTTTGTGCATATTTCCTCTTCATTTGTAGGTAAATGTTGTTTGTTTAATGGAGATTTGGTGGTGAATGGAGCTTGGTTTTGTGTCATAGTGGTCTGACCTTTCCCTTGTTGCATTTTCCACTCCCATTCTCCCAAGCAGGATATTCCTCCCAAGAGGGGATATTCCAGTCCCTTTTCTTGGTGTTATCACCTCTTTAGTGTAGGATTTCTTCATTTCCATGCATTCTCCTTCTCCCTGGTCCCTTGGAATTGATAGGATAGGATTAGATAGGTGTTTTTCTTGCATTAAGAGTAGTTTAGTGTTAGGATTAGGTAGAGGAACCGACCTTCTTTGGAGGTACATCTCAAGTATGCAAGTCCCACAACGTGAGAGATGGCCCAATGTTATTAAATTACACCGATGGCTCATGTACACACGAGATGACAAATCGAGGGTGTTGTAATTTTGCGCTAACACTACCCTCTAATCAAGATCTATGGTATGCTAGATACGACAACATTCTTCTCTCATAGTGTTGTTGATTCAGCCAATAAACATGCACCTAGGAGGTATTCTAAGAAGTGTGTTGAGGTCAAGAACACAATTTGCAGCTGTGGGCCTATAGATTCTTCAATTCAAGTCCAAGGTTGTTTTTGTGTATGGGATCCGGATGATCTTTTGAGGATCAAGGTAAATGTCACTATTGAGTTCTCCATCTCTTGCACTTGGCATGAAAGAAGAATTATGAAGAGTCTTATTAAGTTTTGTTAGAAATTGGTGCAAATAGCTTAATAATATTTTACCATCACTTTATTGAAACAAGATACACACAATAAATACCATAAGAGTTTTCATTTTTTTATCCATACAAGATTACAATTTATAGAGGGTTGAACTTCTACAGAGGTGGAGTCAACAATTATCCCGAACCTCATAAAATACTCACTAACTCCTAGTCTTACTCAAGTGAGCTTATCAATGTGAGTTGTAAATAACAATGTCACATTTACATTATTTAGTTTATAATAAACTAATGTTCATACTACCATTAGATATTCCTAACATTCACCCCCTTAGCGTGAACATGGGGCAAAGTGTAACTGAAACCAGAATCGTATGCCAACGCATATTTTTAGGTTTGCATACTGCTCCTCTAGATGCCAGCTGCCCTCTGATACAACTGTTTCACTGTTCCGCACCTTCCACGCCATGTCACAACACGTTTAAGAGTTTACTTTAGGGATGTTTACACGTTCCAAGCGAACATGCACAAACTTTTGTTCTTATTCTTCATATCAAAACAAACACACAACTGAAAATGATTTCACCATAGCAAAATGCGGTCCCGTCGTTGGTGATTGACGAGAGGCGCTGATCGCCTCCTTCCTCCATTGCCTTCGACCTCCAATGCCTCTTCTACTTAGAAATTGATATTTGAAGCTCACAATAATAATGCTTCCCCCACAATGTTGACTTGGACGTCGCGCACAAGCGAAAATGTGTCCAAAAGAAACACACATTTAAAAAAAAAATATATTTCAAACTTTTATAATGACTCAAATTACAACACAAATTGGACTTTGATAACAAAACACTAATTATTGGTTTTGATTAGACACAATAATATATGACAAATGACTTTGTTGACGCTTGGAATTTTTTTGATAATGACCTTAACAATATGAGTTACCAAAATATAATACTAACTCTATTTGACTAGACAAAACAAAAATAACTAAAAATGAACATAATGAGACAATATACTATAGAGATTTGAACAACTAATTACAAATCTCAACAAGAAAGACAACGAAAAACTTATGACTATAAATATATATATATTTTAATTTTGACAACGGTGACACTTGCTTCACAAATTTAACTAACCTAAAGACATGATAGATAAATGATTTTAACTAAAATCATATTAAAAACTTAAACTTAACTCACAAGGATGGCATGGAGACACCGGTGTCGACCAATAGACTTGTATTATATCCAAGGCCGTATAACAGAGTAGTGGAAGAATGGGATGCATGGGCATGAAGTAATGAGTCTAAAGTAGATCTGACAGAGCTGAGAGTCGTTTCAAGATGACATGAAGCTTTGAGTCTGATTGTAACTCATTTGAGGAGATCCGATGTATATAATGGTGTTGAAATGCAAAGATTAATAAAAATTTGAACTGCATTGATAGACGTCTTCTCTGACTGTGCTTGGCATGTATTAGATGTCTGGGAGCTGACGTTTCTGTCTGGATGCGTACAGATCTGTCAGAATGTATGACATATATGAGATACAATCTATGATTTTCATTTAAACACCAATGTGTGCATAAGTAGCGCAACAAATCTAGACAGCTTCACATGCACAGGTAACCTTTCATTGAGATGTAAAACGCATTTAGATGGCAGAATTACATGTCTCGCTGGCTATTTTATAAGGTCCGATCAGATTGTTTCCATAATCTTCTACGGATAGCTCCAAAACAGAGAATAATACGCTCAGATTCTATGTTCTCAGAATAGATCCATGGTCTGCGCAAATATTAAGAATTTTGGATTGTATCTTTCTTCATGTAACAATCAGAGAAACCACCTGCTCTGATACCACTGTTAGAAATTGGTGCAAATTGCTTAATAATATTTTACCATCACTTTATTGAAACAAGATACACACAATAAACACTGTAAGAATTTTCATTTTTTTTATTCATACATGATTACAATTTATAGAGTGTTGAACTCCTACAAAGGTGGAGGTCACAATTGTCACGAATCCCATAAAATACTCACCAACTCCTAGTCTTACTCAAGTGAGCTTATCAATGTGAGTTGTAAATAACAACGTCACATTTACATTATTTAGCATATAATAAACTAATGTTCATACTACCATTAGATATTCCTAATAAGTTTGTTGTGTATTCTAACAACATGATGAAGGATGAGTCACTACAAAAGGGCTTCATCATTCCTTACACCATGGAGACACAACTCTTCAATGCTTGGGGAGGTATAAGGGGTGGACACAAGGTAAGTCCCACACTTTCATTTTTAGAACAACAGTCATGTCATAGAGATTTTCAGCTCCTAACTGATAAGCATACTCTTGGGAAAAGTCCTTCCATAAAAGTAGATGTTGAGTTCATGAATTCAATGATTGGAAGTAGGCAAGATGGATGTTATCTTGTTGTCCAAAGCATTATAACTCAACATGACATGGGTGGTATGATTGTGAGTAATAAGAGCTTTAACTTATGGGTTTTGAAGTATGCTGTCTCAAATATTTGCACTGCTGTTATCCACATTTCCAGCTGGCCCAATATGTTGTTTGCAACCACACAAGTGAGTTCAATCATAAGATGGATTCCAGCCACTATCATTTTGATTTTGAGGAAGGAAATGCAAGGCTACAACTGTGCTTGGGGCAACATGAATGGACCTTTGGGAGTCCATCATATGAGCAGAAATTATGAGGAAGATGCAAGCAATAGAAGAGAGCTAATTAACATGTCTATAAGGCATGATGAATCGGATGGAGTGTTGTTGAAAGCTCTTGTTTCCCTTAATGTGTTTGTCCTATGTGCAGGTCCAGGAATGGAGAAGATAGAAAAGAAAAGGCATAAGCGTGGTTCAGTCCAGCATGCTCATATGTATGAGAAGCAATGTAAAGAAGTGAAACAAGATGATAGTATGACAACAGTTGAAGAGATGATTGATAAGGATATAACAGCAGAAGAGACTTGCCTCCAAGTCATCATGGAGACATGAGAGAGTGGCAAAGTGATTGAACAAGGATGTTCCCAAAAGGACATGCAAGGGGAAATCCAATTGCAGCAGCTAGAGAGGGAGAGAAGACTCTCACAAGAGCAAGTGAAAGAGATTGGCAAGAGAAAGAAGACCTCATTGGGACAACAATTGATAGAAAAGTATATGCATCCAATTTCCATCTTGAAAAGTGGGTAGAGGATATGAAGAATGAAGAAGACAAGGATGAGATGGAGCAGCTGAGTTTATTATCAGCCCAAGTAAATGAGGTTGCGGCTGAAGATGAGGGAATGAAAGGGGTGTTTCTACAAGCCTCAAAAGCACATGGGGAAGAAGTTGATACTGCAGCAAAGGTAAAGGAGTTGCTTGACATGTTTGGGACAACAATGAGACTGATTTTTTGTATTGCTGTCATCACCATCACCAGCCACCGGGTTACTCCATTTGCTTTCATACAAATAGGTCTTCAATCATGGGAAGGAGTTCTTTTCAGTTGGTGATTGCTAATATGATATTTTCAGTCCTTGCATGGCTGTTCTCAGCCCCTACATTGCCCAAGTTGTTGATTTTTGCAAGGAAATTTCATTTTTGTACCTGTTGTACCCTTTTCATGTTGTTGGTCATGACAATAACAGGTATAGGACTGCTGTTATCAGCTAAGGACAGCTGTAAGCTTGCACAAAATGAGGGAAAATCTTTGATGAAAGAAGTTGGAAGAAGGGTTCAGCTGAAGGAGATCTTCATGGCAGCCACATGGGTACCTAGTTGGATGAAAATACAAGTGATTGGTGGCTGTTGCAACTCATTTCCAGCCCATCTACAGTCTGATTTTTATCAAATATTGGGAGGAACAACTCGCCAAGTCATGAAAGGAACCATTGGAGCCCAAGGGTTTGATATCTCAAAACCTTCTTTGCATAAAAGAAGCCAAGTGGGACAACAACAGCACAATGATGTGAGCATATGGCAACTTTCAGCTTTGTGGGATTTTGTGGATGTTTTTAGGCATTTACAAATTTTGGGGGATCATCTTGAGGTTGGATGACACTCATTATCCATTTGGGATATATCACACCATGTTCTTTGGCAAGAGTTATCCCATTTGACAGTACGGGATCCAGGCTCTTCAAACACTACAACATGGCTCATCATTTTGGCATGAGGATACTTGGGCATATGAGCTTGCATTTGCTTGAGGGCAAGCAAATTTGGGAAGGGCAAACTATAATGTCCCCTTTTCTAAATTAAAATAATTAATAATATTCTAAGTTGGGCTCGTCATTTCTAAATCTTGGGCAACTTAATAATAATATTATTATTAAAATAAAAGGTATTTTTAAATACTTGAAGTAAAAAGAAGACCCTTAGCCTATTCATTGTTTTCCGTCGGCTAAAGGGGTGAATAAAAGGGAGACTAAAATTAATAATTTAATTTTAGTGCATAGTAATTTTAATTATATTATTTTTAAAAAAGAGGGACTTTATGGAATAAAGTGAAATCAAGAAAAGAAAAGAAATTAAAATATTAATTTATTTTAAATGCTAAAGTGGAGCGACCCAAAGTGGAATTAGAAAGGAGGGAAAAGGCATTTAATTTATTTTTAATTAATCCCAAAGTGGGGCGACCCATTTGGGGGAGTCTTTTGGGGTTTTGTGCCATCATTTGCCTATAAGAGGAGGTCGCTTGGCTCTTTTTGTGATCATTTATCTCGTATCAAAATTTATATGAGGTTTTTGGTATGCTGCCCAACTTTCTCCACTTGAGGACGAAAACCCTCTAGTGTGGGTACAAGTGAGGAAGAAAACCCTCGTTTTCCGGATTGAAGGACGAAAACCCTTCAATCCCTTGAAGATTCTCCATCCAAGGGTTTCTATTGGGCTTCAACAAATTGTTAGTTGATTTTCAGCGAGTGTTTTAGTTGTGAAGGGCTTCTAGGGCTATTAAGAGATTTTAGACCTCTCCCTAGAGTGGCGACCCCTACCTGGGAAGAGTTTGCAGATTTTGAAGGTACGACAACTCATTCTCCATCCGTGTTTGAGTTCTTTGGTTCGTAGGAGGCTGTTTGCTCTTTCGAGTGTTGTATTTGGGCTTCAAAATCTTCATTTCCAGCCATTTTGTAAGTTGTACTTCTGCTGTCATAATTCAATTCCAACTGTTTGGAAAAATTCCAAAAATATTTGTTGCGGTCTTCCTTTGTCTTGCATTGGTTCCAACAATTTTATATAATATTTATGAAGGGTTTTGACATCAATTTCCAGCTGTTTTAATGCGTTTGTTGGCATTAAAAAAATTAGTTGCTGTGAGGGCTTGTAGAATTTTCAGATTGCTGTCATAAAAATAAAGAAGAAAAAAGGGGGTTTTCAAGAAATCCCAATTTCCCAATTTTTTTCTAAAGGGGCATTACAAATTGACTTGCCTTGGGTGGAACTATCTAACCCCAATGATTATACCATTCCTTTTTGCAACATGATTATTCTCGTTAGCCTCCAAAATTATCTAGTGATGGAAGTTCCATCACCAATGGCCTTGACAAAGACTGCTTCTCTCAAGTGCCTCTTAAATGTGTCATTTCTCTAACATGCCTCATGTGTCATTTCTTAAACACACCGCATATGTCATTTCTCGGACACATTTTAGGTCCACGTCTAGTATTGAACGTCAATAACTTCCCACTTGTTATTGAGTTTACTAGCCTCCACTCATCATAGAGTGCTTCGACATGAACACTTTGTCTCTGTTGCACCTTAACCACGGAAAATCCTCTTTGGCTCCTTGACCTTGAATCGGTTCTATCAATTTCAATGAATGCTATAATTTTCCTCTCCACACTACCCGAGACAAATACACCATTTTTCAAGCAATCTATTACATGGTTACACAATAGGACATTATTTGTCAGGATAATATGCCCCCATCAATTCCAACTACCTATTATGTAGACAATTTGATGTTGGTAATCAACTTTTGAGATCAACAATAGGTCAAAACCATTTTCCAACATTACCCATATTTCATGCTTACATTTTCATTTTAAGCATACATGAAACATATATTGTTTCATCTCTTCGAGTAGAAGAAAGAGCAAAATGTACCAGCTCATCGACTTCCCCATTTGTTTCTCCGATTGTCTTTGCATTCATGTTGCAATTAACTCTCATGAGCATCTTTCATCGTATATTACGTTGCAGAGAGGCTCCGTTAAATGGCCTTCATGTAACTACCATGTAATGTCCCCTTCTTGAAATTAATTCGTAAAAGTACCCTTAGCCTAATTTTTATTTCTCATAGGCTTAAGGGGTGTTGCAAGGGAAATATTTTATTTTAATAAAGTGACTTAAGTTGCCAAAAGTAACTTATGTCTTATTATTAAAGTAACTTGTCAATAAAGCAAAGTCAAATGCCAAATTAGACATGGGACATCCCACTTAGGACCATTTCTCAAAAAGTGTGCCAAAAAGGGGGCCGATGGGAGTCTTTTGGGGATCTTTTTTGGCCATTATCTATTTTTATATTGAGGTTTTGAGTTGTTGCTCCAACTTCTGCTTTTGAGGACAAAAACCCTCCATTGCAATCAGATTTGAGGACGAAAACCCTCCAATCTTTAGGGGTAACTCCATCTAGGAGTTGCATTTGTGCATCCAGACAAAGATTTCTAGTTTCAGATCAGATTCATCAGCTAGGGCACATTGTAGGTCAGATTTTCAGAGTTTATAGCTAGGGCATCATCTTAAGTTGGAACAACGTATTTGGGAAGTGTTTTACCCTCATTTGGAGCCATCCTAAGGGTTGACACCATCCTCCTAGAGGATGACGTCATAATTGGTGACTGTTGCAGCATATGGTATGGCCGACAATAGATTGTGGGACTTGCAAGTAGCAGAATTCTGCTCAAAACACCATCTTCAATCAGCTGGACCTATTTTCCTATATACGGTCAACTATACTGTTATTAATTTTCAGCCTGAAAATTAAATATAAAAATTTCTGTTTTTGATGTCTTGCATATATATCTCATATCTTCGGCCAATCAAAGCAATCAATTTTCGAGAATTCTCTATCTCTATAATTGGGGCGGTGGACCGAACATGTGGTTATGCGTGTGTAAGATATTTGATATTCATCGCTCGGTTAATATATAAATAGGGGGCCGTATACCTATATGGGTCTGCCATGTCGTTAGATCACTACACATGGATTTTAGATCCTCCTATGACAGAAAACAATTAGTTCTTTTGCGTGGGTCATTGCAGTCCCTCAATAAAGCATGTAAAGAGCTTGGATTTGGATTAGGGTAAGGCATTTCGGGAAATTGTGTTGCCTTCTCTTCTAGGCTTGTGCATTGTGCAAATGGTTATGCTATCCGGTGGGAATGTTGGCAAGTGAGCCCATTTATAGCATCCTATGGATTTAATTGTGGTCCTCCATTTGTCTTGTGAGATAAGATTCCTCTTTTGTGTATCGCTTTTGGCAAAGAGCATTGTCATCAATATACGACGTTGCTCATGCCGA
Organism: Taxus wallichiana var. yunnanensis; assembly: GCA_018340775.1. Taxonomy (NCBI): domain Eukaryota; kingdom Viridiplantae; phylum Streptophyta; class Pinopsida; order Cupressales; family Taxaceae; genus Taxus; species Taxus wallichiana. The sequence continues at coordinate 838,257,041 of CM031238.1, forward strand.
CCAATGTATTGAAATAGTCATCGATGGTGTTGTCGAGGTCATGGAACAAGTCTCTGTCCACATCCACTTTGATTCCCTCCGAGAAGTTTGCTTCAAAAATAGAGAAAACCAAACCTGCAAGTGATTATAATGCCTTCATGTTAGTGTTCTTTTGTCTTGTCTCGACTTTTTGGGTGACGATGAAAATGGTAAAACCAAACCTATTGTTGATGATAATGTTTGCATCCCATTCACCTTCTTCTACAATAATCGTGCAACTATAATGTTTATCTTTTCAAGAATGCTCTTTATCGCCTCTCGCTTTGCCAATCTCGGTTATAAGGATATGCAAAACTATTGACATCAAGCTAATGAACAACATGGGTCTTACATTCACAAATGTCTCTAGAGCCTAAAGCCACAACCACTTACATTTATCGTTGGCTTATTCATTCAAAAGGTATTCCTAGATGTCTCGCATGGCTTCCATCTCGGCTTAGGAAAAGCTGGGAGCAATCATCTCATGGCTTTGCACCTTATGTTCTTCAAATTTTTGTCTCCAAATTGTTGCTTCCTCCACGTAATAGAACTTTTATCTTTTTCAAGTGCATCAACAATTCCTTCTTTCTCCAGATTCAATAATTGATCTTCCCTCCTTTTCAAAATAATGTTACATTGCACTCCCTTCCATATCTTCACTCTCCTAAACTAAAGGGTCCATTTCCATCAAACACTTGGCTTTTAGATTCTCTTTGCACAGGAACAATTAGTTCTTTTGCGCCTATTAGCTTTTCCATTGCACCCTTTCATTGCGATTGCTAGTTTATTCGCTAGTATCAAATTGTACTCACGTTTGTGAATAATCTAGTGTTTCACGGACAAGTGAAACATATGTACATTATAGATTCACTTCCTCTCCATCAGATAGAAGGTCTAGAGTTGAGAGCTAAGTCACATGGTTTGCCGCATTTAATGATTTTTTTTTCGAAAATCGACGAATTTGATGCGGGAACCAAAACTCGTTGAAATTCAAAGCGCTCGGGCATACAAAGTGTTCGGGAAACCGAGTTGCGGGGGAAAATAAAAACCAATCGCAGAGGGTTTTGGTCCGAGGGGCGAGTTGAGTGTTCTCTATTTGTCTTCCGCGACTCACTCGTGCATCATCTGTGTGCCCGTGAATAAAGAAGCGTGGCTTGTCGCAGGTCTCGGGACTGTTTGTTTGGGAGCAACCGTCCTTGGTTATATAATATTTAACACTTTCTTTCCATGTATTTTTAAGTTTAGGTTAAAGTATTTCTTTTGATGTGTTTCCTTTTGTTTTTTATTCTTTTTATTATTCTCGTTAAATCTTGTTTCATTTTTTATTATAATTCTTCTATTTTTTTGTTTTATTTATCTTTTTATAATTATTAAAGTTTTGATTTTTTACGAACCTTTATGTTATCTTTTAAATTGAATTTATTTTAGTAATTTTATTTAATACTTAATTTTTAATTTTTAATATGAATATTAATTTTATTTAAATTGAATGTATTATTTTTTAATTTAAAAATATATATATATATATTAAGCGAATTTAGTGGCGGATTTTTTTTGAACTTTATCTATTGAGCGAACTTGAACCGAATTTTATCCTCGTCAAACTCGAACTCGAACTTGAATCTTGTGACTTAGCTTGAGAGATTCTGCTTTCATGGTTTCCTACGGGGCCAACTTGTGAGCATCTTCACAGAGTATTGTTCCAAGATAAATTTGAAAAGTTTGGATTTCAACTTAATATATAAGGGAATGTACGTAATTAGATATTAAAGGGGATATTAGAATTATTTATATTTAAGTAGTTATGTCTGACCAATTATCAGTTTATTATTAGGTTGTTGGGTGGTTAGGAGGCCCAATTACCATATTATGTGTGTAAAGGAGGCTTATTCACATCAATGATACATCAGGGTCTCCTATTATTTGTCCAATTGATTATCCTAATATTGCTGGAAACAAAAATTTAAAGTCATTCAACATAGATTTTTTTCGTTTCATTTTTCCATGTTATATAGATGGTCAATATTGACCCTCTCCTTTTATTGAATGAAATGAATTCATTGCTGATACTTGTATATTGCTATCAGTCAATTGATTATGCAGTTTGGCTATGTACTGCTGGTTATTCACAAATCTTGCCTGAAAATGTTTCCCAGTGGCATTGTGTTTTTGCAAGTTGTTTACCACGTGGGCCTAGTTAGGCAATAAATTGAGATTTCTAAATTTCTAATGTTTGGCATGTAAATTGAATTGTTTATTGACAGGGCAACAAAGATACACAATATAGGTGCCACTCTTGTTGGTGTCGATAGATTTGGAAACAAATATTATGAAAAATTGGAAAACACTCAATTTGGTAAGTCTAAAGTGAATCTTCTCTTTTATTTGTATACATTAAAATGAAGTTTATATCCAATTTCGGCATAATTTTCTTCAGATTAATATTACATATCCTCCACCGTTTCCCACTTATGCACTTGGATTTTCACTAGACAGATTTACCTTCTGTTTATCAACTTGCAGATGGATTGGTCCAGAGTCCCAGACATACAACCTAAACTTGGTGATTGAAGTTTTACATTATAGTTTTTGAAGCCAATTTTTTTTAAAAGCTTCATTAGAAAATTGTTGCACCTCAGTCATATTGTGAAGTGTGTGACACGTTTCAAAAAATTGCAGTTTACAATAGCTGTATCGTCTAACGATAGACACTGAACAATGCCAGAAATGTGCCGAGAGCACAAAATTGCTTGTAATGATATCACACATCAAATGAGTCAGATCGCAGCATCTGACTACCATCTTCCTCTTCATTTTCTTTGCTTCTGTGTTGTTTCATGTACAACTCTCTGCCCCACATGGGCTCTTTCTTCGTCGTTTCCTGGTTCTGATCGTTCTAGTTTTGGGCTTTCTTGTTTTTGAGGATTGATCAGATTTCCTATTCAAGGAGTTTAACCATAGCATAACTCATCACCTTCTTCCTTTTTGTGCTCCTCTTCCATCATTATCTGCCCTGCTTTTGGCTTTTGCATCTTTCTAAGAGGGTCATTCGACTTTTCTGGGATTGCAGCTTCTTCAGGTTGATTGAATTCTGCATTGAAGTAGTCCAATATCTTGAGAACTTCTTTTCCACGAGTCATTTCCCTCATCAGATTTCCAGTCTGTAGTTGGATGGATGCTTTGGGGTGAAGTACTTGCATTTATCTCCCTATCATTGTAGTATGCGCTAATGCTTTACGACATGATGGAATGATTTTTCGTTTGAATGCTGTCCATATCACCAAGCCTCCCATCTTTCTGTGACCTCTGTGTTTTCCTTCATGCAGGATGTAATACTTCTTTCTCATCTTCCTTGTTTTCTTCTTTCTTGCCTAGGCAATCCTCCATGTGTTTCTTCTCACAGTCGTTTGCAAAATGTCCACTTTTGGGGCACCAATAGTATCTAAACTGAACATGCTAATAGTCCAACTCGTGGGTGAATTCCCATACTCCAAACTCAATAATGGTTGCTTCGGGAAGATCTTTCTCTAGATGTACGTTTGAGCAGAGCCTAACAAAAGAGACACGATCTTTGGGCTCTGCCTAATCTTAAAAAGTTTCACAATCCTTTTCCTCACCTCATCACAATTTCTTTCTTCCACAGACCGAGAAGGGAAGATGGGTGAACATACTCATACTGGAACCATAAAGTGCAATTTTTCTAAGGATGGAATTTTTTTCAGATAAATATTCTCCTCTCTCAAACTAATGGAACAAACTCAAGCTCTATTGTTTCGATATAAGCCACTACATCCAAGGAACCATGGCCCACTGTTCAAGACATGGTCTCTATGTTGTAGATTCAAAAAGAGTGCTATAAAGACCCTCTTTTGTAGTTGTAATTTCAGATAGAGACATTCAACTTTGGTTTCCATTTCTTCTTAACTTAGGATTCCAAAATCCTCAAGGTCAGCTATATCCAGTTGAATCTCCCATGAGAGCATAGTAACAGAGTTTAAGAGCTGCGTTTTGGACAAGATTTCGGGGAGAGGAATTTCTTCCTTTTTTCCAACATGACCACTGATTTCTTCCAGTATCTTCTTTCTTCTTAACTGCAGTGTCATGGATCTTGCTATTCTGAAAATGAGCCAAGGAGGGGCTTAGGCTCCATTAAGACATGGAAGAGGGGAAACCCTAGCTCAGTTGCCATAGCTCCAAGAATTTCAAAATTCTTGAGCCTCGCAACTATTTGTATTTATATTTATATCATATGGTTTGGGGTTTAACCTCTTTATGTCTACCCCCTCTAGTTATGTTCATTTGTATTCAGTTACTTTTCAGAACCTGGGGTTCTTTTCACCCTAGATATTTCCTATTGTAACTGAATGTACTTTCAAGTCCCATTGACTGACTTTGGTCACTCGTGGACATAAATATAATTTCTTTTTTCTTCTGTTTGAAATATGGTCTGCCTAACAGACTTTTTCAATTTTTATAGTATATCTGTTCTGTGGTTGTCTGTTTCTGATGTATTTTAATTTTTACCTTCCTGCTAGCACCTCAAAAAGTTCAAAAGTCGAAGATTTTAATCGTAGTATGGATGAGAGTTCCAAGGGTATTTGATTTCGATCGGTCTTACCTTTCATTTTAGCATTCGTACATTTATAATGATTTTTGCATTCCTTGTGCATGATATAGCATTTTCAGTGACACTACTAAGAAATGACCGAACTGCAGAAGAGATCTTATTTTTCCAGGGACTATGCATTTTTGCATTAATAGAGAGAATATTTGTTAATAGTCTGCTTTTCAATGGCATATTACAGGTAGGCACAGGTGGGTCGAGTATGGAGACAAGAAACGCTATAATGCCTCAATGGTACCTCCTGAATGGCATGGGTGGCTCCATCACATAACAGATCATACTCCAGAGCAGGTTTTCTTCACTGATTTTGAATGCACCTATCCTTTGAGTTTTGGGTTTTCAATTTTTGCTGAAAATGTTGCTGATAATTAGGAAATGGAGAAACATATGCAAAGGTCCCATCTCCCAAGAATGCCCTAAATGGCAAAACATTACAGCCCACAATTAGTTGACAGTAACAAAACCTAGTGTTAAGACACATTTAGCTTTAAGAAGATGACTGCAGTGTAAAGGAGCATCTGGCTTACAGGGTTAAGATTGGTCACAAAGATATACGGTGTAACTGCTGCTTGCACTTGTTCTAATCAATTTTTTTTCCTTAAAGTGTAGAAGCCTGCATGTTGACCTGCTGAAGTGTTTTCTTCAACTCTTCAGCATCGTGAGATTGGAGGACAGTGAAGGTAGCAGGAAGGTCCCAGTGTTCATTATATGGTTGTAATAAGAATCTCAGGTGGCTCACAATCTCAGTGTGGGCTCTTAGAATACACTATAGCTGATTGGACAGGCGTTGATATTCTCAATTACCAGTTTAACACTGCAATGCGATTATTTGGGAACAGGAAGAGGAGTGTTGTTTTTAGGCATATCAAGTTTTTCTTAGCTCCCTTACACTTTAAGAAAACATGCTTGGCAGTCTCAATCAGCCCACAAACACTGCCTCTGCTTGCTTTGAGCAATGCGTAATATAAAATATTCAATGGATACCTTTTCCTCTTACACAAGCTCTCTATTTATACTACACTATTCAAGACAGTGTGTTGCAGGATCATCTGGGTCCACTTGCAATCTTGCATTACTAAAAAGAAGAGTTAGAAGAATAAACCTTGTGCAATTCTGCACATGGTGTCTCTTGGAAGAAAAGAAGACAAGGTGTGAGGAGTTCAGGTTTTGCAGAGTCTTTGGAGTTTTGCAGCTGAGGGATATTTTGAAACATTTGTGCTTCACGTGTTCTTTGCACGCCTGTGGGTGGTTATACACGTTTGCGCCTTTATGGATCTAGGATTCTTTTGCACCCTTGTTGACACCAACACGGTTGGACCTGAACACACGAGGCTTGATCTGTTTTCTTCGCTAATTGGATAACCGAGTGACCCGGTATGTTTTGATCCGATGAAGAGGCCCCCATGAGTAATTACTTGCAAACTGAATGGATTGAATCAATAGTGTTGTAATCGAGTTGAAGAATCTTTGCAAATGTATCTTTTATCTCGCAAGTTTCTATAAATAGGAGGGAGTGATGGATATGTAAGCCATCTTGGAAAAGAGATCAATTGAGCCAGAGTAGTGTACACCTGTAGAAGTGAAGTCAGAGCAGCTTCGGTGAATTGTTGTAAAGCTCCAATGTCCAAGGCGTCGAGTTTGATTCTGTAGAAGCTTTTCAAAGTCTGCAAGCTTAGCTAGGATAGTTTCTAGGATTGACATTCTTTTTGTGAATGTATGCAGAAATTCGTCATAAGACTTTAGCAAAGTGGGAATGTAATGTGCCTGAGTCTATAATTGTTTCCTCATTGATAAAAGAAGATTTTATTATTTCGTACAAGTTTTGTTGGGATATTGCTAAGGTAAGGTCTTAACTCTGAAAATTTGTGGGCTGCGTGGTCTAAGGCATCCCCTTAGCTGGCCCCCTAACCATGGCTACACCACAACTACAACTTTCCCGTACATGTGGGATAGTTATAATTTAGCAATGGTACAATGTATAAAGCATATGCATCCAAGTTCTTACTAATAACACCTAATACAAAAAAATGAGTTAGGACAAAGCGGTCCTCACATGCCCCCCCCTTCAAGATGAGGAAATTGTTGCTGCAACTGGAGGAAGGTTTCCGATGACATGTCTTCCGATTGCATTCCACGTTACTGTACAGAAATGTTGGTGATTGTGCGTGCGTTGTCGTGATCACATGTCTAGTATGGACTTCGGGTCTAGTAGAATAAACCCTTTAATATCGAGCTCCGTAGTGCAATTTGAACTATAACATTTTGATTAATGACTTTCTTTAAACAAGAGACATGAAATATAGGATGGATCTTGGAAGAAGGTAGATCCAACTTGTATGCAATTGGACCAACCTTTTGGATGACTTTAAAAGGGTTTAAAAACTTGGGGCTAGTTTTTGGCCACTTTTCATTTTCAAAGAGGACTACTTATAGGGATGTAGCGGTGTAAAACCATGTACTTGGTGTCGAAGGCATGTTCGGATTGGTGTTGATCGCCTACTTGCTTCATTTGGGTTTGAGGTGTATGGAAGTTTTCCTCGAGAGTCCAAAGGATATTTTCATGTGTGTTGAGTGTGGAATCTACGGCCTATACCTTATGCTGGGATGTGTGATTGAAGAGATGGCGGTGGTTGCCTATAGATGACTTCATTTGGAGTCATCTTGGTTTCCATGTGATAAGTGGTATTGTACCACCATTTTGCAAATGGTAACCATTTAACCCAATGATGATGTTGATTTGAGGTGACAACACAAATAGGTCTCAAGTTGACATTTTATGTTTGACTATTTGTTTGCAGATGGTAGGTTGAGCTCATCTTAAGTTGGGTATTGTATTTGTGGAAAAGTTCCCACCATAAGTTACTAGTGAAAATGGAATCACAATTGCAAACAATGGAAGCCAATATTCCGGGGAGGCAAAAGATTGATCAATAAAGGTTTGGGCAACTATGAAGGCTTTGAATGGGTGGGTGAGAGACTAGAAGTGGGCATACTTGGAGAGGCGATCCACCATCACCAAATAACTGGTTTCACTCCAAACTTTGGCAGCCCTTCAATGAAATCCTGGAAATGTTAGTCCATATCGACGGGATATGGAATGACTGGAATTTTTCAAGGGCCGAGTTTGTTTCATCTTTGTTCCGCTGACTTATCTCACATTTTGCTACAAACTTTTTGATGTTTTGTTTAATTCCTTCCCAAAAGAAATTTTGCAAACCCTGTTCATATGATTTCAAAAAACTAGAGTGGTCCGCTGATGGTGAGGCATGTAGTTCAAGAAGAGTTTTTACTCATATCGCAAATAGTGTCCACCCCAAGAGTAATTTGTCTTAGAAGATGAATTAGTGGACACTTGTTAGATGAGATGCTGAAATTGGGGTTCTTGGTTCTACTCTTGTTGAACCTCTTGCATCCACTCAAGGATGGGAAATGCACACAAGTTTTCCCGTTCTTCATACTTACTAGACAACACATCAACGATAACATTATTCCTACTTTTTTAGGTAATCTCATAGTCATAGCCCATCAACTTTGTTAACCATTTTTGTTGTTCGGGAGAAGATACTGTTCCAAGTACTTTAGGCTATGATGATCGGTTTTATACAAAAATGTCTCTTGATAAGGTATGGGGACCATTTTTTCACTACATGAAGATGGCTAATGTTTCTTTCTCATAGGAGGCAGTGAAAGTTTCTCCTGTGAGTGCCTTGTTGGTGAATGTTAGGAGCTTGCCTTCTTGAATGAGTACTCCTCCAATTCCACTTCCTAAAGCATCACTTTCAATAATAAAGGGCTTGGAGAAGTTTGGCATAACAAGAATGGTATAGTACACATGGCTTATTTGAGAAGTTTAAAGGTCATTTCACCATCTCTAACCAATGAAATGCATCCCTTTTTTAACATGGTTGTCAATGGATTGCTATAATTTCTCAAGTCCTTGACAATTTTATGGCAATATCCTATAAGACCAAAAATCCGCAAAGGGTCTTGAGTGTTTTGGGATTATAGGCCAAATTTTCATTGCCTCAATTTGTTTGGGATCCACCTTAACTCCTTTCTCAGTGTAGATACTCGACTTTTTTGTTTGGACGAAATAACACTTGGACCATTTGGTACATAACTAGTTATCTGCAAGAATTTGGAAGGTTTTTTCCATGTGCATCAAATGTTCCTCCCATGTCCAACTATAAACAAGAATGACATTAAAGAAGGCTAAGATGAACATTCTTGAGAAACATACAAAAGATCTTGTTCATTTGGCCATGGAAAGTCGACACAGTGCATGGTGAGGCCAAATGACATGACTAGAAATTTGTAGAGGCTTTCATGAGTTTGGAAGGTTGTCTTAGGAATGTCTTCCTCTTTTACGTGGATATGGTGATATTGTCATATTGTGACCTTAAGTTGAGCTTTGATAAGAAGCGGGCCCCATGTAGTTTTTCCAAAAGTTTACGATCAACAGAATGGGGAATTTGTCCTTGGTGACAATTTTATTTGGTTCTCAAAAATCAATACAGAGTTGTCAGGTCCCATATTTTTCGTGATGAGCAATATTGGGGAAGAGTAGGGCCTTATGCCTACAACAATTCTTGCACCATTTTTTTAATTTCCACCTTTTGCAAAAATGGGTACCGGTAAGGACAAATATTGGGAGGTACACTTCTAGGAACAAGTGGATGGCATGATCTTTGGGTCATTGTGGAGGTGACCCTCAGGCCCTAAAGGTTTTGTTGCATGCTTAGACAATAGTTCTTGCAATTGCAACAAATGGTTGGGATCAAATGATTCATTTATCCGCTTAGTGAGAGCAAGACGATAGCCCGTTTAAGTAACTTTTCCATCCGATGTGAACTAATGATGCTAGTGGATTCGGGAGTTAGTCATGATTTGTGAATTACATCTATAGTTCGGAAGAGTCCCAAAGAATAGGTTCCAATGTCCATAGAAATGGAATGCCCAAGACCTACATCACAATTGTTCAGGTAAAACAAACATGTTTGATTTACTACATCACAACCTTCTACATGGTAAAACAAACATGTTTGATTTCAGATTATAGTCCTAGACTAAGATTAGTACATTTGAACACATTTGTTTACAAGGTAATGTTTCACCATTTGCTATCATGACCTCAAAATTGGAACATGGATACACAAAACAATCAACTTGCTTAGCTAACCGAGAGTCAATGAAGTAATGTGTGTTGCACGAATCAATGAGGATGGTGAGGTGCCCTTTGACCTTCATTGTTTGTAGGGTAGTGATGGTGACGAATGAATGCGCTGAAATCTCCAACATGCTACCTTCTCCTATGTCTTGTTTTTCTTTATTTTCTTCCTAGGCATCCCATGCATCTTCCTTTCATCGGGCTCAAGAGGTGACTCTACATATAATAGGTACGATTTTTGTTCCACACAAGTAGTGACTGATGTGAACTTTTCATCACTCTTTTTTTAAGTTTACATCTCTTGGAGTGAGGTGTTTGATTGGCGCGGAACAAGGGTTTGGGAATGTTCTCGCTTGTGTTGAGGTTGAATGCCGAAAGGGTGCGGTTGGGAAGAGCAGCGTTGAACCGTGAACTAGTCTTCCGCCAACTTGGCCAACCCAATGGCTACCAAATATCCCCAAGCATGAACATTTTGACCTCCACTCTAATTTATTCTTTTAAGCCACTTACGTGACAACTTGTGAAGAATTCATATGTCACTCCTCCGTTCTATTGACTACTTTTTTGAATTGTCTAATAGTAAAAACACAACCAATCTGTCATAACTTGGTCCATACCCCCATGAAATCCTCATATGCACTTGGGCTGGATCAAACTATTAAGATTTCAACAAATTGTTTATGGCGACACGCCATGAGTTTTTTCATCACCGGTACCATTGGATGGCTTCCTTTTCCAAATTGAAAGAGGCTATCGGTACCATGTCTCTATATGGGTGTGGTTTGCAGTTGGAAATATTGCTCTACTCAGACAACCAATGGGTGCAATCTTTACCATCAAATTGAGGAAAATCCAATTTTGGGTCGTATGGCGTTCTTCCCGAACGTGTTGTTTTCAAAATCGTTGTTTTGACCAGTCTGTGAATTGTACTTACTTAGGGTTGTGATATTATCCATCATGTGTCTATTGATTGGTTAGGCTACTGATTTGGGCTTGGATTTCGGTCAACATGGCTTGCATCGTTGCTAAAAGTTGGTCCACGATAACATGCCATGAGTTTTTTCATACCATTGGAGGGATTCCTTTTCCAGATTGAAAGAGTCTATTGGCACTATGTCTCCACATGGGATATTGTGCAGTTGGAAATATCAAATATTGTTTTGCTTTGTATAGCCAATCGAAGGGATCTTTACCATCAAATTTAGGAAAATCCAATTTTGGGCCACGTGGCGTTCTTCCTGAATTTGTGCTGATTTCAGAATCGTTGTTCTAACAAATTTGTGAATTCATGGTTACTTAGGGTTGTAATATTATCCATGATTTGTTTTTTGCTGATGGTTAAGGTATTGATTTGGGTTTGCATTTTAGTCCACTTGGCCTCGCATCTCTACTAGAAGTTGGCCCATTTCTTTGGATTGGGTTGGTACCATCATATAGAAGGGGTTCTAATTTTTTTATTAGTTTATTTTAAATTTACGCCAAATTGATCTGGACAAAGAGATGATTGCTTTGGGATAGGTGGAAAACAAGTGATTCTTTCCGAACTTCTCTTTTACTTTTATGTTTTTATAATGTCTTAATTATTTTTTATTGTTTTTAGAATCTTGACTAATTAAATAAATTTGTTCATATAGCCCAATTTTATTGATCTCTTTGTTATGTATCGCTTGTGAAACTACCTATGATTCTCTCTCAGTAACTACGGTTCAGAAAATTTGCATTGGTGATGGACCCCTTTACTCCCAAGGACGCCGAGGCTTATCATAATTAGCATTATATCTAGAAGGGTTTGCTAAGGTGTGTTTGGTTTGTGGGCTCAAATATATAGTGATCCCGATCATAAATAGTGTCGACCCGATGTCTTAGAGCACCGATCGCATTGGATTACCGCTACGTAGTCCACTATCCCTGTCTTTGAGATACGATGCGAGTAACTTCCAGGGGCTAAGCTGTTTATCAAGTGCATTCACAAATTACTGAGATGACCAAAGGCTTCTTATGGCTAGGTTTCAAAACAACTGTGAAATCTTCCTATATATTTGAAGGTATGTGGAAGAGGTTGTTTAGGGGCCTGTGGTGATGGGTTGAATCCCACCCCACTTCACAAATGGATCTTGTGTGCTTAGCAAAGAATGACAACGTTTTACAATATTTAAAAATCCCAACACATGGTTTCTAGCCTAAAAAAGAAAATAACTACTTGCAAGTGAAAAAAAATGGCAGATCCATTTCTATTACCACTTTTTGATCACCGAGATCCACAAGGGTGAGGTGGGAGCATACAATGGACAGTTGCAGAAAGCCCTAAACTACTGAAGCAGTTGTGGAACATAGCCTTGAAAGAACTCGATACCAATCGCAATGATCATTCTTGGAAACAGATTAATCCAATAGCAAAAATGTATCAAAAATGCACCGTAATGGAAATAAGAAGCAATATAAAATTGAAATGACATAGTTGAATTGCAAATGTCGTAGGCCTCTTCAAGAGGGCATTTTTCTTTGAGCAACATTCATTACAAATTATTCAATAGATACCTTTTTTCTCTTACGGTTCGGGTATGGGTACGGGGATCCGATGACGTCGATGTAACGGCAATTTTTTGGAGGCCCGGGTGCACGGCACTTGGGTACGGCAAGATAATATACATATAAAATATTAAAAATATTTTGAAAAGTAACAAGATAAGCAAAATTCCAGCCTTACACATGCATAGATTAAACAAATATGAAATATACATAGGTGAAATAGCGACAAAAGTTAAAACATATTGATAATTCATTGTTCGAACTTATAACCAATACATTGTTCAAATCAAAATGTTACAATGTATTATCATTATCGACATCAGTAAACACAAAAATGAAGAATCAAGATACATCAACATTCTAATTAGTAATAGACTAATAGTCTAATGGCTCTGCATCTTCTCCAATGTCTTCAACGAGAGCATCACTACCATCATGTGGTTCATTGGAACCACAAGCCCCAGGAGTACAACCAGAACTATCAGCAATGCCGCTCCCGCTAGCCCCACTTTGCAGCTCACGCAAAGTACTATCTAGGTCCGGGTCTAGCAATGAAAGTTGGGCAATGGGAACATCCAAGTTTGGAGTCTCTGGGTCTATATCCCAACACTTTGTTGGCCCTTTCCTGTACTCATCCTTCTTATGTGATATAAGGCGCAGGTTAGAATGCACAAAGACCAAATCCTCCGCCTTTTTTGCTCCCAACTTGTTGCGGTTAACTGAGTGGATAAATGAATATGTACCCCAATTCCTCTCAGCTGAAGAAGAACTCACAACCTATTGAGGCAAGCCGCAAAGTCAATGCAAAATTAAAATTTTAAACTTATAAATATAAAGTAAAAAAGAAAGAGTTAAGAAATTAAAAAAATTAAAATCTTACTTGTGATAAAACTTTTATTGCAAGTGGCATGAGGTAGGGGTATGCTTGTCCATGGAGGTACCACCACGAATAAGCATCCATTCTGTATTTGTCACGAAGAGCGCTAATGGAGTGATCCCTGGAGGATATGAAATTCACAAACTCGCCTCTAACCATGTCTTCTACTTCTGGATCTGGGAAGATTCTAGAAAATGCTGCCTTATACCCCTCACTAACTTCAACATCCCTATATGGTGGGACCCTCCTAGGCAAAGAAAGGATCTCTGCGCTATAGTATTTTGGAGTCAAGGCAAAAGCAAGAAGATGCAATGGAGTAGTTATTTTGTTCCACCTTTCAATGAGATGTGAGTGGACTTCCTTGAAGGAGGTCTTTGTAGGATCTTGCTCTTTGGCATTTATGATGGTCTTAATTGACTCAATCATTGAGTCAATTCCATCATAAATCTCACCCATGCATGGATGATCCATATCAACAAATCTCAACATACTCACGATGGGCTCAGTAAAACTAAGCAAGTAATCCACACGATCCCACCATGTTTCATCCAGGATCAACAATTTCACATTTCTAGCCCTCTCACTGTTTGCTTGCCTCCATATACTCCAAAGGTCACTGATAACCATGCCACTCAATGCCTCTCGCACCTTCACAAGCTGTCTCAAGACGAGCGTGTGCGAGGCAAATCGAGTCTCAGCAACCTAATAAGAAATCAAAAGAAATAAAATTAAGACAAGTAAACTTAAAACATTCAAAATTCTACAAATTACAAACTTATAAAATTAATTTAATGAATTTTAAAAACTAATAATTATTTTTAAAAATAAAAAAGAATGTTACGGGCTACCTTCAATAGCTGCAATGTTGAGAATTTACGAAAGATGGCTTGGGACATGTGGTGGTTGCTGACAAACATTTGAATTTCATTTGCCTCCTCATATACTTGTTTGATCCAAGCAATTTTTGTGCCCAATTTTTGTAACATTAAGTTGAGGGAATGAACCGCACAAGGTGTCCAAAATATGTGTCCATACCGTGCCTCAACCAACAACCCTGCAGCTCTACAATTTTTTGCATTGTCCGTTACAACTTGGACAACATTTTGAGGCCCCACCGCCTCAATAGATTCTATGAGGATGTTGGCAATGAATTGGGCATCCTTCACTTGCCCCTCACAATCAATAGCCCTGAGAAACATTGCCCCTTTAGGACACACGGCAACCACATTGATCAATGGCCTATTTGTTGTATCTTTCCATCCGTCAGAAACAATGGACACTCCTGTTTCGAGCCATTGATTCTTGATGGGTAACAATGAGTCTTCAACTTTTTTTCTTTCTTTTGACAATAAGGTGGTGCGCACCTTTTCATACCCTGGGCTAATGTACCCTTGAGGGGTTTCATTAATACATCTCACCATATCTTGCCAGTATGGTGATCTAACAACATTAAATGGGACACCACATGCATAAATAAAGCGTCCAACACTTTGGTTAGCTATGTCCCTGCTTTCATTCTGGAATGCCCTTTCCAATGGGCCTACATCTTTTGTTCTTTTGTGAGAAAGAGGTGAATCCTCTTCCCCTCCAAATGCAATAGGTGTAGACAAAAATGGGTGATCCGGGGCCACAACATCAATGAAGGAGAAACAGTGGCTTGCTAATGGTATGTGATCTTCCTTTTCTTGCCATAGGATGATTGGATTTTAATGCCATTGTTGATCTCGCTTCATCTTGCTCTTTGATGTATGCAAGGGTCTTTGCATGTGGCAACCCCTTTCCATCCAACCCTCCACATGTTCTGATTCCGTGGCCAATAGCCCCACACAAATGGGCTTTCACCCGACTGTAGGAGCTCTTAAATTGCATATTACATTGTGAGCAAACCCAAACAAAACCCCCTCCACCTGGTAATTGTTCTAGTTGTTTGACATGCCTCCAAAGGGGGGAGGATGGATCATTTTTGTGAAGGAGACCTTTACTACTTTGACCCACAGAACTAGAACTCGCAGCCATTTTAAGTTTTTAACTGCACAATGCATTTAAAAAAATGAAAACAAATTTAGTCTTGAGAAAATGTTGGAAGTTTAAAATTTAAATTTAAATGAAATCAAATGTAGAAAAATGAAGCTTAAAAGTTAAAACAATAACAAAAAACAAACCAAAAAAACAACTAAAAAATAATAAAATATTAAATACAACTAACAAACTAAAACACTCTAAAAAAATCACAAAATACTTACCTCAATACACCCAACACCAATAATGCAAGCTCCTTGAACTCCTTGTCACTTGTTGCAAGCTCCTTCAACTATATGGCACTTGAAATCAACCCTAAGCAATTGAAAATAGTGGAAAAATTGAAGGTGAGAGTCAAATATGCAAATAAGAGGCAAGAATGAAAATGTGAGGTAAATGACTTGTTATTGTTGTTATAGAGTTTGGGCGCACAAATTAGGGTTGAAAAGAATATTTTAATGTTTAGAAAGTCGGTTTGACCTTTGTTTTGACCAAAAACAAAAAAATAAAAAACGCGTCAAAAAGGGTGCGGTTTGAGTGCGGGTTTGGGCAAGGTTCTCTGCAGCCGGGCATGCCGGCCACGTCGTGGACGCACCCGGCCGTGCAGAAGAACCCGGGCCTGCAGGGAGAACCCTGCCCGAACCCACGCCGAACCGGACCCGGACCCCGTACCCGCGCCGAACCGGACCCGAACCTGCCGCCCTTAGGGGCCGAACCGGCTACCTAGATAATATCTAATACAAAGAAAATAGTTAAGACAAAGGGGTTCTAACATGTTTGTAAGGAATTATTTATGAATGGTTCTCCATTCAAATAATTGGTCTTTCGCCTCATCTTAATTTTCCTCACTAACAAAGGCTTGCAACTATTTGCTTTTGGTATGGTCAAATGCAAAAATATTGTGGATAATTGATATAGAGACTCATTTAAAAGTCCTCCTTCCAAAGGGTACTTGACAATGGTTGGAATGGATAGGAAGGAGGCAATCAACGTTATAGTCTCACTCATCCTGTGCAAATCCCAATAATTGGAAGTGATAAAATCATAAACCTCTTGAAGCTAAAGGGCCAAGCACCTCTTGTCAAGATAATGGAAAAGATGGCTAGGTAACCTTTTGAGTCTGTGTCAAAACTGAGATCTCCCCTGGATCTTAAAGTAAATGGATCACCTTAAAATAAAGTGATCCTTTGTCTTCACTTCCCGTAGTGAATAAAGACAACACACCCTATACCATGTTCTGGTCTTGTGGGTAAGAGGCCATATTTTGAAAGATTATCGTGTTTTACTGAATGCAATACCATCTTATGACCTAGTGGATGCACTAGGCCATGGAAGCACTCGTGAAGAAGACCATCTTATGATCTAACGGGCACATTACAATCTCATTGTCTAGAGATGCTACCATGGAAGTGCTCCTTCAGGGCCAAGCACTCCTAGAGAGTACCATCTTATGGTCTAGCATATTCAACATTTTGGAAGCACTCTTGAAGAAGACCATCTCATGGTCTAGTACGCAAATACCATTTCATGGTAGAATGGTTGCAATACCACAAGAGCATTCTGAAGAAGATTGTCTAGGGAATGCGACGCCGTGAGAATATCTTGAAAAAGATGGTCTAGTGGACACAATACTACACAAAGCAAGGCCATGTTCATCTAATGTGGGTGTATTACCGTGTTTGCTTGTATATGTATTGAAGCAATTGACATATTCTCTATGTTGATAGGCATTCTACAATGGCAGTCAAGGTTGGTGGTTGGGGGCTGTAATTTCTGTGGATAAAATAATAATGTCTATCTTAAATTTGATGTCCATTTGACTGTCACTTAGAAGTTTTTAGTTTTTATTTTTGTTTTGAGAAGTCAATCGAAAAATTGTAATATCTTGGCCATATGGTGGAGGAGTTTGAAGCCCCTTTTTTCTCCCAAAAGGTTTTTTTAAGATGTACACAATGGTGCAGCTAGATTGATGTCATTTGTCATCAGTTAGTAGGAAATCTTTGGATAAGGTAATAAATTTATTAATCAATATGGTATACATAAAATCCAAGATAAGAAGAGCCTTGAGATTGAATTCTATCAAAATAATTCAGATATATGTATTTAAGATATTTGTACTAGTTGGTAAACAATGAGATGTATCGCAACCTTGTCACAAATATTTCTACACCACTTGATTCAGCTCACCATTGGCTTTTGTGTAACAGCTGGGAGTCATTTCTTGGAATACTAATAAATATCCATTAGATGGTATGAAGGAAAAAGCTAATTTACGAGTCATCTTGACAAAATATCTTAACATCTTTGCAAATTTCTTTGTTTTCTTTAACAATAATCTGTCAAAAAATTAATCAAGCGATTACATGCTTTGATGTTGCTCAACAAATTCAATTACATTGGTATTAATACGATCAGTAAGTTAAGAATTGAGAAAAATGACTTGGCAAAACCATTAGGAAATCTCATATAATGATCGGAAAACTTCTTGAATAGATGTTTGGCAAGTATTGCAGTTGAGATTTCTGTCTTGAAATTGTATGAACCTAATTTAGGATGTCATCTTGCAAAAACTTTTTGTAGGCTTTTTCCATCAGCATTTCAGGAAACTTAGGGTGTGACAAGACAACAGAAAAAACAAAAACTGCACAAAAGCATGAAAAGAAAACACAAGATACCACTTTAAAACATTAAAATAATATTCTATACCCTGCACAAATATTTAAATCTCTTGAAAGGTTTAAAATACAAGGAATTATTACCTGACAAATAGGTTTCATACAAATCAGGAGGGAGGCATTTTGAGTATATACGTGCTACATTCTTACTGAGTTGGAGTGTAAACAAGAAGCAGTTTTGCAACTCTTTTTTTCAATATCAATGTTGTTGGAGTGCAGGATTTTAATCAGTTAAGACATTAACTAGCTGATATGTTAATACAATACTACTACATCTAAATGCATGCTAGTTATCTTCAACATGCAGTATGTGAACAAAACAATGATCAAATTGTATTTCAATAGTATGTTGTGTGTGTGTGTGTGTACACGGAGAGGCGGTTTTGTACCAAATATGGTCTTATATTTAATATCTATTACTGTGTTTATAAGTTTTTATTACATTTAGAATGATAACCAAGCTTCATGGTTCTTTATGTGTTATTTTAATCTAAAATAAGTTAAATATCTTATTACTGGAAAGCAGAAATTATCCTTTTAGCTGATTTGTTTAACTGTGTCTTTCATGGTGTAGCTACAAATGTTCAAGCCCAAAAGATATGGAGTGGAGCACCGGCCGAATTTAACTGGGGAAGGGGAAGAATTTACTTACCATTCAAAGGGCCACACATTGAATCCCAATCAGAGAAACTGGTTACGTTATGAACCATGGCAGCCCGCCAAAGTGTGAAAAGTAAATTGTACTCAAAGGGCCGCTTACTGAATCCTAGACAGAGACTGGCCAATTATGACCATCACAGAACACTTCTTACTATTAATGGATTCATCAAAGAGACTGCTTATTAGTCCAAGTAATAATCAATGCAACTTTATAGTGGTCTTTTGCAATCTGCATTTTTATTAACACACAAACGAATAACTGTGTTTTTACTAGTTAAGTTTTGTAATTGATATCCCCTTTAGCTATTAGTATACTATTGTAAAGTTGCCATTTGTTTTGGGCTTTTTTGTTCTCTCCTCAAGTGTGTTGCTTCAGGAGGGATGAAACATGGTTTTTAGCTAAGTCACCAAGTTTGTGTTTGTGTTTGGCAAGGATAAAATTCGTAAAAAAACATCAACTGAAGTTTGGGAAATAAAATCGTCAATAAGTTCGAATTATATAAATTTGCAATTTTTATTATTTTATTTTTAAAATAAATAATAAACATACAAGAATGATCGAAATATACAAATAGTATTAAATACTTTTAAAAATATTGTGAAATGATGTCAACATATATTTAAAACTTTTAAGGTTATCAAAATACTAAATAGAACATTACACGCATGTGAAATCACAAATTTAAAGACGGTTTCTTGTTTCAGAAAGTGTCTAGATTCTAAAGCATCTAAGTTCTACCACTATTCTCAAACTTTTAGATTTCTCCCTACTTACTACAAAAAAGCTCAAAATCATGAAGAGCACTTGGCTGAGATGGTTCAATATCATCATCTGTAGATTCACCATTGAATTCATCTTGTGAAAGCAAGTTATTGTCATTGTCATCTGCGATGTTGTCATGTCCCCTTCTCAAATATAATCCACTTAGAAAACCCTTAGCCTATTCTCCATTTCTCATAGGTTAAAGTGGTGGTGCAAGAGAAATAATTTAATAATTTAACATAAGCTTTCCAAAAAGTAACTTTAAGTTATATTTATAAAAAATTAACTTATGTTTTATTATTAAAAATAATAATTTATTATTGGAACAACTTGAAATTAAAGTAAAAGAAGTGGACATTGCTTTATCAATGCTTTTCGTTGAAAAAGTGAAAGTGAAATTATAAAAATGGGGTGATTGGACTCATTTGAGAATTACCTCAATAATTTATGTTTACATTGTGAGTTTGAGCTTCAACTTTCAACATCTCGGGATGAAAAACCTTCCTATGAATAAGGCTTGGAGGTGAAAACCCTCCGTCTTGTGAGGTGGTTCCATTCGGGGACTACAATTGTGCTTTCAAATCGTGGTGCCATTAGAATTCAACATTGGGAGAATCATTAGATACACTTATAGATTTCCAACTCCTTTCAAGGTTCATATTAGGGTTTTTGACCAGCCATACCAATAAGGGCAACAACTAGACATCCCTCCATTGTCGATGTCATCATTTTCAGCCCTAAATTAGTTTGCTACTTGTCATTGTAGTGATATTAACCTGAAATAAGATTGCTATAGTGTGTTATTGTCGTACTAGAGTTTTAGATCTATCGTTTCAGACTTTTGAACATTGTTGGCAGCTCGAACATCATTCTTCAGCCAATTTCGACACCATTTGCAGCTAATCAATTCATTCGTATGGTCAGTTATACAAGAACAAGGTCTACCCCTAAGGTTGTTGGTAAATGCCAACTGGACATAAAAATCTACGGTTACAATTTGAATTTTGCATGCATAATTTTGGCTAGGGTTTTACCCAATATATTTTGTTTTGTACTTCGCAATGCAATATGCTTTTAATAAAAATTATGTTCTCTATGGGCGTTCAACCACTTTAATTATTTCTATAAAATTTCAAGTTAAAAGGGATTTATCCTCAAATTTCAAAATTTAGGGTTTATTTAGAATCTTATATTTATTTTCGATAAAAGTTTGTTGACAAATCCCATAATTCAGTAATTCACCGTAAATGGGGCATTAGACATGTCTTCCGAAATGGGTTAAACCTCTCTATGGCTTCATGAAGGCCACTCATAATTTCATTGTCACTTTGTCTATCTATATGGAAGAATTTTGGGTCCCAATAACAAGTAGTTGCATACAAGGGGTGTGAATTAGTGTCCACATTGAATCTATTGTTTGCCATATCTCAATATAGTACGCTTCCACACGATTGAATGGTTTTTGAACGATTTCCTTGTAAAAGTCCATGCTTTCATAAAGCATACCAAGATAAGCTTTATCACCATCAACCGTATACGAAGCACTTCAACAATTGGTTCACACAGTTTTAAAACTGTTACACTTTACCAAAAAATGTTGTTTAGAATTATTTGCTCTATTTCTTTCATTTTGCACATTTAAAAAAATGAATTTTCCCATTCATTGAACAAATGACTGATCTTAGTGTTGTTTTCTTTTCAACCTTCCTTTCCAAAATGACATAAATGAGGTAAATCTAGATGCATATTATCTATAATTGTTCAATGTGAGGTGGCGGTTTTTGATGAAATTCGCAATTGCTCTCCCTCTAAGAATTACTTCGTGCACCTAGGGAAATTTAGCCAAGTCATGAAGCAACAAATCAAGGCAATGTGTTGCACACGAACTCCAAAATATATGGGTACTTATCCATAATCAACTTCTTAGTGCCCACACAATTTGCAACACTATCGATTCTACAACTTGAACTATGTTCTCTATACCCAGTTCAAGAATGAATTCCTCTAATATTTTGAAAATATTCTCAGATTTTTTCTTGTAGTTCATGACATCAATCGCCTTAAAGAACACTACGCTTAGAGTGCAAACCACCAAAACATTAACCAATGGCCTTTGAGACATGTCTAACCATCAATCACTCAATATGGTGCAACTTGTTGCACTCTAAGAGGCTTTGACTACTCTTTGTCCTTTTCGGTTACTATTCCTTTTGATTTCTTTAGAAGAGTTGTTCAAGAGCCTTTGGAGTAGGAGGTGTGTACCCTTTGCCAAACACGACAATTTTTTGAATTGCATTCTTAAAATGTGGATTCTTGACAACATTGAATGTTACCACATTTGGATAAAACAAATCAGCCAATGCATCATCCACATGTTGTTTCTCCATTGGTTTCCAAAGGTTGTTTAAAGTTCCACTCTCTAATCCCTTTGTTGCATCACGGGATGTGGAAATGTTTGAAACAAAAGACAATTTGTAGTGAACCTAGATATTTTTGCTTGAATTCTCTCGCTTTTGTGGACGAATAGGGTTGGTCTTTCGTAATGCAACTTTGATCTTTGGAGTTATATTTGTGCATGCGGTGACACCCCCTCTCGCACCATCCAAGATGCCAAGTAGGTGGTCCATTACCCTTGTGACACTCATGACAAATGAATGACCACACATCACATTTGATATGATTACCATCGTGTGTTACATGTTGCCATGGCTCAACGTTTGATTTTGGGGGTGCCATTGAATTATGTTAGGAACTTACATGTTTTAAAGACGATGAGATTATCATAGCTATATAACTTTAATACCACGTAAATTTCATATTTTAATTTTAATACCAAGTAAACATCCAAAAATAATAATAATCTAATGAAATTGTTAAAAGCTTTATTAAAAAAACTAAATTATAATTAAGTCCTAATGAATGACATCAACTCAATATTTAAATTTAATATAATTTAAAAATATATCAAAACTATTCATAAGAAAATATTTATAAATACATATCATAAAATTTAAATAATTCCATAATTTATATTTTCAGCTCAAAAATATATTAAAAACCTAAAATTAATTGATAAATATTAAATAATAAACTACACATCTAAATTTATAATATTAGATAATTTAATTATCAATTAATTTCTAATTATTAATAAATAATAAAAATATATTAAAAACTTATAAATATTAAATAATGAACTATCCATTACGGGACATGGAAATGTTTGAAGTAAAAGACATAAAATTCATAGTGAACTTAGATATTTTTATTTGAATTCTCTACTTTTGTATTGATTTATGTTTTCTATTGATGAAGAGGGATGACCTTTCTATAACTTAACTTTGATCTTTGGAGTTACATTTGGGAATGCATTAACAACCCCTTCCGCACTAGCCAAGATGCCAAGTAAGTGGTCCATTACCCTTGTGACACTCCCGACAAATGAATGACCACACAAATCACATTTGATATGATTATCATGACATGTTACGTGTCTCAATAACTTGACATTTGATTTCGGGGTTGCCATTGAATTATGTTAGGTATCTACATGTTTTAAAGACGATGAAATTATAATATCTACGTAGCTTTAATACCAAGTAAATATCACGCTTTAATTTTAATATCAAGTAAACATCTAAAAAATAATAATAACTAAATTATAATTAAGTCCTAATGAAAGACATCAACTCAATATTTAAATTTAATATAATTTAAAAATCTATTAAAACTATTCATAAGAAAATATTTATAAATACATATCAATTTTTTAAATAATTCCGTACTTTATATCTTAAGTTAACAAATATATTAAAAGCTTAAAATTAATTGAGAAATATTAAATAAAAACTCAACATCTAAATTTCTAATATTAGAGAATTTAATTATTAATTAATATGTAACTATTAATAAATAATAAAATTATATTAAAAACTTACAAATATTAAATAATGAACTATGCATCGTAGGATGTGGAAATGTTTGTAGTGGAAGACCTAAAATTTGTAATGAGCCTAGATATTTTTGCTTGAATTCTCTATTTTTGTTTAGTTCTATTTTCTACGATAAAGAGGGTGGTCCTTCTCTAATACAACTTTGCTTTTGAAGTTACATTTAGGCATGCAATAACACTCTTTCCCGCACTAGCCACGATGTCAAGGAGGTGGTCCATTGCCCTTATGACACTCCCGACAAATGAATGACTACATAAATCACACTTGATATGATTACCATCACATGTTACATGTCTCTATAGCTCAACATTTGATTTTAGGGCTGTCGTTGAATTATATTAGAAACCTACATGTTTTAAAAATAATGAGATTATAATACTTATATAACTTCAATATTAAGTAAATTTCACATTTTAATTTTAATACCAAATAAACATCCAAAAATAATAATAATCTAATAGTTTTTAAAAAGTCTTATAATAATAATAATAAATAACTAAATTACAATTAAATCCTAATGAAAAACGTCAACTTAATATTTAAATTTAATATAAGTTAAAAATATATTAAAACTATTTGTAAATACATTTCATAAAATTTAAATAATTCTATAATTATATATTCATTCAAAAATATGTTAAAAACTTAAAATTAATTGATAAATATTAGATAATTTAATTATTGATTAATTTCTAAATATTAATAAATAATAAATATATATTAAAAACTTAAAAATATTGAATAATTAACTATGCATCTAAATTTCTAATTTCAAATTATCTAATTATTAATTAATTTCTAACTATTAGTTTATAAACCTAAATTTAAATATACAAATTCTAATAACAAATAAGAGTTTAAAATTATTTTTCTAATAACAAATATGAATTTAATTTTAAATTTTTATTGAGTATTAATAATAAAGAATATAAGTTTAAATGTATTAAAATTAATGAAGTTTAAACATTGTAAATAAATAAATAAATAAAACAAACAAACATAAACAAATGTTCATATTTTATTTATTTATTTATTATGTTTAAATTTTAAACATAAAAGTTGTTATATTAAGAAAATAACATATAATATTAAAACTTTTGCTATTTGTAATACCTAAAATCTAATCACTATGTTAAATGAAAATCAATAAATCTCTCGGTTGCGGTGGCGACTGTGTGATGTGGGCTACGAACGACAATTGTAGGTTGTGGGTTGTGGAATGCGGGTGGCGTCTATATTGTTGTTTATTCTCTAAATGTGATGCCACTCTAAAGTCCAATTAACACTCCACTCCACAACAAGACACCGCCACTCCACTTTCATAAAATGAATCCACTCCACAATGAACAACGCCGAAAATGACTCCACTCTAGTTATTCCATGTTGCTCCAATTCACGGGATAATATAAAACAAGACTCCACTCCAGCTTACTCCATGTGGGCGCTACTTGAAGAGAATAAAACAAACTTAACATGACTTCACTATACTTGAATTTCAATTCATGAATGCAGTTTGTAGTTGTAATCACATCCACGAAGCTCGCATATTTAGCAAATGAAACCCTAGTCAACATTTAATGCAAACCCTAAAAAGCAAAAAAACTTTTAAACATTTTTGACCGTTTCTATTCGTAGAAGTTGCAATTTTTATGGTTCGTGTAAAAATTGATTAAAATTCGAATATTCAAAATTTTCACCGAATCGAACATTTCTTGGTTGTATTTTTGGAATTCGCTTTGTTTTGAACATTTTGGTTGAAATCACGAATTATGCGACTTAAACTTTTAGAATGAGAAATTTATTTTATAAAACTCAAACAATCTTATAAATCAATTTTTACAACCTCTTTGAACTTGAAGTTGAAAAGCCACAGAGAAAAGTTGTGTAAGTGAATTTCATACAACCTCTTTACACTTGAAGTTGAAAAACCGTAGATAAAAGTTGCAAGGAATGATGACATCAAGCAACTTTAAAAATGGGCATTTTCTAGATCATACATTATATCAACATTTCCAAAAGCTTGGATTAAGTCGAGATTTATTTAATTGTTCTCATTTATTTGTTCTCTTTATATCCTAGTCTAACACAAGAAACCATTAAAGTTTGTGTGTATGTACAAGTGTAAATGCACACGTTTAAGATATATTATACCATTGAAGTATTGCATTATATATCTTGACCTTAGACCTTGGAAATTAAAGGGGGATGAACAATCAATGGGGGATTGATATGGAGAAAAGTATCAATAAACAAGAATTACCTAATAAAGGCAATTGTAGAACTGGATTGTAATGGATAGAAAAAATAGTTTTGTAACATAATACATAAGGAAAAAGAACAAATTTAATGTGAGCTATGTTTATCAATGTACTCTTTTTATGAGTAGAGTATGTAAAGATCTATAAACAACAATTGTCTAATAAAGGCAATTACATAACTAGATTGTAATGGATAGAAAGTAGATATTTGTAATAGAATAAACAAGGAAATAGAGTAAATAACATTATTGCGAGCTATATCTATTAATGTACTCTTTAGATAAGTAAAGTACACAATAATACAACTTTGTGTAAAGAACTATATGAGTTATATGATGTACCTTGTTGGGAGTGTACAAAGGATTTAAAAGCCGACATAAATGTATTTTGTATGATTGCACAATCCTATTGCATATGTATAATCTAGATAAGATAAAGTATAGAAGATAGAGTGCTCTCTTAGGATAGATAGAGAAAGCGAAGAGCCTCTTTTTGTATGAAAGGAAGAAGACATGACTAATAACTCAACAATTGCATATTTTGTATAAAACTATGTAAGTGCAATGCACAAACGGTTGAAACAATGAAAAAGAGATGTATCATAAAGTAGAGGTATGTCATAGAGTAAGAGATAACAATGAATAAAAAGAGGATCCAAATGTTGATGAAGGTATGGAACTAACATGCACGCGTTTGAACTGGATGTATTGAACCTTTATTGGTTAAGAGAGAATTGTGTAACAAGGAAGAAAAACATTTGTGCAATCTAAACATAGAAGAAAACTAAGGACCGAGGATATTAGAAGACACCAAGGATAAAGGAAAGGATACAATATATGAACTAGTGCACAAGACGATATAAGACATTGGTCCATCATGCACGATAAAATTAGTCACTATTGGAGACTCATTGGATGGAAAAATAAATGTCTAACATCTTGCAATTCTTGTGAGACTATGAATATGTGTTCCTCGCTAACTTCAATGAAATAAAATGAGTACATCTATCACTAGGGGAAATGCACATAAAACTAAAGGAGGGAGAAAATCCTATCAAGAAAAGGCCTTACATATTGAATCCAAATATGAAGGCAAATGTCAAGGCGGAAGTGGATCCCATGGTAGAAGCAAGAAAATATCACATAGAGAAATCATATTGGGTGACCTTGGTAGTCACTCAACAACGAGAAAACATGAAAATTAGCATTTTTGGTGATTATAGAGCTCTGAATGATGCATGTGCAAGCGAGCCATTTCCAACACCATATACAAATGAAATTATGGAAGAGTAGCATGACACAACGTATACTCATTTACATATGGGTTTAGTGGCTATCACCATATTCCAATTGTGTAAGAAGATAAAACATAAATTGTGTTCACAACCAAATGGGGTAGTTTTACATACTGTGTAATGCCTTTTGGATTAAAGAATGCACCCACACAATTTTCCTGAGTTGTGGTCACTGCATTCAAAGATTTCATACACAATTTTTGGGAAGTCTATCTAAACGACTCGATAATTTTCTCCTATTCAAAGAACACATCTCTAAGGTACGTCTCATGTTACAACATTATAGAACATTGTGCATTGCATTGAATTTAAAGAAATATTTTGTTTTACCACATTTGGAGTGTCACTTAGACAAGTTATTTACAAAGAAGGAATTATGATAGATCAAGAAAAATTACATCTATAATAGGTCTCACATCTCCTACAAATCCCTTTGAAGTCCACATTTCTTGGACACAGGCTATTATAGGAAATTCATTAGGGCATATGCTAGTATTTTCTAACTTGTGGAACAATTATCTTTGAAGGTATCATGTTGTCTATTTTTGCACCCCATGCAAAAATTGAACAACTTGACAATGTGAACTTGGAAGTTGGTGGAGTTTCAGTGATGAATCTGAAGAAAAATAGGTAATTTCATGTTTTTGGAGCACTTGGATCATTTGGATCTATTTCTCCTTGCTTTAGGATCCATACTTAGCCAATTTGGGTGTAAAATGGATATATATATTTGATAAAATTGGGCTTTGGGGCATTTCTTTATATTTTTCCTAACTCCCTATCCAAGAAAATTCTAAGGAGTTAGTGAAAAAATCGAGAGAATTGGAAAAACGTGAAGAAGGGAAATTTTTAGTGTATTACGGGTTACAGGGGTGCGGATGGAACTGCTGTAGGTGGAACTAGGGTTTCTGGAACTGGTTTGGCACCCGCAATACAAATGGCCCTTTGTTGTGTGAATATGTGGATGAGCGGAGGCTTGGGGTACATGTTCCCGTGGAGCTTGTGTTCCTCGCGGGATCAAAGTTACAAACACAAAAGGATGGAGAGGTGCGAGTTCGTTGAGTGTGGCCAGTGCGCCGATTACGGGCCAGGAAGGCCCGTGTGGAATAATTCGGTAGGGCGACATGGGACCGATGCGGGATTTGGAGACCCAAAGGAACACGGGCTGCAGGGACGTGAGTTCCCTGCAGACCGGATTTTTCCGTAAACGGTTGAACGTGGGTCACGGATGGATGCGAAGCACATGAAGTGAGGAGAATTTGTTCCCTATGGGAACAAGTTCCCCACAGATCATTTTAACTTGCGAAGCAATACAAAGGTAGTGGGGACGGAGTATAATGCGATGATTACGGAGATATAAGGCCCCAAAGACCCATGTTCTTGCGTACCCCTTGGGACCTAAACACCTAGAATATACATAATCCAAGGAAAACAAAGGCTAGTATATTGCAGACTGTGCTCAAAATAGTAGAACTAGGGTGAAAAACTGAGAAAATAGTCCCCTGACACCTCGAAATCCGTACCTCCATAACATGAGCTCCCGAACTCCAAATCTCACAAAATTTATATCGCTGTATTCTTTTTTTATCCCTTCAACATGCAATCATAAAAAATGGAGATTATATGGAGTAGGTGGGAAAAATGGCAAAACATAGTCGAAGATGATAAATGCAGTTCCAGGTTACCCAACTGCCAAAAATTTAATGCAGAATGATCATTTTTTCCTTCCACAAGGCAAAGGACTTTGGGGAATGATTTTTACAGGTCTCCCATGCTATTTTCCAGTGAATTAATGAATTCTGTTGGCGGGTAAAAATAGAATTTTTGGATTCTCATCTCTTCTCTTCTCCCAAAACTTTTATATATTGTAACTTCTCATTTTTGAGAAGGGGGACATTTTCTGGGATATGGGGAAACTCTAAAAAAATATTTTTCAATATCAGTGAGTTGTAGGTCTTATGTTTGGAAATCTTGCATGGTGATCCTTGTCTCTTCCCCTCTAATGTAATAGATTGTACATTCTTGAAGCAATAAAATATGTGTTTTGTGTCTCTCTTCTGCGCTTTCTTTGTTATATTGTATTTTTCTTTCATTTTATTGCATGTGAAAGTGTTTTATGCATTTTTGCTCTCTTTGCAAGTTTCAAACATGTTGTGCTCTAGGAAAATGGTGGTTTGAGTGTTGCTATGGACTATGGCTCTCTTGACAACCCTCTCCTTCATCATTTTCTCCTCATTTTCACTCATTGGAATGTCTCCAACCCTTTTTGGTGCTATCACCTCCATAGTTTAGGATTTCATTTCATGCATTCTCTCTTTCCCTGGTCCCTTGGCATTGGTAGATTAGGATTAGTTAGTTGCATTTCCCTTTCTAGGAGTAGTTTAGTGCTAGGAATAGGTAGAGGAAGTCGGCCTTCTTCGGAGGTCTATCTCAGTTTGTAGTCCCACAACTGAGAGACAATCCCATGTTGCCTTAGAATTCATGATCCTTAATGATCATATCTAGGGTGCAATTTTGAGCTCCAACGGTAGCTAAATGTGAGGGGACACCATAGTACCAAAATGCATTTATGTAACTTAAACGAGAAGTTGGTCGGTGTGCCAATGATAGTTTTTATAGATTGGACCTAAAACTTGCATGACACATTGATGCTTTAAGAAACATAATTGGGGAAATCCTTACACAAGTGGGAGAAGGATGAAATTTTACCCAATTAACTTTGCAAGTGGAAGTGCCGTCAACAGAGAAAAACTATACAAATACGAATGAGAGGCTATAGCCATGGTCTTTTCACTTTAAAAAATTAGGAAATATCTTTTACTAACATCATTTGAATTCTTCACATGCCACCAAACATTGGAGTATCTAGTAAACAAGTAGTTATCAGGAGGAAGGATATCAAGATGGCTTATGTTATTTTAGGAATGCACATTTAAGATAAGTACTAAACTAGGAAGAGAATGTGTAGGACACGACCACCTAAGCCACATCAATACATGGGAATAACTTGAGGATTTGGATGAAGATGCACCAGGTGAGAACTTATTTTGAATTGTCTCAATGCCATAACAACTTGAGGAAATTGTGCAATTCTTTCAATAAGGGATTTTACCGTATCACTATTCGAGAAAATGAGAAGAAGCAACTTGTCACTAAAGCTCTTCCATACACAATTATAAATGGATTTTTGTATAAATTGGGGAAAGATGAAGTATTGTGCAGAGTCACATTAGAACATGAAAGAGAATCAATATTTCATGAGGCACATGCGCAGACATTATAGGAGGGCATTTTGTAAGTGAATTGCATGTGAAGATGATCTTGCATATTGGAATTTAGTATCCAACCATGTTTCAATATGCACACCACATTGTGAAGCATTGTGATATTTGTCAAAGAATAGGGAAACCCAATCAAAAAGATGAAATGCCACTCAATCTAGTCTTAGCCACACAACCATTTGAGCAATGGGGGATAGATTTCATTGGCCCGATTCATCCACCATCTAAAAGGTTTAGAGCCATGTATATCATCTCAAAAAATTATTATTTCACTAGATTGGTCAAAGCTATAACCACACCAAATTACATAACATGGGATAATGTCATGTTTCTATATGAAAACATCATAACCAGGTATGGATGCCCAAAAAGTTAGTTAGTGACATGGGAACACGTTTTCAAACAACACAATCAAAATCCTTACAAAATAATTTATGATTGTGCATCATCAAATCACAACATATCACTGCAAGAAAATGGACAAGTAAAGGAAACTAACAAAGGCCGGAAAGAGTGTTAACAAATATTTGCTTTGTTCAAAGAAATGATTGAGAAGATAGAATACCTGTAGTACTTTGGGCATATAGAACATACTACAACAAGAGTACATAAAAAAACACCATTTCAATTGGTCTATGGAATATAGGCAATAATGTCAATGGAATATTGTACTAATTCTATACATTGCAATCTTCACATGGTTGGGAGACAAAGACTCCAAAGAAAACAAACTTCTAGATTGGAAAAAAATGGAAGAAAATAGGGAAAGCGTGCAATGGAATCGGGAGGCATATAAATAAAGTAAGAGATCATGGCATGATTGTAATATTTGTAGTAAATAATTCAAAATAGAACATATGGTATCGGTTTATGAAAGCATATTTAAAGTGCATCTAGGAAAATTGTGAATCAGGTGGAAAGGCCCCTATATCATTCATCATATTACAAACAAGGAACAATTGTATTGTGAGATCTATAAGGAAACATGTTACCCGGTAGACTAAACAAATGTAGGCTAAAATCCTATAATGGATAGTTACACAATGATAATAAAGTGACAATAAGTGCCTACATCACATGAGTTAGAGAAGGAATTTTCAAAATTTATGCAAATGTGTTAGATAAAAGTTTTTGTTATTGATCAATTTGTGTATGAGTATGTGTAGAATAATTAAGATTCAAAATATCACTTCTCAAACAACCAAAAATTATAATGTGGGAACACAATCTAAGAGAAAACCAAAAACAAATAATTTCAAGAAACCCACATAGGAAACAAGAAAGCAGATGACACAAAAAGAAAATTTGAAAATTTGAAATGATGAAAAGTTACTAGCTCGTCAATTTATATGGTCGACATATCAAACTACCAAGATTTTTTTGTAAGTAAACTAAAGAGGCAAGTTAGTGTGGCATCAAGCTAAATATGCAACGGATAAAAGTAATTAAGGTGCTAGATCAAATCATAAATGGCTCAAAAATGACAACATTGCATCTAGAAAGATATAAACAAGAGATAGAGAGAAGAGAAATCTAATCACATTGTGCTAATTAGAAAGTAAGAAAACACAAATTTTAAGTTAGAAAAAGTTTGAATTTTTAGGAATTTGAAAGCCGAGAGATTGAGCTTGCCAAGGAAAAAACCATAATAAGAATGAATAATCCATTCATTCAACTCATGAAACCTAAGGTCCAAGACATGATGGAGGAGAAAGGAATCACATTACTACCTACCACGAGTGACTCATAGAATGAATACATGGGGTTTTATGCAATGTTGAGGAAAAAAAGTGGAGTGACCCATCACATTACGACCTAGTAGCAAGAGAAAAAAGCTTGGGGCGAGAGAGGCCCATAATCAAGACCAAATCCAAGGGAAAATACTAGAAAAATATCCGGTCATGAGGAACAATTGTTGATAGGATTTCCAAATTGCCATATATGGGAGATCACCTTGAGCTCATGTAAACAATCACAATTTTGTATTATAATGATGCCATTTGGTTAAGTTTGCAAGATCCAGGTCCTATCAATGCAACCATAGTCACTCGAATTTGTTGGTTTTTTAAATAAAGGTATATCTATGCTCGTATACAAAAACACTAAACCATCGGTGAAACAATCAACTACAACCATATATGGTCATTTGCAAAAGGTAAGGGGAATCCCTTTGAGATCCATTACTAACTAAGCGGTGTGATAACAAAGATTGTAATAGAAATATTTTGGAAATCTACGTGTAGAAGCAAGAAAACATCCCTATGCACAATGCATATTATTACAAGAATGTGGGAGGATGGGGAAGAGTTTAACTAGCTCGAATTCCTAGCACATGAACTCAACAACAATGCATAGAAGTTAACTGAAAATGTTGGAAACATGTTTATGTATCAATGGTTGATCATGTTTCTCTGTTTTACACATTGGCGCGTCTCATAAGGCATACTTGAAGTCAAAGATGTGTATTTCCCACATGAGTGGTTTAAGTAATACATTCTAGCCAAGCCATATATGACATATGAAGATATTAAGAAGATGGACTAGTGACTTAACATAATAAGAGAGACACTCAATGTATAACCCTACATACCAAAGGAAGTGTGTGCATACACAACCCTGTATGCCAAGATAACTTTGTTGCATAATGGGGTCACGTTGTGATTCAAATGAGATAATACCGAAGCCAAAGACACTCCTAGTATTCATCAATGTGGAGATAACGCAAGTAGAGCTAAATGTAGCATGACATGATTGCCACAAATGTATAACCATTATGCACTAAAATCCAAATCAACCAATTGTGAGAGGCCTACAAACCATAGGAACCACACAACTAAAGTCCAAAGCTCAACCACCAACAAAAATGGAAGCTCAAACAAGGAGGAAGGTGAAAGGAAAGCAAATGGCCACTACACAAGATGGGAGAACCCAATCACATGTTGAAAAAGATCCAATATTTCTCGTTTGGTTTTCCGACCTAGATTTTTACAAGTTGAAAGTCACAAGAAACAAAGTGTGCACAAAGGCACTTGAAGAAACATGCACTAAGATTTACCTATTTAAACGAGAGAGTGTGTGATCCAGAGGATACCCATTGGTAAGATGGTCTCATCATCGAGATTAAATCACTAACATAACAAATATCTCATCAAGAGATTTCCAACTCACTTTGAACGGGGTTAAATAAACTTCGTATGTGAAATTTATGGGAAGTTTTGCATCAAGTAAAAATGAAGTAGGTTGCACAGTGATGATGTCATTATCTTGACTAGGCTTTCCAATTGGGCCAATTAGGTATTAACATGTGCTAAAGAGCATTTTGGAAAAAAATTTGTTTGTTTTTTCACCTCCGGTCTTCGATGATCAAATATGGGGCCCATGCTATTTTCGGATAGGGTCCCATAAATTAAAGGGGTCCACTTTTTTTCGGAGGGGGACCTTTATGCCTTGTCATCACATTACCACCACAGAATTCAACGAATGGCGAGCTCAACCACATGGACCAAGTTCAAGGCATTGCATGGTGATCTCAATGGCCAAGTTCAAAAAACTCACCAACCAACATATTTTCCATGGTCGAGTCAATGTATGGGCCAACCTCTACATGGAATTGCCAACCAAGCACCGAAGTGCTTCCAAATCTACATTCAATGCCAACACAACTACCAATGACCAAGACAAGTGAATACAAAGCCAAGGATGGTCCTTTGACCACTTAAAAGGTGGAGCACATATGTTTTTAAACCCCCTTTTGGTGCATAATCCAACACATGTGGGATAAATCCTATCTCAAATCACATGCAAAAATGTTGGAGCCTTTTTAAAGGCCTTTGTTAAAAACTACCCATGTATAATGTGGGATTTCATTGTTGTTTTTAGTCAAAGTGGAGCACTTTAGGGGATTTAAACCCCATCATTCTAGGTAAAATGATAAGGTCTTCACCACTATACCACAACCTTAAGAACATTATAAAAGGCCACAAGTATTATTTGAAGAGGAAGTTTTTGGCTAAGTGAGCCCCTTTTATAAAGGAGAAGGAAAATTATTGTGTTGGAGCCTCTTTTTAGAGAGAGATACATTTTCCCTTGTGAAGGTGATAGTTTGATATCCCTTTGAAAGGAGAGACCCCATTATTATAGAGTAAAATATCCCTTTTAAGGAGAGATCCTGTTATCACGAAGTAAAATAGCCCTTTGTAAAGGAGAGATAACCTCTTTTAGAGAGAAAATAAGCAAGTTATAGTCCATTCATTACATGGGAAAAATTATAAGGCCAAAAATATCACATAAATCCTTCCTAAAGGACATTAGATACTTGTTTTCATATCGGGAGCCCCATGTTGGGAGAAATTTGATGTTAAACAATATATTTTTGCGTTGATTTAATTGATCGATTTGTATGTTGAGGTGAACTTGGAGACGTAGCCCACATTGGATGAAATTTGTTAGCAATCATGTTTGTATTTCTATGTATTTTATTCATATACTTGCTATTTATAGTCAATTTTAGTATTTATAATTAGTTTTAGTTTGATTTTTAATCATTTAAGCCAATTTTCTACATAATTATGAGAAATTATGGGAAATTGAGAAAATCAAGTTTGGTATCTGAAATTGATGAACTAGTGAGTTTTCACATGAACTAATCATCTTGGAATTAAATATGATATTTATTAAGCCACATGTAAAAGATGAGAAATTGAGAAATAGATTAAGTATTCAGAAATGGAGAAAATTGTTTTAAAAAAATGCCCATTTTCGGATTGGAGTGGTTCACCTCGAAACCGGTCAAAGAGCACAAACTTTGAATCCAAAAGTAAAGCTTACACGAGATCCGGTGAAAATTCCGCTCACGTCGCACTCCCTCATGCTCAATTTAGGTTGAGAGGATTTCAAACAAGATCAACTAATGAAAATCATTATCCAAGGACTTAAGG
The DNA here is from genome assembly GCA_018340775.1 of Taxus wallichiana var. yunnanensis. Classification (NCBI taxonomy): domain Eukaryota; kingdom Viridiplantae; phylum Streptophyta; class Pinopsida; order Cupressales; family Taxaceae; genus Taxus; species Taxus wallichiana. The sequence goes on from CM031238.1 coordinate 838,292,096, forward strand.
ATGTAGGATTTGATCCTAAGGCCAAAACATTATTCAGAAAGGATTGAAATGCAAGACCTTGACAAAGAAATCTCGGTGATACCTCTCAAGAAACGGAGGACATATACTAACCCATACAAGTTAGTGCATAAATCATCATCATAAGGAAAGACAATGCTCCTAAGTTGGGGAGTTAGCACGCAAAAAAGGGCCTTACTTACATAAAACAAGATAACATAACAAGTCATTGCACAACAAGCCGAAAGAAAAGTTGCACAAGAAAGAGAAGAATGTGCATAAAAGAGGGAGAAATCCAAGGCTCATAAAAGGATAAAATTTACAGTCCCAAAAGTTTCCAAATAATAAATAGTAAATACACCTTCTCCTCTCCATCTGTACAAGATTTATGTATTCCATAAAAATAGTGCACACAAGAGTAAACATTGGTGCAACACATGCAAGTAGACCCAACGGCCATAATTCCTATTGTGCAACCACTTCTAGAGGTGTGTGTAGAAACCCTGCAGCCAAAAACTGTTGGAAAACAACAACAATAGGAAGAAAAATTAAAAAATTAAAAAGAGGACGCCAAAGAGGCTGTAAAAAAGGAGGAAGAGGAGCGGAAGTGAAAGGAGCAGGAGGTTGAGCATAAAAATAGGAAACTATGCGGGTCGAAGCTTAGGAAGCCATGGAGGAAAATAATAGCAGAGAGAAAGAGAAGAGGAAGTAGACAGAGGATAAAGAGAAACAAAAAGTAGATGTAAAGGCCAAGGTAGAGAAGAAGAGAAAGTAAAGTAAAAGGAAGAGACTAAGAAGGAAGAAGAAAACAAGAAGAAAGAGGAAGAGACTAAGAAGAAAGAAGATATCAAAAGAAAAGGCTGCAAAATATAAATAGGAGCAAGATAAAAGGATAAGGATTCTCAACACACCACAAAAGCAATTACGAAAGTGGAGGTAGAAACTCAAAGGGTCACGAAGCATGCACCATCATAATAAATTATAGAAACAAAGAAGGAACAAAAGAAAGTAGAAGGAGAAAAAATATGAGCATTGTTCAAACAATAGTAACTCTCCCTATGTAATCAAATGATGCACAAATACTTCCACTTAGTGCCAAAAATTTGGATCCTTGAGTTTAGAACCATCCATGGAAGAAATTGGGGGAAGGGAAGATGTTAAAATTTGGTGGGCATTGCAATCAACTGCGGAAACATGAAACCATAAATGTCCTCCCTTTATGTCATGTCTACACTATAGTTAGTGTAGAGAAATATAATATCATTCATATGGTCAACAATAAAAAAAGGTTCAAGATACAATTTTCTCAAACTTACTCTACATTAGAGGATTCACTTTGCTTTTAAAGGTTTAAAACTTGCTTGATTTGATAATATGAAGCTAAATGGACTCAAATTTTTTAGTCCGTAATCATTCCTTTACTACTTTTACCTATGTGCTCATCAAGTCGAGGCCGGGACAACCAATGGTTGTCTCATCAAACCCTCAAAGCATAAACTTTTATCAAATTAGCTTCAACACTGCCCTTAGTCTTCCTATAGTCTTCACTAGCTAGAACTTGATTCTTTGGTCCCCGATGGTTTCTACAAAGTGGCCTACACCCTTGTTCTACATGAAAAAGGAGATTAGATTTCATATAAAAATGCTCTCAAAACAAACAATTACACCACCCTCTCTTTATCCCTCAAGACTGCCCTCTTATCTCTTGAGAAAATGTATGTTTGGTTCACCTTTGGGTTTATACTTATAGAGGTGACAATAAAGCCTCATAAGCGTCCTTAGAATCTTCTTGTCACATAAGATGTGAGCCCAAATTCTTGGGTTCCAACTCCTTACATAACTATCTCTACCTCCCTTCTTGTGTTTTGACTTGCAAACCCTTACTAGGTGCAGTACAAGAGGATCATCGGGCTTAAGTTTAACTCTAGACCACTCCAATATGAAACAAGGGCATATTATGACACCCATTAATCCATTTGAGATATCTACCAAGTTTCACCCTTGCATTCAATAACTATCTCCCACCTCCTTTATAAATCCACCCTATAGATAAGCCTTGTGGATCGTGTTTAGCTTCCCCCTTGCAAACCTGTCAAGCATAACCACAATTTTGACCATTGGAAACTCAATATTTCTTCACTAATGGTTAGAGCATACATTCACCAATATTACTTCCAAATTTATATGCAAGAATTATTTAATTCAACCCCTTAAAATTCGTGCCCTTTCTCAAATTTAGCCGTGTGTTCTAGTGAAGCTCGAGAAGTCTCTTTTAGCAATAACATCTGCAACACGAGATTCAAGGATTGAATTTTTGATCAATTTTTTTATAAGGATATGAACAATATAATATTATCAGTAACTTGGATCTATTCCAACATCATAGATAAATTATAATGCTTTCTTTTCTTAGTTCCGAGTTTAAGCATTTTTTTTTCTTAATATCCTCGTGGTATTCTCAAATACGAGAGGAAAAAAACACACTCTCTCTCTCGGTATTTGAAGACATGCAAGGAAACATTTCTTGATGTTGCAAGCTCCTTTATTCCCTAGATACAATGGTGGAGAGCTTAACTCAATCAACTAGCAAGGTACACATAAAGTTTACTAAGAAACTCAACATGTAGAAAAGGTTACAATTTCATGTCTTGTTCCTTTCTCCTTGGTTTCTTAACATTGTTAAATGATCACTTAACCATAAAAATATAATGCACCTTTCCATAGACCAATACCATTCTCAAGGTTACCATATTCACTACCCACTTATAATTACAGTCCACTCGGGGTTCCTCATGCAATGACATTTAACAAGAAGAAGGATATCATCAAATATTGAACAACATAACAACTTTACTCTCAAGGATCAACACTACAAACTTACCACGGTTATGAATCATACACTCTAAATCATGCATAGAAGATTTAACTTGTCACATATTTAGCAAATGTACAAGAACTATCCAAAAATCAATTCATCCACTCTCACATGCTCAAAACTAAGCTTGTATTCATTCCGAGAACAAGGAATCCATTATGAGATTAAGAAGATCACACATGCATATTGACAACCACTAAAATCATGAACAAAACTATCCAAAACCCGAGTTTTTCTTCACTACCTTCCTGAAGCTTTGTGTTTGATTCATTATCCAAATAAGAATGAGAGATACAATTATATTTTTGCAATTTATAGTCCCTTTCTTTAAGCTCTAACCGAATAGGTTCCTAGATCTATTGGTCACATGAGTGATTCCTAAACTTACCTCCCAGTTCCTTAACTTAAAGGCTCAAGTCCTTAATTATTGACTCATATTATGAATTTCTAAACCCCTAAGAAGACCTAAGACACTCATTTTGACCTCTTTTCATCCTTTTACAAGTAATACAAGCTCCAAGAATGTTTTAGAACATTAAAACAAGCCAAAAATGGCCTAAAATTAAAATATTGCAAAATGGAGGAAAATACTCCATTTGAATTATGAATGGCCTAGATACCTACTAACACACCTAAGCGGCATCAAATGACCTCAAAGACTTGTGACCATACCTAAAAAAGCAAAAATTGATGTCTTCATGACTTATTCATATACATGGAGTGATGCTCCCTGCATTAATAGCTCCCAGATTGCCCAAATGAGTGCACAAGCTACCACTTCTCAAGAATTAGTGAGCACGGTCAAAGTGGATTTAGATACGTTGTCATTGTAGATGCAGTTGAAGGCATGCATACATTACATACAAATATTGGAGAAAACATAATGTAAATAACACAGTAAAAAGAACATTTAAAAGGAATTGTGCAGCCTCAAATCCCATATTGAAGAAATTTTCCCACAACTTTTCATTGATACCATAGGTGAGAAACTAATGAGTGAAAAAATGCGATTAACTACTCGGTAGGTAAAGTGGTAGGCAACTAGAAGGATAACATAAATACGAAGAAAATCAAAGCACGAGTTAGCCCAATCTAAAGAAGGAAGTGAAATATATAGATCTCCTCTTGTAAGAGTACATGAAGATGCTTGAAGTTCGAGGTATAAGATAAGTAACTCACTTTTGAGCTCCTAGATTGGAACATGCAAGCTGCAACATACAATGGCTGAAAATAAAATAGATACAAACGTAGGAAAAAAATGCAAGCTCAATTGTGTAATGAAATTACTTGTATAAATATGAATATCAACAACAATAAAACACCAAAGAACACAAGATTGTAGATAAATTATAGCAATATGCAAGTAGAATAGCTTAGCCACTTCGAGGGGAAAACCTCCAAACCATACAATAAAACTCAAATTCTCAATATGATGATTAAATACTCCTCCCTACCACCTATATATACCAATCTTATGATATGTCCAACACCAAGGCCGACCTACTAAACATATGAAAGCATAAATGAATAACATATGATAAGAAGAAATATTATGTAAGCCACAAGTTGACACTACATATCCAATATAAGTTATAGGAATAAGGGTGTAGCATGCCACTCCCCTTCAAAGAAACATTATACTCAATGTTGGGAAGCCCTGGATGTTGCTGCACAAATGCTTCATCCTCCCATGATGCATCCTCAATATTCATATTCTCCCACTTGATCAGGTAGTCGTTAATAAATTTGGTCCTCAATTTTTTGGTGCATGTCTGAATAATACCTTTAGGTTCCAATACGATCCTAACTTCCTCATCTAGTTCAAGAAGCATTGAATGGGTGAAAATGTGCTGCCCAATAACTTTCTTTAAGCAAGAAACATGAAATATTGGATGTATTTTACTTCCTGGAGGGAGCTCTAGCTTATATGCCACATTACCAATTTTTACGCAACACTAGGTAAGGACCATAGTATTTAGGAGCATTCTTATTATCCTTCTTTTGCTTTTTAATGATAATTGCTTATATGGCAAAGAATCGTACAAAAATGAAGTCACCCTCTTCAAAGTGTCACTCACTTTGATGTTGATCACCCTTTTTCTTCATGCGTTTTTTTGCCCTTGCCAAATTCTCTCTAAGAGTAGAGAGTACAACATGATGGTACTAAATGTGAGCTTCGATTTCACCTTCGGTTTGATTCGGTTTGACCTTCAAGCAGAGATGAGTGATAGAGGATGGTACCCGTAAAGTTCCATAAATGGAGACATTTTAGAGGAGGTATGAAATGAAGTATTATACCACCATTTTGCAAGTGGCAAACATTACACCACGGTGTCACCCAGATTTCACCCTGAAATCTACGACTACCCTATCTGAAAAATTTTCGTACTTTTAAAATAATGGGTCGTTTTGTGTTTTTATTGCCTAAAAGTTCTTGTATTGCATCAAGATATTCCCAAAGGTCATATTAGCCTTTTTTCGCCAAATACCCGGATGCCCAAAATTGTTATATTTGCCGTCGGGATTTGTTTTGCGGGAAATTTGTATTTAATTATTTTGAGCCCCATATGAGGCTATTTGCGCTCTGTTTTAACTCTGTTATGATCGAATATGTCATTACTCTTATGTACCAGAAGGGTTTTAACTTGGAATAAGTTTTGGGCTTTATTTGTAACTTTTGGCAATTTTTCGTGTTTTTGTATTGTTCCGTTTCGTTTTATGTGAAATTTCTCTAGAACAATTCCTTTGCTGGGTAAGCCCGATTTTTGGTCTGGAGCAGCTGGAAAACATATACGCACATTATTCCCGGAGGAAGTCGCCATCGGAGGTCTGGATCACTGGGAAAAAGTGAAGTCGTGCACGGAAAAGCCCCTGTGGGGATGGGCGCATTTTTGGAAAACAAAGGATTTAAGTTGCAATGGGAAAAATACAAGCAGTAGGCAAGGTGAGAATTTTATACCTGCCTAGCAGGTACTTTTTCCCGTGTTATAAAATTCACTTAAGCTGCAGTGGGAAAAATAGAGGCCACAGGCAGGTGGGAATTTATTACCTGCCTTGCAGGTAAAAATTCCCATGATAAAATAAAAGGAAAGTGACTTAAGTGAAATCATGGGATTTTAGTGCCTGCCTTGCAGGGTAAATAATCCCATTGTCAAAGTCAAATCACTTAAGTGGATCATGGGATTTTGGTGCCTGCCTTGCAGGGTAAAGAATCCCATTGTGGAAAATTCTTAAAAATAGAATTATATGTGCAAAAAAGTGTGCCCCCTTTGGTGAGATGATGGCAGCCTTTAAGTGATTATTTTAATTAATCTATCCTTTCAAAAAGTGCGCCCAAGCTTGGAGGAAGTCAACAAGTCAAAATTGGAATAAAAGAAATGGATTAAATGCATTAAATTTAATTCATTTAATGGCTGCCCCCTTCCTCTCAAAAAGTGCGCCCCATTTGGGAGTTATTTAATGATTTTTAAGGCATTAAAACATTAAATTAATTTCTATTTTTAGTGGCTATGGTCAAGGCACACTGTGAAGCTTAAGTGAAGTGATGTGTGAAGGATTAAATTGGATTAATTTAATTTATTGGATGGTTGTCCTTAAACATGCTATTTTTAAAAGAGAAGAGCATGATTTTTAATTAATTAATTGCCTTTAATTGTTAGGGCAATTATTAATTATAGAATTGTGAAGGTTATATAATCATGGGCACCCATATGGGTGAATTATTTGATTCACAGGTAAAGAATTGCAGCGAAGTGGAAAAGTGCCCCCATTAGAAGAAGAATTTTGCTCAGACAAGGTGGCAGCAAGGCTAAAAGCTTCCAGATTTGGTGCATGCTTTGAAGGAGGTTGATCTTTGTCTGCATAATTGTTTGCATAGGTGTTACAAGTGCTCAGGTGTTGTTGAAAGGATTCATGCTCTCTTTATGTGCAAATTAAACACCAATTTTTGGGGCAGCGGGCTTGAAAAGTGTAGATTTTTACAATTAAAATTCACTATTCATGCTCCGGTGGCCATTTTTGTCTGAATAAATTGTAGGAATTCATTACAGGTGCTTTACAAAGGAAAAGGAGCTTTTATCAATGTCCAATACATTGCATATATCCTCTGAATCTGAAGAATTGTCCAGATCTGCACCAGTATTGAAGAAATCCGGCCAAGTAAGAAGAAAAAGAATTATTCAGATGAAGATAGACAAAGCTATGGTGAAGAGAGATGAAAAAGAAAGCACGATGGAGTCATGCATTTCTTCCAAACTTGCAGACATAGGAGACACAGATCTGGGCCCAGAACCTCTTTCCGATTTGATTGATAGATCCAGAGCAAGAAAGACTTCACTCATGTGTGCACTTAAAAGTAGTGGAATTATTTGAGCTGCAGCTTTTCCATGTATAGCCCAATTGCCAGAGTTTGTGATGGAGTGTGCTAGATCTTATCATCCTTCATCCAGATCAGTGCGTGATGCTTCGGGAAAGACAATAATTCGTTTGGACGCAGAGTTCATCAATTATTGTTTGAAGATTCCAGTACGAAAGGTGGTGACTTCTATTAGCATTCAGGATGCTGACAGTAAATGGGAGAAGCATAGAGTTGATTGTGTGAGCATAATGAATAGCCGATACATGAAGAAGCCTAGATCTCCTTCAAAGTTCCCGAGAACTCTTCCGCGGTCCAATTTGGTGCAGGAGGTAGATGATGTCGTCAAATTACTATGTAGGATGAATGGCGAAGCGAATGCCTACAATTTCCGTACATGGATGTATGCTTTCATTTGGACCATTGAAATCCATAAGGTTGATTCTATAATCAATTGGTCGAAAATTATTAGCAACAACATTGGTGAGCAACTCCGGAACATGAAGCGTACTTTCAGCTTCAAGATGACTTCATACTTGGTGTATGTTGCAGCTTCACAAGGCATCTTTTCCAAGTTGGATAGATGTGGTGTTCTTTCTAAGGACCCCATTTTCGAGTGCTACCCATAACTTACTTACCTGCATGCGAGAAAGACTTCAAAGTGATCAACGATGACTTCTTCTACGATTTCATCTGCAGGCTAGACAAAGACTTGAAGGCCAACAGGGTAAGCAAGGAAGCGTGGGAAGCTGTGTCCAAGATTGGTAGTCTATTCATTCAATTTGTAGATTTCACATACCTCAGGGTTACAAGATTTTCTGGAGAACCAATAAAGATGCCCAGGTATCCGAATGATAGATTGATCGCCATGGAGCTAAGCAGGCAACTTGTGGAGTTACACGACCTTCAGTCAAAGCAGCACAAGTCTACGAGCTTCTTCCCGATCATCACGTGGGATATTACAGCTGCATTAGCATTCATAAAGCTCGGGGATGGAGGTGAAAATGTTATCGAGTATGAGCAAGAGTTCTTCCCTACACGGCTGAACTTTGATCCATTTGGAGTAGCTAGGAAGACAATCTCCTAGGAGTACGCACATGTGCCTTCATTAGAAGATTTCTGGATGAAGTGCAAAAGTGAGTATGAGGTTAGAAAGAGAGATTTCAGCAGGCTATCAGCAAAGCAAGTGTTCGACTTTGGACTAGTGCGGATACCTGCGGATCTTAAAGATGATGGGAATGTGGTACTTGACACTTACCATCAAATGGGAGGAGATAAAGCCATACTACAAAATAACATAGGAGGCTGTAACACAATTGAAGAAAGGTCGGAGAATTTGTGTTGGTGAATACTTCAAACTGGTTGCTTGCGAAGGGATATTGCCTTGATGAAGCATTGATGAATCAAGTCACGGGAAACTTCGATGCAGGAGATTCCCTCAAGTGAAAGCACGGAGGAGAAAGCAAGCAGGAAAGTCGAGAAGTTGAAAGTGCATAGAAGATCTCAATCCAAGGAGAGGATCACTTCTACGACCATGACTTTAACTCCGGTTTCTCTAGTACCCAGTACTTCACCAACTATTGCACCGCAGCAGGACGCTTCCATGCCTCCACTGAATCTAGTGACATTCATCTTCTCCCCTCAGCCACTTCGTTCAGTGCCTATTCCAGAGGATACGTTAAAGCTGTAGATGGCGGAATTCGAAAGGGCTTTGTCCTTGGATGATTCAGAAGATGGTAGCCATAACACTGTGGCACTTTCTGAGAGAGAGGATGCAGAGCGGAAGATGGTAGAACACTCAGCGACTTCTCATTCTTTGAGAAGTAACTTCTCGGAATGGTTGGCTTCGCAGTTGGTTCCAGAAGCGAGAATAGAGATGAACTTAGAGGAGCACGACTTGCAACTACTCCAGAATCTAAGAGGAAGAGACAAAAGGCCTAAAGTTGCCAAAGCAACTTCTAGGTTGATCATCGAGGATTCGGGAGAGAAGTTTTTTGAGATATCAATTATGGCAGAAGGAAAGATAGAGGAAGAGCTCACGGCAGAGGATGTGACAGTAACCAAAGTACCCCTCGGTCAAGCCACCACTGAAGGATTGAAGCAGGACACGCAGACATTGATGGATGCTTTATTCCTTAGGCTTGACAGTGAAAAGGCGGAGAAAGAAGAGCTGCAGAAGCAAGTATCTCAATTATGTGAGATCATAGCCAAGGTTGCTAAACCTTCCATTCAACCCATTTCAGAGCAGGTGAGTGATCATCTTATGCAGGAAATGGAGGACGCAAGCAATCAAGTAAAGGCTATTGACGAATGGAAGGATTTGATTATTCGTCAAGCTTCTGTACAACTTGGAGAAGTGCCAGCCCACCTAAAGGTTATGGATGATGCAGCAAATCAACTGAAGCAACTGATGGCAAACATAGAAGGCATGAATACAGTTGCAGAGAGTAACCTGAGTATTTTGGCCGAGATCAACAAGCTGTGGGAGATGTATTGATTGTGGAATAGATTGTATCGGACGGATCAGTCGAGAAGGGGAAGCAGCTAGAGTTTGCAGTATCTTTCCGTTTGGAAATCTGCGAGTTTTCTTGAAAGAGGATGCGAGCACTTGAGAGTAGGACATCATATTTACAGAGACAGTGTCATTTCTTTCATTGAGGAGAGAGTGGCCGGGAATGTCACTTCATACGTGCGGATCGTCTCAACTAAGGTGCCTAATTCCCTGGAAGGATCTCTTCTGATGATACAAAAGAGAATTGATAAAGCTACAAGCCTTTCACGATGAATTCTAGTAGGTGGTGGTGGCTGGCAGAAGACATTGTGAGGTTTGGGCCGAGTTTGGAAGATGTGGAAGCGTGCATCAAAGTGTTGAATGAAGGGTTGTTGCAATTCAGGACAGAGAAAGAAGCAGTGGCTAAAACAGATGGAAGGATGTTGAATTACATGTTCGACAAGTATATCCGATATCAGAACAAGAAAAAAACATAAACATTACAGCTGGCATGACTTCTTCTATTCTTTCTTCTTTTATTTTCTATGTTCCCGGATGAAATTGTAAAACTTCTAAGTTATTGGTTTTGCAACCATTACTTAAAGTCATGTGGAACCATTCTATTAGTTAAGTGATACATGTGTCACTTAAGGAGAAGATAGTTGAGGATGATTGCCAAATGTCATCTTTACTTGTTGTTTATGTTTCAGTTCAGTTTGAGTTTTCCATTTGTACTTTCCCTCCTACATTCTATAAGTAGGAGAAGAACCTCGGGTTAATGATCAATCAGAATTTGTAAGCAGCAATCTTGTGTTCTAGACTTTGTGTTGAACCCTTGAGAGCAACTTGGAGCAAAGGAATACAAAGGAGCAGGTTTCCGGAGAACTTTGTGTCACGGTGTACTGTGTTTCTTGCTTTTAATCTTAGATCTCTTAATAGACTTTGTGTTATTTTAGATCTGGATCTAGAGCTGCCTTTGTTTTATAATTCTGTGTGTTCATATCTATTAAGTTTCTTCTATGTGCATGTAATTAGCTCTGCTATCTACTAATTGGGATGCACATCTTCCCCATTTCTTCTCTGTATTTCCTTTACTTCCTTCTTCTATAAAATACTTCCTTTCTTGAACAAGCTGCTTACTTGCTGCAGAACTTCTTAGTTATGGTTCATGAACTAAGTGGTTAAAGTAAAACCCCTGATAGATAATAACACATTTTTATTGACAAATCTGACACGGGAGCCTCACCGGTTAAATGAGGGAGATTTATCTCATGACTGCCTAGGTTTTATGCTATGCAGAAAATCTAGCCAATAGTTTTTGGCGACTCCACTGGGGAAACAACTATCTTTGCAGATCAAAGCTTATCTATTGAAGATCAGAGTGTTTTCCACACAAATCTCAACCTGGTTGAATGTCCATTCACCCGATCCGTGAAGGCGCAAGGAAGGACTGATCATTTCTTCCGACAGGAGCAATTCAATTTCAATCATCCTCCTCAAGTTAGAAGCCGCAGATCTAGTCTCTCACCAGGAAGGAGAGTGCACATCCATCCAGATCCGGATCGTATTCAGCATAATCCGGTGGCTGGAATTATCCATCAAGTCTATCAAGTCTACACAAGGAGGAGACATGCTCAAGTCAACATGGCGCACCAGATTGTACCTGTCCCATGGGGAGCAACTTTTGGACCTCTGAACTTGGCTCCACCTATGCATGAACTGCCAAAGGGATCCAGAAAGAATTTTCCAAAATTCTTTGGAGATGGAAAGCAAAACCCGGATGATCATTTGGTGGCCTTCTTTATATCCTGTGGTGTGCTTGTAGTAGAGCATGAAGATGTCTCAGTCAGGCTCTTCATTGAGACTCTACACGACTTGGCGGGAGAATGGTTTTATCGGCTAGCTCTTGGCACCATAACCAACTGGGCGACTATGCGTGAGAAATTCCTGAAAAGATTCAAGCCTGCAGAGGATGCTAGCACATTGATCACCCAATTGACACAGTTGAAGAAAGAGCCAAGCGAGAACATGCGGGACTTTATTACAAGGTTCCAAAGGATTTTATACAAAATCCCCACTTCTGCCGCATTGAGCGATGAAAATCAAAAGACATTTTTTATAAACGCTCTATTGCCCGAAGTTGGATATTAGCTAAGAAGGGCAAGACCTGTAAATCTACTTGAAGCACAAAATGCTGCCGTGGAAGTTGAGGACGACTTGATCATGGCTGGAAAACTCAAACAACCATCTCACAAGGGTGATGGCGCTTCTTCTAGTACATCTGATCCTTTGTTGCAGAAATTGGCTAATGACATGCTACTGAGATCAAGAAGCGAGATCTCTCAAGCGGGGAATGCACCCCCTCGAGAATAGCTCCTACCTAGACCTTTAATGGTCAAAATCAAAATCAAAACCGAAAGCAGACTTGCTTTGCTTGCACCACTGTGTTGTTGCAATAGAAGCTGCTCAAGGAATAACTTGGAAACTAATGAAGAGGATCTCGGCATTGATGAATCATTCGATGATGAAGACTTTATAGATCCTGCTGGTGACTCCAATATTAGTTACCTGGACTACGAATCTAACGATGGTTATTATGAATCTTTTGAAGATTCTGATGGTCACACTTTTGCGGTGTTTACAAGGTCTCAGACGCGCCAAAATGCCGAAGCATCCACAAGCGGCCGAAAAAGAGAGAAGATCCTGGCCGGATGTTACTATCTTGAAAAGAGGTAGCACTCTTCCTTCTTCATTAGCGCCTAAGGATAAATATTCAAATTCTTTCAATTCGCAGCAAAGAGCCAATGCACATCCTGCTGAAGCAAGTCAAGCTTTCGACATAATTGATCACATCAAGAGGAACAAGGTCCAAATGTCAGAAGCTGAGTATTTGAGAGCATTTCCTGATCAGTTGAATAGATTGGTCAAATATGTGCAAAGTAATGGTCCCAACCCAACAAATAATACTTCACGGGGTATCTTGTCAAGCCCAAAGAATACTCCCCCTTCAAATAATGCGGCTGCAAGTTCTTCTCCTTCCACTTCTTCTCCTGCTACGTCAGAAAGGATTGAGCCATTTTATGTGTCATTGCTTATCAACGGACACAAACTTAGCAATTGCATCTTGGACTCTGGAGCTTCTGACAATGTCATGCCTGCAAAAGTTGTTGATGCCTTGGGTCTCACATTGACAAAAACCATCGGAAGATGTTATTCAATGGAAAGGCAAGTCCCTCTTGTGGGGCAAATCAAAGATGCGCAAGGAGTACTTGCTTCTTTTCCAGATAAAAGATTGAAAATGACTATCCTTGTAGCAGACATTCCAGTCTCTTATGGCATGCTTTGTTGAGTAGAAATTTCTGCAAAGAGCTGGGTGGAGAAGTCAAGATGGATTGGTCTTGTGTGCACATACCAATCAAAGGAGTAAATCAAAAGCTGGAACCTGAGAAGAAATCTAAGTACACAGTATCAAAGTCTGAGGATCCTAGATCTCAGATCTTGTTTCAGGAATCGGATCACGGAGTCTATTATCTAGAAATGGATAAAGAAGATGTTCAACCGGTGATTCAAGAACCGCATCAACTTAACAACAAGATTTGGACTCTGGAATTTGATGGCAGCTCTTTGTTCATTTGGATCAGGCGGGCGTTGTTCTTATCTCTCCTGAAGGGAAGGTGCATGCACACTCCTTCAAATTGATGTTTGAAAATACTAACAATACAGCTGAGTATGAAGCGTTGTTGTTAGGCATGGAGCAGGCAAGAACAATGGGAATCAAATTATTACATGCAAAGGGAGATGCTGAGCTGATTGTGAAGCAGATAAGAGGCCTCTACCAAGTCAAAAAAGACAAATTGCGACACTATAGAGATCGGGTCTACTCTGCTATCCTAGATTTTTCAGCTTTCTCGGTATCTTACATTCCGAGAGAACAAAATTCAAGAGCTGATTCGCTTGCAGTAACTACAGCCTTGTTGAATCCGGATCAGCCTCCTGCATTCTTTAGACAGGGAGACTACAAGGTGGAGATGGTCTTTCACCCAAAGGTTCCTGACAACGTCCAGCAATGGCAGGTTTTCAACGATGACACGTAGATTGCTGCGTTTCTCCAACAGAAGGACAACTTTGAAGAAATCTACTATGAGGGAAGCAATTCACCTCCTAGGCAAACTACTGTCGGAGAAATGGATGTGGACGTCTCAGGAAGTCAGGAGATTATCCAGCTAAAGGGAAATAAAATTCCCAAAGGCTTGGTATCTCTTGAGGAAATGTTTGATAAGCATGATCAGATGCTTAAGAAAAATGAAGAAAGTGGGGAAGGTTCTTCCTCGACACACAATTACTAAATTTGGGAGCTGACAATGATCCCAAATTAGTAAATCTAGGTAAGTGTTGCTTAGAGGCCGAAAGAGAAGCTTTTACTGAGCTTCTTAAGAAATATATGGATGTTTTTGCCTGGTCTTACCAGGATCTAAAAACATATCAGCCTGCGGAAGTTCAACACTACATCCCACTTAAACCAGAACAGAAGCCTTTCAAGTAGAAGTTGCGGCGGCACAACCCTACCATTTCGGGAACCATCTTTGTAGAAATCCGGAAGTTGTTAGACGCAAAGATTATCTATCCCATACATCATTCGGAATGGTTGGCCAACATAGTCCCTGTAAGAAAGAAGAGCGGCGAGATTAGGTTGTGCGTGGATTTCCGCAACCTTAATCAAGCTTCATTAAAAGATAACTACCCCATCCCCATCATGGATCACACTCTGCAGGTGGTCACTGGATCTGAGATGCTCTCCATGCTTGATGGCTTCTCAGGCTACAATCAAGTCAAGGTGGCCGAGGAAGATCAATACAAAACGGCGTTCATCACACCTTGGGGAACCTTCGCATACCAGAAAATGCCGTTCGGCCTGATTAATGTTGGTGCTACATTTCAAAGAGCTATGGATCTAGCCTTTGCTCATCTCAAGGATATAAGCATAGTTGTGTACCTGGATGATCTGACAGTCTTTTCCAAAGATAGAAGTGCACACATTTCAAACTTGGAAGAGGTTTTCATACAGTGCCGCAAGCATGGTATTTCTTTGAATCCTAAGAAATCCATCTTTGCTGTAATGTCAGAAGGAAACTACTAGGGCACATTGTTTCCAAAGAAGGAACAAAGATAGATCCAGAGCGTGTCAAATCCATTCAGACATTGCCTTTGCCCACATCCAAAAAAGGAGTTCACTCTTTCTTTGGAAAAGTTAATTTTCTCAGGAGATTCATTCCTGACTTTGCTGAGCTAACCCGTCATATCTTGAATATGATGAAGAAGACACAAGATTTTAAATGGAGCAGCGAAGGGAAGGAAGCTTTCGAGAAAATTAAAGAGGCCTTGTCGAAAGCTCCAGTCTTGGTTTCACCCGACTTCAGTAAAGAATTTATTCTTTACTGTTATTCCTTTGAACACACCATGTCGCAATACGATGCGAGAAAAATCAAGAGGACGCAGAAGCTCCTATTGCTTTCATGAGTATGCCTCTTAAAGCCTATGAGTTGAAATACACTCCCATGGAAAAGCACGCATATGCAGTGGTGAAAGCGTGTAAAGCATTCAGGTATTATATTCTTTCCTCGCACATTGTGGTTTTGGTTCCAGATACTGCAATTAAATCTATCCTTACTCAGCAAGAGTTAGGATTGTTGAGAGGCACATGGGTGACAAAGGTTCAAGAATATGACCTAGATATTAAACCAACAAAGCTGGTTCGAGGAAGAGGTCTGTGTGAATTAATGACGGAGATGAAAACATCAGTGCTCAAGCGGATCAAGATGAGATAGATGAAGATTTGCCTGCAGTACTTTTTATAGATTTGGTAGAGGAGTGGTACAAAGTAACACATTGCTTACTTTTCGACTTATGGAAAATCCCGAGATCAACTTTCCGAAAAGAGAAAGCGAACCATCAAACTAAAATCCAAAGATTTTGTTCTTTGGGATAATGGTTTGTACAAGAGGGGAATTGATGGCGTATTTCTCAGATGCGTCGATAAAGCTCAGCAGGATCAGCTACTACAACAGTTCCATGACATGGCTTGCGGTGGTCATTTCTCGGCCGAGTCACTGCACAAGATCCTCAGAGCAAGGTATTATTGGCCCACCCTTTTTCAAGATACTGCAGATTGGGTAGCTAAGTGTCAAGCATGCCAACATTTTGTTGGGCGTGTGAAATTGCCTGCATTACCTCTAAAACCCATTGTGATTGAAGAACCTTTCCAACAGTGGGGAATGGATTTT
This sequence comes from Taxus wallichiana var. yunnanensis, assembly GCA_018340775.1. Lineage (NCBI taxonomy): Eukaryota > Viridiplantae > Streptophyta > Pinopsida > Cupressales > Taxaceae > Taxus > Taxus wallichiana. The sequence continues at coordinate 838,308,094 of CM031238.1, forward strand.
ATTGGAATGCTTAACCCGGCTTCCAGTGCCGGTCACCATTACATTCTAACAACTACTGATTATTTCAGTAAGTGGGTAGAAGCTATTCCTATGAAGAATGCCACTTCCGCCGAGGTGTGCAATTTTATAAAAGAAAATATTATTGTCAGGTTTGGCATGCCCAGCAAAATTGTAGCAGACAATGCTCCGAATCTTTCTTCTGAGGAGCTGGTAGAATTCTGCTACACTTATGGGATCCAGTTGGTTCATTCCTCAAACTACTATCCACAAGGGAATGGTCAAGCTGAATCTAGTAATAAAAACTTAAAACTATCGTGCGCAAGCTTGTAACGGAAAATCAAAGGACTTGGCATAAAAAGTTGTTTGATGCATTATGGGCCGATAGAATCACACCAAAGAGGGCGATAGGCATGTCCCCATTTCAGTTGTTGTATGGTAGAGACACGGAGTTGCCTCTTACCTTGGAGCGCCTGCCTGCTGACTTTCTAAGGCCCTAGAGGATTCCACTTTCACGGATGCTATTGATAAAAGAATTATGTACACTGGTGAATTGAGGGAAGTACAAACTCAAGTTGTTGAGATAGGTTGTGAGCATCAAAGGAAGGTGAAAGTCATCTTCGACAAAAAGGCCAGGGAAAGAAAGTTTGAAGTCAATGACTGGGTCCTTCTATGGGACAAAAGAAGAGAAACAAAAGGCATGCATGGAAAGTTGATTCACTATGGAAAGGGCCTTTTGTGATTAAGAGGATCACCGAAGCAGATAGCTTCATTCTTGCTCATCAAGATGGAGTTGAATTGCCATTGCCTTTCAATGGGTAACACTTGAAGTTGTTCCGGACATGAGAAGCAGGGTAAAACCTGTATGTACATAAATAAATCTTTGTTTGTTTTTCCTTGTTTTGTCTTGTTTTGGTGTTGTGTTGTGTTGTGTTTGTTTGCCTAAACCCGTGCCCAAAAGGACAAGATACGAAACCAGAGATGTTGGGATCTCATATTTTCCCTTTGTCATTCTGACAGAGAAAAAGATGTCCACAGACGGAGCCGACTGGTGTCACCCAGATTTCACCCTGAAATTTGCAACTACCCTATCCGAAAAAATTTTTTCGTACTTTTAAAATAATGGGTCGTTTTGTGTTTTTATTGCCTGAAAGTTCTTGTATTGCATCAAGATATTCCCAAAGAGCCATATTAGCCTTTTTCGCCAAATACCCAGATGCCCAAAATTGTTATATTCTGTCGTCGGGATTTGTCTGCGGGAAATTTGTATTTAATTATTTTGAGCCCCGTATGAGGCTATTTGCGCTCCGTTTTAACTCTGTTATGATCGAATATGTCATTACTCTTATGTACCAGAAGGGTTTTAACTTGGAATAAGTTTTGGGCTTTATTTGTAACTTTTGGCAATTTTTCGTGTTTTTGTGTTGTCCGTTTCATTTTCTGTGAAATTTCTCTAGAACAATTCCTTTGCCGGGTAAGCCCGATTTTTGGTCTGGAGCAGCTGGAAAACATATACGCACATTATGCCCGGAGGAAGTCGCCATCGGAGGTCTGGATCACCGGGAAAAAGTGAAGTCATGCACGGAAAAGCCCCTGCGGGGATGGGCGCATTTTTGGAAAACAAAGGATTTAAGTTGCAATGGGAAAAATAGAAGCCGTAGGCAAGGTGGGAATTTTATACCTGCCTAGCAGGGTACTTTTTCCCGTGTTATAAAATTCACTTAAGCTGCAGTGGGAAAATAGAGGCCGCAGGCAGGCGGGAATTTATTACTGCCTTGCAGGGTAAAAATTCCCATGATAAAATAAAAGGAAAGTGACTTAAGTGAAATCATGGGATTTTAGTGCCTGCCTTGCAGGGTAAATAATCCCATTGTCAAAGTCAAATCACTTAAGTGGATCATGGGATTTTGGTGCCTGCCTTGCAGGGTAAAGAATCCCATTGTGGAAAATTCTTAAAAATAGAATTATATGTGCAAAAAAGTGCGCCCCCTTTGGTGAGATGATGGCAGCCTTTAAGTGATTATTTTAATTAATCTATCCTTCAAAAAAAGTGCCCAAGCTTGGAGGAAGTCAACAAGTCAAAATTGGAATAAAAGAAATGGATTAAATGCATTAAATTTAATTTATTTAGTGGCTGCCCCCTTCCTCTCAAAAAGTGTGCCCCATTTGGGAGTTATTTAATGATTTTTAAGGCATTAAAACATTAAATTAATTTCTATTTTCAGTGGCTATGGTCAAGGCACACTGTGAAGCTTAAGTGAAGTGATGTGTGAAGGATTAAATTGGATTAATTTAATTTATTGGATGGTTGTCCTTAAACATGCTATTTTTAAAAGAGAAGAGCATGATTTTTAATTAATTAATTGCCTTTAATTGTTAGGGCAATTATTAATTATAGAATTGTGAAGGTTATATAAGCATGGGCAGCCATATGGGTGAATTATTTGATTCACAGGTAAAGAATTGCAGCCAAGAGGAAAAGTGCGCCCCCATTTGAAGAAGGATTTTGCTCAGGCAAGGTGGCAACAAGGCTAAAAGCTTCCAGATTTGGTGCATGCTTTGAAGGAGGTTGATCTTTGTCTGCATAATTGTTTGCATAGGTGTTACAGGTGCTCAGGTGTTGTTGAAAGGATTCATGCTCTCTTTATGTGCAAATTAAACACCAATTTTTGGGGCAGCGGGCTTGAAAAGTGTAGATTTTTACAATTAAAATTCACTATTCATGCTCGGTGGCCATTTTTGTCTGAATAAATTGCAGGAATTCATTACAGGTGCTTTACAAAGGAAAAGGAGCTTTTATCAATGTCTAATACATTGCATATATCCTCGAATCTGAAGAATTGTCTAGATCTGCACCAGTATTGAAGAAATCCGGCCAAGTAAGAAGAAAAAGAATTATTCAGACGAAGATAGACAAAGCTATGGCGAAGATAGACAAAGCTATGGCGAAGAGAGATGAAAAAGAAAGCACGATGGAGTCATGCATTTCTTCCAAACTTGCAGACATAGGAGACACAGATCTGGGCCGGAACCTCTTTCCGATTTGATTGATAGATCCAGAGCGGGAAAGACTTCACTCATGCGTGCGGTTAAAAGCAGTGGAATTATCCGAGCTGCAGCTTTTCCATGTATAACCCAATTGCCAGAGTTTGTGATGGAGTGTGCTAGATCTTATCATCCTTCATCCAGATCAGTGCGTGATGCTTGGGAAAGACAATAATTCGTTTGGACGTAGAGTTCATCAATTATTATTTGAAGATTCCAGTGCAAAAGGTGGTGACTTCCATTAGCATTCAGGATGCTGACAGTAGATGGGAGAAGCATAGAGCTGATTGCGTGAGCATAATGAATAGCCGATACATGAAGAAGCCTAGATCTCCTTCAAAGTTCCGAGAACTCTTCCGCGGTCTAATTTGGTGCAGGAGGTAGATGATGTTGTCAAATTGCTATACAGGATGAATGGCGAAGCGAATGCCTACACTTTCTGTACATGGATGTATGCTTTCATCAGGACCATTGAAATCAACAAGGTTGATTCTATAATTAATTGGTCGGAAATTATTAACAACAACATCGGTGAGAAACTACGGAATGTGAAGCGTACTTTCAGCTTCAAGATGACTTCATACTTGGTGCATGGTGTAGATTCACAAGGCATCTTTTCCAATTTGGATAGATGTGGTGTTCTTTCAAAGGACCCCATTTTGAGTACTACCCGCAGCTTACTACACCTACATGCGAGAAAGACTTCAAAGTGATCAACGATGACTTCTTCTACGATTTCATCTGCAGGCTAGACAAAGACTTGAAGGCCAACAGGGTAAGCAAGGAAGCGTGGGAAGTTGTGTCCAAGATTGACAGTCTATTCATTCAATTTGTAGATTTTACATACCTTAGGGTTACAGGCTTTTTTGGAGAACCAATAAACATGCCCAGGTATCCGAATGATAGATTGATCGCCATGAAGCTAAGCAGGCAACTTGTGGAGTTACACGACCTTTAGTCAAAGTAGCACAAGTCTACGGGCTTCTTCCCAATCACTGTGGGATATTACAGCTGCATTAGCATTCATAGAGCTCGGGGGATGGAGGCGCAAATGTTATTTGAGTATGAACAAGAGTTCTTCCCTGCACGGCTGAAATTCGATCCATTTGGAGTAGCTAGGAAGACAATCTCCTAGGAGTACACACATGTGCCTTCATTAGAAGATTTCTGGATGAAGTGCAAAAGTGAGTACGAGGTTAGAAAGAGAGATTTCAGCAGGTTATCTAAGCAAAGCAAGTGTTTGACTTTGGACTAGTGCATATACTGCGGATCTTAAAGATGATGGGAATGTGGTACTTGACACTTACCATCAAATGGAAGGAGATAAAGCCATACTGCAGAATAACATAGGAGGCTGTAACACAATTGAAGAAAGGTCGAGAGCTGTGTTGGTGAATACTTCAAACTGGTTGCTGACGAAGGGATATTTCCTTGATGAAGCATTGATGAATCAAGTCACGGGAAAATTCTATGCAAGAGATTCCCTCAAGCGAACGCACGGAAGAGAAAGCAGTAGGAAAGTCGAGAAGTTGAAAGTGCATAGAAGATCTCAATCCAAGGAGAGGATCACTTCTACGACCATGACTTTAACTCGGTTTCTCCAGTACCCAGTACTTCACCAACTATTGCACCGTAGCAGCAGGACGCTTCCATGCCTCCACTGAATCCAGTGACATTCATCTTCTCCCCTCAGCCACTTCGTTCAGCGCCTATTCCAGAGGATACGTTGAAGCTGCAGATGGCGGAATTTGAAAGGGCTTTGTCCTTGGATGACTCAGAAGATGGCAGCCATAACACTGTGGCACTTTCTGACAGAGAGGATGCAGAGCGGAAGATGGTAGTACACTCAGCGACTTCTCATTCTCGAGAAGTAACTTCTCGAGAATGGTTGGCTTCGCAGTTGGTTCCAGAAGCGAGAATAGAGATGAACTTAGAGGAGCACGACTTGCAGCTACTCCAGAATCTAAGCGGAAGAGACAGAAGGCCTAAAGTTGCCAAAGCAACTTCTAGGTTGATCATCGAGGATTCGGGAGAGAAGTTTGTTGAGATATCAATTCTGGCAGAAGGAAAGATAGAGGAGGAGCTCACGGCAGAGGATGTGATAGTAACCAAAGTACCCCTCGGTCAAGCCACCACTGAAGGATTGAAGCAGGACACACAGACATTGATGGATGCTTTATTCCTTAGGCTTGACAGTGAAAAGGCGGAGAAAGAAGAGCTGCAGAAGCAAGTATCTCAATTATGTGAGATCATAGCCAAGGTTGTTAAACCTTCCATTCAGCCCATTTCAGAGCAGGTGAGTGATCATCTTATGCGAGAATGGAGGACGCAAGCAATCAAGTAAAGGCTATTGACGAATGGAAGGATTTGATTATTCGTCAAGCTTCTGTACAACTTGGAGAAGTGTCAGCCCGCCTAAAGGTTATGGATGATGCAGCAAATCAACTAAAGCAACTGATGGCAAACATAGAAGGCATGAATACAGTTGCAGAGAGTAACCTGAGTATTTTGGCCGAGATCAACAAGCTGCCGGGAGATGTATTGATTGTGGAACAGATTGTACCAGACGGATCAGTCGAGAAGGGGAAGTAGCTAGAGTTTGCAGTATCTTTCCGTTTGGAAATCTGCAGAGTTTTGTTGAAGAGGATGCAGGCACTTGAGAGTAGGACATCAGATTTACCAGACAGTGTCATTTCTTTCACTGAGGAGATAGTGGACGGGAATGTCACTTCATACGTGTGGATCGTCTCAACTAAGGTGCCTAATTCCCTGGAAGGATCTCTTTTGATGATACAAAAGAGAATTGATAAAGCTACCAAGCCTTTCATGATGAATTCTATCAGACTGGTGGCGCTATAGGCAGACATTGTGAGGTTTGGGCCGAGTTTGGAAGATGTGGAAGCGTGCATCAAAGTGTTGAATGAAGGGTTGTTGTAATTCAGGGACTAGAGAAAGAAGCAGTGGCTAAAACAGATGGAAGGATGCTGAATTACATGTTCGACAAGTATATCCGATATCAGAACAAGAAAAAGACATAAACATTACAGCTGGCATGACTTCTTCTATTCTTTCTTCTTCTATTTTCTATGTTCCCGGATGAAATTGTAAAACTTCTAAGTTATTGGTTTTGCAACCATTACTTAAAGTCATGTGGAACCATTCTATTAGTTAAGTGATACATGTGTCACTTAAGGAGAAGATAGTTGAGGATGATTGCCAAATGTCATCTTTACTTGTTGTTTATGTTTCAGTTCAGTTTGAGTTTTCCATTTGTACTTTCCCTCCTACATTCTATAAGTAGGAGAAGAACCTCGGGTTAATGATCAATCAGAATTTGTAAGCAACAATCTTGTGTTCTAGACTTTGTGTTGAACCCCTGAGAGCAACTTGGAGCAAAGGAATACAAAGGAGCGAGGTTTAGGAGAACTTTATGTCACGGTGTCTTGTGTTTCTTGCTTTTAATCTTAGATCTCTTAATAAACTTTGTGTTATTTTGATCGGATCTAGAGCTGCCTTTGTTTTATAATTTGTGTGTTCATATCTATTAAGTTTCTTCTATGTGCATGCAATTAATTAGCTCTTATCTTCTAATGGGGATGCTCATCTTCCCCATTTCTTCTCTGTATTTTCTTTACTTCCTTCTTCTATAAAATACTTCCTTTCTTGAGCAATGCTTACTTACTTGCTGAGAACTTCTTAGTTATGGTTCATGAACTAAGTGGTTAAAGTAAAACCCCTGATAGATAATAACACATTTTTATTGACAAATCTGACACGGGAGCCTCACCGGTTAAATGAGGGAGATTTATCTCATGACTGCCTAGGTTTTATGCTATGCAGAAAATCTAGCTAACACACCCAACATTCTTGTTTATCCGAAGTAAAACATTGAAGATACCCCTCCAAACATTTATTTACCACCTCAATTTGCCCATCTGATTGAGGATGATAAGATGAACTTTGGGCCAATTGGGTACCCAAACAAGAGAAAAAACAATCCAAAAATTGCTTTAAAATATCGGATCACGATCACTTACTATAATTTTGGGTGTGTCATGTGATTAACTAAAAATAGGGAATAATATGTGTAGTTAATATGATCTAGAATGACATGTAAATACAGTAAATGTATGCAATAAACAAGTATGGAAAATTACCCAAGAAAATAATCTAATGAAAGTAGAAACCCTAATATGCAAAAAGAGTAAGAGCTGATTAGAGGAGTGCATTGGACTATGTTTGAGAATAAACAAAATAATCTGGAAGCATGAACAAATGTGTAGAGGTACCAAAAAGGATGGATCCGAGTTGTCTAGTTGGATTTGGAGGTCTTGGAGAGGGACTGGGGTTCTTGTGGGTGCCCTGATATGTGCAAAAGATCCTGGAGCTGAGTTTCACACGTTCGGCTGGTGGTATGAAACCATTATTGTATGTTGCATCAAATTCAATTTCATCGCGCAGTGTCACTAATAAATCCAAGACGAATAGAATAACTACAACAAGTAACGGAAGAAGTATCAAAACCCTAAAAGAAGAAGAATACAAATGAATGGGTCAGACTGACCTCAGCTTCCACAACAATGGGCTTACTAACTGAGTGTTGCACTATATTTCAGACCTAAATGTAGTTTTGGTGTGTGTGTGCATCATGTGCCCTAGGTGCTCTTGTTCTAGTCGCACTTTGTGAAGTAGCGATCAATAACCATATGTAAAAATATAGTAGAATGGTGGATGAAATAGAATAAAGTTCCTCCCCATATGCTTGTGTGATGCAGATGAACCAACCTTGTCCTTTGTGATGGAGCTAAGTGAATGCAAATGATCTCCAAATGCCTTAGATGAATGCAACCCTAGGTGGATGATAGTAGTGACTAGTGCTTGGTCCCTCATTATGGTCTCATAACTTTATATTTATAGGGTTCTCTTGATCTAATTTTGCAATTAACCTCGAAATGGCCGAACACAAAAAAGAGGACTTGAAACGGATAGAAAGAGTGCAAAAAGTGACGTGAAAGTTCAAAAAGGATTAGGGCACCCCGGGTGGGACCGAGGCGCCCATGGGATCCCTAGCACTACCCTAGGCACCCCAGTCAAAGCTAAAATGATGGAAAATGATGAACATTGACTAGGCATGTGTGTGCAAGAGGTGGGAATGATGAAATAAGATAAAGTAAGATGGCCAAAAGATAGTGGTTAATTATTACTTTCTTCACTCAAAAACATTCTAAATAGTAGTATGAGACTGAGACTAAAAAGTGTCTAAAGTGCATGATTTTATGACTACACCATGGAGCTTTTGAACTATGTCCATAAATGAGATGACAACTGTACTAGCTATGAAAGGATGAGCCATGACGCAAAAATGAGCATACTTGGTAAGTCTACCCACCACGGCCATGATGACACTTTTCCCTTCTAATTTAAGCAATCCTGTGATGAAACCCATCAATACCTCTTCCCATCTCTCGCTAGGAATTATGTTGAAACACCAAACATTCTGGCACAAATTTTTGAACATATCCTTTCAACCCCTCCCAAAATAAATCCCGCTTAACTCTATGATAAGTTTTCAAGAACCCAAAATGGCCACCTAGTGGAGAAGAATGGAGCTTTGAAATAAAATGGTGTGTAAGTGTAGCGTTCTTACACAAATATAACCTATCTTTGTACCACAATGTATCCCCCTTCCATATAAAATGTTCTGATATGGTTGGATATGTTTGGAGATTTTGAATGAGAGTATGGGTTACTACATCTTTCTGTTATTCTTCCATTACTTGATCTACCCAATTTTCCTTTAGTATAGAGATGGCACATAACAATGCTTTTGTGGACTCATCCCTCCTAGATAGAGCATCAATGACCACATTTTCTTTCCCTTTCTTATAAATAATCTCAAAGTCATACCCTAACATCTTAGTGACCCATTTTTGTTTCTCTTTTAAAGATAGTTGTTGCTCCAAGAAGTATTTCAAAATATCATGATCATTTTTTACCTTGAAGTGTCTACCCATCAAGTATGGTCTCCATTGTTTGATTTGTGTTGGGCTAGAGAAAATTTCCAAGTGTTAGAAGGCTTGAAAATAGGGTGCATAAGTACGCAAAAGTGTCGCTTATGAGGGGCGCACCCAAGAGGAAGACGTTCGGGACTTAGCCATTTTTGCGTGGTACATGCTATAAATAGGAAAAGTAGATAGAGTGCAAATCATGCAACGTTAAGAGTAAGAAGACTTCAAGGATAAGAAATATCTATTTTGGAATAAAGAGAAGATAAAAGGTCATGTAGAGTTTGCACTAATAATAGGATTAAGATAGAGTTTAATTATAGATTAATATATTATTAGTGTTCTTGTAAAAGCATGTAGTTGTTGGTGCATGGCTATTTTGAGCATGCAATCTATTTTGAGAGTACATGGGTAGTGAAGGGAAATTCCCCATCCCTATATATACTTGATGTACCACATTGTTTTGAGGATCCGAGTTGTATTAGAGTTATGTTTCCTGGATGTACCTATGCGCATAACTCCATGACGTTATTATTATGTATTCAAATTATGGTATATAATCTTTCTGGTTATTAATGGAGTATTGTGGATGGATTATGGTAATTAATGTATCTGATCATGGTGTTTGTATGGTTAATCTAATCTTAGTAATTACTTGATCTCGTATGCCTCTTTATTATGTGTGTTTCCAAATTGAGCTCATGGATATAATTTTTATCTTTGGAATGAATGCTTTAATTATGATTACTATGAGCATGCATGTAAACATTTGGACAAGGTGTTACAAAGTAGGCACTGTATGCTTTGCGTGCTTGGGTGAGCATTCAAATTTATTTGAATGAAGTGCCAACAAGCCTAGGCATCTGAGTATAAAAACAAGACTACATTTTGGTTCCGTTGCTGGGACCTCTTTTCAAGTTGTATTTTGTATGATGATGGCGTACTGATTGACTCTTGGTATCATTGAAAGTGGGTAGATGAAAAACAAGATTAGTTTGTGCGAAGATATGGTTATGGGCCTAATTTTGATGTGCACATGTGGGTTGAGGATAATATATATCATGATCTCTATGAGCTGTTTTTTTAGTTTCTTTCCAATAGATTTATATGAGTGGTTGTCAGCATACGCATCCAAGAAAAGATGGAGTTACAAACCAATGGTTTGGATGAGAGAAGATTATCAAACCTTGTTTGATGCAGATGAGCCTTGGACGTGTCTTATAGATCATTGGTGGGCTGGTGTTGTGTGTAGTTATACTTTGGAGTACATTGTTTCTACATATTCTTATCCGAAATTTGTTGAGTTTGAATTTTTTTGTGAGCCCAGAGGGTCTTACATCCATGCTATTCCTTTGGCAATTAAGATCTTGATGGTGCTACTGAGTTTGGAGAAATTACCTATGGCTAGCTAAACCCTTCGCCATGCGTATGTGTGCAGCAGAAGGTGTAGTGAAGATGTCGAACCTGACGGAAACAATTGAGAGAGAGGAAAGATGACTTAATTATAATGAAGTGTGGGAGAGGGAATTGGTGAAACAATGTGAGGTTGAGGATTCTATGGATTTGTGGAGGCAGATGAATCAAAAAGGATTTGAATCTCACGCGGAAGACGTGGAGCCAGAGCATTTGGTTCTCCCAACCTTAGGAAAGCATAGCAAATAATCCCCTTCAACTTTTGATGAGAGTGCATCGAGAGAAAGAAATATCGAGGACTGTAGGTGTGCATCTGATCCCACCTAGCCACCTTTCCCTTGAGCTTGGTGTTCCACTTCCGAAGTAATCATTGAGAAGTAGGTTGGTGTAGGTAGTCCAGGAGATACAAGTAGATATCATTTTCCTTTTAATATATAAGTACATCACATAACACATACAACTATGGTACCACAAACATCATCTTTTTTTGGAGGTTGGATTGGGGGAATATTTTCTGGCGCGTCATTAAGATAGAATGTGAGTGCACAGAACATTAGGAATACGTCGGAAGCTCTACAACTTCACAGACTATGGGATTTCAGTTTAGCATAATTTTTAGATGTAAGGAAGTACATCCAATGGTGTGTTTCCTATTATAGGAGGAGGATCAAGTGGATCAAGAGGATCGGGATCTTGCAGATTGGGTGGTTTTGGAGCGGAGGAAAATACTGGTGGGGTTCAAGTTTTGGATTTGGTGGGCACAGTCCACATCCTCATCAACCACAAAAAATTATTTATGAAATGTATCTTCACTTACTAGAATATAGAGGCATTAAGGATGCAACCAAGCATGTTCATAAGTACAAGCTGTTATGGCGTGCTAAAGGAATCACAACCTCAGATAGGAAAGCAAGTCGGTTTTCCACTAATATTTAGGGGCTCGCTCAAAGTTGGTACAAAAAGAATGACCCACATAAGACTGTGGTGGATTATGATTTTTGCACACTACATTATTGAAATAATTTCATAGCCTAGAATTTGAGCAGCAAAGTATCAACTCACTTAAGGACATTAAACAAGTCTTATATGAGAGCATGAGGGAATATGACGCTCATTTTAAAACTTTGTTTTCAAATTTGTCTTATGATATACATCCCAGTCAACATGCACAATGGTTTTTTGGTGGATTGTTGACCCATTTAAGATGGGCGTTGTCACATAAGACTTATATAGATCCGCGCGAGGCATTGGAAGTAGCTTATTCATGCCAAGGGTTGGGGAGTGTGGACATCATAGTAAGCCCATTCTTAGAGCCGCAGATATAAGATATGAAGAAGTAGTTGGAAACTCTCTCTACTAATTCAACACATGAGATGTGCAATGGAATATGATGTATAAATTATGAGGTTGAAGGACATACCAAGGATAGCTGCCCTCACAAGTCAGTGCACCATATTATTGGATTGTGAGATTTTTCATTTAGACCATGATGCGAGTAGATGCACTCTTCTACGGTGCACGATCCAGAATAATGTGTCTATGTACTATAAGATTTGCAAAACCAATACTCATGACACCGTTGATCATGCATAGTGATCGATCATATCCACAAATACATTAAGATTGGTGTGTGCCAGACTAGCGTGGCAATTGGATCTAGGGAATATAGAGGATAACACATTAAAGGGCACAATAATGGGGATAACATGAATACAGGATTCCATTGAGGATATAGAATCCAAGGTCATAGCGGTGGAAGAGGAGGATTTCCTAGAGGCACTTGTTATACTTGTGGATCTCCTTATCACTATCAGCGTGAGTGCCCTCAGAATGTGGTTTACTCATGGTGCAAAAAATAACATAAGTTTGAGGAATGTCCTGATCTATATGAGCATATGAGAAATCAACACAAGCAAGATAAGGTTGCAACAATGATTAAGGTACACCACATGGTTGAAGATCAATGGATGCCTAAGGTAGCACCTACTACTTGAGTTACCTATTTTAGTTACTACACACGTTGAGGCTACACGCACACGTGAACCTTTGAAGTATAAGTCGGCTATAATAAAACAATAAGTGATAAATGCCAAGTATCTTGATTTTGCACATCGAGAAAGATGTTTACCGAAGACTTTGGACATTATCGAGAGATCTACACGAGAGAAATTTAGAGCCTGAAGGAGAGGCGTGCATGATGGATCGAGAAAAGAAGATTGAACTCCCGCAAAAGGGCATCGATAATTTGAAGGAAGTATGTCAAATGTTGTGTCAGGAAAACATCATCCCTTCATTAGGAGAATAGTTTAGAGAAAAGATACCGTGCATAGGTAATGAGCACGTGAGGTAGATACTTGATGCAAATCTTCCCGCACACATTCATGAGTATGATAAGGAGATTACACTTAATGCAGTCATAGATGGATGGATTCTAGAAAAATAATTCTTATAAATACAAGTGTGAAACTTAATGTACTCATGTTGGATGCTTGGAATCAGATGGGAAGACCACCATTGCAGCATTCTTCAAATGTGTTGTACATGGAGAACCGAACTAAAGCTAATCCCATTGGTGTACTCAAAGATGCAACCATTATAATTCAAGGGCCAAGTTTACTGGGACTTTGAGGTATTAGAGATTTCTGAGGAAGAGAGGTTCCCAACATTACTTAGGTGACCCTAGTGTTATGCAAATAATGTAGATTTTCACTTCAACAAGGGGTATACTAGCTTTGAGATAAAGGAATACCGCATCATTATTACCTTTGATGAGATGCAAAGGCTGGTCCATATGTTGAGCCTTTGAGCGAAGAGGATTTGAACATGATATATGCACACACAATCAGGGACCCTGATGTAACTGATCCATCTAAAGAAGGAGTGATATAGTGGGATGATGCCCATTCAGTTAGTAATACCATAATTATCGCTTGTGACAACTGAGCACATGGAACATATGAAGTAGTTGGGTGTGAGGATAAGAACACAGTTACTCGCATGATCATACCATGTGTGGTTAGGCATTTGGGATGCAACCAAGTACCTAGGTACACTGATGAGGGGAACCCTGAGGTATTTCTACATGTCATGGAAGCCCGGTGGATGGATTTAGGAGATAGGAGAAACATGTTGGTCTATACTATGTGTGGGACAACAATGTGCTGGTGGGCTACACACAAAGACAACCTGTTGGAATGGTGATAAGTAAGAATCACCTTTACTACTAGGTTCCTAAGGAGTAATGTGCCTTCTAAAATATGTGAATTCCATGGGAAGACCCCTACCTCGCACCATGTTCAAAATTGTGAGATACTTTGGATGGAGGGACAAGAGGCCTTGCCACCATCACTTTGGGTATATAAGTTCTACACCACCTTGAGTGGCTACGAACGTGCATGGTATGTCCTCAAGAGAAATAATTAATTGGTAGGAGATGACCTCAGGTATGATTCATACTTTTGATTATTTTTCTACTAAGCCTCCGGTCAATGAAGCACTGTAGATTATGAAGCGCCTTACTTTGGGAGATAGGACGAAGGCTAAGGAACTTCGATTGAACTTTTTGGAGAGCTTGATCTTGAGGCGTACCTTGACCTCTAAGAGATAGAAGAAGAAGAAATAGTTTGCACAGGAAGAAAAGGAAAAGGGTAAACTAGTATGCATAATAAATGATGAGGATGATGAGGATAATAACCTAGATGTTAACTACACTGAAGGTACATGCGAGGTGATGGACAAGACGAGATGAAAAGACATGCACACATCATGATCCCATGAAAATGAAGAAGGTTAACATTGGAACCTATGCAAAGCCTAAGGAGGCCATTATTGGTTACTACTTGGTCGGAGAAGGAAGTGGCTAAGATTATTGAACTCTTGCGTGACTTTCAGCACTTGTTTCCACTGGGGTTATCATGAATTAAATGGAGTACACCCTTTTTAGGTGAAATGAAAATCAAACTTAAATATAGAGTGCGCCCGATTAGGAAGAGATCATATAGGATGAATCCTAATCTGCACATCAAATTAAAGGAGGAAATTGACAAAATGCTCAAGTATGGTATAATTAAGCCTATTTAAGAATCTGAATAAGTTAGCCCCATGGTCATAAGCACTAAGAAGGATGGGAGGATAAGGATTTGTGTGGACTACCAGATTTTAATGCTTCATGTGTTATTTATCCTTTTCCTACCCCATTCACAGAAGAGATTCTTGAGGAAGTTGTAGGGTGTGAGATCTACTCTTTTATAGATGAGTTTTCAGGATATCATCCAGTGTGCATAGCGAAGGAAGATCAAGAAAAGATAACTTTCACCACCGAGTGGGGAATTTTTGCATACACAATTATGCCCTTTGGACTGAAGAATGCGCAAACAATGTTTTCGCACATTGATGTGCAGAATTTTGAGGATTTCATTCACAAGTTTTTGCAGGTATATTTGGGTGACTAGACAGTGTAGGATTAGTTAAGGATAATTGTGAGAATATAAGACTTATGTTTGAGAGGTGTAGGAAGTTGAGCATCTCTCTTAATATTAAGAAGTGCATCTTTGCAACACCTTTTGACACTTTACTTGCGTATAATTTGTAAGGAGGGGTTGTTAGTAGACCCTACCAAGATAGTTGTCATCTTGGGTTTGGAAGAAATTAATAATCAAAATGTAGTGTGCATATTTACGGGACATACGAGGGTATTACAGAAATTCATTAAAGGCTATGAAAAGATTGTTGCGCCTTTGGAGGAACTGCTAAAAGCTAAAGGAAAATTCTATTGGGATGATGTGCATCAGAAGGCATTTAAAACATTGAAGGAAAGACTTACTACTCCACCTATTTTGTGCTTTCCTTCTTGGGATAAGCCCTTTGACGTTCATGTTGATGCTTCTGGAATGACAATTGGCAAAATGTTTGTGCAACAACGGAGGAGAAGGAATAGTAAACCACCCCATTTGTTTTTCATGTAGGAAGTTGACACTTGTGGAGTAAAATAATACAACTATTGAGTGCAAGGCTTTGTCCATGATCTACATGTTGCACAAATTCTGATAATATTTATTGGTAACACAATTTATCTTCTTTACAAGTAATATGGCCCTTAAGTATTTGGTCAACAATTCTGTCTTGCAAGGGTGCATTTGCAGGTGGATACTACTATTTCAGAAGTTTCAGTTTACAGTGGTTTTCAAACCGTGAAAAATTAATTCAGGGCGACCATTTGTCAAGAATCAATTATGGCGAGGATACGTAGAGCATTGAGGACACCATGCCCGATGTGCATCTTTTAAAGTTAAATTGTGTGCATGCGAGACTTAGAGGATATTGCAATCCTCTTGCACACTAGAAAAGTGCATGAGGAATGAAGAAATTAGAAAAGAAGCATCTTGCAATACATGTGACACCCTACTAGTTGATTGGCGGAGATTTATACAAGTTAGGTCGTGATGAAATTTTGTGTCAATGTGTTCTGGAGCATGAGCACAAGGCTATTGTGGAAGAAGCTCATGGTGGAATATCAAGAGGTCATTACGCTAGAGATGCCACCAGGCACAAGATTTTGATGGCTGACCTTTGGTGGGAAACTTTGTATAAGGATATTAAAGAATATGTCAAGGCATGTGACCATTGTCAATGTCTTGGGAAACATGGACATAGAGATGAGATTCCTTTGAGGCCTATTGCAAGTGTTGAACCTTTTGAGAAATAGGCTATTGATTTTGGAGGACTGATTTCCCTACCCACACGTAGGACTGGAGCATGCTACATTATAACTTGTATAGACTATCTGACAAGGTGGGAAGAAGCAGCACCTACAAAGGATTGTACAATGATTACACAAACTAGGTTTATCTCGGGAAAAATTTATCAACGGTATGGATGTCCATTGAGTTTAACAAGTGATAGGGGAACTCATTTTTTAAATGAGACAATCAAAATCCTTTTGGAAGAATTTATGGTGGCACATCATAAAACAACACCTTATCACCCACATGCCAATGGTATTGCTAAAGCTTTCAACAAGATTTTGGGACAAACATTGACAAAAATTTGTGATGTTGGAAGGAAATACTAGGATGATAAAGTCTTTGCTTTGCACTCTGGGTATATAAGACAACTTATAAAAGATTGAATAAGGACACACCCTTTCAGTTTTGTTTTGCGTAGAGGCTTTTTTTTTCTGGTGAATTTATGTTTCCATCCTTGCGTATTACACACACATGAATACTAGATGATGAACAAGTTGTTGAAGAGTGCATAGAAAAAATGAAAAAATTAGATGAGAGGTGTGGTATTGCTCGTTGAAGCCAAAAGATACAAAAAAGAAAGAGAAAATACCTAACATGATAGGCACATAAGAGAAAAAAATTGAGGTAGTAAAGATGGTTCTTCTATATGATTCAAAGTTTGCATGCCACCCAGGGAAGCGAAAGTGCATTGGTTGGGACCATTTGTGGTAACAAAGTTATTGAAATCAGTGTTTTTAGTTGCGGGCGTTGGATGACACATTCTTGCGCAGTTACTTCAATGGGAGTAGGCAAAAGCCCTACTATAAATAAGGTTTCTTGGTATTTATAATAAGGTAGTATTGCCACTTAGATTAGATTTCCCTTTTATGTGTTTCCTTTCATCATTGTTATGCTTTGTTAATTTAGTTTAGTGTTTTGTTGTAATATGCACGCTTATGTGCCAGAAGCTTAATACTATCTTTTGAGTTCATGCGCAAAGGTCCATGCATAATTTTAGTGCAGGGTGGAGCAGATAAGATTGTTATATAGGTACATATATGGTTTGGAACTTGAATGTAATCTAAAATATTGGTGCACATAAAAGAACGATGTTACAAGTATTCGGATTGAAGGTATTTTAAGGAAGCTTGCTCAGATTGAAGACCACGTGTAGAAGGATGATTGCATAGTGTCATGCGAGGTAGGCATCAACATGGGAAATTACTTAGTATGAGGCATAAAGGTTGATGTACTTCAGCACATGGACGCACGTAAGGAGGCGTGGTCGAGAAGTAATAACTACTCTAGAAGGTTACGACCGGGGCGTGAAAAAATCATAAAAAATCATGAAAAGAGCAAGGAAGCGTTATTAATGTTGAGTACAATTGTAGGTGAGGATAAATTAATGCGGAAAATTTTGTAAACTTTATAAAAAGAGGTGTTTGCGAGTTCATTTCTATCTTGCATACTTTGAGTTTTCAAGTTGTGAAGTGTGTGTTAAAGAGTGGTTTGAGTGCAAAGTGCAAAAACAATCAGATAAAACCAGGGAACCAGTTGATATTTGGACACGACCATAACAAAACTCCATTGGAAGGGTGTTTGAGCTAGTAAATGGTGTATGGGAGGAAGGTTTGTGGAGCTATGGTTTAAGAAGAACATAATTACAGCTAGGGCACATAGATTTGGGGTTACATAAGTTGAACAAGTGCAAGGAAACGTTGTAAAAAATATAATGACACCCAAGAAAGCACTTGGAACATCTCCACGAGGCAAGAAGAAGGTCGAACCGAGAGGTGGAGGTCGAGGATGCACATGAAAGTAGATTTTCATAGATGTTATACCCTGAAGGCATTATTATGGTGTGAGATTGGGAGTCACATATCAAAAGAAGCAAGGTGAGTGATTACAATCACCATACTAATATGAACAAGGATGAAATGGACAAGGCACTAGTGAAAAAGATGAATTTGCAAACAGAGAATGACAAAGCCATCTATGACGATGCGAGGCAAAATATGTTGGAGAAATTTGGAGTTTTGCAAGTATATGAGTTGCCATACTTTGGAAAGTCGAGAAAAACTATACCAATGGTTAAATTCCAGAGTCCACAAGGAATTATACTTTCTAAGAAGGCGGATGCACCTCACTGTACCCTTGATTGGAAAATTGACAGGTTTGAGGAGTTCGGGAATTGAAATTGGCAGTGACCTTAATGATGATGAGGGCATGGAAGAAAATTATATTGAGTTGGCATATGTAAAAGGAGGGCGTGCTATGGACATTTAAAATTTGGAAGATTGTCCTATGATCAAGGTTCTTTACACACCTCCTCACCAAGTTCAATAACCAGGAGCACTAGAGCCGGGAAATAAGAAGTGGCTCCATATCACCAAGAAGATGTTTGAGGAGTTGTATATAACTTTTTCTGCTTTCATTTTTGAAACCATAATTGAAGAAGCACACCAAGGAGACAAGATAATTTTTGGTGCTATGTTTTTTATCTATGGTTTTGTGGAGATTAGGGTACCCTATGGGCCAAAGGATAAGATATGGAAGTTCCCTGAGGAGCATAAATTACTTGCAGAGAGATTTACAAAGTACACTTGTGAGGGACTATGAGTGGTCCATATAAACAAAGGCTAGAGCTTTGGTACAAGCGCATGCGTAAGGCCTTTGAGCATGAATGGAGAATACCAAAGGACCTACCTATCATGTTGGAGAAGAATGCAACATTTGTAGTTTTTCAATAGTACTGCATTGGCATATTTGGGATGAAGGATGGGAAGTGGAGCCCTTGGTGTAAGCTCCCTATGCATTCACCGCGTGGAACTTCCAAGCCTCTATGAATAGATTTTTGAACGTGCACAAAGTAATATTTGATGAAGACAAGGTGGATTACGATTATCATACTCTCTGAAGACGTATGTTTATCCGAGTAAGTCTACTTACATTGAAAAATTTATATCAAATGAAAATAGTATTAGTTCCATGAGTTTGGCAGTTGGGAAGTTAGTCATGGCTAAGGTATACATGTACCTTAATCCTAAATTGGTTGATGGAAAGTAAATTGAGAATGATTTTAAGCTCCCGAGTCTCCCCCTCTTACGGATGAGGAATAACTACATGAAGACGAGGAGAAGGAGGTCAGTGGTGGATTGGAGCATGATAGGAGGAGGTAGCCAATTACAGGTCAAAAGAGGCAACGTGAGAGATCTCCTCCCAAGGAATAAGAAGTGAAAATGTGACTGGTGCTTTGAGGAGGTAGATAAGAACGAAGGTGACGCTAAAGACCAAGGCTTCAGAGAGTCTTGAGAAGAAACATGATAGAGGGAATTGGTGTCAAACCATCTCAACCACCGAGGAGATTTGAGGACATCTCCTATAAAACCAAGCCTGTAACAAAGGTGAAAAGAAGACACAAGTATGTGCCAAGGAGAGAGAGTGAAGAATAACTCTTCAATGATATTGCACACATTGTACAAGACACACATGTTATTGATATAGAAGGGGAAGAAGAGCCTAGAGAGGATAAAAAAAGAGGCCCCATAAGATAAGAAGAGGAAGAAGAGAAGTATATAGGTGAGCCATCAAGCAAGCCTT
The DNA here is from genome assembly GCA_018340775.1 of Taxus wallichiana var. yunnanensis. Lineage (NCBI taxonomy): Eukaryota > Viridiplantae > Streptophyta > Pinopsida > Cupressales > Taxaceae > Taxus > Taxus wallichiana. The sequence continues at coordinate 838,327,877 of CM031238.1, forward strand.
CTAGGGAACATGGGGGCGTGTCAGGTGAAGGCTCAGTTCATGATGCAGAGGTACATATTCCTAAGCAAAGGCGATGCAGGAAGCATGATGAATAATAAATATATAAGAAACCCGAGTTGGGGTATGTTAATGACCCTTCAAAGATCATTTGCACTAGATTTCATAGCACACTTGACCTGTAAAGTTGTATGGATGGATTTGATTGATCCCGGGCTATAAATATACACACAAGGAAGAAATTATCTTGGAGCATGCAGACCCATATGGACGATCCAAATTTTGATGTTAAGGAAGAAGCATGCATCCGGTGGAAGATGAAAAAGGGGGCTCAAGCATCGCATATGACAATTAAGCCAACATAATTCACCGATGGACATGCAAGTAATGCCTTGACAAATATGGTGGCTGCCTTGGCACAAAGAAACCTTGACAAAGAAACTCGCATTTATGTCATTGCTTCAAGAATATGAAGGAAAAATTTTAGTAATTGACTGAGGCACGCAAGAAGGATAAGGATCGAAAACAAAAAATTCTGAACTTTGCAACAAAACTTGGGGAGAAATTTTAGAACCACATCCGAGTTTGATGAGCGAGAAAAATAAGACTTACCAATCATCCTTAACAAATCCTTAGGCGAGGACATTTCGAGAAGAAAATGAAGTCCTTGCAAAGTAAATAAGGATGAGACCCTAGGTGGAAGGAAATATTAGCTGCAGTAGCAAAGAAGCACAATGAGCTTAAATAAGTCACATACACACACAAAGAAATGATAAAAGAGTTGGGGAAGTTTGTCGTGTGGAGGATGGGCGTTATGGAAGACATGATTTCGGGGGTTGGTCGGAGTAATAAGCGAGTTGAAACATATGGGATGAGTTAATCTAAATAGAAACAGAATGAAATATTAAAATGTTGAATCTAAATATTTTATTTTATTGTTTAAATGTATTGAAATAATGAAAATAAAAGGGATATGGTACTAACCTAAAATTTACTTACCTTGTTATGTGTTGGATCGAAAACAGATGATGTGCAATTGGGTAGGAAAGTATGATTGAACAACTTTGGGAATGGCAAAAGTTGAAAATATACTTGGATTGAGGCACCTAGAAGGGTACTAGGGCACCATGGGGCACCTTGGTCTGTGATTTGGGCATTGTAGTTGTAGAAAAGCTTAGGATCTGAATCTAGAAAGTGTCGCAAGGTATTAGTAATATATTTGTCATCTTTTTTCACATAGTTGTCTTGATACCTTGCTTATGTCATTATAAATGTGATGTGAAGATCCACCTGCAAAACCCTATTCAAAGCATCAAATTCTAAAAAATAAAAATGCATATGAATAGGTTCGGACTGACCTTAGCTGCCACAATGGTGGACTTACGACTAAGTGTTGCACTACATTCCAGAACCCATGTAGTTTATGTGTGTGTGTGTGTAATTTTGTGCCTAGGATGCCCTAGCCAATGACACAAAGTAGGGGAAATAACTAGATGTAAAAATGCAAATGGTGGATGGAATAGAAAATACAACCCTTTCCCCTATGCTTGTGTGATGCAGATGTAGAAGATGCCCAAATGCAGTCCCTTTCCTTAGTAGATAGCTTCCCTTGATAGTAAGATGTCCACCCATAATGTAGTGAGTATGTTATGTTTATATAGGGATCTCTTGTTCAAATTTCAACACTAATGACCCAAAACATGACTACTACCTAGGGAATGCATGGGGTAACAAAAAAGACCGACCTCGAACAAAAAAATTAGAACCACAAATTATGGAAACAAGGGCACCTAAAATCATGGATTGGGGCACCCCGGGGTGCCCTAGTGCTACCCTAGTGCCCTAGTGTAGGATTGAGAGATGAAAATCAAGAAAATTATGACACTTGAGACTCCCTAAAAGATGCCCAAAAAACTATATAGACAACTAACGATTATACCAGAAAAATAAAAATGATGACCAACTAATGACAACAAGACTAAGGGATGGGTCATTAGTGAATACTTTTATTTACAAGATCCATATATAAAATAACATACTTGGTGGTATAAATGTAATAGTAAGTGTGTGATTTTGTGACTACATTTTCCCCCACTTTATGTTGGTGAGTGGAAAGCTCGGTAACATAAAGTAGATAGAGATGTGTACTGAGAAGAAGTCGAAGAAGCCCATGTTGTAGAAGAATGTGCAGATGTGTAGTAGAAGTGTCGATAGAACTATAAAAGTGTGTCAAACCATGGATCAACGGGTTGATCCATGTAATGTAATGAAAAAAAGCATAAATGTCATGATGAATGTGCTAAATGAAAGTGATGATTAGGATGTATGATGATTTTCAAATGTGGTTTAATGATGAATAGGTGGGTAGGGAGTGATCAGTTCCCAACCCGAATGCTTATATATGAATGAATAATCGGAGGATTTGGTGTCCTACCACCAGAGGAAGAGTGTAGGGAGAAAAGTGTGTTATTCTCCAATATTTAACTACATCCTCAAGATCTAGCCCTTTGCAGATGGAACTTAGATCAAATTTTTGTGATTTTTGGATCCAAATGATTTTGATTAAACAATTGACCCATATAGGAGTGATAGAGGAAAGGCACTCTTGCCCCCACTCCATGGGTGTCACCCACAATGTGAAAGCTTCCAAGTTGGGTCATCTGGAAGAAAACATGATATGAAAAAGGTGACTTCCAAGTTAGGTCATCATCGGAAGAAAAACTGAGATGAAAGATGGCTTCAAGTTAGAAGCAAACGCTAAATATGAGAGGGCTTCCAAGTTAGGTCATATGGAAGAAAATGTGAAAAAATGTATGATGGCTTCAAGTTAGGTCATCTGGAAGAAAACACAAATATGAGAGGGCTTCCAAGTTAGGTCATCTAGAAGAAAAATGCAAATGAATGCTTGAAGTTAAGTCATCTGGAAGCAAAATAGATGGCTTCCAAGTTAGGTCATCTAGAAGAAAGCAAAATATAGAATAAATTCCCAAGTTATGTCATCTGGGAAAGAGTGGTGAATGTAACTCCCAAGTTAGGTCATCTGGGAGACCACTTGTAGATTTGAATGATATGATTTTTGATTTGAAATGCATTGATTTTGATTGGTTGATTAATTGTTTTTTGATTGGTTATGGAGAGATTTTATGCTAGTTGCCAGGTTAGGTCATTAGGGGGAATCGATAGAGAATGATGAATGATTGTATTATAAAGGATTTTTAATCACTTTTTGCCCCCAAGTTAGGTCATTAGGGGGAATCGATAGAAAGTGGTGTGTGATCATATTTGGAAGATTTTAAACGTTTTTGCCCCCATATTAGGTCATTAGGGGAATTAATGGTGAAATATCATGATGTATTGGTAAGTGTTGAATTCATAATTTTTGAATGCATGGTGATGTGAGGGGGATTATAGGGGACCCCTAATAATATGCCCCCCTTTCGGTAAAAGGGGGAGTGATGAAAAGAACAAACATTAAGCCAAAAGTAATGACAAGAGGTGAAAACATGTATGTATTGAATGGAAGATAATGGTGAAGAGATATAATGCATGCCAAAATGTGTATAATATGGTGGTAGGTAGAATTCTAAAAATAATTCCACAAATGGGGTGTAAATCGAGTAAAAATGCTCAAGATATGAGCAAAATAGTGTAGTGTGTATTAGTTGTGGAAATAAGTGAAATAAGGACCATAGTAAAGGTAGTGATGAAAAGTAACTATAAATAGTAAAGTGAAAAAAAAGTGTTTAGTTACTTCATTTTCTTTTTTGTGAGTGTGAGAGTGTGCATGAGTGAGTGAAGATGCCTCAAGAGAGCATTGCGTCCTAGTCAGTTTGAGAGAGTGGTGACTGCATCATAGTATCACGTATGACAACGATGGAGTTGGTAAGTGCATTAATTTTCACAAAATGTATGGTGTAATAGTAGTCATTTTAGTTGAATTTTTGAAAATTTGAGATTTTTATTTTCTCGGCATTTTTGACCTAGAAAAGAGTGGTGAGGGCGCTAGTGACCCCTAGGACTGAGCGCCCAAAACTGGGTGCTAGTGTCTACTCTCCAGGGCCCCCAGTCCTGCATCTAGGTGCCCTAGTCCAAAATGTGTGCATTTAGTGGATAATGGTGAAAAAATTGTTTCTAGTATGTTGAATAAGTGTGTGTGTTTTTGTGTAATGTGTTCTAACATTTTTTTTTTGTTGTTTTGGTGTGGTGCAGAGAGGGATATCCACTCGAGGAGTTTTGTGGTGGTCCATCATTTGAGCACATTATTTGGATTGGGCATGTCTGATGATGAGTGGGATGTGATGGACCATCATCCTATGGCATATAGCATGGATGGGGATGTGCCCCATAATATGCCCATGTTGACTACATTATGTGAGAGATGGTGTGTCAGACACATGCACATTTTGGTTACCTACAGGGGAGATGAGATCACATCACGTTGGAGGATGTATATCACATATGTGATGATTTCGGTTGTTGGGGAGAGGGTATGAGTGATGGAAGTGGAGGATATGGAGTGATGATATTGCTCGGAGAGGTATATTTTGTGGGGACGAGTACCTACCGAGGCCCATATCAGTTTGGATGTTATATTATAGTCTAGGGTTCACACTTGTGGAAATTTATTATAGTGGTGATTGCTTCATGTATAGCCATGGAGGGAGGAGGTGTCGGCATCTTGTATAAGATGCATGACATATGTCAATGGATAGAGGAGGAGGGGTATGAGATATGTGTGGGCATGGTGTGTGTTGGCCCATTTATATAGAGACTTGTATCGATTTACATGTAGGATGAGCATGGTGGAGGTATAGGAGCCACCACACTGATGCATGTGTGGGCATATGAGCATATAGTTGTATTGAGACCGGTTATAGGGCCACGAGGAGAGTGGGCTCGGCCTGAGATATATGCTTGATGTTGGGTGGACATTCATAAGTAGGAAGATGGATACATATACCTTTCAGGGAACTTATAGATAGGATGGGGCCCGAGTCGGTTATATGGAGGCCATACCATGATTATGGGGGATGGCCCGAGGATGCTACAGAGTTGTGATGTATTCAGAGGACTATGTGGCTAGAGGACCACTTTCCAAGTGTGGCAGAGATTTTCAAGTTGAGAGGGTGTCACGGATAGTTTGGGATGGCTCAAGGATGTGCCCCCAGAGCCATATATATGGTTGAGAGCTATCAGAGCACCTAGGAGGGCTGGTGTTAGGCCAAGGCCCACAACAGAGTAGTTAATACCACCAGGGCTAGATGAGGTAGATCCAATAGATGATATGGTTATGGATGGAGATGATGTGGGGTGTACCGAGGAGTATCGTGCATGGTGGGTAGCTCATCGGTGGGTATTATTATACCCATTATTTGCAGGTCCTATGGAGCTACCACATGGAGGAGGAGGGAGGGAGGCATCCCCGACCCTATAGCAATGGTCGTGGTAGAGCGTAAGTATTTGTGTATGCCTATTTGGTGTTTAATGGATTATCTATGTTGTTTTATATGTGGTTAGCTAATGTGTTTGTTATGTTATGTTTGTAGGGGATGTGTATTGGTCATTGATTGTAGACACATCTATTCATACTTTGATGATGGAATGTGTCAAATGATGTGCTAGGTGGAGGGATGCTAGAGCATGTTGATGACATTGTAGGTGAGCATGCCCATCTCTTTGAGCAGTGGCCATATAGCAGCAATGACATGTATGGTTTGCTAGGTGAGAGGGATGAGGCATGTGAGGAGACTCGACATGCCCGAGAGGTGGTAGGTGGTGGTCCCTTGGCCCAAGATGTGTTCACATGGTATGTGGACTTACAATGTCAATTTTTAGAGAGTAGGCTACAAAGATTACTATGCTACGGAGGTAGGTGGAGAAGTTTGAGGCCATGAAACTGTGGCATCGCATTAGTGGAGAGGCATCTAGTTCTAGGAACTCTGTAGTACATGAGAGTGATAGTGATGATGAGGTCTGATATGGCCTATTGTATATGATGTGGGGCCTTGCCCCCCAATTATGAGAAATTTTTTGTGATGATGATTGTACTATGATATATATGTATGGACACATATTTTTGATATATGATAAATCTATGTTGGAATTTTTTCACATGATGTATGATGTTGTATGATTTATGGTTATTGTCCTAGTATGTGTATTGTTTGTGTTTGATGAATATAAATTCACATTATAATGTTAGTAATGGTAGATAAAGTGTGTATGGTAAATGAGAATAAATATCAAATGTAATATAGTGATAAAATTATATGAATGAATGTGTATGTGTAATAATATATAATGATGATAATATAATAGATAAAAATTTATGATAGTAAAATGAATATATCATAATGAATGTATGAAAAATTAATGTAGTTGTAATATGTTAGTATGATGAAAAAGAGGGGAGGATTAGTGATGCCCCAATGTGTGAATGAATAGGCTCATGTAATTAAGACCCCTCAAGCAGTCAAGTATGAGCCACGTAAGCAAGAGTGCATCATCGGGAAATGATTGAGTGTGCTAGATGAAATGATGAAGTGTGTGATGAAAGGTTCTTAGAACTAATCCCTCAATAGTTGTGTAAGAACCGTAAGAACACAAGTGCATCATCGGTAAGGTGATAATAATCACCTACCAAAGACCAAGATGATGTGTGGTGGTGGAAGCATGTGGAATGGATGCAAGTGTGAGTGTATGGACCAAATGGAATGTCATGTGGAGTAACCATGGGATATGCAGAGGCTAATGGAAACCCATGTGATATAGTAGACATGAAGTGGTGGATAGCGTGGATGTGGTGGATGCAATGAATGTGATGGTGGAAATGATGGATGAGGTGGAGAACATGCATGTGATGGTGGTGAGTGACCAATGAATGAACTGAGTACTTAGTGGAGAAGACTTAAGTGGGGTATGCCTATGTTGATGGGGTAAGGGAGACAATGACCACTCATGAGAGGCAAAGGAGATGATATCAAGTATCCACTAGTTGTTGTATCCTCTCACGTAGGGGAGAGACAATCATTTGTCTTCGATGGCCATTGATGTGATGATAATTACAATAATGTTGGTCACGTTGATGTTGTAATTGGTGTGGGGGATGATGTTGGTTGGAGGGTAGCCAAATTAATCACTCATTAAGTAATATATACACACATCATGTGGTCGAGTGTGAGGAGAGAAATATAAAGGCTCTCGTGACGTAGGTGGAGTGGTGGAAGAAGTAGATGTTATGGAACCGTAGAGAAGGATGGGTTAGTGGTGGAGGAGTGGGTTGAGTTTGTTTGGGATGTACTTTAGGAAAAGGTGGAGATTTTTTGGATGCTCAACTAGAGGTGTGAGTGGAAGACTAGAGGATGGAATGGTCGAGAGAAACATGTGTAGGTTCGATGATATGTGAGGATAGAAGATATTTTTCTAGGTCAATAACTTTATAACATAAGAGGATGAATGACTCGCAAGTATCATATTGTAACCTTTGCTTAAGTGGAGAAATGAGGCCACAAAAAAAATGAATTGCTTTTCTAAGTCACTAGGTTGGAATATGAGTTGGTGTATACAAGCATTAAACCGTAAGATATAATCTGGATAGGTTTGAGAGAGCCTTATGTAAAGTAGGTATGTGGTCATAAGTAACTCTAGGGCCATTATTGATAATGAAACGATGGAGGAAAGTGTCCTCCATGTCATAAAAGTGCTAATGGACCCAAAGGGTAAATGGGTGTACCATTGTAGTGCCTCATCAACAAGACTATAATGAAAGGCCTTAAGTAACAATCGATCATTAGAATAAGAGGCCATAAGCATATGGTAGTGTAGGATATGAGCATGAGGGTCACTAGTACCATCAAAACATGTGAAAGTGGGCATGGTAAAGTCTTTAGGGAAGGTGGAATTATGAATCTTTTTAGGAACAGATTACCATGCAAAGAATTATTGTCGATAGAGGCATAATAGGCTTTACTTTCTAAAGTGAGAGTATGAACTTGAGATTGGAGCTGACCTACAACATGCATGAGAGAGAGAATATCCTGTGAGGGGATGGTAGAAGATGGAAACAATGTATTAAGTGGTTGAATTTTTCCATTATGAGTGATCATAGGGATGTCAAAAGGTGATACAATGGAGTCGATGCTAAAGGCACATTAGTAGTATGTGCCGAAAAGGAGCTATAGTAGATGATGGTGGAGGAATATCGATAGCAATAGTATGACTAACATCAACAACTATCCCTAATAGGTGAGGTGACCGAGGATGAAACCTCTATAGGTGAAGATGAAGTAGGAACCATAGATGATGTGGGAATAGAAGGAGAAGAAGTGAAAATGGATGGTGGTGACTCATGCACAATAGTAGATGCAACCTCAAGAGAAGACAACAATGGAGTAGGAGAGTCACACTCAGTAGTATAGAAAGAAGGAGACTCATGATAATCATTAGTAGTAGAGATGGAGTTCCAAGAACAATGTATGTCATTGCTAAAAGACTATCAATAGGATCATCAATATAATATGAAGGAGAATACAAGCTAGAATGAGATGTGGGAGGAGTACTATTAGAAGCGGTAGAAGACATAGGAGTAACTATAACATAGTAGGTGGAATAGAAGAAGAAGTCATGATGTATACTTGACTGAGGATCAATGCCTAATAAGTAATCAATGATAGAGTCATCTAAAGCATCGGGTGGCATATCAGAAGAAGGACCACAAAAAAATTGGATGATGGCATGGTGTACAATGAGTGAATGCAATAGGGTCATCAACAAGGAAGATACCTATAGGAGAATGCAAGACTAGTTGGCACATTTTTGGCCCTTCAAGAGTGCTTGTTGAGTATGATCGGGTGTAGCCATTGGGGTACTATATAAAGCTTTGAGTTCAGCTATGATGGCCTCATCATAAATAGGATTGACACTAAAATGAGACATGATGGGAAAAGAAGAAGAACTATGCTTAACCACTAAGGTATTAAAAAGGATCCAAAGGCAAAGTATTCTAAAAGTAGGGTTCACCAAAATGATTAACTAAAAAATATTATATTTTATGAGTTAATCTAAATAGAAACAAAATGAAATATTAAAATGTTGAATCTAAATATTTTATTTTATTGTTTGATGTATTGAAATAATGAAAATAAGAGGGATATGGTACTAACCTGAAATTGACTTACCTCGTTGTGTGTTGGACTGAAAATAGGATGATGTGTAGACTAGGAAGATGTGACTGGATGCAAGCTTCGGGAATGGAAGAAGTTGAAATATGACTGGACTGGGGCACTGGAAAGGGCACCTTAGGGTGCCCTAGTCTATGATCTGGGCATTGTAGTCTGTAGAAAATCTCAGGATCTGAATCTAGCAGTGTCGCAAGGTCTTTGCAATATCTTTGTCTTTGTCACACAATTGTCGCAATACCTTCGCTTATGTCATTGTAAATGTGATGTGAAGATCCACCTATAAAACCCTATTCAAAGCATCAAATTCTAAAAAATAAAAATGCATATGAATAGGTAGACTGACCTTAGTTGCCACAATGGTGGACTTACGACTAAGCGTTGCACTACATTCCAGACCCCATGTAGTTTTATGTGTGTGTGTGTGTGTTTTGTGCCTAGGATGCCCTAGCACCAATGACATAGAAGTAGGGGAAATAACTAGATGTAAAAATGCAAATGGTGGATGGAATAGAAAGAATACAACCCTTTCCCCCTATGCTTGTGTGATGCAGATGTAGAAGATTCCCAAATGCAGTCCCTTTCCTTAGTAGATAGCTACCCTTGATATATGATGTCCCCATAATGTAGTGAGTATCAAATTTATCATGCAAATTTTAGCGCATTGTTATTTTGATCGTGTAGCCTATTTTGAGAGTACATGGACAGTGAAGGGAAAGTCCCCACCCCTATATATACTTGATGTAATACATTGTTTTGAGGATCCGTGTTATATTAAAGTTATGTTGCGTAGATTCACCTATGTACATGACTCCGTGACATTATTATTACGTATTAAGCTTTTGCTATGTAATCTTTATGATTATTAATGGAGTATTGTGGATGAATTATGGTAATTGATGTATCTAATTATGGTGTTTGTATGGTTAATATGATCTTAGTACTTACTTGATTTATATGCCTCTTTATTATGCGTGTTTCCGAATTGAGCTCATGGATATAATGTTTATGCCGGAATGAATTCTTTAATTACGATTACTATGAACATTAATGTGAACATCCGGAGAAGTTCATACAAAGGAGGGACTTGGTAGGCTTTGTGTGCTTTGGGTGAGCGTTCATATTTATCCGAATGAAGTCCCAACGTGACTACGTATCGAGTATAAAAATAAGCCTACAGATCGCATTTAATATTGTCATCATTTCCTTCTCATAGGTGGGCTTCAAAAAATTCTTTCCTTTTAGTTTCAGGATCTCATATTTTATGGGATGTCCTTCTTGCATGAGTATTGCCCCGATCCCATTTCTTAAAGCATCGCATTCAACTATGAAGGTCTTGGAGAAATCTGGTGTTGCCAATAATGGAGTTGTGCACATTGCCACCTTGAATTTTTCAAATGCCCTAGAAGATTCCTCATTCCAATGAAAGGAGTCTTTCTTCAATAATTTTGTTAGTGGTGTTGCTATACTTTCATAGTTGTTTTTACAAATCTGCGATAGTACCCTGTGAGACCTAATAAAAATCGTAAATGCTAGAGGGTTCTTGTGACTTCCCATTCCACCATGGTCTAGATCTTGTGAGGGTCCACCTTAACACCTTCATTAGAGACAATATGGCCCAAGTATTTCACTTCATGTACCCAAAAAGAACACTTTGAAGGCTTGGCATATGGTTGATGTTTCTATAGGGATTCTAATATTGTATTGACGCGTTGTAAATATTTCTCCCAGGATTTGTTATAGATGAGTATATCATCAAAAAATACCAAGATAAACCTCCGTAGGAATGGTCTAAATACCAAATTCATCGAACTCCTAAATGTGGATGGCGCATTAGTAAGACCAAAAGGAATCACGGGAATTCATAATGCCCTTGACGAGTTATGGCAGTTGTCTTATGAATATCTTCTTTCTTTACTCTAATTTGGTGATACCTGAATGCAGATCTAGTTTTGTAAAATAAATTGCACTATGCAACTCATCTAATAAATCATCAATGATAGGAATAGGAAACTTATCTTTGATAGTGTACTTGTTAAGTTCTTTATAGTTTGGACACATGTGCCATCTTCCATCCTTGCGGCGCACCATCACCACTGGAGCAGAATAAGCACTCTGACTATGATGAATAATATCCATTTCCTCCACCATCTTCTTGATCTCACTCTTTTACACATATGGGTATCTATAAGGCTTGATGTTGGGGGGTTGGCTTCCTGGAATTAACTAAATGACATGATCATGATCTGTTTTAAGGGGTAATACTCTAGGATCCTCGAAGACAACTTTATGTTGATCAATAACCTTCTAAAGATCAGAATTCACTACCATTGGTGGTGGTTGAACTTCCATGGAGAACAATTACACTAAAAATCCTTCAGCCCCCCTTTTAAGAATCTTCTACATTTGGTGAGAACTAACCACCTAAGGAGTTTTTACCTGTAGTCCTCGAAGTTCAAATTGTTTACCCTCATAATGAAAACACATAAATAAATCCTGTAAATTTAGCTCTATGGTCCCCAAAGTTGTGAGGCATTGAACACCTAAGACAATATCAGCTCCGCCCTTGGTAATAGAAAACATCATGGATTCCAGTGTGTAGTTACCCATCATAAGTATGATTTTATGGCATTTACTTGAACATTGGACTGTACCACCATCTACAATCATTACTTGAAATTTAGGTGTTGGGTAGATGAAACAATTCAGCCTTGTTTACTGACTTTATAATTGATGAAATCATGTGTGTTCCCAAATCAATCAATATTGTCACCTTCTGCTTCTTAATATAACCCACAACCTAAAGGGTTTGTGGAGTGTTAATGCCTAATAGAGAATGACATGAAATAGTGGGTTGGGGATCTTAATATTCTTCCTCTAATTTTTCCACTTCCTCGTTTGATGTTTCCTCATATTCTTCCACGTCACCGGTCCCTTCAATGTAAAACAATTTTTTCAACACATTTGTGACTGGTCCATATTTTCTATCACACTTAAAACATAACCCTTTTTCTCTTTTTTATTCAATTTGTTGAGGTGTCAAACGAACGGATTTGAGGGTATGATGGAAGTAAGGTGCTAAGATATTTAATGTTAGTGAAGTTTTTCCTTCGCTGGAAAGAAAATTTTCCTTTTCCCTACGCACCATGATAATAGAATCAGAAACCTTGAGTGGATTAAACATGCGCACCTCATGCTTAATGTGGTCCTTAAGACCCCAAGAAATAGGTCATTTAGATACTCTTCTATAATATCCTCCACATGCAAGGAAATATTTTGGAATTGATGGACATACTCCTTTATTGAACCTATTTGTCGTAACTTTGCTAATTGGCTAAAGTAATTCTCTGACACACTAGAACTATAGTGTAATTGAATCTCTTCAATGAAAACTATCCATGTGACACTTAGACCATTCTTCTTCCTTTAAGCACATAACCAATGGTACTAGATGAATTGGTCATGTTCTAGATATAAGGATGCCATGGTCACCTTTTGTCCCAATGGGATCTAATGAAGATCAAAGAAATTCTCCATTTGGGTAATCCAATTGATCAGATCCTTTCCATCAAATTTACGCATTTCCACTTTTGGAATAATGCCTCGCCATTGGTGAGGATATCCAACTGAATGTGTAGAGGTTACCCCTTGATTAGATTGATTTGGACCTATGTGATTATTGTTAGAGGACCCCATATGATTAGAATTGGGATTTTGTTTTGAAAGAGCAAACAACATCTCTTGCTTCATTGATTGCAAATTTGTCTCAAGTTCACCCCGAGGCTACCTTTCAAATGAAGAATATCATTATTGAGGTCATCCTTAACCTTTCCTAAAGTTGGATGAACACCTCATATACTCCGAAAAAGAATATTCTAAATCCATATCTTCCTTATTTGGGGTCATTCCTAGAGTTTCTTGACCTTTCCCTTGGCCTCGAGTTGATCTATCAGTCATGATGTAGGGTTTGGGACTCGGGGTAGATGGAATAGGGAAAAATTTAGGGTTTGGAGTTTCATAAATTTTTATCGGGCTGAATAGAGGAAATATTAAAGAATAAACCCTAGCTAATTTTTGGCAATCTAAAAATTGCACCCTAGGTACCAATCTATGAAAGACAAAAACTATTATGACTTTTGCAAAACAACTCAAAACTATTTGAAATTTGGAGAGGATATTACTTGACTTATTTCGCCACACCACAAAAATAAATTGTAGAAAAATTCTCTACCAATTTTGAGATATAGCCAAACCTTCACAATTATGGTTTGATGCAGCTCTAGCTGAGATCCGGCTCTGATATCACTTGTAATGAAATTAATTGTATAAATCTGAATATTAGTAGTAATAGAACACCAAATAACACAATATTGTAGATAAATTATAGCAATATGCAAGTAGAATAGCTTAGCCACTTTGAGGGGGCAACCTCCAAACCATACAATAAGACTCAAACGCTCAATATCATGATTAACTACTCCCTACTACCGATATATACCAATCATATGCTATGCCCAACACCAAGTATGACCTATTAAACATATAAATGAATAACATATAACAAGAAGAGAAATTATGTAAGCCACAAGTTGGCATTACATATCCAATATAAGTTATAGGACTAAGGGTGTAGCAAAATGTTGTGGTAAACTGATGATTAAGAGAGGTTGATAAGGTATTGCAAAAATCCTTGTAGGATTGAGATGATGCCCATGACAGACTTAAAGAATGGGAATAAAAGACTGCAATAATGGGCGTGACATGATCATGTGAGATGGGAGTGTAATACATCACACAACATCTTTGTTGGAGTTCAAGAAAAAGAATGCAGGATTGACTTGAAATGTTGCAATAGGACATCTAAAATTCCATCACTCTTGTGGGAAATATGTGTGATGATTCATTTTATTTCATTTTTAAGGACCTCATCTATTGTATTATGTTTAGCCAATTGTACCCCTGAACTTGTATTTCCCAGTGATACTGCTAAACATTTCCATTATAACTTGAACTCATGGCATAAATATTAGTTAATATAATTATTACTAAAGCTTACTTTATTTTGTGGATTATGAGTATGCATTTATTCTTTTGATTGCAATATGATGTTAAATGGTGCTTTGTATAAATTTCATCCTTGTTTGCAAAGAAGTTGTTATATGCAGCAACTAACATGTAGCAAAGGATCCATACGCAACAACTGACATGCAACCAAAGGAACTCATTCACAGCAAAGAGGTCATCCACAACAACTAACATGCAGCCAAAGGGACTCATCCACATCAAATCATCTGCAACCAAAGGAGGTCACACACATACATAAAGTTGTGATTCTGAGGAGCTTGCACAACGTGGACACTACACCTAAGCTCACACATGTTGATGGAAGAAGCAATTATGAGAACAAGAAGAAGACTCAACACCATCACCTGATTATGCATTGTAACTCAAATAAAGAACTAATTTATTTAACTCATAATTTAAAAATTAGTTGATCGTGATCGATTAGTTAAGTTATGTGATTGTATGAGAACATCTACTGAATAGTTATGTTGCATGCATGTAAGTTTTTAGATTGTTTGGTTAAGATATTTTACTTAATCCAACTAGAACTCCTAGTAGGAATCTATCTCTTCACGCCTTTGTTGTAATGAAAGATATAAAAAGGAAATATTAATGTTTTAGATGGGACATGCATAGAGAGAGGTCGATCCATAGATAATTTGTTGTATTTTCCACTTGTAATATTCATGTTGATGAAATAAGAATATGAGTTTTGTTAAATTGTTGTAGACACAAGCCTTAGGAGGGATTAACACCCAAGGTAGGGCCCACTTGCAGTTTTCTAACCCTCTCTTTTTGTTTGTTACTTTAATTCATTGCATGGTTATAATTGCAGTAGTTTATTCCTTTACCTATATTATGTTTTTACATGATTTTCCATTAGCAATAGTATTTATTTTCAGTCATAAGCTAGTTCACTTCCATCACTATTATTTCCTAATTGCAAAGGATGAAATTTACCTTTATTCCTGCCAAACATCTATAACTGTGCATACATCAATGGAAATATTGAAAGTTTACTTCCCTAGGTATGATAATTAAATGATTGTAGATTGATGAACACCATATTGATTGCTGCAAGTTAATTTGTACTACTATTTTTTGGCGTTGTTGCAGGATCTTTGCCAAGTTAAAGGTTTTTGAAGAGTTTTTTCATTTCTTGGAAGCATTTTAGGTTTAGGAAATTCACCTCTAAACCAACCCCCCAACTAATTTTTCGTTAATAGAGTTGAGTAGTTTATGTATGCACCGCCCAAGAGATGCCCATAATATATTTTTACCTAATCCACAAATAGCACATATCTCTTCATATGCCTCTAAGGATTCTGAAGAAGACATCTTTTCATCTATACAAGGTTTCTTTGTCGAAGATCATACTCCAAGTGAAAGTTCAAGCTAATCCCGAGTAGTCAAAATGTCAAATGAAGTAGATCAGAATGCTCAAAATGAGGAAACCACCTTTGAGTTCCCCATTACCGACAATAATGAAGTTGCTGCTATGAATAATATTTCTCCCTCAGCCTTTCCCAACTTTCATGGATCCATGTCAGAAGACCCAGACACCTTTCTGTTTGAGTTTGATGTTCTATGCAGGAGTTATGATTATACTACTGATGCACATAAATTGAAGCTATTTCCTACTACACTCAAGGATGAAACCTTGATATGGTTCATGGGATTGGGAAGGAATGATGTAACCACTTGGGCACTAGATGAAGGATAAGTTCCTCACTAAGTTCCAAGATTATTTCAGACCAAGCAGCACGGGAGGTGATGAAATCTACATAATAACACAAAAAGAGGATGAACCATTGGAAGAATATTTGAAAAGGTTCCTATTATGTGTTTAGAAGTCAAGGCACCCTGGACTACAACTTGAATATATCAAATTACTATTTTTTAAGGGACTCAACAAGGAAGACATGTATGCTTTGGATCCGATAGAGGAGGACATTTCAAAAGCTACCTTTGCAGAAATGCACTGTGAAGCCTACACAAATTACTCAAGAGCTACAATAAAGAGGGTAAGAAGTGTAAGATCAAGAGGTCGATCAGCTACCAAAACCATTGGGAACATATCCAAGTCAGAGATTGTCAACATGTTTAAAAACATGAAGCAGAAATTGTCAATGATATGGATAATCTATTAGATGCTTTACATGTGATTCGTAAACTACTGAACTTTAACAATAAACATATCACTATGCTCGTGAAAAATGAATGAGATACATGAGTTTATTTTAACCAATATAATGTGCATAAATAATCAAAACTATATTGCAAGCTGAGGGAAAGAATGAGACAAGAGACACAATAATTTATCCTGGAGAAACCCAAGGTGGGAAAAACTCCAGTGGGTAAGAAAATCACTTCCCTCTCACTATGTAAATCTCCAAAAATACAAAGTACTACCAATAATTGGCCTTCAAGAAGGATTTTACACTCCTAATTGTATTTTCCTGCTCACAATCCTCAACAATGAATAACTCACTCTCAATGAACAAAACAAGAAAGAAATACAACTTCTCCTCTTTGCTCACACTTGTTCTCACCCAAAATCACTTGCTAGAATGATTAGTTGCACTCATATTTATAGTTATTCTTCCCCAAGGATAAAAAGAAGGTGAAACAAATCAATTGAGAAGCCCAAACATTTACAACTATTCAAAGCTTCTCCATTTTGGCGTTAAAGGGACACAAAATCGCGACAGTTTCATCAACTAGAAAACATAAAAAAATAGCAATTTTGCGGTAGTTAAACAACTAATAAACAAAACTTAACTAGAAATGGTCTCTTTTGTCATACGAAGGTGTCTGGATCACCCCCAACCTAACTATATCATCTTTTGAATGCATAATAAGCTGAGAATATGTAGAGAAAGTATAATATATAGATATTACATAGAATTGGGCTTTTCCTTATCCATTTTTACATCAACATGCGAAAAGAAAAAAGGAAGATGTAGAAGCAACACTCACAGAGTACTATCATGCATGCAGAAGGAAGAAATCTGACTGTAGATGTAGAGAATTGGCCAACATTTCTCAAGAAAGGGAGGTTTCACCTGAGTTCAAGATGTTGGAAATAGAGGATGGGAAAGTGTTCTATGTTGCTAAAAGAAAACCATGGCCACTAAGGCAAGGAGGTATGACACAAGACCCTATGAATTCATTTCAAAATTGGTCTAATAATCCATACATGCAACCCCCACCTTGGGATAACCCTAAATGTTGGGCCCCATATCCTAACCAATATCAACAATAATGACAACCTTAATTCCAAGGCCAACCACAAAAATAATGGAAACAACCTCCTCAATCATGGCAAGTAACCTTGGAGAGGAGGGCAACAATGGAATAACCCACCTCCAAATTACCAACAATCTTATCAATAACCTTCTTATCCGCAACAACAAGCTCGATGTCAAATCCCGGGAAAGATCTCAATGAAAAGCTGCCCAACTACCAACTCATCCAACGCCTAACTCTAACAATAAAGTGCTTCACCTAGTCTATTCCACTGAACAAGCTCAATACCCTACATATATTCTTTTGATATCAACAATATACATCTTCGCTTAGGAAAAGCACTTCACCAGCCTAGACCTACCATTACTGGGAGAATGATGAGGAACCACAAGCTTTGCATGTTGACCAACAGTAAAAGAAAAAATACACTACGAGACAAATCCGTAATAACATCAAAAGATGTTTCATGCTAATCCAAAACAACCTAAGAAAAATTCCAGCAAGGGTAAAACACAAGGTAATGAGCCACCATTTCCTGAAAGGTTACAAGAAAAGAAGACTGACCTCAAATTAGAATATTATTCTAATTTTGTCAACTAGCTAAAATAAATTTGTGTCAAAATTCCATTGATTCAAGCTATTAAGGATGTGCCCATCTACAACAAATTGGTTAAAGATCTATGCATAAAAAAACTAGGAAGGAAGATGAAAGATCCAACTACTATACAAGTCATTGGAAAACTAGATGATATTATGCTTGGGAACTCAATTATACCCAAGTACATAGATCCGACAGTCCTTTGGTAAATGTCACAATCAATGGCACAGTGATCAAGAACACTCGATTGACTTGGGGGCAACAATAAATGTAATGAAAAAACAAATTATGGATGATTTAAAGGTAAAGGGCCTAAGACAAATAACCACAAAGTGTTATAACTTGCAGACAGATCAACAATTAAACTGAAGGAGTCATGGAGGACGTAATAGTAGTGGTAGACTCTTGGGAGTACCCTATTGATTTTATTGTTCTTCAGCCAAAAGCAAGCTTGAGAGGATATCATATCATCCTAGGAAGACCATGGTTGGAAATTTTTGATGCATTCATAGGATGCAGATCTAGTAATATGATTATCTCTAATGGAAGTGGTACCAAAAATCTCATGCTTTACCCCCTACACAACCATTCAATGAAGAAGATCAAACCATTTGGGTTAAAGAGCCGAGAAAAAGACCAAAGCTCGGTTGAGCGGCTCATGATCTTTGGAGAAGTCACGTAATATTGAAGGGCAAGAAGAGTATGTCGTTCTTTCTAATATCTTGAAAATAATTATGGGAGAAATGAATAATTAGATGACAAATTACGGTGTATAAGTTGTCTTGAGAATCAAATCCTGTCGTAGCAAAGTACTATGAACGTTCCAGTAAGAATTGCATCCTCCACCAACTTCTTCCACATGATTGTATATTGAATTCTATAAATAACAATGTATGCTCCATGACTAATCTCTCTAAGCAAGTGCAAATTACTTCGGGAAAGCCACTTAATGTGAACAAAACATTGAGCATGCAGCAAGAGTAGTTGTTAATTACTCTTCTACAGAAACACAAGACAACATTTGCATGGGACTATGGAGACATGCATGGGATCCACCCTAAACTCTGTACACATAATATATACATAAAAGACAGTTGCAAGCCAATAAGACAACCATACGAGAATAATAAAACCAATGGTGAGGGATATAAAGAATTTAAAAATTATCGGATGTTAGATTCATATATCCAATTTCAAACTGTCAATGGATGTCACCCCTAGTCATTATATCTAATGAAAATGGTAAATGGAGCATCTACATGGACTATATGGAATTGAATGCAACAAAAAAGGATCATTTTCCACTTCCTTTCATTGATCAGGTACTTGACACTCTTACTGGCAAGAAATATTTTTCTTTTCTTGATGGATATAGTGGCTACAACCAAATTCAAATTGCACCAGAGGACCAGGACAAGACCACATTCACATGCCCATGGGGAATGTTTGCATACTATGTTATTCCCTTTGGTTTGTGTAATACACCTGCTACATTTTAGAGAGTATTTCTAAGCATCTTCTCAAATCTAACCAATGACTACATGGAGGTATATATGGATGATTTTACAGTATATGGTAGTACTTTTGATGAAGCAATGAAGAATCTAGAAAAAGTTCTCAAGAGATGCAAGGAGCATAACCTATCCTTAAGAAATGAAAAATTCTATATGATGATGTCTGAAGGAATAGTGTTGGGGCATTATCTATCAACTACTGAAATTCGAGGTAGATCCAACAAAAATATCTGTGATTATAAATCTTCCAACACCAAAGAAGTAGAAAGATGTAAGGATCTTCTTAGGCCATGATGGGTATTATAGAAGATTTATACATGATTTTAGTAAAATTGCAGCACCATTATTTGTCCTACTAGGAAAGGATGTTGCCTTTGAGTGGACTGAGAAATGTGAGGTTGCATTCAGACTTTGAAGCAAATGTTGACTTTTGCACCTGTGTTAAGAGGACTAGATTGGAGTTTTTCATTTCACATTCATAATGATGCCTTAGATCACGCCATTGGATCTGTTTTAGGAAATAAGGATGGAATTCTAAACTATGCAATCTACTATGTCAGTAATAACTTGCAGCATGTTGAACTTAACTATATAGTCACAGAGAAATATTTTTAGCGATTTTGTATGCCATTAACAAGTTTAGGCACTACATCATAGGCTACCCAATGTTTATTCACACTAACCATGTTGCAATTAAATACTTTATCAAAAAACTAGTTGTAAGTAACATAATAATCAAATGGTTTCTACTCTTGCAAGAGTTTGATGTCACCATTGTGGATAAGCCTAGTAAACACAATGTTGTAGCTGACTTTCTTTCAAGAATGGAGAATAATAATGAAGAACAAGTAGTGGATGAATCTTTCCCAGGTGAGAAATTGTTTTCCATTTCCACTAAGACACCCTGGTATGTTGATATAGCTAATTATTTGGTTTCAGGTAAGACACCTCCACCTTACTTATATTGTGAAAAGAAATACATTGTTGAGAAAAGTGTAAATTTTTCTTGGATATTTGGTTTTCTATTTCACACGGGGCATGATAATGTTATGAGGAGATGCATAGATGATGAGGAAATATATGATGTCCACAAAGCCTGTCATAGTGAACCATGTGGTGGATACTTTGCAGCAAAAAAACAACATAGAAAGTCTTAACAAGCTGGTTATTATCGCCAACACTACATAAGGATGCAACAATGCATACGGGGAGGTGTGATAAATGCCAAAGAATGGGTAAGCCTATCAAATCAGATGAGATGTCATTACAACCTCAAAGCTAGTATTGCAGCCATTTGACAAATGGGGTTTGGACTTCATTGGTCCTATAGATCCTAAATTCTAGTAGAAAGAGTACATTTTGGTGTGCACATATTACCTCACTAAATGGACAGAAGTGAAAGCGTTGCCAAATCAAAAGAGTGAGAGAGTTGTTAAATTCTTATATGATCACATTTTCACAAGGTATGGAGTGCCAAGAGAAATTGTTACAGATCAAGGTACACACTTCACTGCTAAAGTTATTTTTGATCTAGCTAAGGAATATGAAATCAAACATAGGAAGTCCACACCTTATCATCCCCAATCTAATGGCCAAGTTGAGGTGAAAAACAAATAAATAAAAGCTATCTTGACAAAAACTATTGCACTCCACGAGAGAGATTGGCAGATAGACTTCCGAGGAGGAAGTTTGGGCATTCAATACAAAGTGGAAGACAACAACTGGATTCACACCTTTTGAAATTTTGTATGGTAAAATTGTTGTTCTACCTATTGATTTTGAGCACAAGACATTAAGGACTACACTTGAACTAGGCATAGATTTGTCTAAATCCCGAGACAGGGGATTCTCCGGTTCAATAAGTTGGATGAAATGAGGAGGCAATTTGTGTATAATATAGAGGTATTTCAAAAGCAAAGGATCAAATGGCATGACAGGTTCATCAAGACAAGGCAATTTCAAGACGGTGATTGGGCTCTCTTATTTGACTCAAAATACAAAGACCACATGGGAAAAATTAGAACAAGGTGGCTAGGCCCATATGATATTGAGAAGATCTCCCCGGTGGTGCTTTGAAAATCACCACTATAGATCTGTGAGATTCAAACTACTAGTGAATGGTCATAGGTTGAGGTTGTATAAAAATCCAACTAATAGAAGCACCTTCGTGCTGCAGTTTAGAGGAGGTCAAAGAAGGATGGAGATGAGAACATCATAATTAAGGTCAGAAGTTAAACCGTGGGTTCATCTTGTGAATTTGTTGAAGAATGAGACGTTCAAAGCCTTGGTATATTCATCTTGTTGAATAAACCAAGGGTAAATAAAAGTGATGTGATCAGTCTTCTTGGTGATCAACATTACTCAACTAACATGTTTTATTTTCTTAGAATTTCTATTTTACAACATTTGGTGTATTTGTTGAAAAAAGTGCATGATCTCTAACTGAAGGAGATGATGCAAAGACTAAATGTCCACTTGCAGTAACATGCAACAAAGATCGCTTTGTTTTCTTGTTGTGCAGAAATTGTGATTGCATGAAGGAAATAAGGAATCAAGCGCACGTGTGAGTGGTGATGAAGATGACTAACACTAGAAAAATTCAGTAGTCCCTCTCCAGGAATTAATTGATTTCATTGTGGAGTCTTAAACATGATGCTACATACACTTGCAGCACTATAAACAACATCCGCAACATTGTGGCACCTCAACATGCAGCATCATGATGGGTCTACATGCAACAAAAGGTGCAAATCAAAATAATGCACATGTCGTCATTGTTCAACATATTTATCAAGATAAGTGCAATCATTTCAATTTAATAAAGTATCGACGATATGATTATATTTAATTAATGTTTATGCCATGTCATGAATGCCTTTAAATAGCAATTACCGCCGCCGCCTTTAAAAACTCTGAGTTGTATCTCCACGTCACCCCACTTCGTCACACTAATTCACATCACACATCCGTGACACTAAAATGAATTTAATTCATTCCCTTATGTGTTTCATGTGAGTATGTCTCAAAATTAAAAAAAACAAGTACTCAAAAAATTTCTCCCTACTTGAATTCTTGCATAATTGCTACAAACTGTGAGATTTTTCCTCTCAGAGCTAAGGGAGTTTACAGAATTCAACATGGGAGGGGATCTAATTTGACATGGTCCTACGGACCATTCAAAACCCACATGATGACCATAGATATTTCATTATTTTCAAACCTGTAGATAGATGGAATATATCAATAATTTTCAAGGTTTCAACGAATCCATGGTGACTGAATTTTCTACCACATTCAAGGACGGAGAGGCTATTGTCAAGGGTTTAGCAATGAAATTAGATGATGAAATTTTAGTTGTAGTCATAGGGCTTCCTGCAGAAGGTGAGTTGTTCCCTAAAAAGGAAAACCTAGATGCAACTCGATGAGAATTTGATGATGTAGATGATAATTTTGTGACTGGTCAACAAGATACATTTCACACTTCTCTGAAACCATTTTGATAAAATATTTTACTTGCAAGGGTAGATACTCGAGCTAAATATTGTCCATTTCAAGTTGCTCAATCATTTGAAGAATGGTAGACATATTAATATTCCCAATTTCTTAAATGAAAGCTTGAAAATAATGAGTAGAGATTCACGAGGGGGTCAGCTTTGTCTCACCATTGTCTTATCACTTTGATTGTAAAACATACACTAGAAAGAGAACACCCTGTATTGAAATGGGAATATTTTTCAAGGGTCAAGAATCTAGATGAGTTATTAGGGAAAAAAGAAGAGAAAGAGAAGTACGATAGTTCTTCAACCCATATAGTTGAACCCGTAACTTCCACTTCTCAACCTAAACCCATAGTTTCCACTTCTTTACCCACGAAACCCCTATTTCTAAAAGTACACCAACTACCGAAGACAACCTTGTTCCTCTATCCCCAAGAGGATTCTCATTACAGAGACCCTACTTGGATTTTCAACCCCTGAATCATCCACCTCAAGGAGTAAAAGTAAATGTTACAGGTCTAGTCCTAAATATTTTAGGTCTACTCCTTCATCTTCCAAATCCACTCTGCACCACCTAGGCATTCTCATCACCTAAGAACTAAAAAGCCACAAACATCAAAAGCCACAAATACTAAAACCATAACACTTGATAGTGATAAAGAAGTGGCAGAAGAGAATATTGAGGCCACATTAATGATTCTTGACCGGGAAGGTGTTGTTGTTGGAATTTAGTGTCCCTAGATTTCACCCTGAAATCTGGGACTACCCTATTTAAAAAAAATTGTACTTTTAAAATAATGGGTCGTTTTGTGTTTTTATTGCCAGAAAGTTCCTGTAATGTGTCAAGATATTCCCAAGGAGCCATATAAGCCATTTTCGACAAATACCCAGATGCCCAAAATTGTTTTATTCTATCGCTAGGGTTTACCTACGGGAAATTTGTATTTAATTATTTTGAGCCCCATTTGAGGCAATTTGTGCTCCAATTTAACTCTATTGTGATCGTACATATCATTATTCCCATATACCAGTAGGGTTTTAACCAGGAATGAATCTGGGCTTTATTTGTGACTTCTGGCAACATTTTGTGTTTTTGTGTTTTCTCGTTTCATTTTCTGTGAAATTTCTCTAGATCAATTCCTTTTCGGTTTGGCCTGATTCTTGGCCTAGAGTATCTGGAGATCACCTATGCACGTTGTGCCAGAAGGAATTCGCCATCGGAGGTCTGGTTCTCTCGGAAAAGACGAAGTCGTGCACCAAAAAGCTTCTTCTAGGCTGGCCGCATTTTTGGAAAAAGAGGGTTTGAAGTGAATCATGGGATTTTTGGAAGCAGCAGGTAGGTGGGAATTTTGTACCTGCCTAGCAGGGTACTTTTTCCCATGGAAGCAACGTCACTTAAGTCACAATGGGAAAATTAGAGGCAGCAGGCAAACGAGAATTTCTTACCTGCCTTGTAGGGTAAAAATTCCCATTGTGGAATAAAAGAAAAATCACTTAAGGCATTGATGGGATTTTATTACCTGCCTTGCAGGGTAAATAATCCCATTGTCAATTGTCTTTTAAAAATAGAAATCCCTCATACCAAAAAGTGCGACCCCTTTAGGGAAAGAAAGGCAACCTTAAATGCAATAAATTAATTAAATTCTTCTCCAATTTTGGCGCCTAGGTTTGTGGAAAAGTCAACAAAGGGAAAGTGGATAAAGGAAGTTGGAATTAGACATTCTAAAATTAAATAAATATTATTTATTTAATGCAGCCCCTTTATGTCAAAAAGTGTGCCCCATTTGGGAGAGAAATAATACTTTTTAAAGTATTAATTGATTTAATTAATTCCTATTTTCAGTGGCTAAGGTCAAAGCATACTGTGAGGCTTGAGTTAACTGGAAGCAGAAGTCTAAAATTAAATAAATTTAATTTATTTAATGGCAGCCATAAGCATGCACAAAATAGGCGCCCCATTTGAAGAGTAAAGCTTATTAAATAATTAATTAATTGCTAAGAATAGGAAAGGCATTGATTAATTATAGAAATATGAGGATTATATAAGCAGGGGCTGTCATAAGGATGAATTAATTAATTCAAAAGCAGAGAAGTGAAGCCCAGACAAAAAGTGCACCCCATTTGGAGAGGATTTTTGCTCAAAGAAGGTGTAATTAATGCTGGAAGCTTCTAATTTTGGTGCATAGGTTGAAGGAGGTTGATTTGTGTCTGGATAATTGTCTGCATAAGTGATACAGGTGCTCAGGTGAAGTTGGTAAAATTCATGCTTGCTTTGCATGCAAATAAAACATCAAATTTTAAGCAGCGTGCTTGAATTATGCAAATTTTTATGATTAAAATCCATTGTTCATGTTCGGTTGCCATCTTTGTCTGAATTAATTGCGCAAATTCATTACATGTGCTTTTATAAGAGAAAGAGAGCTTAAATCAATGTCCAATAAATTGAATATATCCTCTGAATCTAAAGAATTATCCAGATCTGCACCGGTTGTGAAGAATTCTGGGCGAATAAAGAGAAAAAGAATTGTTCAGACAAAGATAGATACAGCCATGGCAAAGAGGGATGAAAAAGAGAGCACAATAGAGTCATGCATCACTTCTAAATTTGCAGACATTGGAGACACAGATCTAGGTCCGGAACCTCTTTCCGAATTGATTGACAAATCCAGAGTAGGAAAGACTTCCCTCATGCGTGCAGTCAAAAGCAGTGGAATTATTCGAGCTACAACATTTCCATACACATCCCAGTTGCCAGAGTTCATGATGGAGTGTGCTAGGTCTTACCATCCATCATCTAGATTAGTCCGAGATGCTATGGGGAAAACAATAATCTCGTTGGGATGCAGTTCATCAATTATTGTTTGAAGATTCGACACGAAAGGTAGTGACTTCTATTAGCATACAAGATGCGGCGGCGACAGTGGGAGAAACATAGAGTTGACTACGTGAACATAATGAATAAAAATACATGAAGAAGCCCAGATCCCCTTCCAAGTTCCCAAGAACTCTTCGTGGTCCAACAAGAGGTGGACGATATTGCCAAATTATAAGAGGTGGACAATATTGAAAAGTTGTTATCACAGGACCTTCCGCACGTGGATGTATGCTTTCATCGGGACTATTGAAATCAACAAAGCAGATTCGATAATCAATTATTCGGAAATCATTAGCGCAACATTGGAGTAGCAACTCCAAGCGTGAGGCGTACTTTTAGCTTCAAAATGACTTCTTACTTTGGTATATACGCAGTGACTTCACAAGG
This sequence comes from Taxus wallichiana var. yunnanensis, assembly GCA_018340775.1. Lineage (NCBI taxonomy): Eukaryota > Viridiplantae > Streptophyta > Pinopsida > Cupressales > Taxaceae > Taxus > Taxus wallichiana. Next base: position 838,354,234 of record CM031238.1, read on the forward strand.
CATATTCTCAAGTGGATAGATGTGGTGTTCTTTCCAAGCACCATATTTTGAGTGCTACCCATGACTTACTAGACCTACATGCAAGAAATATTTCAAAGTGGTCAACGATGGATTCTTCTACGAATTCATTTGCAGGCTAGACGAGGATCTAAAGGCCAACAGGGTGAGCAAGGAAGCGTGGGAAGTTGTGTCCAGAATTGGTAGTCTCTTCATTCAGTTTGGATTTCACATACCTCAGGGTCACCGGATTTTTGGAGAACCAGTTAAGTTGCCCAGATATCGAATGATAGATTGGTCACCATGGAGCTGAGCAGACAACTTGTGGAGATGCACGACCTTCAGTCAAAATGGCACAAGTCTACGGGCTTCTTCTCGATCACTGTGGGCCATTATAGCTGCCAAAGCATTCATAGAGCTCGAGGAGTGGAAGCGGAGATGTTCTCTGAGTACAAGCAAGAGTTCTTCCCAGCATGGCTGAACTTTGATCCATTTGGAGTAGCCAGGAAGATGATCTCCGGAGTACGCACATGTGCCTTCATTAGAAGATTTTTGGATGAAGTGCAAAAGTGAGTACGAGGTTAGAAAGAAAGATTTCAGCAGGCTATCAACACGACAAGTGTTGGACTTTGGATTAGCACGAATACCTGCGGATCTTAAAGATGATGGGCCTGTGTCACTTGACACATACCATAAAATGGGAGGAAATAGAGTTGTACTTAAGGAGAACATAGTGGGTTGTCATACGATTGAGGAAAGGTCTGCCCCTGTTTAGCTAAACACTTCAAACTAGATGCTGACGAAGGGATATTGCCTTGATGAAGCATTGATGAATCAAATCATGGGCAACTTCGGCATAGGAGATTCCCTCAAGAGGAAGCATGGAGGAGAAAGCAGCAGAAGGCCTAAGAAGATGAAAGTGCACAGAAGGTCTCATTCGAAGGAGAAGATCACTTCTATGGCTATGATGTTAGTTCGACTTCTCTAGCACCAAGTACTTCATCGACTGTTGCACCTCAGCAGGATACTACCATCCCTCTATTGAATCCGGAAAAATTCATCTTCTCTCCTCAACCACTTCGTTCAGTGCATGTTCCTGAAGAAACATTGAAGTTGTAGATGACAGAGTTTGAAAGAGCTTTGTCTTTGGATGATTCAGAGGATGGCAGCCACAACACTGTAGCGGTTTTAAATGGGGAGGAATCAGAGCAAGAGATAGTGGTACACTCAGAAACTTCTCATTCTCGAGAAGTAATTTCTCAGAATGGTTGACTTCGCAGTTGGTTCCAGAGGCTAGAGAAGAAATCAACTTGGAGGAACACGACTTACAGCTACTCCTGAATCTAAGCGGGAAAGACAGAAAACCTAAAGTTGCTAAGGTAACTTCAAGGTTGATCATCGAGGAGTCAGGGCGTAGAAGTTTGCGTTGAGATGTCAGTTTCAGCGAGGGGAAGAAAGAAGATGAGCTCACGGCAGAAGACATAACAGTGACCAGAGTACCCATAGGTCAAGCCACCACAGAAGGATTGAAGCAGGATACATAGACATTGATAGATGCTCTATTCCTTAGGCTTGGCAAAGAAGAGGCGGAGAAAGTTGAACTTCAGAAGCAAGTATCTCAGTTGTGTGAGATCATTGCCAAGGTTGCTAAATCTTCCACTCAACCCATTTCAGCACAGAAGCAGGTGAGTGATCATCTGATGCAGGAAATGGAAGATGCAAGCAACCAGGTAAAAGCTATCAACGAATGGAAAAGTTTGATTATTCGTCAAGCTTCTGTACAACTCGGAGAGGTGCCAGCCCACCTAAAGGTTATGAAAGATGCAACAGATTAGCTGAAGCAACTGATGACAAGCACGGTAGATATGAACACGATTCTGAGAGTAACCTGAGTACTTTGGCCGAAATCAATAAGCTACCGAGAGAAGTGTTGATTACAGAATAGATTGTACCTGACGGATCAGTTGAGAAGGGGAAGCAGCTGGAGTTTGTAGTATCTTTCCATTTGGAGATCTGCAAAATTATGCTGAAGAGGATGCAGGCACTTGAGAGTATGGCATCGTCTTTACCAGACAATATCATTTCTTTCACTCATGAGGAAGTGGTCGGAAATGTTACTTCATACACACGAGATCATTCCTAGCAGAGTGCCTAATTCCCTAGAAGGGTCTCTTCTGATGGTGCAAGGGAGAATTGATGGAGCCATTAAGCCTTTCACGATGAATTCTATCAGTAGACTGGTGGCACTGCAGTCGGATATTGAGAAGTTCGGGCCTAGCTTGGAGGAGGTAGAAGCATGTATCAGGGTGTTGAATGAAGGATTGCTGTAGTTCAAGATAGAAAGGAAGTTGTGGCTAAGACAGATGGGAAGATGTTGAATTACATGTTCGACAAGTATATTTAGTATCAGAACAAAAAGAAGATATAGATGTTACAGCTGGCGTGTCTTTCTTCTTCTACTTTTTCTTCTTCTATTTTCCACGTTCTCGGATGAAATTGTAAAACTTTAAAGTTATTGGTTTTGAAACCATTACTTTAAGTTATGTGGAACAATTCTATTAGTTAAGTGACAGTTGTGTCACTTAAAGAGGAATTAGAGGAGGATGATTGCCAGATGTTATCTTTACCTTTTGTTTATGTTTCAGTTCAATTGAGTTTCCCATTTGTACTTTCCCTTCTACATTCTATAAGTAGAAGAAGAACCTTCGGGTTAATGATCAGAATTTGTAAGCAGCATTCTTGTGTTCCAGACTTTGTGCTAAAACCCCTGATAGCCACTTGAAGCAAAGGAATATAAAGGAGCAGAGTTTCCAGAGAACTTTGTGTCACGGTGCATTTTGTTTCTAGCTTTCTATCTTAGATCTTCTAATAAACTTTGTGTTATTTTAGATCTAGATTTGGAGTTGCCTTTGCTTATAATTTGTGTGTTGATATCTATTGGTTTCTTCTATGTGCATGCAATCAACTCTGTTATCTATTGATTGGGTTGCACATCTTCCCTATTTCTTCCCTGTGTGTTATTATTTCTTTCTTCTATAAATATTTCCTTTCTTAAACAGTTGTTTACTTTTTTTGAGCTATACAACTATGGTTCATGAGCTGAATAGTTAAAGTAAAACCCCATATAGATACTAGCATATTTTTATTGACAAATTTGACACGGGAGCCTCACTGGTAAATGAGGGAGATTTATCTCATGATTGCCTAGGTTTTCAGCTATGCAGAAAATCTAGCCAACAATTTTTGGCGACTCCACTGGGGAACAACTATCTTTGCAGATCAAAGCTTATCTCTTGAAGATCAGAGTGTTTTCCATACAAATCTCAACTTGGCTGAATATTTATTCACCCGATCTATGAAGGTGCAAGGAAGGATTGATCATTTCTTCAGATTACAGGAGCAATTCAATTTCAATCATCCTCCTCAAGTTAGAAGCCGCAAATCTAGTCTCTCACCAGGAAGGAGAGTGCACACTCATCCAGATCCGGATCGTCTTCAACATAATCCGGTGGCTGGAATTATTCACCAAGTCTACACAAGGAGAAGACATTCCCCACTCATCATGCAGAATCAAAATCAGAACCAGATAGTACCTATCCATGGGGAGCGGATTTTGGGCCACTGAACTTGACTCCACCTATGCACGATCTGTCCAAAAGGATCCAGAAAGAATTTTCCAAAATTCTTTGGAGATGGAAAGCAAAACTCGAATGATCATTTGGCAACATTCTTCATATCTTGTGGTGTGCTTGTAGTAGAGCATGAAGATGTCTCGGTTAGACTCTTCATTGAGACTCTACATGACTTGGTTGGCGAATGGTTCTATCGGCTAGCTCATGGCACCATAACCAACTGGGTAACTATGCGTGAACAATTTATGAAAAGATTCAAGCCTACAAAGGATGCTAGCACGTTGATCACCCAACTGACGTAGTTAAAGAAAGAGCCAAGTGAGAACATGCGGGACTTTATTGCAAGGTTCCAGAGGATTTTATATAAAATCCCCACTTCTTCCGCATTGAGCGATGAAAATCAAAAGACATTTTTATAAACGCTCTGTTGCCCGAAGTTGGATATCAGCTAAGAAGGGCAAGACCTGTGAATCTACTTGAAGCACAAAATGTTGTCGTGGAAGTTGAAGATGACTTGATCATGGCTGGAAAACTCAAACAACCATCTCACAAAGGTGATGGAGCTTCTTCAAGTACTTTAGATCCTTTGTTACAAAGATTGGCTAATGACATGTTGCAAATCAAGAAGCAGATCTCTCAAGTAGGAAATGCGGCCCCTTCAAGAATAGCTCCTACCGGACCTTTAACGGTCAAAATCAAAATCGAAATAGACTTGTTGTTGCACCACAATGGTTGGCAATTGAAGCTGCTCCAAGGAATAACTTGGAAACTAATGAAGAAGATCTAGGCATTGAAAAATCATTTGATGATGAGGACTTTGTAGATCTCACTGGTGACTCCAATATTGGTTACCTAGACTATGAATTTGATGCGCGGCTATTATGAATCTTTTGAAGATTTTGATGGTCACACATTTGCGGTGTTCACAAGGTCCCAAACATGCCAAAATGCTAAAGCATCCACAAGCGGCCAAAGAAGAGAAAGAGAAGATCTGGGCGGATGTTACCATCTTAAAAAGAGGCAGCCCTCTTCCTTCTTCATTAGCGCCCAAAGATAAATATGCAAATTCCTTCAATTCTCAGTCAGAGGGCCAACGCACATCCGGTTGAAGCAAGTCAAGATTTTGACATCATTGATCACATTAAGAAGACCAAGGTCCAAATGTTGGAAGCTGAGTATTTGAGGGCATTTCCTGATCAGCTAAATAGATTGGTCAAGTATGTGCAAAGTAATGGTCCCAACCCTCCAAATAATACTTCACGGGGTATCTTGTCAAGTCCAAAGATTACTCCTTCAAATAATGTGGCTACAAGTTCTTCTCCCTCTACTTCTTCTCCTGCTACATCAGAAAGGATCGAGCCATTCTATGTATCATTGCTTATTAATGGATACAAATTGAGCAATTGCATTTTGGACTCTGGAGCTTCTGACAATGTCATGCCTACCAAAGTTGCTGATGCCTTGGGTCTCACATTGACAAAAACCATCAAAAGATGCTATTTAATGGAAAGGAAAGTTCCTCTTGTTGGGCAAATCAAAGATGCGTAGGCAATACTGGCTTCTTTCCCAGACAAAAGATTGAAAATGACTATCCTTGTAGCAGACATCCCAGTGTCTTATGGCATGTTGTTGAGTAGAAATTTTTGTAAAGAGCTAGGGTGGAGAAGTCAAGATGGATTGGTCTTGTGCGCACATACCAATCAAAGGAGTTAATCAGAAGTTAGAACCTGAGAAGAAATCCAAGTACACAGTATCAAAGTCTGAGGATCCTAGATCTCAGATCTTGTTTCAAGAATCTGATCATGGAGTCTATTATCTAGAAATGGATAAAGAAGAAATTCAACATGTGATTCAAGAACCACATCAACTTGACAACAAGGTTTGGTCTCTGGAATTTGATGGTAGTTGTTGTTCATTTGGATCCAGTGCAGGTGTTGTTCTTATCTCTCCTGAGGGAAAGGTGCATGCACATTCCTTCAAATTGATGTTGAAAATACTAACAACACGGCTAAGTATGAAGTGTTGTTGTTAGGTATGGAGCAGGAAAGAACAATGGGAATCAAGCTCTTACATGAAAAGGGAGATGTTGAGTTGATTGTTAAATAGATAAGAGGTCTCTACCAAGTAAAAAAGGACAAACTTTGGCATTATAGAGATCGAGTTTATTCTGCTATCGTGGATTTTTTAGCTTTCTCGGTATCTTACATTCCGAGAGAGAAAAAATTCTAGAGCTGATTCACTTACAGTGACTATAACTTTGTTAAATCCAGATCAGCCTCCCACATTTTTTAGACAGGGGGATTATAAAGTTGAGATGGTTTTCTGCCCCAAATTTCTTGACAACATCCAACAATGGCAAGTTTTTAACGATGACTAAGCAGATTTTTGCATTTCTCCAACAAAAGGACAACTTCGAAGATATCTACTATGAGGGAAGCAATTCACCTCCGAGACAAACTACTGTGGGAGAAATGGATGCAGATGTCTCAGGAAGTCAGGAGATTATCCAGCTAAAGGGAAATAAAATTCCTAAAGGCTTGGTATCTCTTGAGGAAATGTTTGACAAACATGATCAGATGCTTAAAAAGAATGAAGAAAGTGGGGAAGGTTCTTCCTCGATACATAGTTACTAAATTTGGGAGCAAGCAATGACCCCAAATTAGTAAATCTGGGAAAGTGTTGTTCAAGAAGAAAGAGAAGCTTTTACAAAGCTTCTTAAGAAATACATGGATGTTTTTGCCTGGTCTTACCAAGATCTAAAAACATATCAGCCTGCAGAAGTTCAACACTACATCCCATTAAAACCAGAACAAAATCCTTTCAAGTAGAAGCTGCGGCGGCATAACCCTACTATTTCGGAACTATCTTTGCAGAAATCCAGAAGTTGTTAGATGCAAAGATAATTTATCCCATACATCACTCTGAATGGTTAGCCAACATAGTTCTGTGAGAAAGAAGAGTGGCGAGATTAGGTTGTGCGTAGATTTTCACAACCTCAATCAAGCCTCATTGAAAGATAACTACCCCATCCCCATCATGGATCACACTCTGCAGGTGGTCACTGGATCTGAAATGCTTTCCATGCTTGATGGTTTCTCAGGCTATAATCAGGTCAAGGTGGCTGAAGAAGATCAATACAAAACAACATTCATTACACCTTGGGAACTTTTTGCTTACCAGAAAATGCCTTTTGGTTTGATCAACGCTAGAGCTATGTTTCAAAGAGCTATGGATTTAGCTTTTTCTCATCTCAAGGATATAAGCATAGTGGTGTACCTTGATGATCTGACAGTCTTTTCAAGAATAGAAGCATGCACATTTCAAATCTGGAAGAGGTTTTCATATAATGCCGCAAACATGGTATTTCTTTGAACCCTAAGAAATCTATCTTTGTTGTAACAGAAGGAAAGCTACTAGGACACATTGTCTCCAAGGAAGGAACCAAGATAGATCCGGAACGTGTCAAATCCATTTAGACTTTTCCATTTCCAACATCCAAAAAAGGAGTTCACTCTTTCTTTGGTAAAGTTAATTTTCTCAGGAGATTCATCACGACTTTCTTGAAAGCTAACCCGTCATATCTCAAATATGATCAAGATTTCAAATAGAAGGAAGGAAGCTTTTGAGAAGATTAAGGAGACACTGACTTTAGTAAAGAATTTATTCTTTATTGTTATTCCTCCGAACACACCATATCAGCAATCTTGATGCAAAAAAATCAGGAGGATATAGAAGCTCCGATTGCTTTCATGAGCATGCCTCTCAAAGCTTATGAGTTGAAATATACTCTAATGGAAAAACATGCATATGCAGTGGTGAAGGCGTGTAAAGCATTCAAGTACTATATTCTTTCCTCACACACTGTGGTCTTGGTTCCAGATACTGCAGTGAAATCTATCCTCACCCAACAAGAGTTAGGGTTGTTGAGAGGCACATGGGTGACAAAAGTTCAAGAATACGACCTGGATATCAAACCTACAAAGCTGGTTTGAGGAAGAGGTCTATGTGAATTAATGACGGAGATGAAAGCAACAATGCAGAGGTAGATCAGAGAGAGAGATGAAGATTTGCCTATGGACTTTTTATAGATCCGGTGGAAGAGTGGGTATTGCCTATTTTTATAGATGCCGGATGGAAGAGAAATGAACTATTAAACTAATTCAAAGACTTTTTCTTTGGGATAATTTTATAAAAGAGGATTGATGGCGTATTTCTTAATGTGTAGATAAAGCTCAGTAGGATCAGCTCTTGAAACAATTTCATAACATGGCTTGCGGTGGTCATTTCTCAGCCCGATTCACTGCTCACAAGATCCTCAGAGCAAGGTATTATTGGCCTACACTTTTCGAGATCTTTGTAGAGTGGGTATCTAAGTGTCAAGCATGCCAACACTTTGTTGGGCATGTAAAATTACCCGCATTACCTTTAAAACCAATTGTAATTGAAGAACCCTTCCAGTAATGGGGAATGGATTTTATTGGTATGCTCAACCCGACTTCAGTGCCGGCCATCATTATATTCTGATAGCTACTGATTATTTCAGTAAGTGGGTAGAAGCCATTCCTGTGAAGAACACCACTTCCGCCGAGGTGTGTAGTTTTATAAAAGAAAATATTGTTGTTAGGTTTGGTGTGCCCAATAAAATAGTAGCAGACAACGCTCCAAATCTATCTTCTGAGGAGCTGGTTGATTTCTGCTACACTCATGGGATCCAGCTGGTACATTCCTCAACTACTATCCACAAGAGGAATGGCCAAGCTGAATTAAGTAATAAAAATTTGGTGACTATCGTGTGAAAGCTAGTAACGGAGAATCAAAGAACTTGGCATAAGAAGTTGTTTGATGCATTATGGGCGATAGAATTACACCAAAGAGGGCGATAGGCATGTCCCCTTTTCAGCTATTATATGGAAGAGACACAGAGCTGCCTCTTACCTTGGAACTGCCTGCCCTACAACTTTCTAGAGCCCTGGAGGATTCTACATTCACTGATGTTGTTGATAAAAGGATAATGTACCTGACTGAATTGCGGGAGGTATAGACTCAAGTTGCAGATAGATTGATAGAGCATCAAAAGAAGGTGAAAGTCATCTTTGACAAAAAGGCCAGGGAAAGAAAGTTTGAAGTCAATGATTGGGTCCTTTTATGGGACAAGAGAAGAGAAACAAAAGGCATGCACGAAAAATTTGATTCACTATGGAAAGGGCCTTTTGTGATTAAAAAGATCACCGGAGTAGATAGCTTCATTCTTGCTCATCAGGATGGAGTTGAATTTCCATTGCCTTTCAATGGGAAACACTTGAAGTTGTTCGGACATGAAAAGGGGTAACACTGTGTGTGTGTGTATATATATATATATATATATATATATATATATATATATATATATATATATATATTATATATTAACCTTGTTTTTTTCCCTATTCTATTTTTGTGTTATGTTGTTTTTGTTTTCTGACCCCATGCCCAAAAGACAAAATAAGAAACCGAGAGATCTTTGGGATCTCATCTTTTCCCTTGTCATTTGACGAGAGGAGAAAAGATGTCCACAGACGGAGCCATTGGTGTCCCAGATTTCACCACGAAATGGGACTACCCTATTTTAAAAAAATCATAATTTTAAAACAATGGGTTGTTTTGTGTTTTTATTACCAGAAAGTTCTATAATGTGTCAAGATATTCCCAAGGAGCCATATAAGCCATTTTGACAAATACCGGATGCCCAAAATTGTTTTATTACATGCGTTGGGGTTTACTGCGAAAAATTTGTATTTAATTATTTTGAGCCCGTTTGAGGCAATTTGTGCTCCGGTTTAACTCTGTTGTGATCGTACATATCATTATTCCCATATACCAGTAGGGTTTTAACCAGGAATGAATCTTGGGCTTTATTTGTGACTTCTGGCAACGTTTTGTGTTTTTGTGTTTTCCGTTTCGTTTTCTGTGAAATTTCTCTGGATCAATTCCTTTGTCGGTTTGGCCTGATTCTTGGCCTGGAGTATCTGGAGATCACCTATGCACGTTGTGCCAGAAGGAATTCGCCATCGGAGGTCTGGTTCTCTCGGAAAAGATGAAGTCGTGCACCAAAAAAAGCTTCTTCTGGGCTGGCCACATTTTTGGAAAAAGAGGGTTTGAAGTGAATCATGGGATTTTTGGAAGCAGCAGGCAGGTGGGAATTTTGTACCTACCTAGCAGGGTACTTTTTCCCATGGAAGCAACACCACTTAAGTCACAATGGGAAAATTAGAGGCAGCAGGCAGGCGGGAATTTCTTACCTGCCTTGCAGGGTAAAAATTCCCATTGTGGAATAAAAGAAAAATCACTTAAGGCATTGATGGGATTTTATTACCTGCCTTGCAGGGTAAATAATCCCATTATGAAAGTCAAACAACTTAAGTGAATCATGGGATTTTCGGAGCTGCCTTGCAGGGTAAATAATCCCATTGTCAATTGACTTTTAAAAATAGAAATCCCTCATACCAAAAAGTGTGACCCCTTTAGGGAAAGAAAGGCAGCCTTAAATGCAATAAATTAATTAAATTCTTCTCCAATTTTGGTGCCCAGGTTTGTGGAAAAGTCAACAAAGGGAAAGTGGATAAAGGAAGTTGGAATTAGACATTCTAAAATTAAATAAATATTATTTATTTAATGCAGCCCCTTCATGTCAAAAAATGTGCCCCATTTGGGAGAGAAATAATACTTTTTAAGTATTAATTGATTTAATTAATTCCTATTTTCAGTGGCTAAGGTCAAAGCATACTGTGAGGCTTGAGTTAACTAGAAGCAGAAGTCTAAAATTAAATAAATTTAATTTATTTAATGGCAGCCATGAGCATGCACAAAATAGGCGCCCCATTTGAAGAGTAAAGCTTATTAAATAATTAATTAATTGCCAGGAATAGGAAAGGCATTAATTAATTATAGAATTATGAGGATTATATAAGCAGGGGCTGCCATAAGGATGAATTAATTAATTCAAAAGCAGAGAAGTGCAGCCCAGACAAAAAGTGCCCCATTTGGAGAGGATTTTTGCTCAGAAGAAGGTGTAATTAATGTTGGAAGCTTCCAATTTTGGCGCATAGGTTGAAGGAGGTTGATTTGTGTCTGGATAATTGTTTGCATAAGTGATATAGGTGCTCAGGTGAAGTTGGTAAAATTCATGCTTGCTTTGCATGCAAATAAAACATCAAATTTTGGGGCAGCAGGCTTGAATTATATGCAGATTTTTATGATTAAAATCCATTGTTCATGTTCGGTTGCCATCTTTGTCTGAATTAATTGCAGGAATTCATTACAGGTGCTTTTATAAGAGGAAGGGAGCTTAAATCAATGTCAATACATTGAACATATCCTCGAATCTGAAGAATTATCAGATCTGCACCGGTTGTGAAGAATTCCGGCCGAATAAAGAGAAAAAGAATTGTTCAGACAAAGATAGATACGACCATGGCAAAGAGGGATGAAAAAGAGAGCACAATAGAGTCATGCATCACTTCTAAATTTGTAGACATTGGAGACACAGATCTAGGTCGGAACCTCTTTCGAATTGATTGAAAGATCCAGAGTAGGAAAGACTTCCCTCATGCGTGCAGTCAAAAGTAGTGGAATTATTCGAGCTGCAACATTTCCATACACAACCCAGTTGCCAGAGTTCGTTATGGAGTGTGTTAGGTCTTACCATCCATCATCCAGATCGTTCGAGATGCTACGGGGAAAACAATAATCCGGTTGGATGCACAGTTCATCAATTATTGTTTGAAGATTCAGCACGAAAGGTGGTGACTTCTATTAGCATACAGGATGCCGGCAGCAGGTGGGAGAAGCATAGAGTTGACTGCGTGAACATAATGAACAAAGATACATGAAGAAGCCCAGATCTCCTTCCAAGTTCCCAAGAACTCTTCCGCGGTCCAATCTGGTACAAGAGGTGGACGATATTGCCAAATTGTTATGCAGGATAAATGGCGAAGCAAATGCTCACACCTTCCACACATGGATGTATGCTTTCATCAGGACCATTGAAATCAACAAAGCAGATTCAATAATCAATTGGTCGGAAATCATTAGCGACAACATTGGTGAGCAACTCCGAAACGTGAGGCATACTTTCAGCTTCAAAATGACTTCCTACTTGGTATATGCAGCAGCTTCACAAGGCATCTTCTCCAAGCTGGATAGATGTGGTGTTCTTTCAAGGACCCTATTTTCAAGTGCTACCCATAACTTATTATACCTACATGCAAGAAAGATTTCAAAGTGGTCAACGATGGATTCTTCTATGAATTCATTTGTAGGCTGGACAGAGGATCTAAAGGCCAACAGGGTGAGCAAAGAAGCGTGGGAAGTTGTGTCAAAATTGGCAGTCTCTTCATTTAGTTTGTGGATTTCACATACCTCAGGGTCACCAGCTTTTCTGGAGAACCAGTTAAGTTGCCCAGATATCCGAATGATAGATTGGTCACCATGGAGCTGAGCAGACAACTTGTGGAGATGCATGACCTTCAGTCGAAATGACACAAGTCTACGGGCTTCTTCCCGATCACTGTGGGCCATTATAGCTGCCAGAGCATTCATAGAGCTCGAGGAGTGGAAGCGAAGATGTTCTCTCGAGTATGACGAGCAAGAGTTCTTCCCGGCCAGACGGCTGAATTTGATCCATTTGGAGTAGCCAGGAAGATGATCTCCCAGGAGTACGCACATGTGCCTTCATTAGAAGATTTCTGGATGAAGTGCAAAAGTGAGTACGAGGTTAGAAAGAAAGATTTCAGCAGGCTATTAGCATGACAAGTGTTGGACTTTGGATTAGCACGGATACCTACGGATCTTAAAGATGATGGGCCTGTGTTACTTGACACATACCATCAAATGGGAGGAGATAGAGTTGTACTTCAGGAGAACGTGTAGGGGGTTATCATACGATTGAGGAAAGGTGTCTGCGCTTTGTTCAGTGAACACTTCAAAGCCCGGTTCTTGTGAAGGGATATTGCCTTGATGAAGCATTGATGAATCAAATCACGGGAAACTTCAGCATCAGGAGATTCCCTCAAGAGGAAGCATGGAGGAGAAAGCAGTAGAAGGCCTGAGAAGATGAAAGTGCACAGAAGGTCTCATTCGAAGGAGAAGATCACTTCTACGGCTATGATGTTAGTTCGGCTTCTCCAGCACCAAGTACTTCACCGATTGTTGCACCTCAGTAGGATACTACCATTCCTCTATTGAATCCGGCAACATTCATCTTCTCTCCTCAACCACTCCGTTCAGCACCTGTTCTGAAGAAACGTTGAAGCTGCAGATGGCAGAGTTTGAAAGAGCTTTGTCTTTGGATGATTCAGAGGATGGCAGCCACAACACTGTAGCGGTTTCAGATGGGGAGGAATCAGAGCAGAGAGATAGTGGTACACTCAGCAACTTCTCATTCTCGAGAAGTAATTTCTCAGAATGGTTGACTTTGCAGTTGGTTCCAGAGGCTAGAGAAGAAATCAACTTGGAGGAACACGACTTGCAGTTGCTCCTGAGTCTAAGCGGGAAAGACAGAAAACCTAAAGTTGCTAAGGTAACTTCAAGGTTGATCATTGAGGAGTCAGGGCAGAAGTTTCTTTGAGATGTCGATTCGGCAGAGGGAAGAAGAAGAAGATGAGCTCACGGCGAGAAGACATAATGAGTGACCGAGTACCCATAGGTCAAGCCACCACAGAAGGATTGAAGCAGGATACATCAGACATTGATAGATGCTCTATTCCTTAGGCTTGGCAAAGAAAAGGCGGAGAAAGTTGAACTTCAGAAAAAGTATCTCAGTTGTGCGAGATCATTGCCAAGGTTGCTAAATCTTCCACTCAGCCCATTTCAACACAGAAGCGGTGAGTGATCATCTGATGTAGGAAATGGAAGATGCAAGCAAACCGAGTAAAAGCTATGATGAATGAAAAAAGTCGATTATTCATCAAGCTTCATGTACAACTCGAGAGAGGGTGAGCCCATGCCTAAAGGTTATGAAAGATGCAGCAGATCAGCTGAAGCAACTGATGACAAGCATGGTAGATATGAACACAGTTGCTGAGAGTAACCTGAGTACTTTGGCCGAAATCAATAAGTTGCCGAGAGAAGTGTTGATTGCGGAACAGATTGTACCTAACGGATCAGTTGAGAAGGGGAAGCAGCTGGAGTTTGCAGTATCTTTCCATTTGGAGATCTGCAGAATTATGTTGAAGAGGATGCAAGGCTTGAGAGTATGACATCATCTTTACCAGACAATATCATTACTTTCACTCATGAGGAAGTGGTCGGAAATGTTACTTCATACACGGATCATTCCTAGTAGAGTGCCTAATTCCCTGGAAGGGTCTCTTCTGATGGTGCAAGGGAGAATTGATGGAGCCGTTAAGCCTTTCACGATGAATTCTATCAGCAGACTGGTGGCACTGCAGTCGGATATTGAGAAGTTTGGGCCTAGCTTGGAGGAGGTAGAAGCATGTATCAGGGTGTTGAACGAAGGATTGCTGCAGTTCAGGATAGAAAAGAAGTTGTGGCTAAGACAGATGGGAAGATGTTGAATTACATGTTCGACAAGTATATTCAGTATCAGAACAAAAAGAAGATATAGATGTTACAGCTGGCGTGTCTTTCTCTTCTACTTTTTCTTCTTCTATTTTCCACGTTCCCGGATGAAATTGTAAAACTTTAAAGTTATTGGTTTTGAAACCATTACTTTAAGTTATGTGGAACAATTCTATTAGTTAAGTGACAGTTGTGTCACTTAAAGAGGAATTAGAGGAGGATGATTGTCAGATGTTATCTTTACCTTTTGTTTATGTTTCAGTTTAGTTGAGTTTCCCATTTGTACTTTCCCTTCTACATTCTATAAGTAGAAGAAGAACCTTCGGGTTAATGATCAGAATTTGTAAGCAGCATTCTTGTGTTCCAGACTTTGTGTTGAAACCCTTGATAGCCACTTGAAGCAAAGGAATATAAAGGAGCAGAGGTTTCGGAGAACTTTGTGTCACGGTGCATTTTGTTTCTAGCTTTCTATCTTAGATCTTCTAATAAACTTTGTGTTATTTTAGATCTAGATCTGGAGTTGCCTTTGCTTATAATTTTGTGTGTTGATATCTATTGGTTTCTTCTATGTGCATGCAATCAACTCTGTTATCTATTGATTGGGTTGCACATCTTCCTATTTCTTCCTTGTGTGTTATTATTTCTTTTTCTATAAATATTTCCTTTCTTAAACATTACTTACTTGCTGCTGAGCTATCTGACTATGGTTCATGAGTTGAATAGTTAAAGTAAAACCCCATATAGATACAAGCAGAGAGTTCATGCTGGGAAATCCATGTAAAGCATGAAGGAGAAGGATTGACAAAATAAATTAAAGATACAACCCATACAGAGAAGATAGAGGAAGTCCATAACCATGCAGTGCTTGAAACACAGACTGATGAAATGGAAACTAGGGATGATTTAACCCATAATGTTGAAGAAATTATAAAAAATATTATTCATAGCATTGAAATAGAACAACCACCTAATCATGATAAAATATTGCAAGGGGATATTCCACTAGTTACTGAGCATACAAATGAGACCATATTAGATCTCACTTACCCATTGTTGTCATAAGCTAGCCTACAACCACAAGTTATCATCAGAGAATTTTTCAAAGAACCTCCAAAACCAAATTGTAGAAACATAGCCACTCAGACAACCTTGTTAGATTACTGGGTGTAGCAAAATGAAAACTATGTTAATAGGTTGCAGGGAAAATGGGAAAGGAAGAAGGAAGAATTAATCTTCCAACATTAGCAAGACATTAAAGAAAAGGAAAAGGAGCTTAAGGCTAAGGCTAAGGAGATTGCAAGGCTCAAGAAGAAGTAAGAAGATACAGTTCATGTGACCAATGAGATAGTTAAATGCAGACCACCTTCCAACATTTATGTCATTTTATTGAAATATTAGATGCTACAATTGAAGCTTACTTGTATAAATTCAGATTTTCAATTTGATATCAAGTGCATTAGAATGCCAAAATTTTCTTCAAATTATACTTAAAAATGCCTCATGAGATCCAGTTGCTATTATGTGAATTGTATATGTATAACTATGCCTTAGAATATGATAGGGACTGGATCCCCATACTTTATATTGGGGATGTTTAAATTAAGGCACCGAGTTCTTACTTTAATAATGAGTTGTATAGAGAGAAACAAATGGTTGAATACAAGAACTTATGTAAAGTGAAACCATTAATGTTAGTGGAATTTGAGGCTGGAATACAAAAGCCATGATCGAAGATTATGGAAAATACATGGGACACAAAGAAATTAAGCATTGGGTATATCATATGTGAAATGAAGCACATGAAGAATCCATAAACCACATCAAATTCAATACATGAGAGATAGCATATGCCTACAAGATGTCTTTGGCAAGAGATGACCCCCGAGATGCACAGGGGAAAGAAATGCATTCATATCATAATATCATTCCCACTTTTAGGAGGGTCAATGCATACATTGAATTTTGTATAGGATTTGGAAATTCTTGATATCTAATTGGTTATTATCCACTATATTTCACTATCATGTACCACATTGGTCTGGTGACATTCGGTTGGATGACGACATACAAGACAAGATCATGGAAAGATACAGGAGGAATGGGGGTTATTTCTTCACCAAGCTGAAGGAACATCTACCCCAGCTTTATTTCATACATTTATGCAAAGCATCATTCAGATGGAGCCAAAGAAACCTGAGGAAGGGCCACAAAAAAATGAATGAGGACATTCAAGATATCAAGTCATCCTACACGGGTAGCGTAGTGGCTTGAGTCTTTGGTTTTCTCCCGAGGTCTTGGGTTTGACTCGGGTGCCCGGGTTTATATGATGCACGTGGCTAGTAGATGATTCGTGCATCACTAGGGGATTAGTCTCACCTCATCTTGCTCAGTCATGAACCCCAACTTAGCTGCAAGTAAGTCCAAGGTAAGGTGGGTTTGGTCGTTGGGATGGGTCGTAGGGATACCCATGGTTTGAACAAAAAAAAAAATATGTTAAGTTTGGGGGTGTGATGAGTCGTTTTATTTCCTTTTTAAACACCTCATCTATTGTATTTTGTTTAGCCATTTGTACCCCTGAACTTATATTTCTCGGTGATACTGTTGAACATTTCCATTATAACTTGAACTCATGGCATAGATATTAGTTAATATAATTATTACTAAATATTACCTTATTTTGTGTATTATGAGTATGCATATATTATTTTAATTGTAATATGATGTTAAATGGTGCTTTGTATAAATGTCAACCTTGTTTGCAAAGATTTCTTTATATGCAACAACTAACATGTAGTAAAGGATCCATACATAGTAACTAATATGTAACCAAAGGAACTCATTCACAACAAATAATTCATCCACAAAAACTAACATGGAACCAAAGGAACTCGTTTGCATCGAGAATCTACAGCAAAAGGAGGTCACACACATGTATAAATTTGTAATTCTTAGGAGCTTGCACAACGTGGACACTACAACTAAGCTCGCATGTGTTTATGGAAGAAGTAATTATGAGAACAAGAAGAAGACTCAACGTCGTCACCTGATTATACATTACAACTCAAACAAATAACTAATTGATTTAACTCATAATTTAATAATTGGTTGATCGACTAATCAATTAGTTAAGTTATGTGATTGTATGATAACATCTACTAAATAGTTTTGTTACATGCATGTAGGTTTCCATATTGTTTGGTTAAGATATTTTACTTAATCCAACTGGAACTCCTAGTAGGACTATATCTCCTCACGCCTCTACTGTAATTAAAGATATAAAAAGGAAAGGTTAATGTTGTAGATGAGACATGCATAGAGAGGTCGATCCATAGATAGATAATTTGTTGTATTTTCCACTTGTAATCTGCATGCTGATGAAATAAGAATATGAGTTCTGTTAAATTTTTGTAGAAACATGCCTTAGGAGGGATTAACACCCAAGGCAGGGCCCACTTGTGGTTTTCTAACCATCTCCTTTTGTTTGTTACTTTAATTCATTGGATGGTTAGAATTACAACAGCTTATTCCTTTATCTATATTATGTTTTTACATGCTTTGCCATTAGCCATAGTTTTTAGTTTTAGCCATAAGCTAGTTCATTTCCAGCACTTTTATTTCCTAATCATAGTGACAACAATTTACCTTTATACCTCCCAAACATCTATAACTATGCATACAACACTAGAAATATTGAAATTTTACGTCCCTAGGTCTGATAATTAAATGACTATAGATTGATGAACAACATATTAATTGTTGCAAGTTAATTTACACCACCAATGTGAAAAATGACAAAGAGGATGCTTTGTATGAATTCCTAAAAGCATCATCACACTTGCATATATACTTTTGTAAATTAAATGAAGCACTCGCAAACTAGAATGTTTACAAGGTAGACTTGGAAGCATTCATTCCCACTCTTGCGAAGACAATGAATAATATCCTAAGGTATGTCTAATTGGATATTCTACTCCACAAAATCAAAGTAACCTAGATAATTCCACCTCCACCTTTCACTCCGGTTAGCCAGACTAACCGAAGCCAAGCATCCCAAGCAACAATCATAAGAAAGAGGAACAACACAATTTTGTTGCGGAGTAATAAAAATTGAAGTATAATGGCACAAAAAAATTGGTATTTGACGCATGCCCATATAGATTAAAACCATGAAAAGGTGGTCTATGAGGGAGTTTCCACATATTAAAGACCCGAAAGAGTGGTTTGTTGGAAAGTCTACTTAATTAAAAATCTAAAAGGGCATTTAAGTAGTGTATAGGGGATGAAAAGCGGTAAGTAGTGTCCTTTGTGCCAAACATGAGCGAGAATATCATAATGCACAACATAATTAGTATTCAAAACAACTCGAAATAGTAGCACAAGAAATTTCTTAGATCATCAAGGTCGTTTTGTCTCTGGACAAGACAATTATTTAAGTCTGGGAAAGTGTTGCGAGTGTAAAAAGAATTAAAAAGCTGACATGAATGTATTTTGTATGATTGTGCAATCATATTTCATATGTATAATCCAGATAAGAAAAATTAAAGAAGATAGAGTGCTCTTTTAGGATAGATAGAGAATGTGAAGAGCCTCTTTTTATATGAAAGGAAAAAGAAAGAAGTGGCAAATCAACAATCACATGTTTTGTATAAAACTATGTAAGTGCAATGCACAAAAGGTTGATCTTTGATCCTAATATAATTTCATCTTGATTCTTGTAAGTTCTATTCTAAATCATGTATGTGTTCGATTCAAAAAGTATTCCTATTTATTTTTATACACAATCTTGATCTTTGTCTCTCTCTTCTTTGAATTATGTATATTCATTAGCTATTGCGTAATTGTGAATTAAGTCTTGTTACCTCTTCGTGCATTGTCTAATGCAAACAATATGAGTTAATCTAGACTACAACTCATTGCAAGTCCTAATGTCATGATCCAAAGACCTCTGCTAACATAACTCATGAACAATTTTTTTGATTCATTTCATTTTCCTTAAACTTCCAAAATTGTCATCAAATGCCACTAAATGTGAATCGGAGTTTGAATTTTTAGAGAGTGATAGGTCGCAATTTCAACAAACATGCTTTAAAACATGTTGGAAGACTATGAAGCATCAACTATATTGGTGCATGACAAATATTTAGTAGTGGACAAACCGCTAATGAAAATCATTAGATATATATTAGTATGGTTACAAACATATGATCCAAGCTTTCGATTAGAAGTTATAAACAAGTATTCCATCTAGATGTGCTCCCCGCCCACAAGAGATATGTCCATGTGATTCAAGGTTGTAGGGATGAGGATAATTTCCCTTTCCCCACAACGACTATGTAATTAATGCCATCCTCGTTTTGCATAGGATATTTATTAATATTATATATCATGTACTAACAATTATGAGAAATTTTTGAGAATGCCAAAACTTAACAAAGTGAAAAAAAAGCCCTAGGTAATTTGTGGAAAACTCATGAGGATTTTTAGTATGGGCTCATGAGTTCATACCAAAAATGCACCTACAAATAGTCAAAACATTTTTTTAACTTTTACATTCAATTTTTAAGTGATTTTATTTGCTCTGCTAAAACACATTTGATCATTTGTTTGATGTGATGCAATTTTAGTTGATTTTGAAAAGGATTTGAGGGGTGAGGATGGTTTTTCTGATTTATTTTAGGATCTCATTTTGAAATCTTATTTTGTCCCTTTTTTCAACTTGGGTTTTAAAATTAAAACGTTGTTTTATAGGGTTTATACTTTATAGTTAGTAATATGAGGAGAAATTTGAGGGGTTGGAAAACATGAATATCAATCAAAGGGGTGTGAGAAGCAAGAGAAACATTAACAATAGGAAAAGTATGAGGAGAATCGAGTGAATAAATATTTGAAATGACTCCATGACTATAAAGAAGGTGATCCTTGAAGTGTTTGACCATCATTACTAGCATTCAAATATCCATAGTTCATCGTATAGGTATTATATCCTATAACAATCCCATTAGTAGTGTCTCAACCTTGGGTTTGATATTGGAGTTTTGATAGCATATTCAACAATTCGGATTTTTCAACAAGTGTTTTCTAAGGTTGACTAAACTTGATTCTTTCTTGGTCATTTGAAGAAACTTGTTTCCATTTACTACTATATCATTCAATAACAACTTGACAAACATTTATAACGCTATAATTTTGGGAGAAGCGTAAAATTTAAGAGAATGTAAAATTACATGATCAACACAAGCATCATTTTGAGTACCCATTTTCTTTTCCACACAAGTTCTAGCATTAATTGAAATAATTTCAACAAGATCATCCAAATTGGATTTTAACCTAACATTTCTTGTCGTTGGAGTCTTAGATCGAATCAATTTGGATGGCATGAAATATATAACATGTAAAGAACAATATGAAACCAATATGACACACAATAAAAGATTGGGAACAAATGAAAAGAACCCTACTACAATCAAGTCTATCACTAGGACAGAAGATCCCATTCCTATAAGACTACATGAACAAGGGGGAACTATAAGTATTGTATGTTCAAAAAGTGAGGGTTCACTAAAAAGGAAAACACTTAAGAGTTGGATGTTCAATGTAACTTGGATTCACTAAAATGTAGATGTAGAAATTGGTTCACCACGATAATGCACTAAACTAACCATGTCTAATTGTAATTAGATTTAATTTTGATATAAATAAATGAATCATACCCAATTATAAAAATAAGGACAATCCAAGAACGTAAGAAGATATAAATAATTGAAATTCTTAAAATAAGACTAGTGTATTTGGGTTGGAGAGAGATGCATGGTTATTTACAAAGCTAAAGACAATAGAAACAAGAACTGGAAAACATGTCTAGATAGTAAGATGAAACAAATCCAAAAAAATTAGGTGAAAAACTCAAATAAATCATGGGAAAAAAACACCTTTAACAAAGTTATATCACTCCTTTAGTGACAGAACCGAGACTGTAGCGGTATAATTTTAGCAATTGTTAGATACCAAAAAGCTAATTGGATGAACTTTTACTCTTTTTATAAAAACCTCGCTCACCTTTTTATAATTGGCTATGAATCAATAAGAAACAAATATCCCTCCTTAAAATCTTAATCAATATGCAAGACTTTGCAAAACAATTTTAAAAGGGGTAGTGGGGTGGATTTGTGGGTGTGCCTCATTCAAACCCCTTGTATGGAACATGCTTTGAAATATCTTGTATAGTGAAATTTAGCAGACAACCTAGTGTAATGAAATCGTCCCAACACTTATTTTTTCAATGCACACAACAAATGGGAAATGATATATGATCCTATAATTTTTTTGGCACAATGGCATTCTTGAAACAAATAAATTCCTTATAATCTCCTGGTGTGTCCCCTAAAAGCACTAATGCATTCATGTACTTATAGAATTTTTAATTCAAATTAGGACCTTAATGGTGCATAAGCTAACACACTATAGGTGGAAAATTTTGGTAAATGACAATGAAACCCAATTGACCCAAAACATGATTTAAAAGGGTCCACCCAAAAGGGTGACCAAAATTATAGTGATATTGTTCTTGATAAAATGCCTAGAATAGCTTTAAATATGTGGAAGAGAGACAAACCTAGGGGGAGATAAAAAGGAGAGCGAGAAACATAAAGGGGTAAATAGGAAATAATGGGAAGAGTCAACAAGAGAAGGATAGAATCATAACTATCAAAAGTTGAGTAAAAACAAAAAACGTGTTATAAGTTAAACAACACAAGGAACATGTGCCAATAATAACTTAATCTAGACAAGTAATCAATAAACACACAAATTATCAAAATTAGGTGTCTACATTACTATATAATTTGAGAATTCTATGTAGTTAACTAAGGTATTATATATTAAGAGTTTCGTGTTCTTCTCGTGGCACTATATTATATGTACTTGATGAAGTGTAACTAAAAGTTGCAAGATTTCTTCCATGTTAGTCTACTATTAAATTACATATTCATATATTTGTAAATTATTATATATATAACCTACAATTTTTCTAATAGGTTGTCTCTTAAAAATATGGATTGTATAAGCTTGAAATCTCTAATTATATTCATGTTATTGTTCTATATTATTTAGTACACAAAGATAATTTATAATGAAGTTTATGGTAAAAATAAGCAAGATTTTAAATCTAACATTAATGGTGTCCTTTCCTTCACTTGTGTCTTAAGAGATTATATGACAACAATATGCATTAGAAACTTCCAAAGATATAAAATTATGAGATACATTGTTAGGTAACCTCATCCCATATTGATTAAAAATCTCAAAAATATGAGCATTGTAATATGATTGACATAACGTAGAAAGAATTAGGTATTCTCATTAATAAAAGAAAAATTACAATATCATTTTGCAAAGGGAAGCAAGTTCACTTTATCAAATTACACCGAGACTTGGGACTTAGTTTGATGGTTTTGAGGGGTTAAACAATGCATGGAATGGGAGGCAATGGAGATCAAAATGTGTTCATCAATATATATTAAAATGCACATGTTGTTAACCATCATCATCACAAGGAAATGTAATTTGACTAGGAATGCTTATTTAGGCAATAAAATTACCCCAACACTCTCAACTAGTATAAGATGTTTGTGCCTCGCCTATAGATAAGTTACCCATGAGACTCACCATTTTTGGGATACCACCTTCCTTTCCAAAAGGGAGAATTTTGTTTCGTGCCAATGAGCACATGGGATAGGGGCTAGTGGAGATCAATATCACATAACTACTAGAAAATAGTATTAAATTTGAGTGAGTAACAATGGTAGAGGACATGAGGTCACCGAACTCTAGAAGTTTATCAGCTTATGTGATATTATTTTATAATGTTTGGTGAAATTTTGTAGTATCCATTTTAAAGTATCTATAACGCTTCATAAATTAGGTTATAAAACAAGTTTCTATAAGTCCAAACATCAATTTTGTCATCAACTATTGTGGTCTCATTTAGTTGTCTTTAGAACAAAACTAATGATATAATGATATTGTGAGTGAATATCATTGCATTATATGGCCAAAGTAGATATTGTGAGAGGAAAAATGACAAATTTTGCATAGTTTTCATTATTTATATGGTAAAAGTTAACTATTAACTAAACATCCCTTAATTAAATTAAGCCACCAAAATTTCCTTACATTAAATTTCATTTTATAGACACATGTTATAATACATGTAATGATATAGTTTGGTATGCCATGCATGCACCTATAGACCACACAAATGTGATTAATTATATTGGTAATAAATGTGTCATCTTCTATTTTACAAAAACCACTTTTAAAATAAGTTAGTTTAATATATTTGTCATGATTAAAATGAAAATGATAATAACACCTCCTTAGTCTAATGCTAAATTTCTAGCAGATATGTGACATTGACTTCATTTTAATCTCTCCCATGTGCATGCTAAAATGGAGTAGAATTATCCCTTTGGAATGGGAAGGTGATATCCCAAAAAGGTGTGTCCCACAGAAACTCATCTCTTAGCGAGGCATGGAAATGTCAAGGCGTTAGAGAGTACAAGGACAATTTTATTTCCTAAATAAACATGCTCTTGGCCAAATTTCATTTCCTTGGGATGAAAATGGTTAGCAATGAGCACATGGGATGGGAGCCAGTGGAGATTAAAGTGTGCTCGTTGCTAACCATTGTCATCCCAAGGAAATATAATTTTCCTTGAGTTCCTATTTAGGCAACAAAATTTCCCTTTACTCTTTGAGGACATGATATGTTCATGCCCTACTTAGTAATAAGCTACCCACAGGACCCACCTTTTTTATGGGATACCACCTTCGCAACTCGAATGGAGAATTTTGTTCCATCTCAATGAGCACATGGGATGGGAGATTGTGGAGATTAAAATGAGATCAATGTCATAAAATTGTTATAAATTTAGTGTTGGATTGAGGAATTAGCGATGGTAGAGGACATTAGGTCACAAAACATTAAATTTTTTATTAGTTTTCATATATTATTTTATAGTATATGATGAACAAATAGTATTATCTCATGAAATTTAACAATATCCATTTAGCACTATATGTAATGTTTCATAATCCAAGTCAGTAAAACAAATTTTCATTAGTACATGCATCAATTTGTTCATCAATTGTTGGGGTCTCATTTAGTGTTCTTTAGGAACAATGGCTAATGAAAGTGATATTACAAGTGAATATCAATGCATTATATGGAAAAATCATATATTTTGAGTGGAATAACCTGGCAAGGTTTGCATTATTTATATGGGAGAAAGTTAACTAACAAAACATGCTTTCATTAAATTTTATTTTATAGACATGTGTCATTATACATGGAAAAATATAGTATGGTATCCATACATGCATGTATAGACCCAAAAAATGTGATTAATTTTGTTAGTGATAAACATGTCATCTCCAATATTTCAAAAATCACTTTTAAAATAAGTTAGGTTAATACATTTGTCATAATTAAAATGAAAATGATAATAAAATCAATCTCATTCTAATCTCTACCAGCCCCACTCCCATGTGCTCACTAAAGCAAAACAAAATTCTATCTTAAAGAGGTGGGTCATGCGGGTAACCCGTGTCTAAGTAGGGCATGAACATGTAAGGCCATCGGAGAATACATGGGAAATTTTTCTACCTAAATAGGAAGACTATTTTGTTGGGATGGTGACAATTAAAATTGAACACATATGATGGGGACAGAGGAGATTAAAATGTACTTGATGTTAATTGTTTCCATCTAAAGGAAATTTAATTTGATTTGGAGTTTGCCTATTTACACAAAGCATAATCACCGATGTGCTCTTTGATGGCTTGACATGTACATGCCCCTCTCATAGATAAGATACCCATGAGACCCACCTTTTCCGGATACCACCTTCCCAACCCAAAGGGATAATTCCTTTCCATTTCAGCAAGCACATGGGTTGGGAGTTGGTGGAGATTAAAATAAGATCAATGTCACAAATGCTAGAGATCTATCATTGGAATGAGGGATTAACAATGGTTGAGGACACTAAGTCACAAATTTCTAGAAATTCTATCGGTTATGTCATACTCTTTTATAGTATCCGGTGAACAAATAGTATTATCTAGTGAAATTTTAATAGTAACCATTTTACAATATCCATAACACTTCGTAAACCAGTGGCAAAATAATTTTTCATCACCCAAGTATTGATCTATTCATCAACTATTGTGGTCTCATTTAGTGGTCTTTAGGAACAATGACTAATGATATATTGATATTGTGAGTGAATATTAAAGCATTATACATACAAAACAAATATTTGAGAGGAATAATCGACAAGGTTTGCATGTTTTGCATTATTTATATGTGAGCAAGTAAACTAGCAACCAAAACTTCACTTAATTAAATTTATCAATCAAAATGTCCTTTCATAAAAAAAAAAATTTATGGCCTTGTGTCATAATACATGGAATGATATAGTATAGTATGGCATACATGCATCTATATACCACACAAATGTGATTTATTTTCTCAATGATAATCTTGTTACCCTTTATTTTTCAAATTTTAGTTTTAAAACAAGTTGATTTAATAGATTTTCCTTGATTGAAATGAAAATGATAATAACATCTCATTATTTCAATGCTAAATTTCTATAAGTTATGTGACATTGATCTTATGTTAATTTCCACTATCTCATATCCCATGTGTTTTCGAAATGGAATAAAATTCTCCCTTTGGGTTACAAATGTAGTATCCCAAAAAAAGGTGGGTCTCGTGGGCATCTTATCTTTGAGCAAGGCATGAACATATCGGGTTGTCAAAGAGTACAAGGGATGATTTTATTTCCTAAATAAGAATACTCCTGGACATTACATTTCTTTGGGATGGTGATAGTCAACAAGCACATGGAATGGGCATCAATGGAGATTAAATTTTACTTAATGTTAACGGTTGTCATCCCAAGTAAATGTAATTTGACTTGGAGTTTTCCTATTTATGAAACAAAATCACTGTTGTACTCTCAATCGTCCGACATGTTCATGCCCCACTCAAAGATAAGTTGCCATGGAGTCACCTTTTCTTAGGATACCACCTTCCCATCCCAAAGGCGAGAATTTGTTTTGTTTCACCAATCACATGGGATGGGCATTGATTGATATTGAAACAAGGTCAATGTCACAAAACTATTATAAAGTTAGTGTTAGACTAGGGTACTACAATGGTGTATGACATTAGGTCACATAACTCTAAAAGTTTATGGTATTTGGTGAATAAATAGTATTATCTTGTGAAATTTTACAATATCCATTCAATGGTATCTATAATGCTTCATAAACCAGGGTGCAAAATAAGTTTATGATTGTTTAGGCATTAATTTGTTCATCAAATGTTGTGGTCTTTGAAAAAATGGCTAATGATAGTGATATTATGAGTCAATATCAATGCATTATATGGCCAAATCAAATATTTTAAGAGGAACAACTAGCGAGGTTTGCATAATTTGCATTATTTATATGGGAGCAAGTTAACTAGAAATCAAAATGTCTCTTAATTAAATATAGCAACCAAAATGTCCTTTCATTACGGTTTATTTAATAGATTTGTGCCATACTACATAGAATGATATAGTATGGTATGTCATACATGCATCTACTGAGACCACACAAATGTGATTAATTTTGTCGGTGATAAACGTGGAACCTTCTATTTTTCAAAATTTTCTTCTAAAATAAGTTAGTTTAATACTTTTGTCACAATAAAAATGATAATAACACTCCTTATTCAAATGTTAAATTTCTAGTAGATGTGTGACTTTCATCTCCATTGGTCCCCATCCCATGTGATCAATGAAATGGAACGAAATTATCCCTTTGAATTGGGAAGGTGGTATCCCCAACGAAGGGTTAGATTTGGAGGCCGCTTATACCTATCAAACAATTTTAAGGTGACAGTAAATTTCTAATATCACCCTTCAAAAATACAAAACGACATTATTTATATACTACTGATGAAAGATATAAAATAATATTTTATATTTATTTAGCTATTTTCAATATATATTTATATAGTTTACATATAAATCTATATCTATATAGTTTACATATAAATCTATATCAAAAATGACGGTCACATTAGAAATATGCAAATTGCATGTGACGGTTATTTCAATTATTTCGCAAGTATTTTACTTCTAAAATCACCAAAAATGTCTAAATAACCATCAAATTTAACCCATGTTCCCAACAAAAAGGTGGGTTCCACATGGATCTTTTCTTTGAGCGAGGAAAGAACATCTCGGGTCATGAAAGAGTACAAGGGAAATTTCACCACTTAAATAGAAAAACTCCTAGTCAAGTTACATTTCCTTGGGATGATGATAGTTGACATCAAACACATGGGATGGGAGCTGGTGGAGATTAAAATGTTCCCATTGTGAACCTTTTCCAACAAAAGAACATGTAATTTGAATCAGAGTCTACCTATTTCAAGTAATCACATATGTACTCTTTGACAACTTGACATGTTCATGCATCGCTCGAGATAAGTTACCCACAAGACAAACCTTTATTTTATTCTATTGGGATACCACCATCACAACCAAAAGGGAGAATTTTGTTTTGTTTTAGTGATCACATAGGATTGGTTCGGTGGAGATTAAAATGAGATCATGTCAAAATTTCTAGAAATTTAATGTTGGACTAAGGACTACTAGCAATGGTAAAGGACATTAGGTCACATAACATTAGCCCATTGTGAACCTTTTCCAACAAAAGAACATGTAATTTGAATCGAGTCTACATATTTCAGTAACAACATCACCTATGTACTCTTTGACAACTTGACATGTTCATGCATTGCTCGAGATAAGTTACCCACAAGACAAACCTTTTATTTTATTCTATTGGGATGCCACCGTCACAACCCAAAGGGAGAATTTTGTTTTGTTTTAGTGAGCACATGGGATTGGTTCGAGTGGAGATTAAAATGAGATCATGTCAAAATTGGTAGAAATTCAATGTTGGACTAAGGGACTAGCAATGGTAAAGGACATTAGGTCACATAACACTAGAAATTTTATCAGTTGTGTGATTTTATTTTATAGTATCTCGGTGATCAAATAGTATTATCGGATGAAATCTATAATGCTTCTTAAACCAAGCTACAAAACAAGTTTCCATCATTCTTGGGATCAATTTGTTCATCAACTATTACGGTCTCATTAAGTGGTCTTTAGGAACAATAGCTAATGATATACTATTATTGTGAGTGAAAACCAATGGATTATACGTCTAAAGTAGATATTTTTAGAACAAATAGTAGGGTTTGCATTATTTATATGGGAGAAAGTTAACTAGCAACCAAAATATCCCTTAATTAAATTTAGCAACCAAAATGTCCCTTAATTAAATTTAGCAACCAAAACATCCTTACATTAAATTTAATTTTATATAGTTGTGCCATAATACGTGGAATGACATGGTATATTATTTTGTACATGCGTCTATAGACCACTCAAATGCAATTAATTTTGTTGGTGATAAATGTTTCACCTTCTATTTTTCAAATTTTGTTTCACAAATAAGTTAATTTGATACATTTTTCATAGTTGAAATGAAAATGAGAATAACATCTCAAATTTAAGTTTAGTTATTGTATCTCCATAAAGGCCAATATAGTTTCATTGATGGTAGGGCACATTTGAAGGCTATTGAAAGTTAGGTAATCTCGAATGTTCAAATCAATGTTTGATCAACCTAACAACCTAACACTCATATGAGGGCATGGAGGAAGGCATGTAGTCATCATCCAATTGTTATTTGATAGCTGGTCTTGTGATGAAACACCAAGAGGGGGCATTCTTAACACAAATATCCTTGTCAAAACCATGACATGCTTAGTAAGACACCTAAGACAACCACCTAAAAGTAACCAACTATAGTTAGATGATCGAAGAACAAACAAGTGTCAACAAACCAAAGATTTTCAATCATATTCATTTGGATTCAACAAAAATCATGAACAATAGGGGTTGTACACCAATAGTTTCTAAGAAGAAGCTGCTACCTAAGAGGAAATAGGGAAGAGATGAGAGGAACTCGGCTACAAAAGGAATCACCATAAAAGGTGGTGTGGCTTATCGGGTTCCACATAGCATCACACCCAACCATAAGAGAGCCAAAGCTTTGAGCTTTACAACCTGTGCACTTATCTAGTTAAACCCACCTAACCTCGCAATAAGAAATGCCACTCACACAAATACCCTTTTCTTGCAAAATGGCCCTCAAATCTAAGGAAAATGAAAGCAAAAGTGTCTCCAAATATCACAAATTCCTTGTTGAAGACCCTTTTCAATGGGTATCTTTGCTTCTTCCTCGAACAAACAATCACCTTTTATCAAAATGAGTAAAGAAATCCAAATAGATGAATATCTTTTGCTTCATCCTCGATAAAGAATCACCTTTTATCTAAATGGGTAAATCAATCCAAATTCTTGTGAAAATGCCAAATATTTTGATCAACATGAAATTTTCGATATGTTTATGGGCCACCTTGTTAGCCTTTGCAAACACAACACATTTTATCAAAAGAAGTAAATCAATCCAAATTATTGTGAATAGGCCAAATATTTTTCTCGATATTTGTGGTTCGCCTTGTTAGCCCTCGAAACAACCTTCTCAACCCTACCACATGGGCTTGAGAATTCATCTTTTCTTAACCCCGCATCCAAACCTTGTCTTATTCAAGTCCATGTGTAGCATTTTTATGCCTACAAACCAATCCACCTCATTCATTCAACATTATTGCATACTACATTAGAAAACGAAACAAATCCCCTAATTGCCCCTAAAAAATCTCTTATAAGAATGTTTTCGAGTTAAGAAGTCTTTCTTATTATCAATACATTGATCCGGAATAAAATTGAATCAATAGAAGCATTACCAATCTACTCTATATTGTTAGACATGAATGATGTTATGGCCCCACTAGGATGTTCAACTATAGCTCAACAACAACACTATCAAATTAACATGAGCGCCAACTACTATGATGACCACATTTTGTTGCTAGAAAAAGTAACCCTAGTCAAATTTTAACACCATTTTTGCAAGGAAAATGGATATAACCAGCCATGGTTCAAAACAATGGTTTTTCACATACTCGACGAAAAAAACTTTTATTCACTTGTGCATTGCCTATTTGCTTTTATATGCAATTGTCCATAAGGTCAAAAATCATTCTCCCATGACTTCATCAACTCATAGAGCTCACCATCTCTATCATTACACATTTGACTATTAGAGATATCACCTCTTTAAAATATCATAATACTACCTCTTTAAAATATCCCTTTGTGTATCAATCAAATGGTTGTGTTCAAATAAAGTCCTAACGCTACCAAGTTTCTCAAGACAACCTTTGTAGAATCATTGATTGTGATTATAAGTTAGAATCTTTTGATAAAGGAAGTCCAACTTTACACTTCATTCAACTATGCACATGATAGGCTTCCATTTGAGAGGTTTCTTCCTCCTAATAACATAATTACCCCCAATAATGAACTTCGAACTCATGAAGTCTTGCATCACCATGATGAAATTCAAATACTTACTTTATGTTGCTAACACTTTGATTCTTATACTTATTTGTTCCATTTAAATAAATCGGAAGTAACAAATAGAGAGTGAGCAAGCTCAAACGTAGATATAGTGTTTGCATTTCACATTAAATATACATATATAATAATGGATTTTCTCCAAGGTCAAACATAAAAAAAAAGTGTTTGAATTTCAATATATATACTAATAATAGATTTTTGTAGTCTCAAATATAGAAAAGATGTTTGAATTTCACTATTATATAAATTTCTAATTTTCTCTCCTACTGATCTTTTGCGTAAGGAGTTGTGATTTGAAATTATGATTCCACCTTCACAACTCGCAATTTTACCAATATCGCCCTCTTCCAATTTTTTTGTGGTTGGATGGTATAACCAAAGCATCTCCAAACCTTAATCCAAACCTAACCACATCTATAACCCTTATCACACAACCTGTCTTGAATTACTATTGTTTATTTAAACTATTAGTGGTTCACACAAGTAAACTAACAAAATAGTTAATGTTTTCAGCCCAAGATTCTTATGTTTCGTTGGCATTAAGTAATGGAAGAAAAACTTAATATAAATACTTCATGGCATTCCTAACATTTCTAGGGTTAATGTACCTCATAGTGGACATAATACATGATTACACAATACCCGTAGTTGTCATGGTTCTTGATCATAAAGTGTTCTCAATAGCCATTCAACTTTTACCCAATAATAAGGAAAAACATTTGATTGCATTATGACCGTAAAATTCACAACTCTTAGATACAAATATACAAGTATTATAACCTTTTATTACTCCCAAAGACAATAAATATTGCATCCCTTCAACTAAATAATTCCAACTTTTCATCCAATCAAATGTTTATATTAGCATTTTATTCACAAATTGTAAGGTTTGATATTAGATAATAAGAGGAATATTCTTTGAAGTTATCTCCATTCATATATTTTTATGCCATGCCGTAACTTTACAATACAAATTCATAGCTAAATCAATAATAAACAATTATTAATTATTTAAACCCACAACAACAATTAATATACACATACACTAGCAATAACTCAAGTATAAACACAATGAACTAATATTATATAAATTAAGTGGATCTAGTCTCATAATTAATAATTAATCAATACACAAATAAACTATTATTTTAATATAATATTGCATAAATAAACTAAAGCCAGTCCCATGATAGTTAATAAACACAAACATAACTCATAACATAACACTATAACTATAAATGGTTGTGCAGAAAGTTTCTTTGAAGGTAATAGGGGCAGAGGGATCCTCTATCCTCTTTCCTCTACATCTTGGTGGTTGAATCTCTAAGCAGATTTATCAAATACAAAGTTAGCTCGGGTCGTTTGCAGGGTCTAAAAATTATTGATGAGTCTGATCCAATGTCACATCAACAATTTGCAGATGATACATTCTTATTCAGTAAGGCGAGTATTCAAGAAGAAATCGAGCTAAAATCCTCTCTTGGTATCTATTCTATTGTTGCTGGTCAGGAGGTAAGTCTTCCAAAATCTGTCATTTTCTTTTTTAATGTTTGTCCAAGATTGGAGATCCGTATTCTCAATATCTTCCGATTCAAGAAGGGAAATCTCCGGATGAAATATTTGGGAATTCCTCTCTTTAAAGGAGCCGGTAGAGGTTCTCTTTGGAAGGATTTTAGCTCTTTAAGGTATATTACAATCTTGGAAAGGCATATGGCTTTCTCTCATTGGTCAAGCCGCTAATTAAATTTGTCTTGAATGCAACCCCCATTTATATGCTCTCCATTCTTAAGATCCCCAAAGGTATTCTTGATAAGCTAGTGAGCATTATGAGGAAATTTCTTTGGCAAGGGATTGAAGAAGATAAAAAAATTCCTCTCATCAGTTGGGACACTCTTTCTAAGCCTAAGGATCTCGGTGGGGCAGGGATCATTAATCTAGGTAAACAAAACCTTGCCCTAGGTGCTAAATTGGTCTAGTAGTTACTCTTTAATCCTAGCAAAGTGTTATGAGCAAGATAGTGGAAAAGAAATACTTGAGCTCCTTTGCCAAATTCAATTCTTCGAGTGGATAATCCTCCCTCTGGCTCGCATATTTGGAATTTTATGGTTGCTTGTAGAGATATGTTTTTGAATTCTCTCCTAGAAAATTGGAAATGGTGAAAATGCCAAGATTTTGGGATGACTCCTAGAATGGCTTTCCTGCTTTGAATGAGATTCTAGAATTGCAAGAGTTAAAAAGAATCTTAGTTGCAGAATGGGGATCCAGAGTTATTGATTATGGAGTAAGGCCAACTCATACTCCTTGTCCCTTGGTTTGGAAGGATTTGAGCATTTTAATGTCCCAGCTGAGGCAATTTCCAAGTTGAAAAAGAGTTGGATAGTAGGATTCTAGGTATATCTTCATATGATGATGTGATCCTTTGGACAGCTGTTGTGTCGGGTGAATACACATTTGGATGCGGATATAAAAAATTGATGAATGATGTAGGAGCGGAAGATAATATTTGGTTAGATTGTTGGTCTAATTTTTGTCCTCCGAGAGCTAGATTTTTGTTTGGATGGCTTTCAAGGGGAAGATTCTCACTCAAGGCAAAGAAAATTGGGGTTGCTTGGCCCTACAAGATGTGTTCTTTGTTTGGTTGAAGAAGAGGATAGGGATCACCTTCTTGTCCATTGCCCCCGTTTGCGAGAGAAGGGTGATATTGGTTATGTACTCACGAATATTCCTTGGGTTCAACCGAGATCTTTGCCGGAAGTTCTTACCTGGCCTAAAGGTAATCCTTGTGATGCTCTCTCTTCTATTTGGATTTGTAGTCCTATCCTTCTAATCGCATCTGTGGTGGGAAAGAAATAAGAGGATTTTCAGAGAAGAAATTCACACTGTGGAGGAAGTGTTAAAAAGATTGGATTGGGCAATTTCGAGAAAATGTGTCTTCTTTCTGGAAAAGAGGAAATGCTTTCACAAAGAGGGACAAAGAAATTCAAAAGAATTGGCCAAGTATTTTAAAGCCAAGTGATGGTGCTATAAAAGTGGATTCCGATAGTCTTTCCAGAAGAAACGCCGTTAAATGGTCATGTCCTAGTCTGGTTCCTTCAAGTTAAATTTGGACGGAGTTGCTAGAGGTAATCCCGGGGCTTACGGTGTTGATTGTATTATCAGGAATGATGGAGGTATTTTAATTATGGCAGCTACATTTAAGCTAAGGGATGGATCGTGCAATATGGCGGAACTTCAAGCTCTGGAATTAGGCATTGAGTTGGCTATCTCCCTTAATATTAATAACCTTCAAATAGAAGGTGATTCCCAAGTTATAAATAAAAAGCACATTCCCAGAGAGTTGACTTAGGAATTAGGAGAATTATTAATCGGCTATCTCATGTCACTTCTTGGAGTATCAAGCATGTGTATAGAGAGTGCAATAAATGTGCAGATCTCCTAGCAAATAACGGCATTGAGCGAATGGGCCCGGTCTTGCAAATCTTTTAAATGATGATCTGGAGGGGAGGATTTGATTTTTGTTTATGGCTTGGCACGAGTGAAGCGGGGTGGCTAGCTTTTTTATGTATTGTCCTTTGGTTTGTTCTCATTTCGTGCTTGCCTTTTTACTCACCATGGATAGTCCAAGGTTGCCCTTTTTGCTCTTGGCTAGTATTAGCAAGGAAATGTCCTTTCATTTTGCCATAACGGATAAGAGATTGAAAACAATCTTCAATTTAGTTCCTGAGGAGGATGTTTGGGTGGTTCAGAAGGTGATTGAAGAGAGTTATTTGGAAGCGCAAGGTCGCCCTAGTGTTCACGGTGAAGTGGCGGCCACTTTTGTGCATCATCTCCTTAGTATCCATCCCAATAAGAGGGACGCTATTAACATGGCGATTCACTGGATTAAGCCAAAGCATCGTGTTAATCTCGAATCGAGGTGGGGAGAGCCAACATGGCTTTTTGGGTTGCTGCACGAGAGTGCATTTCTTCTCGGGACAGATGGATTGAAAAAGGTTTTTAAAGAATTGGAAAAACATCACGTGGAAGTTTTGGTTTTCACTAAAAATTTGGTTAATTTCTGCAAGCATAAAAAAAGAGGTGAGCGTCTAAAGAATCCTAACCTAGGCTGTGATTAAAGAGCCTATCGACCCGGTTTCGACATGGTGGACTGATCTCCGTGCTTCGCAAAGGATGCATATGATTTTCGTGGTATAAGGCGAGTCATGTGCTATGGTCGTGGCTTCTCCAAAGGATCGGGATTGCTAGAGATTCTTATCTTTGTTTCATTCGACTCTAAGGCATAATGCCTCTTGTTTTTGTAAGCCCTTATATATAGTAGCATTATCTATAATTTTTGTTGGTTCGACCTTCTTTGCTGGTTTTTGTTTCTGTACCCCCAACCCTTTTTGTATGGTTGTTTGTCTGGTTAACAAATGTTATCATCTGAGGTTTCTAGCCTCTTCTAATTATAAAGGGTACGGGCCCTTTCCACCCAATTTTTCTATTAAATAAAACATAACACTAACTCATTTTTATTTTCTAAATGTGCTTCCAAACAATCAAAACAATTTTTTTAAAACATTTGTAACTATAAACATCCATGGGGAAGTTCTAATTTTCACTAGAAATTTGGTCGATTTTTGCAAGAATAAAAAAAGAGCTTTTGAGCATTTGAAGTATCCTAATTTGACTACGATTAAAGAGCCTATCGACCCAATTTCAACATGGTGGACTAATGTCAAGACTTTGTGAGAGGGTGCATATGATTTCTGTGGTATACGGCGAGCGGCGGTGCTATGGTCGTGGCTTCTCCGGAGGATTAGGGATTGCCAGAGATTCTTATCTCTATTTCGTTCGACTCTGAGGCATAATGCCTATGTTTCTATAAGCTCTTATATCTAGTAGCATTATCTATATTTTTTGTTGGTTTGATCTTCTTGGCTGGTTTTTGTTTCCGTACTCTCAACCCTTTTTGTATGGTCATTTTTCTGGTTAGCAAATGTTATCATCTAAGGTTTCTAGCCTCTTTGAATTGTGAAGGGTACAGGGCCTTTCAACCCAATTCATCTATCAAAAAAATAAACATAACACTTAACTCATTTTTATTTTCTAAATATGCTTCCAAACAATCAATACAATTCTTTTTTAATCATTTGCAACTATAAACATCCACCTTTACAAGTCAAAATGTTTAATTTCAACTACAATATCTTCACTAGTAAGAAGCCACCACGTGGCACTTATTTTATTA
This sequence comes from Taxus wallichiana var. yunnanensis, assembly GCA_018340775.1. Classification (NCBI taxonomy): domain Eukaryota; kingdom Viridiplantae; phylum Streptophyta; class Pinopsida; order Cupressales; family Taxaceae; genus Taxus; species Taxus wallichiana. Next base: position 838,390,266 of record CM031238.1, read on the forward strand.
ATGCATTTCAAACTATTTTAAATCAATTCAACTAACTACTTATTTCCTTCACTTATTTTATTAATGCATTTCAAACTATTTTAAATCAATTCAACTAACTACTTATTTCCTTCACTTAAACACACCAAACAAAATATATATACAAATCATAAGGGGAGGAGCCAATCCTTGAGCATGGACCAATACATGTGAGGGTAGATGAAAATAAAGGAGCTAGTACATGTAAATTTTCCACAAAAATTTAAAAAAAATGTACCCTATAGAATGTCACATCAAGTCATATCAAACCAATTAACCAATCAAATGATGACAAATAAGTAAAAGAAAATGTATGACTTAACTCTCAAGTAATGGTGCACCTTGAATTTTATTTGTATTTCAAATTACCAAATTTAAATATTTAAAAAAATCCCTTCCACATAATTATTTTTTTAAACGAAATATTTATAATGGGGAGAGCATGATCTATTAAAGGGTATTTTTGTTTTCAATTATATGATGTTTAGGTTTCTATGTGCACTCATAAACTTAGGGTGCACAAACATTGGCTCCTCTCCCTTACTTTCAATGAAATATTGTTGGTTCAGATGAGTGCTACATTTATTAGGCATATAAGGTAGGGTAGGGCACTCAACCCCTGGCTGCTCTACTCTCTGCATTTTCTTTGACATCCTCTGTGAGAATAAAATGTCCTTCAAAAGAAATTCGGTGAATGACAAACGAAACATTGATATTGGATACTGATAACTACAAATAAGAGGGTAGATCATTTTTCAAATTCCCGAGTACATTATTCTGACCTGAGCATATAAAAATAATAAATTCTACAGAGAAAATTACTCAGAAACAACAATCATTTGTGACAAATATAGAACATAAAATTACATGGCATTCCTAATACTTCTATGCTTTACCTTTGCCATTCTCCGTGACAATATTTTCTCATTGATAAGAATTTAATGAGCCGCAACTTTGAGTCGACGCATATAACATGTACAAAATGACAAATCAAATCTTGAAGCCAGATTTGGACATCGAAGTAAAAAGGCGGAACCAGTTAAACAGGTATCGCATTGGGATATTTTGCCTACCGATGTCACTCAAAAGTTAGTACTACCATTAATAAAAGAGAACTCATAGACTTTTACCATTAAATACTTTCATATCCATAGGTACAAATTACAGAAAAGAATCTGCAGCATCTGCATAGGCAGGGCATTCTACCATGTGATTTTTGACATTGACCTTTACTCCCTTTCAGCAACAAACTCTAAAGTTACTGGGTAAGGAGTTTGAATCACAAGCAACAATTTTTACCCTGCTAACTTGTTCTTGTATATCCTCATTTTTAAATATTGCATTTTGCAAAAGGAAGGTCCATACGTTGTCACAGAATCTGTAAGTGTGCAAATGTCCCTGTAATAATACAAAATTCCCAATTAGTGAACTTGTAAAAACTGTACTTCCTGAAACAAGGAAATCCCCAAAAATACTTGCGAGTGGGACACCTTTTCGGCTGTAACATTTTAAAATGTATGTTTTACAATTCACAAAATAGATCGTATACAGCACCGTTGTCAAAAGGAATTTGAACTATGCACTAAGGGAAAATAATATGCAGTAAGAGTTATTAAATGATGAAGGCTTTACCAAACAAACCCGTAGCAAGAATCAAAACTGTATCTGGATAAAATTAATAGCATCAGTAAGAATTAAAACTACATATTGAATTTCTCCTTTTCTCTTACCAAACGTAAGCATGTAATCATCAATGACAACCATAAGATTGATTTGCTTACATATGGAAGACCCTTCAAGTGTGTATAGTCCATTGAAAAAACACCTTGCACTTTAGTTGAACGACTCCAGATCTACCTCCCAAAAGACTTGCTAAGGCATGTCACTGCCACTGATGAACAGAAATTTCATGTGTACACTTACTTTCCACAAAACAACATTTGAGTGTATGGATCATGGAAGAGACACCTTACACATTCAGAGTCCTTGCATGTGATACAATATAGCATCCAAACTAGTTGAGCCATTTCCACATATTAAGGCCATGGACAATATTTGAGCAAGCATCTACGGCATTCTTTCCAATTGCAAGACTCCATTCATGACGGTAAAAATAGACAACAGTAAAGAAGCTGCAGCCTGCAATGAATCATCTTTTCTTTGAAGATGTAATTCATTTATTATAAAGGACCTCTGTAGACACCTAAATCTGACTACGCAGTTTTAATACTAAAATTGCACTAATTATCCTCTTTCCGTCATTTTATTATAATTAGTGGTTTTTCCGCTAATTATCTAACATTCCCCTTTATCTCGGTCAATTAACGACACTTCGTTAATTAACTAGCTTCATACTTCATCCTGGATGTCAATTAACGACACTTCGTTAGTTATAATCCTCTTTTAATTAATTAATTAACCATTATTAATTAATTAAGCCTTTCAATCTTCTATTTAATCAATAAACCTTCTTATTGGTTAAATCCCCCTTTCTAATCCTTCAGATTCCACTAATTTCCTCCAATTGGCTTTTACAAGCCTAACTTGGTCTATTAATCAATTCTCATTGATTAATTCAAGTTACACCCAATTCCCATGAGTTGCAAATTCTAATTAATTCTTCTCTAATTTTACTTGACCATTCCTAGCATACTATATAAAGAACCTTATCCCACATTCATGAGAAAGAAAGTTTCTCCAATTTGGAAAACTATATAAAGAACCTTATCCCACATTCATGAGGATGAAAGTTTTTCCAATTTGGAAAACTATATAAAGAACCTTACCCTCTTTACACCTACTTATTCCATGTCCTTGTAAGTCATGTGCATATGATAAGAGCATTTCATACTTGGGCGCTTGGCAAAGAGTAGTAAAAGAAGAACCAAAAAGGCAATCAAGCCATAATGGTGAGATCCCTTCCTCTTCCTTGGAGAATTTCCTTGATTGTGCTTAGTTGCGTTAGGTTCACAAAGGATAGATCTACAATTACAAAGCACATCCAACCAACAAAGGAGGATTGCATTTCTCATTGGATTTAATGTTAGATGCACATTAATTAAGCTTTCTTTTCATGCTTTATCATGGTGATTTTGCTTATTAGATTAGACAAAGTTACAATCTACTTGGTGTTAGGTTCTTCTCATTAGCTTAGTTTCAATCTAATCACTTGCATACAACCTCCATGCAGTAACATTAGAAACTATGCTCAGGAAGCAGATAGTACACATACCACTGAGTTCTGATGTCTGTTGAGTACAGAGAAATGTACCTAAGAACATATACAAGCAACGGCAAAAGAAATTCAAAGCTGCCCCACAAACAAGAGCTTTCTATCCAACCAGACTGCCAAATATGGACGAAGTTCAGAACTCAGACAAATCCAAATAATTATGGTAGTCCCTGCAATGTATCCCTCACCAAGGGAGATATTGTGAACTACCCCCATAAACAGACAGAAACTAGTAAGAGGTCGAGTAGGGTTTACGAGAAATAGTGTATGCGTCAAAGATATGATATATGAACCAGAGACCATATACGAGTCCTAAAATAAGGATAAGTGTTTACAGACTCAACACTGGCTGAAAAGAAGATTGAAAAGACATGAAGTTTAAACCCTCAGAAAATTGCAGATTTTGTAATTTAATGTATTATAATACCTGAAATTGAGCAACAACAAACAAGTTTGAACCCTCAGAGAATTATCCTCTTTTATAGTGTGATGTAACCTTGCCACTGTAACAATCACATTTCACCTCTAAATGATCCACAATTGGAACATACAGCATCAACAGAAAAGTGAGATTAGGATGAAGCAAGCAAGCATAAAGATCATCTCCCCCAAATTGAGGATAAATCATTACTGACTGACTGAAAAGATTCGATGCTACAAGAAAAGGTCAAATCAGCAAGTCACCTCCCAAAAAAGCGATCAGTCCGGCACCCTACTTAATTTATATGTTGAAACATATAGGATCCCCCATGCCAGAGTATCGCCAGCGTAATAGGTGATACAAAAATAAATTCTTTCCAATTATTTGATGACAGTTACACATCCCTAAGTATATATTTAAATGAAAGCCAGGGCAACCCTCAACAAAACCTGATTCCCTACCACCACAAGTTTCTTGTTGGCCATATCCTAACCAACCTGTAATGTTTTCTGACAATATTTTCACAATCAATGGAAAGTTTCATAAAATATCTAGGTCACAGTTCTCTAAGGTACGGCAGATCTGTGTTGAAAAAGAATCACGTATCTGTGAGGTACTGTGGAAAGAAAAGTTTCTTCATCTATCAAAACAAAGATGCACATAAGCATGTATACCTCATCGGAGGCCAGTCCATTTCTTATATGCTAGGCTGGCCGGAAACAAAATAAGTACCCCCCGTACCAGACCTGATACATACCAGGTACAGGTACGGGTATGGCTCGGGTACACTGCTGGTATGTACCCACAGGCCCTGGGTACATCCCAGGTACAGAAATCCATACCCCAGGGGCCTGTGGGTACTGCCTGGAAATGCCAAGTACCCCCGTACCAGACCTAATACATACTAGGTACAAGTACGGGTATGGCTCGGTAAGGTACACTGCTGGTATGTACCCACAGGCCTTGGGTACATCCCAGGTACAGAAATCCATACCCGGGATGTACCGGGGGCCTGTGGGTACATACCCACAGCATACCCACATAGTTAAAAAAATAAAAACTTTGAGGGCTTTGACTGGAATTGAACCTTGGAAAGTTCATGTGAGATTCAATATTGCCAATAGGCTCCAAAGAGTCAAAAGAGATGAAAAGGACTTCATTTAGTTGACTTACTATTTGGGGGCTTTCTTGTTGCTCCTCATGGGTCCTTTATTCTTCAGTCAATTTGGAAGGCATGGGAACAAGTGAAGCACTTGGTGGTTGGGCAGCCTATCTTCTCTTCCTTTGACACTAGGTGCCAAGCCTACAAATCGATTTGGTCGAATCTGAAATATAATGACAAGATCCTTGCCTTGACAAGAGGCTGCTCTGCCCTCCTTTGGTTTGAGAAAATCATGACTTGTACAGATTTAGGAAGTGGATGGAATGGACAGATCTTAAAGCTTTCTATAAGCTTCCTCAATCTCAGTTCAGAATGTATACAATGCTCAGAAATGCTTTCACAGCTCCCTCTACTGGACTAATTATGGAGGATGAGAATGACTTTTGGGATACTATGAGGTGGCTCAAAGGGCCCCCTCTCCAAGAGGCTACCTCCAAACAACTCTATGAAAAGATTGCCTTCTCCCCAAACCTTTCCCTGGGCCTTAACAATAAGTGGAATGTTTGTGAGCCCATTAGTAGATGGACTCGTAGATTTAATGTTTTGTGGTCTTCTTGTATTCAATCAAAGAAAATCTTGCTTTAGATGGCTTCTAATTCATAATAAGCTTGTTGTTGGCTTCTAATATTTTATAGGTTGCTGAGACTATAAGCTTGTTGTTTTCTTTAAATTTTATATATATTTATATTTTTACTTTTAAAAATATATTGTATGAACATACCCACACAATACTGTACCCGAGGTTTTTAAAAAATTTCCGTTTTAGCATATCGCATCCATACCCATCCCAAACAGTCTAGCTTATATGTTACTTGAATGCAGATCAAAAATGTAAATAGGCCAATTGGTCTGAATAGAGATCAAATGATCTCTTCTATATACTTTGTAAGCCAAAGCAAAGTGTTGATGTCTGATTTTGTCTGTTTGGAGTGCACCCATATTCAAACAGAACATGTAATCTCTTGCCAGTTGTGGTACTGCTACTTGCAACAAAACCTCCAGATAAGAGCTGGTTTTCGTCTAATTTATACTCCTAATGTTGTCGCCAACCTAGCCTAACCTATAAGCTTGTAGGGAGAAAAGGGAAAAGAGAAAATAAAACGAAAAAGTGGCAATGCAACAAGAAAGTAAATGGGATGAATGGCTCCTTCCCCTACCAGATTTCAACACAATAACACTTCCAACACATGGGAAATAAAGAGACAAAATACTAAACCATGCAAAAGGTAAGACGAAGCACAATGAAACGAGAGGGTAGACAAAATAGAACCACAGATTTCTCACTGATGCAAAATGTAATATCCTTGTCAAATAACTTTAGATAAATCTGGATATTTGCACGAAACCCTAGGGCAATAGTATGAAATACTAACTTCTATGACAGCTGCAATAATCTGATTTTTAAAAATAAAAACAGCAACCACAATATGTAGGAAAATACAGACTTTATTTATTTATTTCAAATCAGCTTTAATAAAAACACTAGAATGTCTGAATACAATTTTTCTCACAAAAGATAAGAACATGCAAACTGCTTTGACTGAACTATTTCCAGATATGACATCAGTACTAAAATTCATTCTCGTCCCCTAGCTACATTTGTTGTTTTGGATGCTAAAATAGGCTTGAATATGATAACCTAGCTGATTTGGATGAACATTTGTACCTTGAATGACCACTACAACCCCTGAATGGAATTTCCAAGCTTAGATATGAGGGATTATGTCCTCAAATCTGTATGCAAACGAGGGGTTTTTTCCTATATTGTTGATGCAGAAGTAGAAGCTACTACTTGTAAACAATGAGGAGTTGATAAATTTCCAAGATGTATGAACAATAAACCCCAGAGCTGCCTTTATAACTTCCAATCCCTCTCTAAAGTGGGTACCCCCTTTTAGAATTACATGCATGATCCTCAAAAATTTAAAAAAATTTAATTCTTCCCCCATGTGGGCACCCCATCCTAAGAATAGGATTAAACAATTTTAAAATACTTTATCCTCTTTCCATCCTAAAAATAGGACCTTGGCACTCATGCAACCCTCTCTAACTTTGGTGCCCCATTCTTTATTTAATTATTAATCTAACTTTGGCGCCCAATAATAGAAGTCATCCCTTCTATTATTATTTTATTCTATTTTTGTTTTTTGGATTAAAATATAATTTAAGTGTCCTTTTTCCAATTGAAATATAAAAATACTTTTGGACCACTTAAATTAATTTATTTCCCTCTTTAATTTCCCCTTAGCCTACGAAAAATAATAAGAATAGGTTTCAAGTATCCAGAGTAAATTAATTCGAAAAGGGGACATTACCGTCGACCCTTCTTAGAATTGCTTTCCCTCAAACAATGCCATTCCAATTCTCTCATTTTGAACCGCCCTACAAATATCAAGATCCCAAATCCATCTTGGGAATTTGCAATTCCCAAACCTTGAAGTTGTTGGCTTTTGCTGCACCTCTCTGATATGATTAGGAAACCATGCACTAGGTGAAGCTCTTTCAATAACCTCAATAAAAAGACCAGAGTAGTTGAATCATGCATCAACTGGGATCTAGAAAGTGTGCTAGCAGCAGTAATACCCTCCATTCTGTTGGCTGAAACTGATGTTGTAACTCTATCAATGATCCCATGGATTACCACCTCTTTCCCATCTAACTTAAACTTCAACTCCATATTATGAAAGTTTTGGATGAATTCCCCCAACAAATGCAACCATTGCACTCCTAGCACCAAGGGACAAATGCAACCATTGCACTCCTAGTCTCTTTCAAACCAACAACATAAAAATCGTCACCCATCGATGGCCATCCAATGTGAAGCTAAATTCAACTTTTTCCGACAAGGTATGGTAAAACCATCTGCTACAATGACGTTGAAACCTATTACATTATTTGTCTCCAAACCTCTCCTATTCACCAATCCTTCATCTATAAAATTGTGGGTTGCCCCACTATCAATCAACACTATAATGTTTTTCCCAAGGACTCCACTAACCCTAAAGGGTTGATATTGTAGTATATCGTAAGTGTAGCAAGAGTGCTTCCTAAAACCTAGGTTTCTTATTCGAATCTTCATTCGATACCACTTCTATGTAATGCAGTTGTCCCTTTGAAGACACCTATGACCCAGTCCCCATAGATCCCTACAAGTGAAGCACGGTTTCTTCCGCCTAAGTTCATTTTGAGTCCCATCCCCTTTGTCCATATTTGCTCAACAAGGGCTATATCACTTTTATGTAATGCACTTGTCCCTTTGGAAGACACCTATGACCCGGTCCCCATGGATCCCTACAAGTGAAGCACAGTTTCTTCCGCCTAAGTTCATTTTGAGTCTCATCCCCTTTTGTCCATATTTGCTCAACAGGGCTGCCCCCTAGCTGCCCCACAGAAGATGTTTTTGGCTGCTCGGAAAGTATTGTCCTTAGCTGCCCCAAAGGTTTTTTTTTGCTGCTCAAAAAATGTAGTTCTTTGTTGTCCTATAAGCAGAAATTTCCCTTTAGCGATTGTTATTTCCAAATCCAAAGCCTTTTTATGGCTCCTTGTAAGGTAGGGTTGAGAGCTTTCACTAAAACCCCAAGAGATTCAATTATCCCTTCCATGAACAAAACAACTAATCTCTTCTCTGTCACATCAATTACCATCACAGAAAGTTTATGAAATTCAGCTACATAGTCACTTATTGAATATAATTGTTTAAATTGAGCTAATTCCCTCATCCAGTCTATCAAATCTCTTTATCAACCTGTCACTAAAACTATCATGAGTGGATAAGATTGTCTTTGTGTGATTAGTCCATGGTACCACCACTCATGTGCTATACCTTCTAGATGACAGGTTGCAAATTTCATGGCTTCCTCTTCCATCATTGGCCTGAGTGACAAAAAGGTATCCAACTTTTGTATCCATGCATGAGTTGTACTCTTACTAGAGCCATCAAAAGTAGGGAGTGACAACTTCCCTTATGCTTGTTGCATGTCTCTTTGATTAGCTTGTAGTCTAGGATTAACTCTTGGTCCACTCCTATTCTTCAAATTTATAAAATCGGTGAGTGATATGGCCTCTCTAATCTCATGTGGAAGAACCATGTACTCCTCATAGCTATCGATGGTTGAGTTTCTACCTCTGGAATTGTTTCCTCCATGTGAAGGAAATTAGGCTGGAAGGGCTTGGCAATAAAACCAATGATTGTCCTTTGAGTGTGTTGGTTATGGTTCATTCCTGAAGAGCTTCCCTCGCCATTTGGAGCCCTTTGCACATTTGTATTCTCGCATAGCACGGGATCAACTGACCCATCATATCAACTAATTGTTCTTGTCCCCGCACAAGCTTATCGAAACATACATCCTCTGGGTCTTTGTTAACCATGACTTGTGGTTGTTACGTAGCTTTTTTTTTCTCCCTTTGCTTGTACTGATTTCTCTCTGTCACTATACCCCGCATGAATTTCAACGCTGTAATTTTATTTTATTTTTGTTTTCCTCTTTTTTTTATTTCGTTCCACAAGTTGGGAAGAAATTCACTCGATACCATTGTAATCTCTATCAATAAATTTGGGATATTTACATGAAATCCTAGGGCAAAAGTAAGAAAAACAACTTCTATGACGGCTGTAATAATATGATTTTTTAAATAAAAATAAGCAACCGCAATATGTAGGAAAATACAAACTTTATTTATTTATTTCAAATCGGCTTTAATAAAAAACACTAGAATGTTTGGATACAATTTTTCTCACAAAACATAAGAACATTCAAACTGCCTTGGTTGAAAACTACTTCCATATATATGGCGCCAATACTGAAATTTGTTCTCGTCCCCTAGTTGTACTTGATGTTTTGGATGTTAAAACAACCCTGAATATGATACCCTAGTTGAATCGGATGAACACGTGTACCTTGAATGACCACTGCAACCCCTTAATGGAATTGCCAAGCTTAGATATGAGGGTTTTCATTCTCTATTGTTGATGCAAAAGTAGAAGCTACTTGCAAACTATTGGCGCAATAATTTGTCGAAAGGGCAAATTAGTGGTTTTCACCAATGATCACAAGACTAGGTCCCTCCTCTTGGGAATGGGGAGTCTCCTGTTTATTGAATGCGGGAAAAAAAAAATATGTGGTGGCATGTTAGGCCAAGGATCACACACGGGAATACTCCACTAAACATGTGGCAAATTTCTTGTAATGAACATAGGGACGAATTTTCTTGGGGAGAGGTAAAGGGGAGATAAGAATTTAGGAAGAGGGGGTAAAGGTAGAGAATAAGCACTTGCAAACTTTGTCGACATTAACCGGAGTAGGTCCACATCCAATAGGAAGAAAACAACTGTGTAAGCAATAGTAAGATTAACAAATCAAAGACACAAAGTTCAATTGATTTATTCCTCAAAGATATAAAGTTCCTTCTTGGTTGTTCAAGATTACAATGCTTGCAAAGTTGAAAGTAAGAAGTAGAAGAACATAGGCAAGAAAATAGAAGAAATAGCTTCTTACTTGTAGTAGGAGAACAAAAGCTATCCACCCCTTGGAATGGAGAAGCCATCCCAATATATAGCTTTACAATGATGTCTTTTCATCTCCCCACCACCTATGACCTTTCATATTCCCTTAGGAATGAAATTAAGTCCTTTTCTTATTTATGAAAAAGGAACTTTTACAATGCAAATTAAAAGGTCACTTAAGTGAATAAGATGAAAAATCCAAAAATACATTCTCAATGAAGAATTAGAATGTAGAGAGAGGAGGAAGAGAGAAGAAGAGAGAAGTGACAATCCGGAGATGAGGAAACTTTTGATCACGAGGAGCCTACTTCTAATAGACATTGTGGGAATGTTCCAAGAATGAAGTTCTTGCCTTCGACCTCTTTACTATACCAAGACATGATGAGTGTAACCTCCTTTTCTAGAAGGATGAGAACATACTCCAAAGCATTGATCAAGTGATGGAACACCACCATGAGATCTGCATTGTGTGAACCTGAGATAACTGCCTACATAACCCAATCATGATGATCTCCTTCTAGGATCACTAGGATGAATTGAACCATTTGGTCTCTTACATCCCAGCATGCCTTATAGAATTCACCTTGAGACTAAGTTTTGGGGGTGCGAGGGCTTCCTTTCCTGCTTGAGCCATGACACAACTGTTAAACCTTGCAAATATGACCCTACCAAATCTGCAAATCCCACCTGAGAAAATCTTCCCTTTGAATTTGCATGGTGTTCACTCAACATCCTTGTTTGTCAGCCTTCCATATCCATGTTTGTCACCTTATTGTCACCCACATTAGGATACTCTGTGTTTGAAGTTGAAATTGGCTCGAACTTAGAGTATTTGAACTCTACGGTGATGAAGGCCAGTGACATGAACTGGAGACAAATGAGTATCAACACTTTGACCATAATCCCAACACTTACTGTTTTTAACATGTCATATTGTGGATGGCTATTTTTAGTAAGTTTCCAAAATTGTCATTTTTTAGTGTTTCTGACTTGCAAGGAGTGACGGTGACACTAAAAGTTTTTTGTTTCTAAAACTTACTATTTTTAGACAGTGAGGCCTTGTCACAACTTACTCTTTTTGGAAGGTGGACCTCTGAGTGTCAGAATGGAACAAAAGCAGACTCAAAAGTTTAGATTTTTCACAAGGATGCTCTGCTCCAATTTTTAGAGGTTTTCAATCGCCAGAACTCTATAGATCTGAAAAAGGCAAGTGTAATGGCTAAATTATTTTTTTAGCTATTAAAAATTGTACAAGCCACCAAAGGATGCAATGTTTGGATCAATAGAAGGGCGTTTTTGAGAAGAGATGGCGGTTAAAATCTTATGGAAATCGGACGAGGGGTTTTGGAGATATGAGCAACATCACAAAGCATGAAGAGTTTGGGGGCGGGGATTCAAATTTGAAATGCATAAAAAATGGCTACGTGTTTTATTTAACCATTTCTCTCTCTTAAGCACCTTAACTCATGTTTAACCCAAATAGGCTTAACCAAGGTCAATCGAGTGTCAAAAGTGGAGTTACACCTTAGAAAATAGGGGACAAATGAAGCAAGGGGACAACAAGGGCACCAAAGTGCACTTTGCACCAGATCATGACAAGTGGTAGCATGTGGTTTTCATGTGCACAAGATGAAAGGGCTGAAAACAAGCTTCTGAGGGCTGAAACTGGGTTATGCATGTGACCGAAAACTAGCTCCATGGAGGGGGCGCATTTTTGTGTCCCTGTTATTCCTGGATGTTGGGACAAGGGACAGGGGACAACTGATGATGAAAAATGTGCCATGGGTCAAGCCATCATGAAAAGGGGGCCAAAAACACTTATTTGTACTTTCCTAACATCCCAGGTTGCGAGTCTTACGTGACGAAACATAACCTCCATAGGGGGAGCTATCTTTCTTGTCCTTGTCCCCTTCGCAAGTTGGGACGAAGGACAAGGGACACACAACCTTGATAAATGTGCCAAGGGTCCATGCATCATGAGTAGGGGGCCAGATTTTGAGTTACACATGTTTCTAACACACCAAGTTGCAAGTTTTAAGTGACAAAAGTGTAACTTCAATAGGGGAGTGCACTTTACTGTCTCAATGTCCCCTTGCACCGAGGGACAAGGGACAACTGAGGGTGAAAAGTGCGCTCAAGCTTGAAAACCATGTTGATGTCATCTTGCCAATATGAAATTAGAACACGGAGAGTGTTTTTCGGCCCCGAGAGCAAGACATGGGGTCAAACCTTATATGATTTTGACTCCAAAACACCTGTTGAGATTATTCTAACCATTCCCAAGAACCAACTTTACCTACAATTTGATTTTTAGGCTTAGTCACTCTTTTGGCTCAAAGGGGCAACTGCAGTGACTCAGGCTATCACAGAAGATTTTGAAGACTTGGACCAAAACTGATGTGTCTACCATGTGGAGAATTCCAAGAGCTTTCCATTGCCTATTTGTTTAGCTTCCAACTCCTCCGAAACTCCCAGAATCTTCAGAACAAGTCCACTTTCTCCATTGAAGCTATCATTCCCTACACTCGCAATGACCCTATTTTTCTTGAATGACTCCCGACACCATATGACCCTGCAGAATTCTTTGAAATTGCCCTGGATCTCTTCAATACTCCTCTGCACAACTCCCAGATGGGTTGAGCCCTTGCAATCATCCTTTGGAGGGTATTCCTTTGCTGCAAAATGGCTAAAAATAGCCCTTTTATGCCTCCGAGAACAACTACTCCACCTTGGATCTCAACAACTTCATGAGTCAAACTAGGTATACTTCCTTGCACATGAAACACACTTGAAAACCATGTTAGCACATTCTTCTCAGCCAAAATGAGGGTGACATAATTGATAGGTTGGTCGGAAGAAGGGTTTACAATGACCGAGGGAGGATGTTTTCAAGTGGGGGCTTGGTTGTCATGACCAAAATTTTAAATTTTGCATGCTAGACATTTAAAAGGACAATAAAAACAATAAAGTAGTCGATAAATTTCCATTATGTATGAACAATAAATCCCAAAGCTGCCTTTACAACTTCCAACCCTCTCTAAAGTTGGCGCCCCCTTTTAGAATAACATGCATGATCCTCGAACAATTAAAAATAATTTATTTCCTACCCCATATGGGCGCCCCATCCTAAGAATAGGATTAAACAATTTTTAAATATTGTATCATTTTTCCATCCTAAAAATAGGACCTTTAGCACTCATACTGACCCTCTCTAACTTTGGCGCCCAATAATAGAAGTTCTTGTAAATATCCATGATTTAATCAAATAAAAAACATAACATTGCACAATAAAATAATAAAACCAGAGATATTGTAATTCATTCGGGACAAATTCTCAATGGAGAGATTACATATAAATAGCTCAATGAACTCTTATAAGTAAGGAGTCAATGATAATCTCTAAGTCCTCTCAATATCCCAAATATCTCTCAACAATGAGTTGTGCATTACAACTATTTTGCACACTCATATATTATTTTATAAATATTAAAAACCATTACTACCAAATAACCCAAACCACTCCTAAGTGTTCACACTATGAACAATATTTCTATAACAGTCACCCCCTTAGTGTGAACATGGGGAAAGCTATCTCATGTCCCTGCTCATGATCGACAAAGAAATGAAGATTTTCAATGAGTACCAACAACTCAAACAATATGAGGTTTTCAAAGAAAACCTCCAACTCAAAAAATGGTTTTCTAGTGGAACCAACCACTACATAACAGCGTACATTATTTTGCTCGCATCATTGTTTCTAACTTAGAGGGATTACAAAACAGAAATTATGCTCATGTAGGAGCTTTTTTTTTGTTCATTATTACAACATAAAATAAACACACCACAAAACAAAAATAAAAGGTCACCAATACCATGAAGCAATCTCTTTGTTGGTGACTAACAAAAGATGTCAATTTGCCTCCATCCTCCTATGCCTCCATCCTCCGTCAGGCATTACTTAGTATAGGTAGTTATCTTCATCCTCCTTACATTGAGTTCATATTCTTCTTCATTCTCTGACTCTTCTTTAACAATTGCATTAGCTTCATCCATTTTCAGCTTTCCTTTTATGATGTCCTTTGTCACTGCGGATCCGGATATTGCAAGAAGTCGCATCGCAGCCAAGTATGGATTCGCTGAGTGAAGCGTCACCGTTGTTGGTAGATAAACACGCAGGTCGTAAATTTGATTCCAATGAAACACGCAGGTCGCAGATTTGATTCCAATGAAACAAATTTGTTCCAAATCTAAACGCCTCACAAACTCCTACAGGTTATCATTGCGGTCTAACCCGCTCTGATACCAAATCTTGTAAATATCCATGATTTAATCAAATAAAAAACAAAACATTGCACAATAAAATAATAAAACCAGAGATATTGTAATTCATTCGGGACAAATTCCCAATGGAGAGATTACATATAAATAGCTCAATGAACTCTTATAAGTAAGGAGTCAAGGATAATCTCTAAGTCCTCTCAATATCCCAAATATCTCTCAACTATGAGTTGTGCATTACAATTGTTTTGCACACTCATATATTATTTTATAAATATTAAAAACTATTACTACCAAATAACCCAAACCACTCCTAAGTGTTCACACTATGAACAATATTTCGTAATGAAGTTGTCCTTCATATTATTGTTTTATTCTATTTATGCTTTTTGGATTAAAATATAATTTAAGTGTCATTTTCCAATTAAAATATAAAAAAACTTTTGACCACTTACATTAATTTATTTCCCTCTTTAATTTCCCCTTACCCTACAAAAAATAATAAGAATAGGCTTTGGGTATCCGAGTTAATTAATTCGAAAAGGGGACATTACACAAGAATTTACACGATTGCGGTCATTGAGCACAAGGTTAGACATCCATATATTAAATAGGAGTCGGGATGAGACAATATGAAACAAAATGTGGCCCAAGAGGGTCCCAGGAAACATGCCAATCCAACCCTTTAGAATAGAGTCACTCTCTCTAGTTAAATAATTTTGAAAACAAAGAGCCCCGAAGAAATGAGAAGAGAAGAAGCATTAAACGCAAAATCCTCGCCAAAAGAAGGTCGTTCATGGAGATACACGAAACCAAATCTTCCCTTCCATCTATGTGTTGCAGTGACTCAAATATTTGTCAAGTCCAAATTCCAATGCAATCAAATCTTACGGAATCATTCCAAGAGACAAACGGCAACTCAAGTGTTCAAAGTCTTTGTTATGGGCTCCAAGGGCGTTATAGACATGTGAGGGACTTGAAGTATTGAATGCATGCCCAGTAGAGTTGTTGAAAGTCTTTAAAAGTCCTCATGTACGGAAAATAAATCTTCCCTTCCCTTTGTGTGTTGCGCAGTGACTCAAATCTTTGTCAAGTCCAGATTCCAATGCAATCAGATCTTTTGGAATCATCCCAAGAGACAAACGGCAACTCAAGTGCTCGAGTCTTTGTTATGTGCTCCAAGGGCACTACTGGACTGTGAGGGACTTTAAGTATTGAATGCAGGCCCGGTAGAGTTGTTTAAAGTATTTTAAAATGCTCATATACGGGAAAACAACACTCTTGTGCTTTAATTGTGGATTGTGGGCCCAATGTGCACGTAATTAATCTTGAAGTGAGCCCAATTGAAAGCTCTCTTTAAGAGCTTTCAAACAAGACCAAATCGGATTAAAGGGGCCATGTCAAAAGATATGGTTGAAAGAAGCTTTAGCGTTTAACCTTTGTTTAGTTGGGTCTTAGGTACACATGGCGACTTCGTAGAGTGGACACGTGGTCCAATTACATGCCCAATTGGTTGTTGCATATCTCCCTTTCTATTTGGTGTGGGTCTTAGTCACCATATCCAAGATTGTGACACTTGTAATGATCATGAAGTGATCCACCTATATTAGGGGTCCCACCTCACATGTGGCCTACTATTGAGACCCAACCAAGATGGTGACACTTGTCACAATTCCGAGCTACTTGTGCTCCATAGGCCCTTTGAAGTTTTGTTGTGCGATTGTGACATGGTGACAAGATGTGAGTTGGACACTTGTCGGGATGCGAGTTGGACACTTGGAGAGCTCGAATGGATCCGGACTAAATGTATTCTCTGTAGAAGGAAGGCACTACATGGGAGGCAAAGCTCTTCGAGATTGTGGGATCTTAACACTTGTCAAGATCACAAGCCCCCTAACACTTAACCGCTCTAACAAAATACAGCGAGGACCCTTTCCTCCTTTTTCTTTATTTCCTATAATATAGAGTGATCTTGTGTATAAAGCACTTGCACAAGGCCCCCCTACTCCATGTGGGATAATCCCCACTAAAGACTTTAAAAGAGCACGGATTATGAGGTTGTGAACATGCCCACCTGAGAACTCTAAAGGTATTTGTCAACACGAGTGACCAAATGGGCGCCTTGAAACTCTGTAAACATCGTTGGTGCCATCATAAAAGCTCTTTGAGCGTGATGTTGTGATTGCCACCATGGAAGCAGAGATCAATCAAAGAGGGAAGACGCAAGGCAAAACTCTAAGAGACATGTGGCTAAGAGAAGTCTTGAGGGCACAGTGTTAATAAGATGGGTCGAGGCTCCTTTTGTTAACACAAAGCACTCTAGTCACTCATAACAACTACCAAAATAATATTATTAGTTGAAAAGCTCATAATGGAATATATCAATGGAAAATATAACCCAAATAATTGTCATCCCATCCCTAACAGAAAGAGTATATAACAATAAGCAAGATATTGTTATATACTCCATAAGCAAGATATCCATCCCTAATAGGGCTCTGAAGGTATTTGTCAACACGAGTGACCAAATGGGTGCCTTGAAACCTGTAAACATCGTTGGTGCCACCATAAAAGCTCTTTGAACTATGAATGTTGTGATTGCCACCATGGAAGCAAAGATCAATCAAAGAAGGGAAACGCAAGGCAAAACTCTAAGAGACGAGTGACTAAGAGAAGTCTTGAGGGCATTGTGTTAATAAGATGGGTCAAGGCTCCTTTTGTTAACACAAAGCACTCTAGTTACTCATAACAGCTACCAAAATAATATTAAGCTCATAATGGAATATATCAATGGAAAATATAACCCAAATAATTGCCATCCCATCCCTAACAGAAAGAGTATATAACAATAAGCAAGATGTTTCCAACTAATAACATTTTTTTGTGCTAGACTTGAGCCTCAAAATTCTTTTGAAGTTCGTCTTTAATAGTGCCGTAGAAATTGCTAGATAGTTTGTGGATTTTTTATTTGGTAAATTCTGGATTTTTATTTGGTAAATTCCCCTTTTTAGGGTATGCTTTAGCTTAAGCTGACATGATCTAGGGGCATTTCTCCATTAAACTCCCTCGAGACTTCTACAACAACTCATCTGTAAAGGTATGTCGCACCCAACAAGTTAGATTCGATATTTTCCTAATTTCAACATTTTATCATCTACCTAAGGATTTGAATGTGGGGTTCCATCATTAAGCCCCAATACTTTTACCACTTGAACCCAATTCCATTTGACGAGTCATAAGGTTAGTCCTAGTATAAGGAAAATCTACTATAATAAAGCAAATAGATTGAATTGGCAAACTTTTCAAGTAAAAGCCTATATACTTTTCCATTTACAGTTAATTTATTCCATTCGGACATGCCACTAGTGTAACAAGCCCTACCTCTTGACTCAATACAAATCAACAACACCCAAGAAAGAAAAAAATCCGAACAGATTTGTGAGACTCCATGAGTATAGTTTTTGCGAAATTGTCAGCCCAACATGGAATTGAAAACATATAATGATTACAATTTTATAATGATTTAGAGATTTTTGCTCAAGGGTTTTGAGGCGCCAATACAATCTAGAGCACATTTATTTAGCATTTTAAGCTATTACAAATATTTGCAAGTAGTTGGAAACAGTTATTAGGAATTTCAATCAGTTTTGAATGCAAATTTAAATGAAAAAATGTTTTTGCAAACTTTTCGTTGGAAGCCAAGTTGAATTGATGATAGGAGCTCAAATTAAAAGTTCTGAAGAAGATTGGATCTTTTTGGAATGATATTGTTGCTGAAAACGCTACTTTCCCTACCATCATTGCCAATGCTTGAGAGCCTCGGGGTGGTGAACTAGTAAACAACTCCCGAATAAAGGCCAACAAATGGTGAAAAGTTACTATTCTTCAGTACCATCCCACCACATAACTATCCATGGCATAATCCCATGAAAGGATTTTAAAACATAAATCAAGTCCAACATAGGGTCCATTCTGTTTACAAAAGCTAAAAGGAAATGATCATTAACCTCGCTATAGCTACTAGTGTTTCACTTCCCATGGTGGTATGATGCTCCCTCCAATTCCTCTCTGCCAGTGCCATTACCATTTTATGAGTTCTATATACTACCCAATCTCTAGCACAATTTGGAGAGTACCAACTGCATGAACACAATCAATGGGCAAGCTAAAACAGCCCTTAATACATTCTCCTCCTTTTCATAACTAGCCTTTCAGGTCATTAGATCCCTATAGTTGCAAATAATGTGCCCCAACGCTGTTACATCATTATGGTTGTGCATGAGGAGAAGATGGGTTGTTTCATTCAGCTTATTAATAATGTTTATAACAATGCAGTTGTTGGCACGCTCTTAATTGATAGATACTACTCTGTTATGAATCCCATGTGGAGTTGATTTTAGGGAGTTCAAAGGAAAAGTTAGGATTGGGCTGAGGCTATTTGGACAACCTTGACAGGAAAAAAACACAAAAAGGCCATGTCTCCAATGAAAATCATTGGCTACAAGCCTACAAGTGATAGTGTCTACTTCATAAATATTGACATGCTATAGGATGCTATCTTAAACAAACTATATTTTACATTAGCAGCCCTTAATACAGCCCTTTCAGGTCATTAGATCCCTATAGTTGTAACTTTGTAACTAATGTGCCCCAGTGATGTTACCTTCTTGAGATGATAGTGTTGGAGGAGAGTATGGTTCGTATCATTCAACTTATAACTATGTAGTTGCTGCACACTCTTAATTGATAGATACCACTCTTTTATGAACCCCATGAGTGTAGTTCACCTTTAGGACCTTATAAGTTCCTAGGAAAAGTAATGATTGGGCTGAGGCTACTTCGACAACCTTAACAAGAAAAAACACACAAAGGTCATGTCTCTAATTGAGATCTTTAACTACAAAACTATGAGAGATATAGCATCCACTTCATAAGTATTTGCATAATGCAGGGCACTGTCTTAAATAAACTCTCTTTTGTGATGGGACCAGACCTCCACTAGCATTTTCAAGGTTAGAAGTTCTAAAAACAATGAATGAAAGACACTTCACAAGGCACTTTGCCAGGGCCATGCTGACAGTGTGTTCTCTTCACCCACCAAATAACATGTAATAACATACTCCCATAAAAGCATGTAACCATAGATCTAAATGTAGAAATCAAAATGGACCTAGAGTCCATTCTACATACCAAGGTCCAAAACTAAGAGAAAAGAGAGTGATGGTACAACAACCTATACTATAGTTAAAAACACTGCTAACCCTACTATCATTCTCAGTGCATAAGGGCCTCGGGATGGTAAGTGGATAAAAACCCTTAATCGAATACGGCCAATGAACGGGGATGTTAATATTCTAAATTACCACCCCACCAAATAAGAATGTACCCATAGATATTACTGCAAAACCAAATCCACTTTAGGGTCCATTCTATTTGCGAAAGATAAAACATAAATATCAATTGTTAAATCAATTGAAAATTATTCTATGCTGTTTGAAACATTGTTAACCTAACCATCACAAATCACTACCAACCAGTGTTTCACTTCCCTCGGTGGTATGTTGTCCCCTCCAATTCCCTCTACCAGTGACAATACCATTTTTTGAACTCTATAACCTACACAATCCCTATCATAGTTCGGAGGGTACCAAGTGAATAATGTACGCAATCCAAGGGCAAGCTAAAAGAGCCTTTATTACACTCTTATTCTATTCATACCTAACCTTTCAAGTCATTAGATCCCCAAAATTGTAGCCTTTATCACCGCACTTGCTGATTTTAAGGCACAAATGCAAAATTTGCCAAATCCCGAGTTATCACGAGGAATTCGTTAAAATTCACAATTTAATTTGCGCCAACCTAAAACGAGTTAAAAATCCAAAAACTAATGATTGTGCGGTTGCTTTGCCTAGCCATTGCGTTTGTATGCCAATTTGAACACCCATGTTAGCAATTTGAAGTTTTGACTGCTAGTTTGTGTGAGTGAGCGCCAACGGTGTAAAGTTCTAGTGTATTAGCAATTGTGTGGTGTATTTGGTGGTCACAAATCACTGGTGTGGACTCGTAGAGTGCCACCTTCCAACCTGAGCTAGTCGCCACGCCTAATCATCGCCTAGTGATTGTAAAGTTGCTTTGCGCTAGCCGTTGTGTTTGTATGTCAATTTGAATGCCAATGTGAGCAATTTGAAGTTTTGACTACCGGTTTGAGTGAGCGTTAACGGGGTGAATTTTTAGTGTATTAGTGATTGCGGTGTATTTAGTGGTCACAAATCACTAGTGTGGATTCGTAGAGTGCCACTTTCCAACGCAAGCTAGTCGCCATAACCAACAGGTAAGTCTTAACTTTTAAACTTTAGTACCCTATATTATTGATAGGGTTTAAGTTTGAGGTTTGATAATTTGAAATTTTTACAAAAATATTAATTTATAATAATTATTTTATAGTTTTAGTTTTAGGTTTCATATACTTAAATGTTTATTTATTTAAATATTAATTTATATATAATATAATATATGTATGAAATATGACATTACAAGTGTATTTCTCTTATGTCGAATTTAATCATGAATTTTATCTCTATTTTCTTTAGCCTAATCCTCTTAACAGAGTGGATCCAACCATATGTAGATCAATTCCTCTCAGAAGTAGAAGAGCTAGAAACCTGGGAAAGGAAGGGAATTGCAAGTGTTCGCAACAATCTCGCACACCCATTAGTCGCCACCAACTCATCGACTTGTCATGTGTTAATGTTGTCGTGTCCAACTTTGCTGAAGTTTTGTACCCATCAAGTTCAGTGAAGTCGAGCCACTTCAACCTGATTTGTGAAGCCTCTTGTGGATTATACATGTTTTAAAGGCCTTCATAAGGCCCTTCTTCACCTCATCGTCATTCAAAGGGATAACTCTACTTGACCTCTCCACATACCATTTGCGATTCAGTGCATATGCGGCCATATGAAATGGGGTGTTCAACTTCTCTCATCCATGTTGAATGATCGGTTGAATATGTTCATGGTAGAACTCCAGAGTGGGGTCCCTCACCCAAATAGCTACCTTCATTTGCCCAAGCATGTTGTCAATGCACTCATATATCTCACCAAGATTGGGGTTGTTAGAATCCTCATATTTGATGACGCTAAAAACTGGAGTTATAATTGATGTGATGTATTTCACATCAACCCAAAATGTTTCCCTCACCACCACTTCCTTCACTCTCTTCCCTTTCTTTGTCTTGGACTCATGCCACCTAGTCCAATCATGTGTCATAATCATAACTTGCAGGGGCTCCTACAACTCAAGCATCATATCCAACAAAATAAAATAGGATGCAAAGCAGGTGTCAACTGGTTTGAGGAATTCCTTCTTCGAAAAGCTTCGAAAGAGTGTCATTGATGTGTGGTGATTAACATATGAACTTCTACCAACCCTAGCCTCATTCACTATCTTGTTGACCCACTGAATCTTCCCTATCTTTTGATGCATTGTTCATGGCATGCACGCAACACGGGGTCCAATAAATATGATTGTAGGTATGCTCCACTAGCTTGCATGTTACTTTACACACAAGTTGCATTTGTGATGACCTGTACAACATTTGAAAATCCAACCTCCTCAATGGCATCCTTTAAAATCTGAAATTGGAACTTAGCATATTTTTGCTTCCTGAAACAATCAATTCTTTGTCAAGAAATACGGTACATATTTGCAAAAACGATGATATTGATGAGTGGATAGTGTTTAATATCCGTCCACCCAGTCATCATAATGTTGCATCCAAGTGACGCACATGTGACCTTTTTCTCCTCCATCAACAAATTAACCTTGGAATAGTTTCTATCCAAGATTATTGTCCTCAATTTGGTGTCTCCAGGAGGCACATAACTTGAATCTACTTAGCCTCCTTGTAATAAGGAGAGCGAGCACCATGAAATGGGATCCCAACAACATAAAAATAATTCCCAATAACATCATTTGCCTCTTCCCTTGCCTTTGAATCAAATGTGTTTACAAGTAGATTCGAGGCTACCCCCCAACATTTCTCTTCCCTTTGCTTTCTTTCCACTTTTGTCATTCCAAAACTAGAACTAGCCAAAGTATTCTTGTCAGTCCTAAGAGAGCTCAAAGGAGTGTTAGCCTCATTGCTAGTACCACAAACTTCTAGAACATCGTTCGTGGTATTTCCATTAAAAAGTCTCACCATCTCTACTCTTTGATCTAGTGAAAGAGCCTTACAAAGACCAACCCCCTTCTGCAAGGTGCAACAAGTGTGCATTGGTCCTGGTGATGTTGCCATGCCAAGTCAATGCACATATGTTGCACTTCCATAATTTACTCCCCCCTCCATACTTGGGGTTCTCAAGTATATCAGCAAATTGTTGTAATGGCTTCTTCTTATCAAATGGTCCAATGGTAAATCTAGACAACATTTGGAAGGGGCAATTGGTAACAATGTCATTGAACTACTAATTCTTGTTGGGACTACATTTTATCTCACTTCTCCACCTCTCCCAATTATGTCATCACCAAAACTTCCACCTATCTCAAGTTCAACCCTCTCCTCCTCTAATTCAAAACCATACTCAAAAGAACTCGTGTGATGATTTTCGGGTTACTGATGAATTAAAAAAACAACCATAACTATATGCGATGAATTAACAAATATATATGACTATTAGCAATGATTATAATATTAATTTATAAACAAGAAAAACAGCCATAACTATATGTATCATGTAATGAATTAAAAACAACAATAATTATATAGTATATGCAATGATTAAGAAAAAGTAAAACAGACATAACCATATGCATTGTGCAATGAATGAAAAAACAGCCATAAGTTATAACTACATGCAAATTGCAATCACAATGATTTAAAATAAATAAAACAGCCATAGGCTATTAGGCCCATAACTATATGCAAAAAAAAAAAAAATATTAAAAAAAAAAAAGTGAAACATCAAACTTAGACATAGGAATATTAAGTTTTTCATTTTTGTATCTACATTCATGTATATCAAAGTTTTTGTATTCTGATGTTATTGTTTCTAAGAATGTGTATCATACTATCATGGTAAAGTTAAACCTAGCCAAACCTATTCAATGAATCAACAATCAAGAGTTTTATGTTTTACGATTTAATTTTTGTTTTTAAAAGAAACTAACCAACAACAACCAAACCCTATGCAGTATGCATTTTGTAAAATCCTACAAACAATAAACATAATTACATTGTGAATGTAGATACAAAGGCTTAAAAACAGCCCCTAAAAATGCAAACGAAGCTAAAGTTTAAAAACTACGGACTATTATCAAGCATTATAACCAAATAAAATTATAAATACCTCTTGCTTGCTCTTGCTTTTGCCCTTGCCCGTGCCCTTCTTCCTCTTGTTCTTTCTCTTGCTCTCTCTTCTTCATTTTGCTCAAGTGTGAATATTGAATGTGATATGGAATGAGGCCATAGAGTCATTTTATAACTTATAGGGTCACTTTCAAGGTTAGGGTTATGTTATTATATTTGTTTTCTATTATTATTGTTTTCCACTAAAAATGTTAAAAACTTTTGAAAGACATGTTTTGGCGTGGGGACGCCCGAACGTCCCCAGGATGTCCTCGACTATCCCGAGAACGTCCATATGTCCCAAAATGTCCCAAACATCCTTGAGACGTCCCCTAACTATCCTGGATATCCTGGACATTTCCCCTCTTCTCCTACATTGTGGAAACATTAAGGGGACATTTCCTCCCATTTCGTCGTCCCCAAGACATCTGGAACGTCCAGGACACCTAGTTTTTGGGGCAAGACGCATCCCCGCGTAACACTAGCAATAATATTGTAATTGCTTATGTCCTCAATTATTTTATTAGAATAACACCTACCAATTTCCCTAAATTTCTTTCTTCCCTCTCTTAATCTCATGTAATACCATTCAAATCATATTTGTAGCCTCATTATGGGTTTCCTTAAACATTTTGGTAGTTGTACATTAGTCTTATTTGCAACGTTTCCACCCACAATGGCTTCTATAGTTTGATTCTCAATAGGTTCATTTATACTTCATTTTCCTTGGATTCAATTGCATCAATTGCTTCGTGAATTACAGATTTATCCCACCATGGGTTCGTAATTGTTTCCATGTGTAAATTTGCAATTCCCAATTGTTCCATAAGACGCAAATTCTGACTATCCAACTTTTTCCTACAACTTTCTAATTAATGTCTCTTTTTATCTTATATCATTCTCCAGCAATGATATTTGACTTGAGTTTGATTTTGAATTACAAGTGTTTTCAAGATTAAAGCTGCTATGTAAAAGCAAGTGGAATTCCACAGTGGCGCCGTCAAGGAGTGAAGATAATGTGAAAAGTTTTATAACATTATTCCCAATTGTAGCTTGATATGATTTGAACTGTTCTTCCATCAAAGCTATTAATATGTCTTTTCTACAATCGCCTCCTTGAGATTTTTTTAATCTCATTTGCAACTTCACTAACATTCCCTTCACCAAGTATGTGTAAAGACTGTCAAAGATGAGAAAAATCACATTTATATGTGAAACATATGTCACCGGGTTTGTGTTCGTGTTCGTGTTCGTGTTCGTGTTTGGCGAGGATAAAATTGAAACAAATTCAGCATTTGATAAGGAAAAAAATTCGTCAATATATTTGAATTATAAAATATTTTAAATTTTAAAACTTATTTAAATCTAATACAATATTTTAATTAAATATTAAAAATCTAATTAAATTGCTTGTAAAAGCATTTCACCATATCTCAAATTAAAAATTTAAAAATAAATTAAAAATATAAGTCTTGTAACTTCACATAGATTTTAAATAATTTAAAATATTAAATAAAACTAAAATTAAACCAAGTTTAAACTTTATCACAGTATATAGTTAAAAATTAAAATTTAAAAGAATAAAGACAATCTTTCACGGGAGATATAGTTACATGATAAAAGAATAAAGACATAAGTCTTCCACCGCCAAATAGAAAGACTTGATAAAAGTCTAAAAACCTAATATTAAGTATTTATACTTGGGAGTTTCACTAAAGTCTGAAGTTTATTAAACCTAGCAGCGGCACAACTGTGCAAACAGTTTTGATTTTAAATTTCTTCTACGACTCTGAAAAATCTTCACCCAAGCTACACACAGCTCCACACAGGTCTATTACTAGGAAAGTGTCATGTCTTCAGTTTGGTTCGATGAAAACAGTGGCTGACAATAGGAAATATTATTTAAAAAAATTATGCCCTAAGCTGGTGACATTTTTCAGGGTTTTTATAAAAATACCTAAAATACTTTGAATAAACAAATTTCAAGGCGTTTTGAAGCGAATTTTATTGATTTTATTGAAAACGCCGAATTTCGAATTTTTTGATTAAAAATCAGCGAATTCTGTGACACCGTGTGAAACAATGTTCTCATCTATATAGTTTACCCTTCAATTTTTGCATTATGAGTTGAGTCTGATGTTATGTGTACCTCTACATCTGCATTAAGAATATATATGAATCTGTTTCTTGTCTACTTAAATGGAAAATAGTATTCTCGCATGTCTGGGACATTCTGTAATAATTTACAAGGTATTGTTGTGAAAAATATTGCAAGGCTTGATTAATAATATAGAGTGAAGGATCTGAATTCTAAGTATTAATAACATCGAGTGAAAGATCTGAATTCTAAGTACAGCCCTGGCAACAAATTTGAATATGCAAGGAGTCTTTTTGTTAGTTTCATGGAGGATATGCAAGGACAATTTCAATTTGATTATGCAAGCAGAATTCCCAAAGGGCCCTCCAAGGAGTGAACATAATGTGAAAAGTTCTATAACATTAATTCCAGCTGTATCTTGATATGATTTAGGTCTTTCTTCCATCAAAGTTGTTAATATGCCTTTTTCTACAATCGGCTCCATGAGAATTTTAAATCTCATTTGCAACTTCACTACCATTCCCTTCACCAAGCATGTGTAACGGCTGTCTGGGATGGAAAAAGTCCCATTTATATGCGAAACAATGTTCTCATCTATATAGTTCACCCTTTGATCTTGCATTATGAGTTAAGTCTGATGCTATGTGTATCTCTACATCTGCATTAACAATATATAAAAAATTGTTTCTTCTCTACTTAAACGGAAAATAGTATTCTCATGTCTGGGACATTCTGTAATTGTTGTGAGAAACATTGCTCAGCTTGATTAATAACATAGAGTGAAGGATCTGAATTGTAAATATAAATAACATAGAGTGAAAGATCTGAATCCTAAGTACAGTCCTGATAACGAATTTGAATATGCAAGGAGTCTTTTTGTTAGTTTCATGGAGGATATGCAAGGACAATTTGAATTTGGATATGGCATGATTGTGTTAAATCAGTTTATTAATGGTGGAGTTTGTAAATTAAATTCTGTAATGCTACACAGTAAATTAGTACAGATATCTTAAATGCATTTATCTGAAAATTGTCGAGAGATCAATCTCAAAGCCCTTATCTTGGGATTTTAGCATACCACTATTATTAATAACTTCATTACTTTCTTCAAAAATTTCCCACTGAATGGTGACAAATGGTGTCAATCTAGCTACACTATTGTGTAGAGCTCAAAAAAATAATTCTGAAGGGAAAAAAATGGGCTCAAAAGTCCATCATAAGGCCAAGATGTTACGATTTTCCAATTAACATCTCCAATAAAAAAGGAAAAACTTCTTAATAACGATCAAATGGACATCAAATTTAAGGTTGGAATTAAAAGTGAACACACTCACAAAAAATAAATATTTATTGACGCATGCCTACAATGAAGACGGAAAGTAGTCCTCTCTGTGTACAGAAAATTTCCCCTAAATTTTCCCTATATTTCCACTACTCAGCTTAGAGAGATGATTAAATTCAGAAAGCCTGAAAGATTCCCCTTGGACCTTGCTCCATAGTTCCTTGGAAGGAAGGTGTTTTTGTGATGCAGGTGTTTTTGAGAGGAAGATGCCTTATAAAGTTATAGGCATGTAAACACTTATAATGACATCACTAGAAAGGAAAGGAAAGGTCCATAATTCCAGGTGCCTTGCTTTAGGTCTGCAAGGTAGTTTATATCATATGTGGCCACTTTGTACTCATAATATGTACATACCTACCCCCTACACGATTCAAACTTGAAACCTTACTTTCAAGAGGATAAGTTACTCACCATTAAGCCAACTCAAGTGCACAAGAAGGTAAATGCTCACAAGGAAACCAATAGAAGAGAAGATGCAATCTATGTTCATATTGTTAGGATTGTGACCACCTTGTACTCACAATATGTACATTACCTACCCCTTGTAGGATTCAAACTTGTAACCTCCCTTTCAAGAGGGCAAGTTCTTCGCCATCAGGCCAACTCAGGTGTATGAGAAGGTAATTGCTTATAATGAAACCAATAGAAGAGAAGATGCAATCTCTGCTCATATTACTAGGAATGTCTTGAATACTTCAGAAGAACTTTAATATGCTATTGCTAGACAATACCAGATAATCTAAAGAGAAGTTACTAATTATGTTTATATATATAATATAATTATTTGTTGACACATGCCTACAATGAAGGCGGAAAGGAATCCTTTCAGTGAAGAGAAAAATTCCCCTACATTTCCAGACTTCAGCTTAGAGAGATGATTAAATTCTGAAAGTCTGAAAATTTTCCAGACCCATGCTCCATAGTTCCTTGGAAGGTGTTTTTGTAATTAAGATCTTTTTGGGAGGAAGGTGACATCTGCCAATCCCCCTTGGTTTCTAGGAGCTACCAAGCTAGACAACATCTGGATGTTTAATTCATGTGCAAAAGGTCATGTTGAAGGATTAAACCTCTCCTTTGTTTCCAGCCCGTAGAATGTGCAAACATAACGAACTCTCTACAATGTAAAGATCAGTTTGCTAAGATAATTGTTGTGTTGCATAGAATCACCTCATCTCTACTTAGAAAGAAAACCTTTGTATTCACTAGTAGTTTTACATTTTGGTAATTGCTGCACGCCCGTGACTTCTAACACAAGTTGAAACTTTAAAATACGAATTTATAGTATTATATGAGTGTGAGAATTTATCCTCCTCCTGTTCTTGCTCAGATCACACAGTTTAAAGATTCCATTGTTGGCAAGCACAAGGAGTACACCAGTTGAACTATCCTTATTGTACCATAGAATTAATTAGAGCACCCAGTAAGATTTAGCAAAAGTCCTCTACAAAGGTGACATCACAATCAATTCTGGAAAGCACTTTGCAGAAAATGCAGATTCAATGGCTTGTTTACATATGTTGCACTACAGTTGATACAATCCTCTTAATGTAAGATGCTAGTGGGAACAAAAACCCACTTAGACGCTTTCTGATCATTCTACTTCCTTGATTAATGAATTTGCTTCATGGAATGTTTGATTGGTCTTAACATGTAACTCCTTTTATGGTTATTTAATCTTTGCATAATTAGAAATGTAAGTCTTGTCTGTCCTTTTTGTAATATCCCTGAAAATAATTTCTAACAGATCTGGATATTTTGTTAAACCCTAGGGCAGCAGTATTAAAAATCTAACTTTTATAACAGCAGCAATAATCTGATTTTTATATAAAAACAGCAAACCATAATGCATAAAAATCAGTCTTTTATTTATTGAATACGAACCAGCTACAATAAAAATACCAGTGTCTTAATACAATTGTTTGGAGCTGAACTAGCGGAACACTTGCACCCTAAATTGTCACTGCAACCCCTGAAATGGAATTGCCCAACTGAGAAGTGAGGGATTCTGTCCTCAAATCTGTGTGTAAAGGAGGGTTTTCGTCCTCTATTACGGAAGCAGAAGTCTTCTTGCAAACAAAGAAAATAATTGATGAATTTCCAAAAGGTGCCTACAATAAACTCCAAATTTGCCTTTATAACCTCCCATCCTCTTCCAAAGTGGGTGCCCCGTACTAGAAATACATGCATGCCCCCATAAACCAATAAAATAATACTTTTTTCCTCCTAAAGTTGGCACCCCATTCTAAAATTAGGGATATGCAATATTAAAAATCTTTATCTTCACTTTATCCTAAAAATAGAATCTGATTTCTCATGCAGCCCACTCTATCCTTTTGCCCCATTATAGACCACTTTATTTAATTATTATCCTAACTTGGTGCCTAATAATATAAGTACATCATTCTATTATTATTTTATTCTATTTCTGCTTTTTTAAATATAATTCAAGTGTCCTTTTTCCAAATAAAATATAAAAATACCCTTGGACCACTTATTTAATTTATTTTCCTCTTTTAATCTCCCCTTAGTCTACGGAAAATAATAAAAATAGGCTTGGTATCCAAAATTAATTAATTCTAAAAAGAGAACATTACACTTCCTTGATTAATGAATTTGCTTCATGAAATGTTTGATTGGTCCTAATGTGTAACTCCTTTTATGGTTACTTAATCTTTGCATAATTAAAAATGTACGTGTTGTTTGTCCTTTTTCAAGGCTAATGCTCATGCTAGCATCTTTGAAAGTAAAAAGAATTATACCATGTTTTTCATGGGGTTTGAAAATCAAATGTAAGGATAACATATTAAGATTTTCTTGTTCTTTTGTAGAGTTGTAATCTAAGTCACAAGGTTCGAGTTCAAGTTCATTTTCGATCGACGATAAGTATAAAGTTCAGTTCAAATTTTGCCAATTAATTGAATTAAAAAAAACGTTTTTAAGTTCAAACAAAAAAATTATCATTCAAATTTTCTTTAAAAAATCATAAATATGTCAAAGGAACAAAGTAGAGAGAACTTTCCATTCTCTGCATTCACTTGGTATATGTATATATACACATTTATAAAATAGTGCAAAATCATGTCAAAAACTTCCTAAGTTAAAATTTAAAGTCGGTTTGAGATCGAGTTCGAGTTCAGCAAAGATAAAATTCGGATTAAGTTCGGCAATGATAAAAATTCAAAAAAATCGTGATAAAATTTGACTACTATAATTCACAAAAAAATTTAAATAAGATTTTTTAAATATTAATTAAAATTTAAAAATTAATATAATTTGCAAATAAAAAATTTTAATGTTTTCTATATTTTAAATTTAATATATTATTAAGTTTTTAATTTATTTTTATTTTTTATATTTTATATTATTTAATTTTTCAATTTATAAATATTAAACAAAACCTAATGCTTGTGAAATATTAAAAACTTAAAATAAAACACATAACATAGTAAAATAAAATTATTTTTTAATTTTTTAATAAAATTAAACATTTAATTAAATTAATAAAAAAGAAAGTAGAAACTATTAAAACATAAAAAGTAAAAATTTAAACTAAACTAAAAAGCTAAAAGCTTAGATCTAAATAACAAGCTAAAGAAGTCTAGACAATGGCAGCAGCGGCGACAATCTTTCTCTTTCCCTCACAATCCGCGGAGCCCAACAAACATCCGTGCAGCTTTGCAGATTTAATGGCAGCTAGGGCACACAAGCCACACCAATCGCACGTGATAGGCCATGCAACAGGGTTTTATCGCCTTTTTACCCACCTCAAACCCTAGCGAATATTCACAATTTTTTTAAGTCGCACGGAAGTTTGGCAAATTTTGAACTTTGTGCTGAAAATCGCCTAACCTTGTGACCTAGGTTTCAATAATGGATAAAATTCAAGTAAATGTTTGATGGGAATAAAGTTCTGCAGAGTTCAAACATTTTCCATAAAATTCAGCAAACTTTGTGACATAGGTTATATATGTTTAAATCTAAGTCACAAGGTTTGCCGTATTTTGGGCCAAAATATCGAAATTCGTCGAACTTGACAGGGGCCCTAAAAATCTCATCCAAATTCATGCACTTCGCACTCTGCTAAACACATCAATTTTTTTGCTTTTGCTAGGCAAAATACATCAGATTTTGAGTGATTTTACAAAGGTTTAGGTCGCCACCACCGGTGTTTGTCTTAAAGATCGAACAACAAACAATAGATTGTGATATTGGCGCCAACAATGTGGGCATTGGTGTAGTTGCGTGGGCAGAGTCACAGGAATAGCAGCGCCGCTGTGAGAGACACCAAGGAGAAATCATGGCTAGTAGAGAGGGAGGGCATAGCAACGCGTGGGAGCCTCGGCCATTATTCTTCACACCTTTGCCATGATTAGCCAAATCTTCCTCCAGCTTCCTCCAACACGATGCATATTAGTTTTTCCTTTTACCTTTCAACGCAATATATTAGGTTTTACTTTTGTTTTATATTAGTTTTGCCTTTTAACTTTCAACGCAATATATTAGGTTTTGTTTTAGTTTTTAGTTTACATTGTTTATTTTAATTTTTACTTTTTATTATGTTATTTGGTTTCAACGCACTTTTAGGTTTTGTTTTATTTTTAGTTTATAATATTTATTATTATTTCTAAATTTTTAATTATTTTTCCTTATTTTCTTTCAAACGTTTTAATCTTTTTAAAATTTGTTATATATATATTTTAAATTGGTTTAAGACTTTTATTTAATTTTATATATATATATATATATATATATATATATATATTTAATGATGTTTTAAATGTTTTTATAATGTTTTTATTTTTTATTTTTATTCGTTATTTAATTTTAATGTTTTTATGTTTTTCTATTAATCGAACTTAATGGCGAATTTTTTTCAAACTTTATCCATTGGGTGAACTTGAACCGAATTTTATCCTTGTCGAACTTGAACTCAAACTCAAACCTTGTGACTTAGGTTTAAATCATATGCAATTGTACCAATGCCTGCTAAACACTCTCTTGATGATTAAGTACAACTACAAGAAACAGGTTTCCTTTTACGTTGGCATAGTGTTAAATTGCATATTCACATATTAGCAAATAGGTATATCTATGTTAGTATTATGCATCATTTTCTGCACACATCTGTAATTATGGAATTTGAAGTACCAAAAGCAAGTAAGGTTTTTTTGCTAACCTTGATAGTGGCCTTGCTCTTTACTTGAGTCTCAAGAGCTTCTGCCATAGACTGTGCATCAAAGACAACAATATGCATTGGAAATATAAAGCATGGAAAGTTCATTAATACACAGTTTGGTGACCTCATCCCATACTAATAATCAAATTGCTAAAATACAGCTGTGCTAATAATTAACATACAACAAAAATAGCGAGGTATTCTCATCAAAGAACATGGTAATTAGTATCATGTTGTAAAAAAGCAAGTTCACCTTGTCAAACTGCACCAAGACCTGAATTGCATGTTCCGGGGTAAGAGTGCCATTTGACACAAGCTCATCCAACGTCTCTGTCAGACACATACCAATTGTTGATCTCCGGTAAAGCTCAAAGGTCGCCATCCTCCTCCTTGGATCTACCTCTGCCATTATTAAACACCCAGAGATTAATAAACAAGATTGACAAATTTCATCTAGTTGCTTACATTGTCTAGTCTCATCGCAAATCCCTAAAAATTGAGTGCACAAAAGTGAAAGCAGTGGATTTAAAGTGTTAGATGTTTGTTTTGTTTTTTCTATTTGTACTGCAGTGGAGATCAGTGCAGAATCTACCCATTGCGCGAACAAGACAGAAGTAGAAGTAGTGACAGGACTAGGGGTTTATCACCACAAAACACGCACTACTTCAGTTGTCCCTCTTTTGTGCTTCACATTCAAACACTTTGCTTTGTGCTCACAACACTTTATAGCAAACCTTTCGATGCTAAATATATTGAGAGTGAGGGTGTGTATATAGATATCTGCATAAATATCAACAAATATAATGCATTTATATATTAGATATTTATTATATGGCTTAGTTGGATCAGCCTACCTATATGTTTGTTTCTATAGATGGATATGCTGCTTTAGCAATTATCTCTTACAGCAATTGCACCACTCGGTGCAAAGTTTTTCCAATTAGTATAGTATGTTTTATTGTGGAAAATTTGTGAGGCCCATCTTTGTCAATTTTCGTGTGTGGCTTTTCTTATTGAATAGGATAGGATATTATAAGCAATTGTCAAATATTTGATTCAGCTGAAATAAGACGCTAAGAAAAAAAAATGGCAGAGAAAACGGACGAAAAGGGTATAAGGATGACAACAGGGGCAGTTCCACATGGAACAAATAGAGTATAAATGCCACTAGAAGATTGTTGTTGACAAAATCAACTGAAATTCCATGACATTAAAAAAACCTAACCAATATATGGTACAGTTTGCAGCAAACAAAATGTATAGAGATCCCATCTGCACTATGAAAATTGGCTGCTCGTCATTTTCAACCCAAGCTTCAAACAACAAAACACAAGGGGCATACCTCACATAGTTAAAACTTAGCAAGATTCATACACTTAAAAATCTTGGACAAAGTAAAACACATATAGCTACCTAAAACTCTGGGACAGCGGAATAAAGTTTCTGGGATGGCAAAAAAATCCAAATTTTGGGGACAGCGGAGTGACGGTTATTAAAATAATATATAAAATTATAAATATTTAAAATATACAAATAAAAAAATTTAAAATTATGAATAGCAGTCTGTGACAGTCCATCCACATTTGTGCTTGAAAATTTTTGTATTCATGTATCACTCTTGATTCTTATTATGTATTTGTAATACAATACAGTTATGTTGTGGTTAACCGGTAAACATTTTGATCTATGCCTTACTACTTTTATCATCTACACAACCTTTCTCTTCATATAGAATTATACATATAGGCTTTGTAAGTTTGTTAAGTGATTGGAGCTTCCAAAATGAATTTTAATTAGATTTGTACATACAGACTTTTTTTTCAAATAGATATAAGTGGCTTCCAAAACAATCTTACATTACATGAGTACAATAGGTCCTTCTCAAATTATTTCATTTTCAACTTTCAAGTTTATTTGAGACCAACGCAATGGTGCGGCTGGATTGCAGCCGCCTATTACCAAACATCGGAAAATTTGTGGAGAAGGTGATCAAGTCGTGTGGAACCCTACAATGGGTGAAACTATGTGACAAATTCAAGATGAATTTAATCGGAAGCCTCTCAATTTCAAACTATGGAAGCATAAAAGTAAACACAAAATAATTACAAATCACCACAACAAATCTACCAGAATCCAATATATTGTTCAATAACCCTGTTATATACGTCAGACCATGATGGGAAAATAACTGTTAGGGCAATATATTTGTCAAACTAAAGTAACATTTAATCAGTTTACAAAAATTTAAACTATCAGAAACTTATAAATTTAACCAGAGGCCCCAAAATTTGTCAAAACTATAGTTGCATAAAAGCAGCTCAGGCAAAACAATTACCAAGGAAAATTTAGCGGAAGCCGATATAACATATTAGAAAACCCCAAGCCAAATTAGCATAACCGAAGCTTTAGGAAAATAATTTGCCGGGGCAAATATAAATCTAGTAGAAGCCAATATTTTTGCTGAACTAGGGTAGCAAAATAGTTACCAGTGAAAATCTAGCAGATAACCCCTCTAAATCAGTTGAAGTGCGATACCATCGGCGTAAGAAAGTAATTGCGGATGCAAATCCGAATCCACTAGAAATGGACAGATGCAAGAACAACACCCTTAAATTGGCAACCTGCGGTAGCATAAAATTCTAGCAGAAACTGATAAATTTAACCACAAGTCACTAACACTGTCAGTCTAGGGTTGCATAAAAGCAGCTTGCGTAATTGATCACCAGGGGCAAGTTCAAAATCTAGCACAAACCGGTAATGTTAGCGAGAAACACCTAATTTTGTCGAACCTGGGAAGCATAAAAGCAGCTTAAGCAAATAATTCCCAGAAAAAATCCAAATCTACCGGAAACAAAGAATTTAAGAGAACCCCTAAATTTTCCAAACTAAGGTGAGCTTAAAATTCTGGCAGAAACAGATAAATATACCGGAAGCCCGTAGGGTTGCATAAAAGCAGCCTGCAAAATAATTGCGGGATAGAATCCAAATCTAACAGAAACCGATCAATTTAACGAAATGCCACCGAATTCGACCCTCCCGAACCCTAGAAAAAATAGCCGAACTTCGGAGGGTCAGGGTTCGAATCCCGTGAAGATTAGAATCATGAATAAATCGGAAGACATGGTTACATACCTTTAACTGAAAACAAAGCCGTGGCCTCGTTTCGCACCCTTCTACTTTCTTCTTCTTTTTGCTGTTGCGCAGGAGTGCGGGGGATCGATCCTGAGCCGCGTCGAAGACTGTTGTAGGCACTTTTGGCTGGCTTAGCTTCTTCACCTGCTTAAAATAACTACAACAAAGAACAAGTCCTGTAACAAACAAGGGTCGAGTACATGCTGTAATAATTGTATGAAGTATGTTGTAAGAGAATTTAAGTTATTACGAGCCTTACCTATATATGTGAATGGTAATGATTTATTATCCTGCCGAAGGCAGGTATATTGTCTTCACTTTTGCAATTAAACATTTGCATGTTTCTAATGGTATTGTGACATGTGTATTAAAATGAAGCTGGACTATAGTTTTTGCTTTTGATTTTTTTGTTGTGGCAACATTTGGTTGGTCCTTGGCTTTATGTGCATTGTTCATTGAAAAACGTAGGAGTTATGAGACATTAATGCATTGATTTGTCATGTACAGAGAGGTGGCTTTTGTGAGTTTTGAGTGGCTCGAGGAAAACGTCTGTTTGTTTCTTGCACGTTGTGTAATTTCTCATTTCCATCTGCGCGCCAGGAGGTGAAGGACTCGAAGAGCAAGGTGAGTTTTCATGGCAAGGCGATTTAAGCTCTCTCTGTTCTCATGTTTTTGTCTCATTGTTTATCTTTTAGTTAGAGTGGTTATTGGCAAATAGAACTATAACAATGCAAATCTGTGTCACTGCCGTGATGTATTTGCTAGAACTATTAGCATAACCTCTTTAAAGATACTATTTTCTCGAGAGAGATTAGGACAACAGATTTTGAACGTTTTTCAGGACATTAGGACACCGCGAGTGGTCTTAGCTTCACAAATATCAAGTCTGCATTACAGGCCGCAACCGCCCAAACAAATGTGAAGTTAGTCTCAAAATCAAGACCATCAATCACCCTTAAATCGTGTCTAAGAGAATAACTACTAATATAAAAAAAAATGATGATACGTTTCAGTAAATATGCCTGATAGACAACTTGATACACAAAGCTACCGATCACGGCGAATATTTAAATTGTTGCAATGCTTACAAAAGCGAGTTTTGTGGTCGTCTATTTAAGAGTGTTGCAGTAATAGACAAGCAATAGTTGTTGGTATAAGAGGTCCATAGTTGATGATGGCATATCCAGAATTTATAAAGAACACCCCGCACATTTGACACAAAACCAATCCCGGCATTAGTCAAAACCGGGGCCACGAAAGCGAGCGGTGGATTAAAATTTCAAAGGAATGAGTTAACATGATTTAAGTGCAAAGCATCACGGTTGCACCAAATGATTGAAATATCTTCCAAGATATACCATACCTTTCGACCAAAACGACACGAACGACCAATCCTATGAATGTAAAGCTCACGATTGTTGGGAAGGTCGTAGTTTATCGCCAAGAAACCCGAACTTTACAAAAGGTGAATGTTAATGTACTTCAAAATAGATAGAAAGAACAGAGGAAAGGGCCAAGGACAAGAACTTGCTCTTGAACATGAAGACCACGAGCCCAAACATCTGTGGTGATTAATACCCAAGTTGTACCAAAGACGAAATTCACCATAATTGCATCTCGGTTTTTTTTTTGTGGCATATCTCCATGCATAGACGAAATCGTGAAATTATTGCTCGCATCTTCTCTCGTAAGCCGGTGAATGTATAGATACAAAACAAAGGTTCCATGGTCAAATTAATATAATATCTATGACAGAAACAATCAAGCATTTTACATGCCATAACTTTCTTTTTCGTGTTGCAAAATACGATGACTTGAGTGATGGTAAGAGTATCATAAAGATCACATAAGGTGTCAAACTTCCATTCTTCCCTTTCAACAAAGAACAAAAATTGTTTGGTGCCCCAGTAATTCACAATATATTGCATGAGTATGCTTCATTCGGAAAGCAATGCAAGGAAAAATCAAAATCATATAAAGTATGTCAAACTAATCAATCAATAAGCATTACAAGAAATTCGGTCTCATGCATACCTCTAGCGCCAATTCATCACGTTTGACAAGGATCCGAACAGAGCAGTCATGAATTTGTTTGTCATCTCCAAAATGTCATGTGGTAAAGTTCAGAGATATCAAGACGACTGCCGATGACAACACGAGTCACATCGACGCTCAAACTAGGAATGAAGCTGGTGTATCTTCAAGACAGAGGATTATTTGAGCATACCGAATGAGCCAATTAGAATAATTAATGTATAACAACTATAATAACTAGTTGGAAATACAGACACCAATTGAATGAATTCGATTGTAAATGTATAGCTACGCTGTTTAATATTAGAATATTAATGGCGTTGTCTATAATACGAATTAAAAAGAAAGGGACTGAATACCAACCCCGAGTCCCGCCATGGTTGTTTCATATTTGTTGTACACTTGTCTACAAACCTTGTGACTTTGTTCCTGTCTACTCGACTCTCTTAACCGCATAACTGTGATACCTGAATTCGAGACTTCATCATTTCGTTCAAAAGAAAGCGAAAAAAAAGAGCAATATGTTTTCACATTGTTATCGATTCTGCCATGTATAAGAAACAATAACAACAAGAAGAACAAGAGCATGCCTTAAAAGCTGCGCAGTTTGTCCAAGGGTCATTTGCAGGAAAAGCGATGTTCGAACATGATGGCAACTTGAATATTGTATGAAATGTGAGCCTTGTCTGCGGAAAAATGAACTTGGATGGTCAATAGTCTTAGTGTGGCTAAAGCTTCTTACAATGTCCTGAAGTATATTCTGTCTCGCAAGATTGGTGGAAGAAAATCAACACAAAGCATACATTAAAATGTATAGTGGATAAGGCTTCAGAAACTAGTTAATCACATTTTTATAATGAGAACTATCGAATCGCCTCTTCCTTTTTACAAAAGAAAAAGTAGCATACGTGTTAATTCCATGGGTTGTGTTTGTACGATGCTAGACTTGGATGGAATAAGCTCAAATACTTACAATGGTCTTACTGCAATGCGCATGAGCATGCAGTGTCCGTGTTTCCTTAGAACTTATGGAAAGAACACGGACTCCCATCGGTCGGTGCCAAAGAAGTGCACCGATTCACAATTCAAGAAGTGTCGGGACCATGTATGTGTCCAAATTGTGTAAAATTAAGGATTCATACTCGTATGAAGCTCTCCATTTGGTTAAATACACCGTAAACCAGAATTAAGAGAAACAATAGATCTTAAGGTTGTCAGACTGTAATAATCGTGGATTGGCACATAAGTAGTTGCGCTTAAAAGGACATAATTACCACCAACCAAGCTTTGCAAAGAAGACTTTGCGTTATATGCACATGCCATGCCAAGTCGATCTATATACCCTGAAGCAGATTGTTAAAAGTGTTTCAAGATCAATTGTTATTTCAATACCGGCAAGAAAAATTGGAAAATCTAGCAATTTTATTTATAATAATGGTGGATATGTTTTTTTGTCTTGTAGTTGTTGGTCAATTACCTTGTTTCTCACCATGTCTTATGTTCAAGAAGGTGGCCCTTGAAATTTTTCATTCCTTTTTCAAAAAGAAAACAATGAGTCTTTATAGTCACAATTTCCAGAGTAAATCAAAATAAAAGGTTCACAAAAGACAAGCTTACCAAAAACTAAAGACAAAAGCATTGGTGACAAGATTGTGTCCTTTGTTATAAGTCGCGCGCCAACTTCACCAACCCAAGCCCTTGAAAGCAAGGCCCAAAATTTTCCAAGATTGTTTTGAGGCCTTTAAACATAGACTTTTCTCGGCTTAGATAAGATGGATCCAATATCTTCTCCACAAGATGTTTTTCGACACTGTAACTAGAGAGAAAATGACAAACATCTAAAAAATTAATACGATGAGCATACTTTGACGAAAAAAACAACTCATATACCTACGCCCTAGATTGTAGATATGATGGGCAACAACATCTACAAGTACTTCTTCATCGATAGTATACTATGAAGCACCGATTCTTGTTCCAACACCACTTCCACTCGGCTCATTTCCTAATCCCAAAAATATCAATATTCTTGTCATGTTCTTGAAAGAAGTTTGTGCACACTTAAGTAAATCAATTACAATGAGATACTCATGGATGCCATATAACATCACTCAAAAATATCTTGGGATGAAGATGCCAAAACAACTTAAATAGCAGCTCACCTTGTTCCCATGCATTTATCTAAGAACCGTGATCGATTGTGTGTTGAATAAAATCATAAGCATTGGTTAAATCGCATGGTCCTCCCAAAACACCCTTCGATACTTCTTTCTTTCCATTCAATGCATTCAATCAAAATGCTATTATTCTTCTTCAGTCATACGTTAATATCAGGTCACATCTTCAAATTGAGCAAGAAAAGATTAAGCTTGTAAGGATAAACAGTCTCAAAGTCATTATAGAACATACCCTTTTTCCCTGAAAAACAAGTTCAGGGCATCCCATCTTGACATGGGAAGTCATCCATCCATGAATCCAAACATTACGAAACATTGTTGAGAAAAGGATGACAAGGTTGCTTCAAGTCTCCAACATCGTATATGGCTTTGTCTTGTGATGTCACGCAATATTATTTTTAATGGATCAAAAGTTGTGAGCAGACTAAAAGTATTAGCCAGGATTTATTATCTTTCGTAACCTAGAGTCTATTCTCGGGAAGTATCAAACAAACAAGCGTGGATTACATATATCAATCCACCAGGGTCTAATCTACGAAATTCATACAAATTATAATTACAAACCCGATGAATTTCTATCCTTGCATCATGCAGAAAATTGCAGGCTTTTACCACTTTTTATTGGTTTGAATTGCCATCCCCTTTTTGGAACCGCTTTTTTGTCACATTACCTCTTATAAAAGTCTTTTTAGTTGATTCTTTTTGTTTCGCAATAATAGAATTGTTTAACTTGGTAGAGCTTAGACAAACATGCATAGAATATTAAGACTGTAGTCTTTCTTTGGAAAGCAATGGAAAACAAAAACTATTTTTCAAATGTGAAGAGTTCGGATTTTGTGTTTGTGACTTTGTTCCTGTCTACTCCAACTCTCTTAACTCGCATAATCTGTCATACCCACGATTGATTTCATCATTTCATTGAAAAGAAAGCAAAAAAATAGAGCGAGAAATCACCATAACTTCAAGACGAATAATAAATTATGGAACGTATATCATACAAAAGCGATTAGCTACAATGAGTTTTTCAGTATGACATTAGCTCCAATATTCTTCAAGTGCAAGCGCCACATCCAACCCCTCGCCTGTATATTTTTGGCGCTTGCCATATGCACCGCTCCATGGTTCAAAGATCTTTGGAAAGGAATCGTACCCACATGCTTGCATACTGCAATGTACAATGCACATTAGAGTTGTTAGCTTTTGTGCAAGGGCGTAAGTTAATCGAATATCTCATTTTAATTGACAATGAAGAAAATAGGCTTTAGAAGAAAGATGTACATACCTTTGACAGGTGAAAGAAAGGATAATAGGTGCTCTGGATTTGTGAACGCATTGGTCACAACAAGACTGTACTAGATAAGAAGATCATTATCATACATGATGTGCAAGACAATTCGTATCTCTCGTCGAGCTCCATTGTTAAAATACTGAACAATGCAATACATTCACCAAAAGCAATACATCCTCTATAGAAATTGGTGTGGATTGCTTTTGTTTTCGAGTGTGCAATCAATCATTTGATTCCAAACTTTTTTTGTCACACTCCTTAAATATATCGTTTTCACATTGTTATCAGTTACAATATAAGAAACAATAACAACAAGAAGAACGAGAACATGCCTCAAACCGCCAAGTTTGTCCATGGCCGGTCTGCACAAAAATTTGATGGCCCGAACATTATGACAACTTGAATATTATATGCAATATGAGCCTTCTCTCGAAAAAATGAACTTGGATGGTTGTCTTCAAATATGCTAAACTTCCGTAAACTACTAGCTAATTTAGAAGAGCAATCAAGAATGAATAAGCTTCTACATATTCCATTGTAAATGTATAGCTACGCTATTTAATATTATAATATTAATGGCATTGTCTACAGACAAATATAAACCATGATCACAATATCGAGAAATACCTGTCACTAAAATAATTTTAGACGGGTATGGGTGGATAGTTTTAAAATTGATGAAAAGAAAGTGAATGAATATGAACCCCGAGTGCCGCCATGATTGTTTCATATTTCTTGTACACTTCATGTACAAAACTCGTGACTTTGTTTCTGTCAACTCTACTCCAACCTGCCTTAACCGCATAATCTGGCGAGACGCACAGTTTAGACTTCATCATTTCATTGAAAAGAAAGAAAAAAAAAAAAAGACCAAGAAATCATCACAAGTTCAAGAGGAATAATAAATTATGAAACGTATATCATAAAAAAATACGATTACAATGAGTTTTGAGCACCGACATTAGCTCCAATATTCTAGCTGCATGCTACAGTGGGCCGTGAACTTAATCGGTGTCATGTATTGTCAAGATCTTTAAACAAAACATGAACCAAGTCACAGGTTGTCTAGAAAAATGGCTACAAAACACAGTTCAAAGCGGGTATTGCTTTTCCAAAACAAAGATTGTAGTTTTCTTATACGCACCGAAGAGATGTCGGTCATAACGAGGCCACTCAAGGTACCATGTATCTCTCGTCGAGCTCCATTGTTAAAATACAGAACAACAATACATTCACCAAAAGCAATGTGATTATAACCCAAAATAAAATAAAAAATGGGCTGGTCGAGGAGTAGTTGTTATGGAAAACATATATTCGAGCATAAATGAAAACTGTGTTAGGTTCCGAACTTTCTGGCCGAGATATACAGACATAATACTATTAATGTTCAAGTGTTTTATCTTGGATCGGACAAATAAGAGTTCTCGAGACTTTAGCAAAATAAAACCGTGCGCGTGATGCCCATAGCGATCGTGTACGTGGATAGAGTAGATATAGGCATTTTTATGGCCACCGTGTGCTGCGCAAGAATGGTTTGCACAAGTTGCGGTGCAGCAGCGCACCGGGCATGTTCGAAGCGGTAATGCAGACAAAATCGACATCATGCTCTGCATAGTGAACATGACTTGTCCACGGTCTATTTTGAAAAAGCCATTAATGGAAAGCATGGTTGCACAAAAAAACTACCGGATTTACAATTAAATACAAATAGGATACTAATGTAATGAAACGTCTTTAGTCAAAGATCGACACATATGCCAAGAGATATAGCTTCTAAGCATATTTATGAATGAGGCGAATCAACAACAAGAAACAAGGTAAAAGCGTATGCGCATCAAGTTGACAATGTCATTTTCATTTCCACGATTCAAAGACAAGGACAGATCGCATTTGCACAAGCAACTCCTGGAGCACATTTGAGGAAATGCAATGGCAGCTTTATAGGCGGAAAAATAACATTTTTGGATGTCATGCATAAGAATTGCCTCGCTTCTTATGTATACCGCGTGTAGAAGCATAGTGAGGGTGCGTTGTCTGGTTGATAAAATCTAAGCATATCGAGCGTGAGCTCTAAATGCTTTACGCTGCTTAGAGTGATTCTTTAACAAAACAGTTCGAAAACATATCATATTTGAGCTATATTCATCAATCTTAAGCTTGTAAAGAAACATTTCTTCTCCTTAGATGCTTTGCTTTCTCTATCAAAAAACTTGTACTGCATGTGCATACAATATTCTTAAAAAACGCTTAAAGCAAATGGGTTATTTGCATTTGACATTGGATATATTTACATTTTATCGAATAGTTTACGCACCTTGACTATGCTTCGACATGTGGCACACATATGAGCAACACAAAACTGTATTTGCTTAAATGTGTTCGTAGGTGCTTTGGCAAACACTCTTTCGCCTTGCCTTTGAACCATTGTGATGCACATGAAAGTGTAAAGATCATTAAACCTGCAATCATTTGCATTTGAGGAGCCTATATTCTGTGTCTTTCACAAAAAAATGTTTCTTTCACTCTTTCTGTGCATTGAACTCTCTGATAATTTATTTAATTAAGAACCGCATCTTAGATAGCGTATTCATTCAGACATTGTTCACAAACGCTGCATAGAGAAGCTTCATCGCAGTACTGCCCTGCTTGAATTTGATTGTAAACCTGGTCACTTTTTTTTTGTCTTACCATCCTTTCAATTTATGGCTTGTATGAAACTAGACCATGGAAAAGACATCTTCAGTTTGCAGTTTTAATATTGCTTTTGCACATCATGGCTAACGCTTTGTTTTTGCTGGTCTCTATCTTTTATTTTTTCAGTGGATCTTGTATTGATTAACACTGTCAGAGCTGCTTTTGCTGCTGTTCCGCTCTTGTCTCTGAACAAGATTTGTCTTTTTCGCTATTTCTTTGCGTTGAACTTTGAGATTGTTGATCAATAGAATAACTACTCGACATAGAACAGAACAAACAAAATCAAGGCTGCATGTGGATACAAATCATGGTTCTCTTGTATCGTATAAATGCAATGCACAAGATTAATGCATTGACTGTCATGTGCAGCTTAAGTCGCTTTTGGCAGTTTCGAGTGGCTCAAGGGAAACGCATGTTTGTTTCTTGGACGCTGTGTAATTTCTCTTTTTCATCTGCCCGCCAGGAGGCCAAGGACTCTGAAAAGCAAGGTAAGTTTTCATGGCAAGGCAATTTAAGCTCTGTGTTTACATGTTTTTGCCTGCTGTTTATCTTTTACTTTGAGCAGTTATTGTATTGATTGACAGTATGAAAGTTCAACGCAAGGAAACAGTCAAAGACACAAATCTTGCTCAGAGACAATAACTACTCCAAATAAAAGACAAACAATAGTTTCTAAAAATTTCGAGTGCAGAGTTAATCTATTCGCTAGAACTATAATAATGCAAATCTGTGTCTCCTGTCACTTATGGCAAGTTCCCCAGCGCTAAAATTTGCTGCGGATTTCATACTTGAGTTGTTCCAATGCTTACAAGAACAAGTTTTCTGGTTGTCTATGACACTCAATCCTACATTTCCGTATTCTTATCATTAATAAAAATCAGGTGCATTATTAAATTTCATTAAAAGAAAGGGAATGGATACCAGCCCTCAGTCCCACCATGCTTGTTCCATATT
Source organism: Taxus wallichiana var. yunnanensis (assembly GCA_018340775.1). Classification (NCBI taxonomy): domain Eukaryota; kingdom Viridiplantae; phylum Streptophyta; class Pinopsida; order Cupressales; family Taxaceae; genus Taxus; species Taxus wallichiana. Next base: position 838,435,118 of record CM031238.1, read on the forward strand.
TCTTGTACGGTTCTCTACAAAACTCTGTGACTTTGTTCCTGTCAACTCCAAGTCTCTTAACCGCATAATCTGTCATACGCAGAATTCAGACTTCATCATTTCATTGAAAACAAACCAAAAAAATAGAACAAGAAATCATCACAACTTCTGAAGAGGAATAATAAATTACGAAACGTATATCATAAAAAAGCAAGATTATAATGATTTTTTCAAATGCAAGGCATTCGCGCAATATTCTTGTATATGCGCTACAGCGAGTCGTGAACTTAGTGGGTATAATGTATCATCAAGATCTTTAAAGAAAACACGAACCAAATCAGAAATTGTCTAGGAAAATGGCTACAAAACACACTTCAAACTTGGTATTGGTTTTCCAAAACAAAGATTGTATTTTTCTTATACTTACCGAAGAGAAAACAGTGATAACAACACCTCTTGTCTATCACGCATTTCTTCTTATACATTTACAATGGAATATAGGGAAGTGGAACACCGTGAACTTGCATGTCATTCAATTGGTGTCTGTATTTCCAACTAGTCATTATAGTTGTTATACATTAATTATTCTAATTGGCTCGTTCGGTATGCTTAGTGAATTCTCTGCGTTCGAGATACACCAACTTCAAGTAGAGGCTGGTCCATACTTGATTGCCACTGCCAAATTAGCTAGTAGTTTCTGGAAGTTCAGAATATTTGAAGACAACGAACCAAGTTCATTTTTCAGAGACAAGGCTCACGTTGCATATAATATTCAAGTTGTCATCATGTTCAGATCATCAACTTTTTAAGCTCGCCATCGATCAATGTTTCAAGCTTGGGCATTCTTAAGGCTCCAGAGACATATGCCAAGAGATATACCTTAGAAGAAATGTATCAAATTTTAGAACCATGTCGAATGAGTACATTTGTGTCATCACAAAGACTTTTACAAATATCTAAAATCTTGTAACAATTTTATATTCATTTGTTCAATCGGTCTTAGGCACAAGGTCAAACTGCATTTGCTCAAGCAACCTAAAACACATTTGAGGAAATGCAATTGGAAGGTTTAAAGGCAGAAAAATAACATTCTTTGCATGTCATGTATAAGAATTCCCTGCTTCTTATGTATACCGCGTGTGGAAGCATAGTGAACGTACGTTGTCTAGTTGATAAAATGTAACCATTTCAAGCACGAACTGAAAATGAATTGCTGCTTAAAGTGATTCTTTAACAAAATGACTTCTGAAAACATATCATATTTGAGCTACATTCTGTCAAGCCTAAGCTTCTAAAGAAACCTTTCTTCACCTTAGATACTTTGCTTTCTCTATCAAAAAACTTGTGCACAGACATGTGCATACAATATTGTTAAAAAAATGCTTTAAGCAGCAAGTTATTTGTGCTTGATAATCGGATATATTTACATTTTTTCAAATAGTTTGTGCACGTTGACTATGCTTCGACATGTGGCATACATATAAGCAACGCATGGCTATATTTGCTTAAATGTGTTCCTAGTTGCTTTGCAAACACGTTTTCTCCTTCGCTTTCAACCGTTGTAATGCACATAGAAGTGTAAAGATCATTAAACCTGCAATCGTTTGCATTCGAGGAACTGTATACTCGTCTTGCGCAATACCCAAAATGAAAGGTAAAGAATGGAAAAAAAAAAGAGCGGTGGCCATGCCATATGACTAGATGCAATGCATAAGATCCTCATTATTGTTGTGCTATTGGCCTTTAAACTTGCCAATTGCATCTTCTTAAGGTGTTTGTAAACTTCATAACCTGTTCACTTAGGTATTGATTTTTTTCCTTCCATGTTGGGTGCTTTGCTATGTGCACTGCAATGTTTGCAGTATTTGTTCTCGCGATAGACAATGATCGCCGCTTTGTTTTACCTACTCTTTATCTTTTATTTCGACTAGTTATTGTATTCATTAACATTGTGAGAGTTCCACACAAAGAAAGAGTCAAAGAGACAAAACTTGGTCAGAGACAATAACTACTCGGAGTAAAAGATAAAGAGCAGGAAAAAACAAAGTGCTGCCACTATCTATGTAAATGAGTTCAGTTCTCATATTATGTCCCTTGCGAGCCAAAACTCTAGATCACTGTTGGATTTATCATTTTTTCATATTTGGATATCGCTTTCTCGGGACTCGACCGCCAAATATTTAATGACAGATTATGTTTTAAAAGCGCTTAGTTTATTGGTATCCTCATTCTATCTTGAAATTCGTTGATGTGATTCGCTTTGTGTATCGCGTTGTCTATCGTGCATATCTATTGAAATGTATCATCATTTTTCGTATATTAGCGAGATACTCTTGATTTTGTATAACTTGTTCATCTTAAAGTGAATATTAACGACATTAAACATTAAATTGGATATGCCATCTGTCACAACTATGGACCTCTTATGCCAACAAGTATTGCTTGTCTATCGCAACACTCTTAAATAGACGACCACAAAACTCACTTTTGTAAGCATTGCAACAATTTAAATATTATTTGACATGATCAAGACTTTGTGTATCAAGTTGTCTATCGTGCATATCTCTCTAAACGTATCATCATTTTTTTGTATATTAACAGATTTATTCTCTTAGACATGATTTAAGGGTGATTGGTGGTCTTGATTTTGAGCCTAACTTCACATTTGTTTGGGCGGTTCCAAGGCTGCCATGCGGCTTGATGTTGTGAAGCTAAGACCACTCATGCATGTCCTAATCTATAAAAACGTTCAAAATTTGTTGTCCTAATCTCTCTCGAGAAAATAGTATCTTTAAGGAGGTTATGGTAATAGTTCTATCAAATAGATTACTAAGATCGGCCCATGATTTGCATTGTTATAGTTCTATTTGCCAATAAGCACTCGAACTAAAAGATATACAACAGCAAAAAACATGAGAACAGAGCTTAAATCAGCTTGCCATGGAAACTCGCTTGCTCTTGAGTGCCTCACCTTTGGCACATAGATGGAAATGAGAAATTACACAGCATGTAAGAAACAAACAGCGTTTTCCTTGAGACACTCAAAAGCTGTCAAAAGCGACCTAATCAGCATACATGGCAATCAATGCATTAATGTTTCATAACTTTCGCTACATTAATGAAACAGCTTTCTAATAAGGGACAAACATAATTCTCTTAGACATGATTTAAGGGTGCTTGATGGTCTTGATTTTGAGACTAACTTCACATTTGTTTGGGCGGTTCTAAGGCCTAGCATGCAGCTTGATATTTGTGAAGCTAAGATCGCTCCCGGTGTCCTAATCAGCAAAAAAACGTTCAAAATCTGTTGTCCTAATCTCTCTCACAAAATAGTATCTTTAAGGAGGTTATGGTAATAGTTCTAGCCAATAGATTACAGACTGCCACAGATTTGCATTGCTATAGTTCTATTTGCCAATAACCACCCGAACTAAAAGATAAACAAAGCAGGAAAAAAACATGAGAATAGAGAGCTTAAATCGCCTTGCCATGAAAACTCACCTTGCTCTTGAGTCCTTCACCCTCGGCACACAGATGCAAATGAGAAATTACACAGCGTGTAAGAAACAAACAGTGTTTTCTTGAGTCACTCAAAAGCAAAAGCGACCATCATCATACATGGCAGTCAATGCATTAATGTTTCATAACTGCTACGTTTTTTCAATCAACAATGCACATAAAGCCAATGACCAAGTTAAGGGCATTGTTGCATTTACCCTTGACTGCATGGGTGGACAGATCTGTTTCATGCTCTAAGATCAGTTTTCCAAAAAACAGCATCTGCAAAAAAACGTTTCTGTTTAACTAATTTCATGCTATGCTTCAAAGCACATGGCTTCCAACATTTTTAGATGAAAGCTTCTGGGTCCTTTGCTTTCAGCATTTGAATATGTTGTTATAACTATTCTAGTTTCTTGTTCCTATTTTCAACGCTCTACTAAGTTTATTGAAATACATGTTTTCCTTGCATTGCTTGTGTATTTGAATGGAGCGCAATATAGATTTGGTTGATTCTACATGCCTGTAGCTACAAATGACTACTGTTTCTTGTGTATTTCATCATGACTTGCTTCATTCATCAGATGCACAAAGTTTCTTTCCGTCTCTACTTTGGTTTTGCAACATTCACTAACCGCATAACATGTGTTGTGTGCTTTTGATTCGTGGCAAAAGCAAAACCACGAATGAAAGACATATAACTCGCTATTTGCTTGAATTCTTTGCTTTGCTCCATTGCAAAAGGTATAAACATTACTCTTCTTTTCTATATTCTCGCTTTCTGAAAAGTTTTTTTAAATAGAAATAGAACAAAATCTGAATGCAAAAGAACATTCATGTACTGCGGCGGTAGTTGATGTTGAGCGATATACGTTGTCAAACAACACCGTACAAAGCATGACAACGTCTTGCATAGGTTCAACCATTTCCGAGACCATGCTTTCAAGTATGGTGTCGGTGGATCGCTGCTTGTTTGATTCCTTTGCGATCGCTTCATTTCCGATACACATCGCTTGAACTTAGAATCGGTGCGGTGAACACTTCCGGACTTTGCTCTCGCCTCCAATCCTCGAAGCATTGGCTTTCTACGATTAGAACTAGATCCCGAAAGCCTTTTTCTTATGCACGGTGTTCATAGTGGAAACATACTCGCATCGCATGAAACTGCTGTCTGCGGTGTACTCGCCCAAAGCTAGTGAACAAGGCCTATGGGGCGACGTCTTACGCATAAAATGGCTTTCCAAATGGCTAAACTTGCCAATATGGGTTTGATCCTGCAACAAGAGGCGAAATTATCTCCAATTCATCCCAAATAGCCAGATACTACCATATTGTATTCTTTTTCATGATTCCAACCCTCTTAGTGGCCATTATGAACCCTTATTCTGGGAAAAAAATGCACCTTGCCCTCAACCAACAAATAATGCTCATCTCATGTCCCGTCAAAATTCTGTAGAAGTGCTTTGGATCGGCTTTATCTAATCACTACAAAGAACTATGCCTTGTTAGGCTAGAGACAAATGACAATATCAATGCTGATAGCCTTTTCAGTTGTTTTTGCCGCATTCGCAACAATGAATTTGACTTCTTTGCTGCTTGAGATATACTGCTCAGCTTTTTGTAGTGCTATTCTTCGACAAGATCATGTAACTCTCCACTTCCTCCATACTTGGCTTCATCAGAACCCCATAACAAACATACCGCACATTGGCACATGGCAAGGTCTTGTGATAAACATAGCCACTTTCCATGACCACAACAATATACACACAGACGACTTCATTATTAATGGTTATGTCTACTTTTTAAAATAAATATCCAATTGTGGGACTCGCATCCTCTCCAAGTTTGTAACATTTATTCTGGCAATGCACAACTTGGAAAAGCATATAATCTCATCCGATTTTCACTTCGCGAATCACATTTGCACTATGAACTATTGGCTACAAACCCTCGCTATGTTCCAATACTTGGCGCCATTTATACATCGGAATATACAACTGTCCACACGCATTCAGAAACTCAAAGCATAATTTTGCAGACAAATGCGCAACCCGCTAAACACAATCGGAACAAGAAACCGTCAAACTTTTCGCTTCGCACAACAAAAAGAGATATACGCAAGCACACACATAGCAAAGCTGTAACAGATCCCAATGTTATACATTCCCTGCTACCCAAAGGCGATTCATGTGCCAATTTCTTCAATGCCAAAACAACTCTTACGTCCACATCGCTTAAGGTCAAGCTACATCATCGGCGTTGTCTCATTGAAACAGTTCAAAGAAAAGACAAAAAGAATGTTCGCGTCTGCAAATGCCATCCGCCATAAAACAATGCAGCAAAGGCGATAGCGAAATTGTCTCCGCGAAAGCTAAAAACGATTATACGTAAACATACACAAGAAACAAGCAGCTCAAAGACAATTCGTTGCCGTTTTCATGCCCAAACAAATGACACGCCAATCCATACATGCGGTGTTTGCGATCAAGAATCACCGCACTTCAAGCACAATCGATATATTTTACAAATTTGAATAAGCAAACATATGCTCAATTGACATCAACAAAAACAATGCCAAAGTCCAATATAATTTGTCGACCGTGTTCGACAAGAAGCTTTGAATGCCAAGTTGCAAAATTGACATGCCCTCAACGAATTGAATCGATTCCAATGCTTCCACATGTAAGCGATGCTTTCGAACTTCAAGAAAGGCTCGTGTCTCGTGACTTGCATTTGGTCGACACGATGCCTAAGCCATAAACGTCCCCAATATATGTTAAAGGGAGCAATAATAAATGTTCCAACAAATATTGACATAATCCAACAAGCATTGTGTTGGTCCGAAAATCTGTCGCTGGGCAGATCTATGGATAAACGAGCAACAAAGCGCAGGCATAGCCCCTCTTTGAGTCAAGAAAGTTAAACCGGTTTATTGTTATTCTACCAGCAGGAATGAAAACACAACACAACAGTTTATACAATGAATACCGATATATTTCTTCTTGATATTCCATACGAGAACTCTTACAAATATATAGGAATAAGTCATTCCTATAAAATAGGAATCTGATATAACAACACTCCTTAATTCTCTCACCAAACTCCTATTCACGTGAGTTGTTTATTAACAACTTCACATATAAACAAATATAATAACAGACCTAACAAATAATAATGATTAATAATGTTAAACAATAATATTAATCCTAACATTCACCCCCTTAGTGTGAACATTATTAATCACTAATCTTCACCCCCTTAATGTGAACACGGCAAAGAACCATATCCGAAGAAATTGAACCACCTCCTGAAAGCACTTCTTAGACCAGGTACAGACTCCATAGATTATCTCTTTACCCTCGTAAAGGCGTAGTGTCAAGCCGAATTATGCAGGAATGCTCCCTTCCTCTTTGGGTTCCTGTGGGACTTTCCCTTCCTCTCTGGGCGCCCGAATTCTGAATCTCCAAGATCCACAAGCTTCACACTAGCTGGATAACCATCCCTTGAGTCTACCTCAAAATCTTCTCCTGCTCCCAAAAGTGAGTATTCTGACAACATGACTCCTCCAAAAAGTTCTGAAAAGGGTTTATTCAGAAAACCATCACTCTGTAAAACAAGAACACTGAAAATGAAAAACCACACTGCACACATGTCACTAGATCAGTATGCGGCCCCGTCGTTGGTGACTGACGAGAGGTCGTTGAATGACCTCCAACCTCCATTTTCCTCCATCCTCCGATTATCTAAACTCAAAACAAGTAGTCTTCAGAATTATAATCAGGTTCATCAGTCACTCATTCATCTTCTGATTCAGAAGATTCTTCTACAACTATATTTGCTTCATGTGGCTTCAATTTTCCACTAAGAAGATCTTTGGCTCGAGTCGTGCAAAATTTAGACATATGTCCTTTTTTCTTGCAATAAAAGCATTCTAAGTCCTCTTTTTTAAAGAACTTTTTGTATTTATTTTTCACATACATTGTCGTTTCTTCTTCTATATCTTCTTTAGTCCTTTTTTCTTCAGACAGAAGAGCTGATATCATATCTTCCAATGAGTTGGAAGGCATCTGACCAAGAGTGAAAACAACATTACTGTATTTCGGTGGTAAACTATTCAGCAGAATAGCTTTTGCATCTTCGTCGTCCACTGGAGCTTTTACTTCTGCAAGTTGTCTCAAAAGAGATCGTAAATTGTTGATGTGACTAGACATTGTATCTCCATCACTCATTTTGAGCTTGAACAGCTGAAGTTTCAGGGAAAACTTTGCATTAACTGCTTTTGAACCAAATAATTTGCTCAGATTATCCCAGATGTCCTTCGAGTTTTTATCTAGATCAACATAATGTAATTCAGAGGACCGAGAGGGCAAGGCCAATAATGGCTTTGGCTTTATCATCCCGTATTTCCCATTCTGCCAATCTGGTCGGATCTGAAGGTGCTGGTTCTTTTCCATCCACTATCCTCCAAAGATTTTTGTTCATCAACTGCATCTGGATCTTGACTTTCCATGTGTGAAAATTGAGACCATTGAATTTTTCCAATGGCATTTCCATTGTAAAAAAGATACAACCTATTATTCACCTAGACACAAAATGACAATGACAATTTTTCCAAATTTTTTTTTTTACTTTTGACTTGACTAAAACGTTTGACATGAAATAAAAGACCTATTTCAAACTCTTACGGAAAGTGTGTTAAATGACATATTGAAAATAACACAAATAAAACTATAGACTTATTTGAAGACAACTATTTTGATAGTGATTCACAAATGACATTTGACTTGTATACAACCACAACTTTTAACGACAAACACTACTTCACATAAAAGACACTATGCCACATTATTTCTCTTCATTGACATGCCATTAAACATATAAATAAACATACATGGCACGACTCACTATAAATATATAAACATGAAATACCAAATGTCAATGTCGTGAAGACCCTTGCTAAACTTGTCACGATTCGCTCCACGGTGTCACTGCTGTGCATACACAGTTTACTCCCTGTTTTGGAGTAAATGTCAATGGAGTCGATGACAGCTTGAAGTCGGAGACTGCGTCAATGCCGAGAATATTGTTGTGAGGATCCTGTGTTGAGTTAAAGGAGAGATCGATGCTGAACGAGATCAAAATTTGCATGATATTGCTAGACACAAAAGTGAAGTTACCGCTTAATTGAGACTTGAAATCATTCGTCATTTTATTGTATGCATGATGAGAGAACAATTCTGATAGTGATCTCTAATGTGGACGCAGAGATGAAATGAACAGATTCAAAACCCAATGGTGTACAAAGAAGCAAGTCAGCCTCGAAGCCAATGGTGTATATGCAAAGTCGACACAGATAACGTAAATTTGAACCAGGTTTGACTCTTCTATCAGGTTGGGCTTGTTTCGAAGGCGCCAATGTGAAATGAACACGGATCTTGTTTCTGCAGGCTTCCACTCGATGGTATAGGTATGCGAATGTGCGCACAAAAAAACTTCAGACTCTCATCGAAATGAACCTTGCTCTATACCAAATGAAAACACAACACAACAGTTTATACAATGAATACTGATATATTTCTTCTTGATATTCCATACGAGAACTCTTACAAATATATAGGAATAAGTCATTCCTATAAAATAGGAATCTGATATAACAACACTCCTTAATTCTCTCACCAAACTCCTATTCACGTGAGTTGTTTATTAACAACTTCACATATAAACAAATATAATAACAGACCTAACAAATAATAATGATTAATAATGTTAAACAATAATATTAATCCTAACAAGGAATCAGTGCAAGTCTCACAATATTCTCGCCTTGGGGGTTTGGGATCTCATCCCAAAGAGGGGTGTTTCAATGCGAAAAGAAAGAAATGAAAGAGAGGATGGAGAAAGAGTAGGTCCGAAGGAAGAAAAGAAATGAATTCCAAAGCAGAAAGGTCAGAAGGTTTATGTTTTAGGATTGGTAGTAAACAGAGCCAAACCTACTTGCATAAACGAGCAAAGCAAACTTGATGAATAAATGACAATAAAACAGAAGCAGATCCAACAGAATAAACACACAGATCTGACATAAGAAAGATCTAATGCACATAGCACATGTATTTAGCACAAAGTCTAAATATTGTATTAACAATTCTTTCTGTTACAAAAAGCTCAAAGTCTTTTCTCCTTACTTCTATTTTTCATCTGAAAGATATCCACCCTCTCAAATACAACAAGTATTTGAGTATTTATAGAAGAAGGAGAAGAAGGAAGGCAAAAAGGAACCAACCACCTATTTACATAAAATATACAAAATATCTCAAAGTCATGTTGACTTTTGACAACTTAATGGATGACATCATCCCATGGTGCAACATGGATGATGTCATCATTTGTGCCAACATTCTTTAGATATTTACAAAAAAGAACGCCGAAGGAGAGAGAGAGAAAGAAAGAGAAGTTATTCATCGTCGTTGTCCTGCGGCCGAAAGGGGGTAGCCTGCTTCTGCTGCTGCTCAGGTGATGAGATGTGGAATTGGGCATAGTATTCCATGAACTTGCTGATCATGGGCTCTAGTTGATCCTGGGAAGGATCCTTGTGTCGCTCGCTGATCACCTCGCAAGTCTCCCACTCGTCTACGAGCTTCTCTGGGAGTTTGGAATATTCTTTCTCTGCTTCTATTAGGAACCCGATGAAGTCCCGACAGGCCAGCAGGTTATTGATAGATTCTGTGTCAAAAGTGACCTCTGGCCCCAGCCCTTGCGAAACGATCTCCTTGAAGATCTGGATGGTTTCATTAACTTTTCTTAAGGCGAAAGAAGGAGTAAGCAACCCTGGAGACATGTTGAGAACGATTTGTTCCATTTGGTGCATCGCGTCCAAGGCTTCTTCCTTTACCTTATCGATCTTTTCAAGGACGAATTCCAGTTGATCCATCCGGTAGTCCAGAGTGGAAATGACTTTATTGAGGGCCCTGGGATGACCGAAAACACCGAACTTGACCAGATCTTCGACTGAATAGTCGAACATTTGTTGAAAGGTCTCATGCTGCATGGCTAGCATGGTCAGCTCTTCGATATGGGTCCCGCTAACGCTTGGAGCTCTTTATTCACCTTGTTGATGTTCAGATACAAATCAGAGAACTTGACGATTACTGCTCACCTTGTCCTTGAGGATCTGGCTCCTCCAAGCGGAAACTGCCATGCCCTGCTCGCCGATCTTTGCATATTCATTAATTTTATCCTGGCTCAGAGGCTCAGGAGTCTCGGTGGTAGTTGTGGGAGGTGCACTGCCCATCTTCTGTAAGGCTTGGAGCAGATGTTTATTTTGCTCTTTCAATAGCCTTTTCTCTTCTTTTGCTTCTTGAAGCTTCTTGCAGAGGGCGTCGACTGCAAATAGGGCCTCTCCCTAAAGGCTTTCAGAAGACGTACCCATTGTGACTTGAGTCACTGTGTAATCTGTGGGAGACAGATCCTTTTTATCTTTGAGGGGATTGGGGTATGCGATCTCCATTACCCTCTCTCCCGAAGCACTCTGAGAGAAGCGTGTGATGGGCTTCTGCTTCTTTGCCCCTTTTGACGGGATTACGGAGAAGTCCATCGGAGTGATGGGAACTTTCCTTTTCTACTGACTTAAGTGCTGGGAGATCCAGGCTGGACTTATGGGAGAAGGGCCGGAAACAGAGAAGGGGGCAGCTGCAGTAGTAGAAGGGAAAAACGTGGAGACACTTGGAGGCGGCATCGAGAGGGAGGCCGAGGAAGCGCTCACGGGAGGAAGAGATACTGCAGGAGAGGAAGACATAGGAAGGGAAGGGAGCTCAGAGATGAGGGAAGAAATGGAGGGGGACAGTCCGCGAGAGAAGAGAAGATGGACGAAGAAGCGGGAGGAACAGTAGAAGAAGGGGGAGAGGACACGACCAAAGGAATGGTCGCTTGAGTCACTCAAGGAGGGGAAGGAGGAGAAGAAGAAGGGACAGAAGGGACCTCGGTTGTTGTAGCAGTGGCGACATCCTGAGTGGATGGGCCTATTGGAACATCTTCTTCCGCTTCTTTCTCTGGAGAAGCCAGAGTTACAACTTGTTCTAGTGCAGCAGAAGGAGGACTTTCAGGAGCTTCCTCTTGAGTGGTGCTGGATTCACCCTCTTTACTTTTACCCTTGCCTTTAGGCTGCTTTTTTGATCGAGGAGGTGCGTTACCCAACGGAGAGGTTGTGAAATCGACTCCGAGGTAGATGAGCCCGTTCATTCGGCACCAATGCTCTGTTCTACGCAGAGTTTCCTTGACCCTTTCCTCAATTGTCTGAGGTGCTTTGGTTCTATCAATTATCGCGAAAGGCCAATCGTCCCCACCTGTATCAAGATACACTTGATCTACTTCCTCCTCAGTAGTTTGGTAGCCTTTGGGGACGATGGCTACCCCGTATTGGATGATTTCTGCTAAGGCCAAACGAGAATGGTCCTTCCTCCTGAGCTCAACCTCGTGATATAGGTCAATGTAGATATCCTCGATCTGAGGGATGTGGATCGGATCAAGCTTAGCCCTAGGCAGACAATTTCTTGGGTCGAAGGTGGGCCTGGCTGGGAAGTCATGTTTTAGATTCGGTAGTTCAGCCTCTGCAAACATGTCTTTTGCCTTGTGGTGAGTCGACATGTATATCTACCCACTGTGAGGGGGAAAGGAGTTCCACCCTTCTTTCTCTTGAGGCATTTCTCATGGTAGGTGACTAGCTGTCTTGACTGACTCTAAGCGAGAATCAACTTGGGCCAAAGATACCTCGGCAATCTAGTTGGTTCTCCCAAGAAGTTAGCCGCCCTCAGATAAGTGAATGTGGGGAATTGGGTGAACAGGGCCCCCCATTTCTCGATGGTCATCACGATGCTCTTGGTTGTGCGACAGTAAGTCATATTCGGCCTCACAGGCAGTGAGATGATGAAGTAGAAAAATGCATCATTGATCTTTGTAAATTGAGGGATGCTATTTTCCAGCTTTAGCTCTGGATAGTATTCATAAATTTTGACTTGGGGCCAAACCCCACTCCGCATGAGAGCCGGATAATCCCTTTCGAAGTCAGCAGATAAACAACATAGGAATTCATGTAGAATCTCCCAGTTGTGGTAAATTGTTGTGTTGCTTTCGAGAGATGTGTTTGCTTATAATTTTTGCCCATTCAAAGCGTTGATCGGGCACATTTTTGTTCATTATTTCTAAATACCGCAAAGCATCCATTTGTGGAAATAGTGGCGTCGGGAAGCCCAAACACACCCGCTCAGAACGTGATGGTGTCGCCGAGCTCATCCGAAAAATCACTGCGGTGAATGATTTCAGGGCCAACGGGTCACTACTTTTTTGTTCTTCGATATACCTCGTTCATCATTGCATGCATTGATCTTCATTGTCGTCCCGGTGCCTTGATACAATCTCTTCTTGACGGCCACAAAGTGCCGATGATGAGGAATGCCGAGTATTATCTCAAAGTGGCGGGCAGTGAGGTTGATTATGACCTCGCCCTTCTCATTTACGACACATCTTATGTCTTTATTGTAGCACCGGGTAACCACCATCATAAATTCATTGTTAACGGCGCCGATCGGGATTCCTCCAAAGAAAGTGCGGTGGCACCGCTTTATCGCCTTGTCCATCCATGGACTTCTTGTGACCTTCCTGAGTCTTGACCCAGAACTCCTCCATATCAATATGACCCAACTCGAGTCTCGATGTCCCAGGTCACACTCGGCCTGGGAGTCGGGCATTCGACCCTCACGATATTTATACTTCATTTCTTCTTTTGTAAGCTTGGCCTTGCCTTTGGATTTGGTAGGTCTCTTGCTTGATGTTGACATATGTTCTTCTGAACTTAGCTGCTGATCTGTAAGAATAAGAAGAGAAACCCAATCGGAGAAAGCCGTGTCAGCTATTTGATTTTCCATTGAAATGCTTGATAGAAGAAAGAGTTAGAAATTTTGAGGCCTCAGGGCTCATGGCGCATGGATATTGCGGTTTGTAGAGCTAAATAGGCAAGGCGCACGGGAAAGGGTCATTGCGAAGAGATAAATCGGCGCCAAAGGGCGCGCATGGCGCATAGACTTGCATGATGCATTTTGTGTTACTGTAAGCACAAGTGCGCCAGCGCCATGTGGATGCATTTTGTAAAGGGCGCACGAATTCCTTATGTTACATGGGAACAGGATGCGCCGTGGCGCATGTATCTTTCATGTTGCATGGAACTTCGGTGCGCCAAAGGCGCATATAAGGTTTGTGTAACATGTGCTTTTGAGCGCTTAAGGGAACTTGGCGCGGCGCATGGAGGGTTTGCACAACATGATGTTGCTGCGATGAGGAACGCGCCTGCGCCTTGTATAGCTTTGCACTTGGCGCATGGGAAATGACTGTTGCATGGATGCTGGGTGCGCCAAAGGGCGCAGGAATAAGCAATGTTGCATCCAAGTTTGATGCGCTAAGAGGGCGCATCGAAAGCATTTGCAGCAAGCGAGAGAAGTGCGCCATTGGCGCGGCTGCTCATTGTGTAACAGGGGTGACAGATGCGCCAAGGGCGCAACTGTCCTTAATGTTGCATGGTGTGCCAATGCGCCAAAGGAAAATACAATTTTCCTTTTTTAGGTTTGATTCTTCGAGGGTTTTTGATTCTTTCAAACTTCTTCTGCAAGGTACCTTGGGGTGATAGAAATGGCTTTAAACAAAGGGGTCCAAGCTTACTCTTATTTTTAGAATGAGCTTCCTCTACCACAGATCACGGAAAGAGGGGGAAGATCATGTGGAAAGATGGCGGGGGGGGTGAGCTCATGATTTCATTCTTTTCAATCCAAATCACATCCACAAACAACCAAAAACCTCAATCACCAAACGCACAAAAGAAAGAAGGCCACTTACCCGGATAAATAGCAAAGAACGTGCAAACGGGTCCACTATGTGATCGAAAGCGGCAGGGGAGTGCGCTGACAGGCTCAGAGAAAACAATATTTTAAAAATAATCACGTGATAGCTCTGGTGATAATGACAGTGCAGACGCGCCTATATATAGGCGAGGTAGTAATAAATGCGCCACCAACCTTTTCAAGTGGCGCACCAAAAGAGCTGTCGACACGAGAAAACATGCGCCCCTTGGCGCACCAAAACGCTTGTCAACACGAAGATATGTGCACCTACGACGCACCAAAAGTGGTGTCGACAGAGGAATATGTGTGCCCTTGGCGCACCAAAAAGAGGCGCAACAAAAGTTATGTTGACATGAAGGCGCATGCAAGAAAGACTCAACATAATGAGGCGCACCAAAATGCCTGTTGACACGAGAAAACATGCGCCAAAGGATTTAAAGGGGGCGCATCAAAATTTGATGTTGCATAGTCATTATATGCGCCCGGCCAAAAAGACCAAAAACGACTAAGTTCGGAAAACCAGATTTCCCGGAAAGGGATTTTGCAACGTTCCGAACGCAAGGGATCCCTAACGAGGGATCGGAACAAAATTTTGGTATGGTTATCAGTAAAATTGCCCTTGCCAATTTTACGGGATAACACATTGCCAAGATACCCGAAGAAACAAAAACAATTGTTGTTGCACTTAAACGACGCCTTGAATACACAAAAGCATATCATTCAGGTAATGTGCGCCCCATAATCATTATGGCAGCTCTTAAACAATTATGTGCAACAACATTATATCTTATGCATAAAATCAAACTAAACCATGACTGGGATCAAACACTGTCTACAATAGTCAACTTTGAAACAATTAACAATGAAGAACATGAACATATCTCCTCCGAAAATAGCTCATCTGATGATGACATCGATGATGACAATGCACATGACACACTTATTCATGGTTTCACTGACTCGTCCACTATCCACTGCCTTCAAGACAAGATCATAAACATTGCTCCTGCAGAAGGCTTCACACCATTGGGTATTTTTCAAGACAAGTTCTCAGAAGAGATGAATTTCCCAACTTTGTTTTTTGGGCAACCTCGAAATGAAACAACAACAAAAACAATCACATATCAAAAAATAGCACAATGGGAGTTAATGCACTCAGATCGTAGATTTTCTTATCACATAACAAATATATTTTTCAAAGCAATTAAAATACTGATTGACCAAGTCAATCGTTCAATGTGGCTTAGAATCAGAAAGGGCCAATTGAAAGGTCGAGTACTATTTGCCAAAGACGTTAAATACAAACCGAACCTAGAAAACATCTTAAGATCTGACATCGGATACATTGATTTCAAAAAAATACGCATTTCCCCGGACTACATGCAACAAACAAGGAAAAACCTTTTTGCAATGATTCGCAACTTGGCCCACCTACTACTTTTTTTGCAACGTTCTCAAGCGCCGAGAGCATTGTTGGCGACCACTAAGCGAGGCCCTCAATAATTTTATCACGATATCGGAACAATGTCCCTTCACAAAGCCAACACGTTCAGATTGCAGCAACTCTAACTTTCTTGTTAAAAACGATCCCGTTACATGCACTCGTTACTATAAACATAGACTCTATGCATTAAGGCAATTACTTTGCAAAGACAAATCCTTCTTTGGCCATATAGAAGATTACTTTTGGGTCAGAATTCCAAAATAGAGGAAATGCTCATAGCCATTGGCTAATTTGGACAAAAAATGCACCTGTCTTTGGAAATGATGCCAATGACATTGTAGAGTTGACACTGACCGATTACATTACATGTGACACTAGCTTGTTCCCTGAACATATTGCTCGATCAGTGCAATGCCATCACCACACACAAAGTGTAGAAAAAAACAATCCAAGTGCGGAATCTACAATTTCCCTCGGCCTCCAATGGCTTGCATAAAAATACTTGAAACTGTAGAACAACCAACGAGAATCTGCTATTGCAATTACACGTTCGATTTTCTTTGTTCTCGAGAGCAAACGATACAATACTAGCATAACACATGAAATGTTCCTCCATGAACTAGGTCTTGACGAAATAACATACATACAAGCAATACAATCAACACTCAAACAACCAACATTCTTGCTTTCAAAAGAAAACCACTCAAGCATGGAATAATAGCTTCTCTAAGAAAATGCCAATGGTTTGGCAAGCAAATCGATGCTCAAGACGTCTTTGACGCTACGCAAAGAAAGACATCATATGTTGCTCCTACATGACCAAGATTGACCGAACAATGACAAAAGCATTCACCAGAATTCATGTAGAACACCAAAAGATGCACCTGGATGCTATTCAAATGATACGAAGCCTAGGCAATGCAATGCTAAATACCCACCAAATGTCTGCACAACAAGCAGTCCACATAGTTCTTTCTATCCCTTTAAACAATACATCACGAAAATGTGTTTTCATAAACACTTCAAATCCCGAAGAGCGCACTTTCATTCTAAAACCTCCAACTATACTTCAGCAAGAACCGGATGAATCAACAAACATCATGTGCCGCTCTATCATAGACCACTACATAGCACGACCTCATTCTTTGCATTCCATTTGCTTAGGTGACTTTGTTTCCATTCACAATGGCAGCAAAAATAAAAAACCTCGAACCAAGCCACTCATCATCAGATCTGTCAACTATAGCAAATATCTTGACGTAGACAACTATTGCCGTGAAAAGCTTTTGCTTTACATCCCTTTTACAGAAAATGAACATAGCCTAAAAAACAAATTTGCAACTTGGAAAGATGCATATGCATTTCACAAACACACTATCCATTCCAATGAATCCAAATACCGCTACACTACTAACAAAGAAATGGGGTGACATGGACACGGTGATTCATGATGTGCAATGTGTCTTGAATCCTCCGAGAAAATGACAAACATAACTACACATAAAACAGCCCCCTTTGAAGACTATGACATACAACATGATTTACCTTTTCACAATCGACATCAACATTCGGACATTGCAAAGAAACAATTTCAACTAAGAAACACCCTACCATCCAAGACAATGAACATATTTCAAACAAATGCAACTTCTCAATAAGAAACAACAAACCATTTTGAAAGACATCGCTTTAAGAAAAATAAAGACCCATCAATTCCTATCTACCTTTTTCTCACAGTGGGAGGTCTTTGGAGCAGGTAAAACATTTGTTCTGCAAAATTGATATTTGAAACATTGGCTCGTATTTACAATAGCTCCATGCATGACGACCCTTGAAAATCAAAGGCTTGATCTTGGCATTCATGGCAAAAGCGCTACAATGCCGGTGAATAACACTCCATTCTCGCTTTCCTCTTGCCTTTCAATCGATCGAACTACACCCACTAAGCAATGACGTTTGGATTGCTTGGCAAAGCACTACCAACAATTACAACTTGCTCTAATAGATGAAATATCTTTGGTGGAGGTCAACTTATATACTTCAGACGAGCGATTGCGTCAAATAAAACACATGCCCACAAGTTGGTTTGGAGGGATTGACATGATCTTCTGCGGAGACTTACTACAAGCCTGACCGATCAATGACCTGTCTTGTGTTTAAAAACCCCAAAATTTCCAGAGAATTGATTGCCTATGACTTTTGGAATACACAAGTCAAAATATATGAATTGACTGAAACAATGCGTCAGAAAGATGTTGCCTTTGTCTGTCTTTGGCAAATTCGCATTGGAAAATATTTAGACTACGACCTTGCATACCTCAACCATACTTGTATTCGGCCAATCCCGAGTTGATCCAACACTTCCGTCCCTTTTCTACAAAAACATAGATGTTCTCAACATAATAAAAAATGCTTGCACTTGCTCAGGGTTGCAAAATTGTCATTGACTCCATCGACGAACAAGATACAACACTAGAACAAATGGAAAGCTACTCTAAAACAGTGGAATTTCCACAACATATAGAACTGAAAGTCAACATGCTAATTGAACTTTTCGCAGGGAACTACGACATCCAAGACGGATTGGTCAATGGTTCTGACGGAGTTTTCAAAACATATACAACAACAAATGGCTTTGATGCAGTATGGATAAAATTCAATGATCCTTGTATTGGAAAACAACAAAGATCAAAACATCCACAATTGACAACAATGGCAACAGAACTAGATTGGACTCCTATTGTTCGAGTTCTAGACCCTTGCGTAGAACGTCATTGAAAACACGATCCACAATAAGAAAGCAATTCCTGCATGACTTTGTTCAACACGCACAATCCACGAGGCCCAAGGAATCACACTTGAACGACTTGCTTTCGGCCCCTTGGCGTGTCGCCCCATGGATGGCATATCTTTGCTCTATCACGAGCGAACCATTTCCAGTCTTTACTTGCTGTCCCCGCTTACGAAAAAAATTTCAGCATCAAATAGACCATCGACACGAAATGGGAACGACTCGAAATGAAGCTAAATGGAATATTCAAGCATGAATTGTCCACGGTGATATTTCTTCATCTATTATCATTGCTTTCGCTAAATACCCGAAGTCTTCATGCTCACAGAGAGGCCATTTTACATGACCATGAATTAATGCGATCTCGATTCTCTGTTTACAAGAAACTCACATTTCTTCTGCCATTGCAATGGACTACCTAGACGGATACCAATGCTTATCTGCACACCATGTCCATGGTCTAGCAATTTTTATTGCAAACAATATACCTTTTGTAGAAAAACATTGCTTTCACAACACATGTAGAGTCACTGCTGGCAAATATATTACTGTAACAACAATGCATATCTGTTGTCAATGTCTATGTTGCGCCAAATGCAAATCTGGAAAACATTTTCATTGTTCTTGACAATGTCTTCCGGTCCCTTGATTTAAGCATTCCCACCTACATTTTGGGAGACTTCAACATCGACATGCAAAACAAAAATAGGAAAAGCGATGCTTGTAGCGTTTATGCAAAAAAATGATTTCGAGTTTCCATATACTGACATTCAAGTGTCTTCACTAAAAACATGATCGACCATATATGGTCAAACACAATCCTTGAAACACTGTAATACATTCGAAAGATTTGCTTATTGGATCGACCACCTAGCAATTTTCTTTGTCTTCAAAAACACCAAACAATAGCGCATTTGCACAATTGTAAGTGCACACACGCATTCTACCGAATCAAACAAAACAAAAATCTACTTTCTTCATTCTTTTCTTTCCTTTTTGTTTGCGCTCTACAACAACCATTTACATATTTGAATACTTTGCGAGATAGATTACAACAACAAAGACATGGAACACACTCCAAGAACAAGGACATTCGCAAAGAACGATGTTTTGTAAGAATCCTCTAAACGGTAATTTTTTCTAATGTTTGTTTACTTTCTTTTCATTATTCATTTATTATCGACTTATTCTTTCAATAAAAGCATCGTAAGCCCATTGTAAATGCAATCAAAAACCAAGAACACAATGCCATCCTCCATACTTGACATTTGTGCGGGCAAAGTAAAGAATTGTATTTCAAGGTGATATACTCATTGTCTATGGTCCAAAGACATGCAACCAACATCTTCCCTCGAAATCGGAAATCCTCCATGCTGATTTGGTTGACAAAAATGGTCAAATGACAATCACTTTGAACATGAGCAACACCTTCGTGCACAAATTTGCGTCCACTTTGTGGTCGCATTTGTTTCGCGCCTTTGTGTGTTCTTGGTTTCACCGCAGTCAAAGAGAAGACAAAGTACGAACGGGGAGATGCAAATTGTTCTTTGTCCGCAAATGCAACAACCACCATGGAAAACATACCCACGGTTTGCAAAACACGAAAGCTCACACCTGACATGACAATAGAACAACTTCTACATTCAAATGCAACATTCTCTGTTGGGTCATTCGCCGCAATTGTAACAGGAATCCACCACATCAATGACCTTTTCACCCTCTACATTAAAGACTCTGACACTGAAAATGGAAAAGCAACAGTATTGAAACACTCCCTTCTTTCATTTTTAGATACATTCAGACCGCATTATTCCCTTCAATTTTAACTGCGTATCGTGCTTTGTCGTTGCAGGTACATTTGGGAAACTTTCATGTTCCATTGTGTCATACAATAAGAGATGCCATTGCAGCAGGCAACATACCACTATTGCTCTTCAAAAACTTTATCAGGCAAGGAATACAGGGTTCACGTATTGTACGTGCAGGACACTCATCCTTCATTGACCCATTAAACGATGAATCCACAAAAACATTTTTATAGTCTCTCATAAACACAAACACAGAGGCAAGTACACCGCAATTTCTCTTTTTAAAATTATCTTCCATTGACAAATTCAAATCTATCAATTATGTCAATTTCATCTTCCTTATACAGATCGCTGGTATACTTCGCACAAAGAACATATACCTTCCTCCTTTCCAAGCATTCTGTGTAGAATGTGACCGCCTCAGTAACCCGATCCAAATGAGTGAAACAAATCTCACTTTGTGTGCAACTTGCAATACATCAAAACCATACAAATATAAGCACTTTCTCCATTGCTCCTTGCAAACAAGAGATGACTCCTTGCAGCTGCACATTCGAGAGCCATTCTGCAAAAAAGCCTTCCCTCTCCTTTGTCAAACACAAGTATGAAGAATATCAACATGACATCTCTAAGACTATATTTCTTCTCCGTCAATTCCAAATCAAGGGTACATTCACTTTGATCAATGACAACTCAATTTCCACAATCAAAGAAACCTAGCTTCCTCTTATCTTTGGTAAGTATCGCATTTTCCCTTTCATGAATTACACATCAGTTTAATTCTTTGTTTCGATCTAACATACTCGTTTTCTTCTTTCAGATTTGTGGATCATTTTTGGCTAGCCATGAAATACATAAACAAATTTGATAACAGTCTCGCGTATAAGCAGCAACAATCGACTAATGTCATACATGTTTTGGACAATAATAGAACCAACAATTGCCTACTCTATTTGTTACATATTGTACACTTTGCTTTTGTTTTAGCATTTTTGTAATTACAATACTATCGGACAATTAATACAACTCTTTTTGTCTATTTTTATTACTCTTTGCTTTCGCCATTTGCTTACATATCCAACCACGGTTCAGTTCATTGTCGCATACCATGTTTTTGAAGATTTGGATACAAGCATTTAATATCTCTGTGACTTTTTTCTTTTTCATGGCAAGACATTAATTCTTGTCGCCTATTTTTTACTATACCGCCTACAAATTGCTCACTACATATTACAAATTTGTTCTATGTCTATGGCACATTCACCGCCTCGTTTCAAAAAGCAGATTACGTAACCGATTATAGAAACCATGCCTTGTCACGCTACCAAACCATGAATAGTCCAAATGACATATGTTCTATCTCTGTTTAAATCAATATATATGCAACATTGAAAAGCATAAAATTGGAGTTTCAAATAATTGAATATGTTACAACTATGGGGTTTAATATTGATATCGTTTTTGTAATCCTTTTGTTTGGTTTCTGAAGAAAATATTCTATAACATACTAAGTGTGTTGTCATAGACTATAGTAATTGCAAGACATGCATGAAATGAGACCATACTTGCAGTTGACAAAACTCAATCTCTTTAAACTCCATGCCAGTAGTTGTAAAAAAAATTACTTACATTGACAAGAAATGAGACCATACTTGGAGTTGACAGGAACAAAGTCACAGAGTTTTGTACACAACTGTACAAGAAATATGGAACAACCATGGCGGGACTCAGGGTTACCATTCATTCCCTTTCTTTTAATCAAATTTAATAATGCGCCTGATTTTTATTGATGATAAGAATACGGAAATGTAGGATTGAGTGTCATAGGCGACCACAAAACTTGCTCTTGTAAGCATTGGAACAACTTAAGTATGAAATCCGCAGCAAATTTTATCACTGGGGAACTTCTCATAGGTGACAGCAAACACAGATTTGCATTATTATAGTTGTGGCAAATAGATCGACTACGGACTTAAAATTTTCAGGAGCTATTGTTTATCTTTTACTTGGGGTAGTTATTGTCTCCGAGCAAGATTTGTCTCTTTGACTGTTTCCTTGCGTCAAACTTTCACAGTGTCAATCAATACAATAACCACTCGAACTAAAAGTTAAACAACCCATATCAACTATTATTCTCCGAATTTTGTTTCCATTCTAACATACTCGTTTTCTTCTTTCAGATTTGTGGATCATTTTTGGCTAGCCACAGCGACATACACAAACAAATTTGATAACATCTCCGCGTATAAGTTGTTAAGCAACAATCGACTAATGTTGTCTATGTTTTGGACAATAGCAACCAACAATTGCCTACTCTATTTGTTACATATTGTACACTTTGCTTTTGTTTTAGCATTTTTGTAATTACAATACTATCGGACAATTAATACAACTCTTTTTGTCTATTTTCATTACTCTTTGCTTTCCTGCCATTTGCTTACATATCCGACCATCGGTTCATTGTCGCATACCATGTTTTTCAGAAGATTTGGATACAAGCATCTAATATCTGTGACTTTTTTCTTTTTATGGCAAGACATTAATTCTTGTCGCCTATTTTTTACTATACCGCCTACAGCTGTTCACTACATATTACAAATTTGTTCTATGTCTACTATGGCCTGTTCACTGCCTCGTTTGAAACAGATTACGTAACCAGTTATAGAAACCATGCCTTGTCACGCTACCAAACCATGAATAGTCCAGCAACATATGTTCTATCTGTTTAAATCAATATATATGCAACATTGAAAAGCATAAAATAGGAGCTTCAAATAGTTGAATATGTTACAGCAATGGGATTTAATATTGATATCGTTTTTGTAATTCTTTAGTTTGGTTTCTGAAGAAAATATTCTATAACAAACTAAGTGTGTTGTCATAGACTATAGTAATTGCAAGACATGCATAAAATGAGACCATACTTGCAATTGACAAAACTCAATCTCTTTAAACTCCATGCCAGTAGTTGTAAAAAAAAATACTTGCATTGACAAGAAATGAGACCATACTTGGAGTTCACAGGAACAAAGTCATAGAGTTTTGTACACAACTGTACAAGAAATATGGAACAGCCATGGCAGGACTCGGGGTTACCATTCATTCCCTTTCTTTTAATCAAATTTAATAATGTGCTGATTTTTATTGATGACAAGAATACGCAAATGTAGGATTGACTCTCATACGCAACCACAAAACTTGCTCTTGTAAGCATTGGAACAACTTAAGTATGAAATCCGCAACAAATTTTATCACTGGGGAACTTCTCATAGGTCACAAAGAAACATAGATTTGCATTATTATAGTTGTGGCAAATAGATCGACTACGGACTTAAAATTATCAGGACCTATTGTTTATCTTTTACTTGGGGTGGGTATTGTCTCTGAACAAGATTTGTCTCTTTGACTGTTTCCTTGCGTCAAAATTTCGCAGTGTCAATCAATACAATAACCACTCGAACTAAAAGATAAACAACCCATATCAACTGTTATTCTCCGAATTTTGTTTCTTGATGACCATGCTCAAAGCTCTGCTCCGAGACACATCTCTCGCTACATGTCAACTATGTATGCTTTTGATTAATACCTTCTTTCAAACCTACATCATGACAAAGGCATGTTCCATATTCAGATTCTTCTATTGATTTTGTTTATTCTTTTACACATCAGACTGCGCTGTGTAGAGGCTGCAATCTTGCAACCCTATTCTCGCACTACAAAGTGCCTACCACTTTCTTTTCAGTCCTCTTTATCTTTTATTTTTACTAGTTATTGTATTAATTAACGATCTGAAAGTTCCACTGCACAAACAAAGCTAAGAAACAAACCTTCACTGAAAGACTCCAACTAAAACATAAAGAACAACAAAAAAACAAAGTGTGGCCACCGTCTCGCAATAACGATGCCGCACAAATTGCAATGTGCATACCACACACTGCTCGAGAAAGCAGAATCGACAAAATCAATACTAAAAGCGCACACCGCAAATGCCTTTTCCATGCTCTATTTTCAAAAAAGCCATTGAACTCGGTGCATTCCCTTACGGATGGACCTAATTTGTTCAAGACTCAATATAATCCTTACATGTTTATATGAATCGGATGAAATCATATGTATATGTTCCTCTATTAAGATTTTAGGGTCACCGGTTATACCCTAAAGAAATAATAAACTTATCATTATCATGATCCGAAATATGAAACGGTTATCTTTTGATTCGATATCATTCTAATTTCTAACAAGCTTTTACTCTTTTCAAAGCAATAATTACAACGGCTCATTTGTTTGAAAGAAGTCATCAAGCGAAAGCACGAAAGACAAAAACAAACTGACCGGTTATGACAATCAAATACAAGTAACGTCGGGTGTGGCAAAGCTTGTTTAGGCGGTGTTTGTGAACCATGTGTGAATGAATACATCTTTGTGTAGAATGTGCACCTGCACATACCGACCACCACGTGGCAGATGCCACATCTATGGAAAGTCCAACAAACACACTGTTCACAACAACAGCCACGGCCGAGAAAGACACTAGTGATTGCTTTGGTACTTTGTTTCATTGAAAAGGACATCTCGAAAGAGTGTATTCATCCGGACATGGTTCAAATATTTCATAAATATGTTCAAAGCTACATCTTTTCGCATATGTCTCTCATGCCGACTAAAAAAACTTTGCCATACTACCATGCTATTTGTATTTAACTCTAAACCTAGTCAGCTTTTTTTTTGTCTAGCCATGCCTTCCATGAATAACATTTTTGAAACTAGAACATGGACAAGGCATTTCCAAAGTATCCACTTTTAGTATTGCTTTTGTCTACTATGCGTCTAAGCACATCTTGCTATGCACACTGCAATTTGTGCAAAGACCGTTCTTTGCAACAGATGCTAGAAACACTTTGTTTTTTCCTGCTCTTTATCTTTTACTCGACTAGTTATTGTAACCATTCCTACAATGTTAATGCATACAATAACCGATCGGAATACAATAAAAAGTATAGCTACAACAGAGCAGCAACAACCATTGCCTCCCGAAAGAACAATGCTACAAACATTGCTTATAAAGAATCGCTTTAAATCAAGACTTGTTCACATCAATGTCCTTCTCTTGTCACTGGTAAAACAGATTTCGTTAACTCTAATTAGAAACATGCTTCGGTAACCACTCATCCGTCATTGGCATACATCGACATGTATAAATGTTAGACTAAATGTCTGGATTTAATATGCTACGTAATAGCATGTTAATTATGCCAATTGAACAAAACAAACAATTTCGATCTGTGATGGATCTAGCTATCTCGTGTTAAACACTCTTGTAACTAATGCTATGCAAAAATAAAACAAGCTTTCAAATATAGAAGACCCATATCTAATTGAGTACATTTTGCTTACAAATATGTGTCGTTTTTCTACGATTTTGCCTTATAAATCTATAATCGAATATTACCAAAGCCTCGTTACGGATACTACTTTGATTACGTATTATGGCAATGAGAATTTGAAGTTTTTTTACAATGTATGCTTTGTATCATTCCTACATGTAAGCGAATGCCTAACTTCACTCAATCCACCCCAAATAGTGACAAAAACTCATATCTACAAGTCATATTTGTTATACCAAATGTCCGTACTCAATATCTGCGCATGTAACAAGTCAATTATGCCAATTGGAAATAGCTACTAATTTAAATCATTCTACATGTCTAGATATCCACATTAGGGCCTTCTGTACCTAATGCCATGCTACAATAAAACTAACTTACAAATACGGTAGACCTATATCTAATTGATTACATTTTGCTTAACAAAATGTCTCATAATAATTTCTCCAGTCTTGACTTGTAAACATATACCGACTATTATCATAACCTCCTTAAAGATACTATTTCCCGAGATGATTAGGGCAACAGATTTTGAACGTTTTTACAGATTAGGACACTGCGAGTGGTCTTAGCTTCACAAATATCAAGCTGCATGCGAGCCTTGAACCGCCCAAACAAATGTCAAGTTAGACTCAAAATCAAGGCTAGTCAATCACCCTTAAATCGTGTCTAACAATTATGTCTGTCCCATATTAGAAACTCATAGAACACATTTCACAGTGGGACAAATCCTTAACCCCCAAACTTCTTACTATATCAAATCTGCAATCTAAAAAATCGATAACGGCAAACGTATTCATAGAAAATTTTGTATGGGCACACATTATTCTTGTTGATATTCATTTTAAGATGAACAAATTATACAAAATCAAGTGTAACCGCTAATATACAAAAATGATGATACATTTTGAAGAGATATGCACGATAGACAACATGATACACAAAGCAAAGTTGTCACAATGAATTTCAAGATAAAATGACGATACCGATAAACTAAGCAATTTTAAAACATAATCTATCATTATTGCTAAAAAGAGTAAAAGCTTGTTAGAAATTAGAATGATATCGAATCAAAACATAATCCTTTCATATTTTTGGATCCTCATAATGATACGTTTATGATTTCTTTAGGGTATAATGGTGACCCTAAAACCTTAATAGGAGAAACATATACATATGATTTCATCCGGTGCATATAAACACGTAAGGATTATATTCAGTCTTGAACAAATAATAATTAAACTTTGCGCAGTCCGTCTAAGTGGTTGTCTTCATATATGCAAGCATTCTGACCTGCTTTCACTGGCTATTGCAAAGTGCTTGACTGTAACCATAAACTCGAATGGAGAGTAGAAAAACGACTGAAAAAAATTTAATTTTAAGCTTTCTCTGAAATATGGCTACTGGATAATGTTACTTACACCTTACTCTCTTTTGACCGCACATCCATCTCTAAACCAAAAGACCTTATTCTCTGTCTACCTGCATCGCCCATGACAAATTATATATAACACGAACCAAACCACAAAATACAAAACTTCTTCAATTTACCAACCCATTCATTCGACAACACTAAAGCGCAGAGACAGATAAAAACTCATCTCGTGATTATACTCTTTCCGTCCCCTGTAAACAAAACTCCACAATTCCGCCATTGCCACGCCATAATACCAAAAACAAGCTTTTCGTCAAGACATACGGTTAAAAAACGAGACACGAGAATAACACGTATCAAGCCTCTCCCAACACTGTCATCACCATTCGCCTTCTCGCAAATGACAATAAATCCCATTACAATACAAGCATGTGACTATTACTCCCGCCTTAATATCTACCTAATCCACATTACCTTCTCAAATATCACCAAAATCCATATCACAATAAAAACAATAATAATCTTCTTCTTACATAACTGCAAACAAATATAAATACGACTCTACCTTTATATATTAATCCACATGACCTTCTCAAATATCACCAAAAATCCATATCACAATAAAAACAATAATAATCTTCTTCTTACATAACTTGTAAACAAATATAAATACGACCTATCCCTTTATATATTAATTGTTTTCAAAATATTATACTACTTAGAAAAATAATATGTATCACAAATACCGTATTTAGACTTCATACATCTCTATTCAAAAGCCTTTAATCATTTCAAATTCTGTAAAGAAACCTATCTCTTTATATTTTTACAAATCCTAAAACCAATCCCGCACAACATATTACTTCTCATCTTTCATTAATCCTTATACTCTACAACGACCCTCATTTTCAAACATGTTTCTTCAACATCGATCTAGCACCCTAAATTTGAATCCAACATACTTGCCGCTTTTCCTTTCCAACTCATCCTCGCAACAAATTACAGCCGCATTATCAATTAACGCGGCATGATAGTATTTGCCATCTTCGACCAAGAACCAGCGCTTCCATTGACACCGACTATTGGTAGCAACGCAAATCGCACAAATCTTCGCCAAACGAATACTGGCAACAATGTAATCGCACAACCATGCATTCACACAACACTACAACAAATACAATAGCAACAACAACAAACCAATAGTGTTCCCCATCTTCAACAAGTGACTAACGCTTTCATTATCAGACCCAAGATTTACCATCCCGATTGCGGGGAAAGGAAAAAACCACACAATGTCAAGGAATACTTATGTAACTTATGTAAATCAATTAAGAGATATCAACAAAGAAATATCTCGCTACATTAATGGAACTACCAGGATACTCCAAGGATTTCTACCGAATGTATTGTGGTGACCTGATTCCACTCCCCATCCACTGCCTCCTTCCAGAGTGTCACATTGTTATTCCCATCAGCAACTGCCAAGATGTTTCCAGTCAACGACCAGCTGACCCTCCACACTGGAGTCTTAAAATCATTCAGAACTGTACCCACCCATTTATCTCCCTCCTTCCCCTGAGTCCATATGACTACAGTCCCATCCTGGGAACAAGCTTGCAATAGTGCTTTTGGAAAGCCCTAAATTGGGTGCCCAGGCAACATCGCGTACCCAATCGGTATGCATTTGCAGAGGAGGAAAACAATCCAGCTTCCAGGAGCCATTGTAGAACTTCCATACCTTAGCCGTGTTGTCACAGCCACCAGAGACCAGCTTCTGGAAAGGATCCGAAGGCTGCCCTACTGTACATCCAAGCACCAAAGCAGGAGCCCATGGCACTGCAGTTACACCAACTTGGTGTAGACAAATGTTTAGTGGCTAACACTCACCAAATGATTATTTTCATTAAACTGTCGGTAAACAAATTCAATGCACAGAAGAAAAAAAAACTGGAAACAAAAACATATAACCTTACAACCTAATTAATCGTCCTGCCGATAAGGTCAAGAGGTCTTTATCGTAAACGCCAAAATAAATACTATTTTGCCAAATGCCAAAAATTTGGTGACAACAACTTTTGGATAATGATGTGTATATTTATTTTTAATCGGCATTTTGGATCACACTCCATGATCCATCATTTGAAAGAGGATGGAGCATGATCCACAACACCGAACAAAAACAACATACATAGTTTTATCCAGAATTGGCTCTCTCTAATTCTTATGGACCATGCAAACACAATACATGAAAACTATTCTAAGGTTTTAATTCATAATTTCGCACTTTGTATGACAATTATGCACCGCATAAGCACTTTTTATTCGAATTATAACAATGTAATTGCACTGCACAACCATGCACTCACACAACACCGCAACAAATACAATACCCCATCTTCAACAAGCGACCAACACTTTCATTGTACAACCGGTACTACCAACAACAACAAAGCAAAGGCTTGGCAGAGATTTGCCATATCATGGCCTTGTTTGACAATTATTGAAATACATATATTTAAAGTTATAAGCAATAGGATGAAATATTGTACAATGGTTGATATATATGTGAATGTGTATATCGATATTAATTAAATATAAAATATATACTCATTAAAGTAGAGAGAGTACTTATTGGGGACTTTATTATATCTTGCACAATGAGTTATGTAGTTTACATTATGTCAATTTTTTTTTTTTCAAACCAATAGCATTTTGCGATATGTTATATTTTATTTATGGATTATAGTTTGTGTAAAAGAAATGTTTTTTAATATAAAGAACTTAAATGGCTCTTGAAACGACTCTTCCCGATCGCATTTGTTGGAAACCCTAACCTCTACGATGGCATTGGGTGTTCACGGTTCATTGTTTGAAACGGTGGCCAACGGGTTGAGGGCGATCTTGTTTTTGGGGGGATCGGTTTAGGCGGCGGTAGTCTTATCTATGTCGTGGATCGCTTTCCGGTGACGACGCCTTTTCTGTTGGTGGCGTCCCTCGAGCCCTTTTGGCTCCTCTTCTCCCCGGCAAGATGTTGATGCCAATAGGGGATTGTTTTCCCCTTTGCATGGAAGCGTTCTTATGTTGCGGCTTCGGTTTCTTCTTTTTCTAAACCCCTCTCTGCTGCTAAATCTACTCCCTTGGTCTCCCTTGGGGATTCGGTGTTAGAGGCTGAAGATTTTTTCTCCTCCAGGGTTTGATCTGTCGCTTTAATGGCCTCTGTCATGGACTTCCGTTCCTCCACTCGTGGATCTCTACGAATTGGCGTCCTCTTGTTTCAAGTAGGATTGACATTTACCCTTGTGCAAAGGGTTTTTTTATTGTGGCTTTTTGCTCCGGTGAAGATAGGGATATTATCCTCTCCAAGTTTTGGGAACTACATAATCATCACTGCTGATGAAACCGTGGTTTCGACTTTCAATCCACTCACTGCCACTTTCAATGTTAAGTCGGTCTAGATTCGTTTACCTCATCTCCCATTGCAATTTTGGGGGAGGAAAGTTTGATTGTTATTGGCAATGCTTTGGGCAAGTTTTTATCCATTGATTCCAAAACGGAGCTCTACACTCACACTACTTTCGCTCGGATATTGGTGGATCTGGATACCTCGCTTGATCTACCTGCTTCTATTGACCTCAAAGTCCTAGATAGAGTTTGGTCACAACCTCTTGACTATGAAGGCTTGCCCTTCAGATGCAGAAAATGTTTTGACCTAGGACATCTTGCTTCAGATTGCCAGACAATAAGGCAAAAATTAAAAAAAGAAAAGGTCTCTTGGTGGAAGGATTCTCACCAAAACCTTTTGTTTATTGAAGATGAACATGAATCCTCTATAGATGACTCGACAAAGCTTAACGAAGAAAATGATATGAAGACCCAATCACCGGATACTACCCCTCGACAAAGGTTGTTGGGGTTGTTATGGTGGATCGAGTGCTTAACTTCGTGTGCTGCTACTAATTGCTCTAATACCAGTTTCAAGACTAAGGAGCCCAATGATGGAATTTTGGCTTCCTCTGAGATTCGGCTTCCAACTCACGCAGATGAAAATGTGGATCCTAATAGGAGTGACGATTGGATAGTCGTTAAAAGAAAAAAAAATGCTTATTCTCTCCCTAAAATGAAACTTCGATCCCACGTACGGGATCCTACTATGTAAACCGTCAGTTGCTAGTTGTGGTTGTGGGTGTTGCAGCCTTTATGTTTTATTTCTTCTCACTTCTTGTTCTTCTCATGTGCCTTTATGGCCTTTTCTTTTGTTGTTGGTGGCCTCCTTTCTGTAACACTTTATTGTTTTATCCAGCCTTTAGGGCTTTTTGTACAAGGATGTGGGTCCTTTCAAAACCCCCACTTTTACCCTTTTCCAAAAAAATGGTTTTTATAATTTTGAAATGTATATTTATTTGATTTGTGATTGGACTCTTGACTCTTCCCTTTATTTACCAGAAATTCGAGGCAACAAATAATTTCTTATAAACTAAAGTTTTAAATAATAAACATTCATAATTTTGGGGGCACGGGGAGACTAAATGACCGATTGACGGTGTTGTATGACAATGTAATTTTTTCATTTTAATTGTTGTCAAAAACCATTGTTTACATTTGGCTCGATGTTTTATAGTTTTTGATGTCTTTCGGTTTGTCATGTTTTTCGAGAGGGGTTTGTTCCTTTTGAAGATGGTTATATCCATTCCTTACACCTGCCGCAAGTTGTTAGTTATGTTACAAGTATAAGGTCTTTTTGGAATTGTTGGTGAGAAAATTTGTCAATATGGCAAATTAGGTGCTTCCATTAATGTTCACGTGGTCGCGCCCTTTGCATTGAAAGATACAACTCCCATAATTGAATATAAACGAATCTCATCCCATCTATGGTTGTGGGGTGGCCAAATAGGTCGGGAATCACATAGGAACACTCCACTGAACTTGTGGCAAAGTGCTTGTACGTGGTACAAGGGAGGAAATTACAACAATGGGGGATGAAGGAGAGAAATTAGGAAAGGAAGGTTATTGTTGTGAGTAAGCCAATTGCAAAGATAACCTCCTAACTAGAGTAGTTTGACATTCAATATAGAGGAAAGCAACAATGAAGCTATTAGTGAGACAAATAAAACCCACACAGACACACAATTCTCTCGAGGCCTATTCATCAAAGATACAAAGCTCTTTTTGATCACTATACTTACAAAGTGCATATAAGAGAGAGAATGGAGGAATACATAGAAAAGGGAATGGAAGAAATGTAGCTTTTATTTCTTGTGCATTGATGATACAAAGCTCAACAACAACAATCCACAATTGCTACAACATAGATGTTATCAAAATCTAGCATTTCCAGATCCCTTGGAATGGAGAAGCCATCCTAATTTATAGCAATGTGAATTGACCTCTCATCTCCCCCACATGACTCTTCATGTTCCTATTCCACTTGTGACCTTTCATTTGCCATTAGAAGAGACAAATTAAGTATTTCTCTTATAATTTCGAGAAAATACTTTTACAATTTTGAAAATATGTCACTTAAGTGAATAAGACAAAATACAATGATTACGCTCAATGAAGAATTAGAAAGGGGAGAGAAGGAAGAGGGAGAAAGAGAGGAGGGAGGAGATGAAGAAAATCCACTCCTTGTGATGATCCAATAGAATTCCTCGATGTAGTCATGAACTCGAATGAAGAACTCGACCCTCTATACTGAAAGAAGCCTCCTCCTAAATGGTGAACACTTACAACCTTGAACTCTTTTGCACCATGAGAAACCTCCTTTTGAATGATCAACAATTGTAGCCCATCAGGTACATTGAGTGAAGAAGTGAGAAGCACTTGATCACTAGACCATTGTAGACAATGAAGGATGTCCTCACACACTTGAACAAACCATGAAAAGTTGTCACTCCTTTTTGACCAATCATGCATATGAATGAGGACTTGAAACAACTTGCTTGTACAATGCAACCATGATGATTCTGCCACCTCGAGGATGTTAAAGATGAAAATATGACCACTGATGACCCTCCATAATAATGCACTGACGAAGAGCTCTGATGAAGACCATTTTGAATACCTTGCCTCTTTTGAAAATCCTTGAAATGATGAACCTTCACCACACCACTCAAACACACCGAGAAGAGGAGTGATGAGTACTTGAGAAGTAGACCATTGAGAATATCAAAAGATGACTCCCCTCATTGAGAAAATCCTTCTAATCTTTGAGACACTATTATATCTTTATGATCAACCATTCACATGGGAGAAATTGGATGTACTTCGTTCACCCAACCATGATCATTGATTCTGCCAGTGCGGGAGCATTAATGATGAGTTAAGCATGAGACAAAATCCTTTTGATTTCGGAGAGGGGAAAGGATAATGAGACCAAATTTTATTTTATCCACCAATTGACCATGCATTCCATGTGAAATGAACTGAAAGGGCCTTCGGTACAAAACTGACAATTTTCTTGTTTTGACACTCTTCGCTCACCACATCGGGGAACGCGAGTGGTGTCCCCAGGTTTCACCCTGAAATCTGGGACTACCCCTTTTAAAAAAATCATTCTCTTTAAAATAGCGGGTCGTTTTGTGTTTTTATTGCCTGAAGTTGTCTTCATTACGTTAAAATATTCCCAGAGAATCATATGAGCCAGTTTCGACGAATACCCACATGCTAAAACTCATTTTATCCCTCCGCCATGTTTTTGTCTGCAAGAATTTTATTTAATTATTTATTAAATAAATAAAGTTCATTTAAAATAAATTGTGCTGTAATTGAACCTTTGAAGATTTGCACGCCAGTTTTCCGCCTCTTAGTAGAGTATTCACCAGGGATGAGTTTTTACTAACCAGTTATTCGGCAAAGCAATTGTCTGCAACTTCTGGCAACGTTTTTCATTTTTATTTATTTCTTTTGTGTTTGTTTTCGGTTTTCTCTGTAGTTTGTCTGTTAAATTCCTCTTGATCCGTTTGTTCATTTTGTATAGCCTGTTTATTTGCTTGGAAGTTCTGGAAGTCATTCATGGCCTCAGACAATGGAAGAAATTGATCATGGAGTGCTAACTTCTGAAAAAAAAAAGGAAGAATTTAAGCAAAATAAGCTTCTCCCATGCAAGTCACACTTTTTGGAAGGAAGGATTTAAGTTGCCAGTGGGAATTTTGGTAGTGGCAGGCAGGTGGGAATTTTATGCCTTCCTGGAAGGGTAAAAATTCCCATGATGAAGTCAAGTCACTTAAGCTGCCAATGGGAATTTTGGAGGTGATGGGGGGTGGGAATTTTCAGGCTCTGCACAGCGGTTTTTTTTTCCCATTATGAAAGATAAATCACTTAAAGTACCAATGGGAATTTTAGAGTTGCCTAGCAGGTAAGAATTCCCATCAAGGAAGATTATTCACCCATGCAAGTCGCATTTTTGAGAAAGAAGCTCTATTGCATGCAAGTTGCACTTTTTGGAAGGAAGGATTTAAGCTGCCAGTGGGAATTTTGGTAGTGGTACATTAGGAATAAAACTTAGCTTAATTCATCATTAGTTGATATTTAACAAATGTAATAAGTTAAAGTATTTAATTTAAATACTTTAAACTTATGTCAATAGGTATTAGTTATCCTGGTTGTTAGTTTAGGGAGATCCGGAGAAATTACAAAGCTAGGAGGAGCCATAGATGCCCCAAACTGCTTCATGCCCCTACCCGGCTCCACACCCCGAATCACGGTTGATTTGCAATTGAAGATCACCTAGAGAATTAAATATTTTTCTACAAGAGCACCAGGTGACATTTTTCTTTTGTATTATTATTTTTTTAAAATTACCGTAGTTATCAAGTTAGTTTATACTGCAATTTTTTTAAAAAAATTGCAAGCATTTAAAAAAAAATCCAATATTTTTGATTTGTGGGGACCGAGCTTTTCAAGCTCCCCACATTACTTCTTCTTCCTCTTCTCTGTACTTTGTCTTCTCCTTCCAAGCTTTGTCAGAAGAATTTTAAGCCACAAACAAGGGAGATCCAATCCAACGTGGAAGCTTCTCTGTGAACCTGCACCTGCCAAAGGAGAAGAAGATAGGAGATTTCAACGTTCTCCAACGTGCTTGCATCCAAAAAAAGACTACAAATTCAACGTGGAGAAGATTTGTAACTTGCAAGAAAAAATTGCGTTGAAATAAGGAAGGAAAAGCGCCTCCAAGAAAAAATACTTTCGTCATAAAGAGAAATAATTAAAAAAATTCAGGCCAAGGATTATTAAAGCGAGTAAGGCAAAGAGATAGAGGCGGTGACGGAGAAAACAAGGTGCATGCGAGCTAGGTAAGCCCTAATCGGGAGGCGTTTTTAAGAAAAAACATTTTTTAAAAAACTTTCCTTTTAAGGAAAAAAAAAAATCCATTTTTGGAAAGGGGCCCGAGAAAGATATTGAAATCAAAAGTTAAAAAGTCATAACTTTCAACTAGTACCTCGGATTGAGGTGTCGCTTTTTTTTTAAAGTGTGTGTTTTTAGAGCTCTACGTCTTGGTCCAACTTTTAATAAGATTTTTTTGTAAAAATTTCACAAATTAGAGATTGTTTGTATTTGAAAAGAGGCCAAAGAGCCCAAAAAAATTTAATTGCCAAAAGGCCATTTTATTTTTGCGAAATAGCTACAAAGCGCTAAATTTGTAACATGCCCAATAGTTCTGAAAATTCATTATAAATGGTTGACAAAGCGTGCCCAAAATAAATAAAATATTGTTTTGGGGGTGTGTGTATGCTTATAAGGGGGAAATTGTTCAATTCTTCTTCTTTCATTATTCAGTTTTCACAATGGCCGCAATTACGGCACCAAAATTCTTTTTGCCAGATTCTCAACTTTTGCATTTTGATAATTATCTAACATGGAAAACAAAAATTTACACACAACTTGATTTTGAAAATCTATGGTCCATTGTTTCTAGTACATTAACAAGATCTGCAACAAATGTTACACAACAAGCTACATTTGATCGTGCAAATAAAAAAACAAAGTTAATAATCTTGTTTGGCATTTCAAATTCAAGGTACAACCTCATATTCGCGAGGCCACAACAACAAAATAATCTTGGGACAAAGTTGAAAACAATATATGAGTCAAAAAATAAGAACACAATACTTCATCTCCAGAGTCAACTATTAAACTTAAAAATGCAACCAACTGAGAAAGTTGAAATGTTTTTGAGAAGAGTAACAACTTTGTGTGCATCACTTCAAGCTTTGGAAGAAGAAGTAACTGACACATCACTCGTGCCTATAGTGTTGAGAGCTCTTCCTCCTTCTTATAGGATTTTTGTGACCACATTAAACATAACTGGTCAAACAACAACTTTTGAAGAGTTAGTGAATATGCTACAACAAGAGGAAGCTATTCACTCAACTAGTGAAACTGAAGAGCATGCACTTGCTTCTAATCAAAAAGGCAAAAAATAGGCTAAGTCTAATAAAATGACCTCGAAGCAAGGTAATACTCAACAAGGCCAAAAGGACCAACAAAAATGTCTTATTTGTGGTCGAAAAGGACATGAGTTAAAGAATTGTTGGTACAACACATTCCAACAAGGATCATCAAGTGGTAAAAAGATTAATTACCAACAAACAAAATCTGGCCAACAACAGAGTAAACAAGGACAAAATAATCAAAAGTGGAAGAAGAAACCAACTCAACAAGGAAATGTAGCTGAACAGGAAGATCAATTTGATGATGATGACTTCTTATATTTTGCATAGTCAAATGAAGTATCCACTTCTACAAATAAAATTTGGTATGTCGACTCGGGTGCAACTCGACACATGACGGGAAAGAAAGAGTGGTTCTTCACAATGAGTAAAAACCCACCAATAATCACGTCTCTTTGGGTGATGATACATCATACAGTGTTGAAGGCATTGGTTCTATTTCACTACCACTTGAGCATCATAATTGTAAAATTACTGGATGTTCTTTATGTCCCTGGTTTAACAAAAAATATATTATCCGTGAGTCAATTATTAGATCATAATCTCGAAATTGACTTTGATTGTAAAGGCGGTAAAAATATGTGCCTAATTTGAGATAAGTCACGAAGCTCAAAATTGTTGTGAAAGCTTCGAATGTGGGAATAATTTTTCAGTTAGATTTTATTCAACGAAATGATCAAGCACTTGTAGCCAAGGATACATCATCACTCAACTATGGCATCGAAGACTTGGACATGTCAGTTTTGGCTATCTTGACACACTTCATCGATACAACATGGTTAGGGGTTTGCCACTTATAAAAAGGGTATAGATAAATGTCAACATTATTTGGCAAGAAAACAACATAGAGCACCATTCAAACATAGTACATTTCGGGCTAAGGAAACACTTTACTTGGTCTATACCGATCTGTGCAAGGACTAGTGAGACCTAGCCACATTGGGTTTCAATATTTCATGCTCTTTGTTGATGATTTTTCAAGAAATTTGTGGATATACTGTTTTGCTACAAAAGACCAAGATTTTGAAACTTTCAAGAAGTTTGAAGCCCTTGTTGAAACAGAGTCTGGTAGGAAAATAAAAAACTCCGCTTAGATCAAGGGGGATAATACACCAACAATGAGTTCAATGATTTTTTGAAAACACATAACATTCATCGTCAAATAGCTCCTCCTCACACACCACAACAAAATGGTGTTGTTGAAAGGTGAAATCGTACTATCATGGATATGGTGTGATGTATGATTGATGATGCAAGTTTATCAAAAACATTTTGGGCCAAAGCAACTAAAATGGCAGTCTATTTACTAAATAGAGTTCCCATTGCAGCTCTTGATGGAGTAACACCTTAGGAAGCATGGTCAGGGCATAAGCCATCTATTTCACACCTTA
Organism: Taxus wallichiana var. yunnanensis; assembly: GCA_018340775.1. Classification (NCBI taxonomy): domain Eukaryota; kingdom Viridiplantae; phylum Streptophyta; class Pinopsida; order Cupressales; family Taxaceae; genus Taxus; species Taxus wallichiana. The sequence goes on from CM031238.1 coordinate 838,473,123, forward strand.
GAGTTTTTGGATGTAAAGCAAGTATGCACATTCCTAAGAAATAAAGAACTAAGCTTGATATGAAATTAGAAAAACTTATCTTCTTGGGATACAGTGATGAAGCACTTGGCTATAGACTTATGGATCCAAGAACAAGAAGGGTATACACTAGTTGGGATGTTGAGTTCTTTGAGAAGAAAGAAGCAAATGCTCCTTCCATACACTCACATGATGAAAAAATCATCCCTACAGTGAAAACAAAGGATGGTAATCACTTTGATGACGACACGATTATGGGAAAGATGGTGAAATTCAACCTCCCATAGGAACCAAAAAAGTATGCCTAAATGGTATACAAGTATGATGAGAGATGCAAAATTGGATAGTGTCCCGAAACATCTACCACTGGAATGAGGACTCGCAATATGGCTCGAAATGAGGTCAATTTTTCCTTAATGGGTAAAGTTGTTGAAACTATTGAGCCATCCACAGTTTTAGAAGCCCTACAGTCTAAACCTTGGAAATATGTTATGGATGTAGAATATAAGTCACTTATGAAAAATAATACATGGCAACTTACAGATCTTCCACTAGGGAAAAATCTGATTGGATGTAGATGGATCTTCAAAACGAAGTACAAAGTAGATGACAAAATTGATAAACACAAGGCTAGACTAGTTGTTAAGGGATATGCTAAAAATAAGACATTGATTATGAGGAGACTTTTACTCCCAAAACTAAGATAAAAATTTCAGGTTAATATTTGCTCTAGTTGCACAATTTGGTTGGAAAATACACCAAATGGATGTGAAAAGTGCCTTTCTTAATGGTGATTTACAGAAGAATTTTACATGACTCAACCAGAAGGTTTTGTCATACTAGGTAAAGAGGAAAAGGTATGTAAACTTATAAAATCACTATATGGTCTAAAGCAGTCTCCCAGGGCATGGTACATAAAAATTGACGAGCATCTCATTCAACATGGATTCAACAAGAGTCCATACGATCCTAATCTCTATCTCAAAAAGCAAGGGGGAGATAGTGATCGTTGTAGTATATGTCGATGATCTAGTCATCATTGGAGGATCAGTGAGGATGATTGAGTCAACAAAGAAAGATCTAACATGATCATTCGACATGACCGATCTCGGGCTTCTACATTATTGTCTTGGACTTGAAGTTTGGCAAAGAGAAAATCATATCTTTGTGTCACAATTGAAATACGCTAAGACAACGCTCGAGAAATTCAATATGATGGATTGTAAGCCATTTTCCACACCTATGGAGACAAGACTTCAACTATCTCGAACATATCCATCACCACAAGTAAATGCAACTCTCTATCGGCAATTGATCAGGAGTCTCATCTACTTGACTTACACTAGGCCGGATATTAGCTATGCAGTCAGCTATCTTTCATGGTTCATGCAAGAACCAAGGGTTTCTCACTGGAAAGTAGCAAAGTGGATACTGAGGTACATCAGAGGAACTATGGACTATGGCCTAGAATACAAGAATAATAATTTCTTCTTGATAGGATATTCAGATTTAGATCATGCAGAAACATAGATGATAGGAAATCCACTTCAGGATTTGTATTCTTTTTGGGATTTGGACCGATATCATGGGGAGTAAGAAGCAGACTTGTGTTTCAAGATCCTCCACAAAATCAAAATATCGTGTGTGGTGGAGCTATTTGTGAAGCGATATGGCTCCGATGTATACTTGAAGGATTGGGAATACCACAGAAAGATCCAACTATCCTACATGTTGATAATGAAGGAGTAGTAAAACTTGTTCGGAATCCAATTTTTCATGAGCGCACCAAACACATTGAGGTGCAGTATATTTCATTCACGAACATGTTCAGAATAATAACATCCAACTCAATATTGCCCAATAGATATGTAGTGTGCAAATGTCTTCACAAAGTCACTTGCTCGAGGTAAATTTGAGGGTTTTAGAGAATTTCTCTCTTATTCACTTGAGACCATGCTGAATTAAGGGGGAATGTTAGGAATAAAACTTAGCTTAATTCATCATTAGTTGATATTTGAGTAAATGTAATAAGTTAAAGTATTTAATTTAAATACTTTAAACTTATGTTAATAGGTATTAGTTATCCTTAGTTGTTAGTTAACTAAGTGATAGTGTTCTCATCCCTATGTTTGTGGGATCATGTTCTATCTTGCATATTTTGTTCCCAAATGATTTCCATGAGGGGCAATAGGGGCGGTTAAGGGCAATATGTTATTCCTGCATATTTGCTCAGATTAGGTGATTTGTTTCCATATATTGTGGATGAGATAGAAGTTGTCCAATATCTATAAATATTGCAGCTCTCTCATTTGTTTGTAATGCTTGATTTTGATATTAATAAAATACACAAGCATTGTCTTGTTTATGTGTACAACTTCTATGTCAAAATATTTTTTCGAGTATTCATTGTCAAGTTTTATTTCATAAGATTTATTTCATTGTCAAGAGTGGCGGGGAGTGGGAATTTTATGCCTACCTAGTAGGTTGTTTTTTCCCATCACTAAAGACAAATCACTTAAGTGAAGGATGGGATTTTTGGAGCTGCCTGACAGGTAAAATTCCCATTACTTTGACTTCTTATTTTTAGCACACCCTCTAGCCAAAAAATGCAACCCATCTTGGCATGATTACATGCATTAAATGATATTTATTATTATTATTTCTAGCTAAGTTTGGCGCCATAAATAGAAGGAAAGTCAAAGCAACTTGATGAGCTAAAGAGAAGAAAAAGATGCATGCTAAAAATAAATAAAAGAATTTCATAAAAACAAGCAGAAGCATGCAAACTTGGGCGCCCAAATTAAGAGAAAGAACATGGCTTATTATTAATAATTGCCAAAAATAGGAGAAAACAATTATTAAAAATAGCATGCAGTTAGCTATATAAGCATGGGATGCCATAAGGAAGAGATAATTAATTATTTTTTGATGGAGCTTGCTGTCCTAGAGGATTTTGGCGCAAAAGGAGTGTTTTGCATTAAAAAGTATTTTCCATTGTTGGGAAGCTTCCAGTTTTGGTGCCTAGGGTTGGAGAAGCTTTATTTTTATTATTCCAAGCATCTGCATGTTGGTATAAGTGCCCAGGTGAATTAAATAATATTTTAGCTTGCTTAGCATGCAAGCAAAGTCTCAAATTTTAGGGCAACAAAGCTTTATAAGCAGATTTTGGTGATAAAAATTGAGTATTCATGCCATGGACTCCATATTTGTCTGAATCAATTACAGGTATTCATCACAGGTGCTCATATTGGTGAAAAGAAGTCAAAATCAATGTTAGATACATTGAATATATCTTCTGAATCAGAAGAAATTGCAGGATCTACACAAATTGATCCAATTACAAGGGATTCTAGCAAAAATAAAAGAAAAAGAGCTCAGACAAAGCTTATTCCAGGCATGATGAAGCATGATGAAAGAGAAGGGTCAAAAGAATCATGCATGACTTCTAGGATTACTGAAATCAATGATACAGACATGGGCCCTGAACCTATCACTGATTTGATTGACAGATCCAAGGCCATTGGTAGATCATCTCTTATGTGGGCAATAAAAAGTAGTGGGATTATTCAAGCTTCAGCGTTTCTAGTCACAACTCAATTGTTGAGTTTGTTTTGGAGTGTGCAAGGTCTTATCATCCTCTTTCTAGGACAATCCGAGATGTTGCAGGGAAGACAATAATTAGGTTGGATGCACAATTTATTAATTATTGCCTTAAGCTTACGGCATGGCCAGTGGTGATTGCAATTAATATGTAGGATGCTGGTAACATATGGGAAAAGCACAAAGCGTATTGCATGGGTATAATGAACAACAGATACATGAAGAAGCCCATATCATCATCGAAACTCCCGAGGACTCTTTGTTAGGTTGTGGAGCATGTTTTCATGTGAGAAAGTGTTGAAGACTATACACTAAGAGTATTGTACACTTTCCACAGTTGTCTCGCCGGGGTTCTTGGGCCTTAAAACGTGCCCGATCAATCGGGAAACGTGTTTTTCTCATATGGGCGGGATTTTGACCCATAGCTTTATGGGACGGTTTTGGCCCATGGTTTTAATACCCACGGTTTTGTAAAACTACTTAAGCAGTTGTCTACTTATATGGTTTTATGCATATGGTAGGTATAATGTAACATTGTAGATGTGTTTTGAATTTGAGTGTGAATTCTGTAGAGTTTGTTGAGCATAGCTCCAAATAGATATGGGTATTGTATTGAGAGAGTGGTGGCTTGTAATAAAATCTGAGCAAGTGATTCTTGGTGGACGTAGCTCAAATTGGGTGAACCACGTTAAATACTATCTCTTTGTGTTGTGTTATTTTATTCGTAATTTTATTTGAAATCTGTAATGTTTTTCTACTTATTAGTTTCATACATTGCGATTCTGTGAGGGATTGTTCCACATATTTTATCCCTTATTTCTTAACACTCTTCCATGATACGATCTTGTGGGAAGTTGATGATATCACCAAATTGCTTTGCAGGATAAATGGGGAAGCCAATACCAATAACTTTCACTCATGGATGTATGCCTTTGTGAGAACCATTGAGATCAACAAAGTTGATTCGATGATTAATTGGGCGGAGATCATTAGTGACAATACCAACAAGCAACTCAAGTGTGAGGCGGACATTCAACTTCAAAATGACTTCATACCTTGTATATGCAATAGCTTCTTAGGGGATATTTTCCAAACTGGATAGACGAGGCATATTGTCAAAAGATCCTATTTATGAGTGCTTCCATGATTGTGAGTTCTTGAATGCTATAAATATTTTAGGGTGGTTAACGATGGATTATTCTACGGATTCATTTACAAGTTAAATAGCAATGTGAAGACCAACAGAGTGAGAAAAGAGGCCTGACAAGTTGTCTCCCAGCATGGTTGTATCTTCATCTAGTTTGTGAACTTCACATATCTCAGGGTGAGTGGTTTCTCAGGAGAACTAGTTAAGTTGCCAAGATACCCGAGTGATAAGTGGGTCATCATGGAGTTGTGTAGGTAGCTTGTAGAGTTGCATGACTTACAGTCAAAATGGCACAAGTCTACAGGTAGCTTTCTAGTCACAATGGGTCATTATAGTTGTTAGAGCATCCACAAAGCCAGAGGAATTGAAGCAGAAATGTTTGTTGGGTATGAGCATGAGTTCTTCCTAGCATGAATGAACTTTGACCCATATGGGATAACAAAGAGGACGGTCTCCTAAGAATACTCACATGTTCCTTCACTTGAAGACTTTTGGATGAAGTGCATGAGTGAATACGAAGTCGAAAGGAGATTTCGGTGTTTCCATTATACCAGTGCCACTTTTAGACGAAGCTTCTCCAGCATCAACTCACTGCACTTCCATAGCTCCAGGACCTCAAACAGAGGTTATTATTCCACCGTTAAATGCAACATGATTCATATTTGTTCCTCACCACCGGATCTTCACCTCCCCTATAGAGAAGTTGAAAGCAAAAATGGCAGAGTTCAATAGAGTATTATCTTGGACAATTCGAAGAGGGCAACCATAACACCGTGGTGAATTCGAGATGCAGCAACGCGTCGAGCATGAGATGGTCGTACATTGAGTGACTTCTCATTCCCCAATGAGCAAGTTCTCATCTTGGTTGACTATGCAGTTAGTTCAGAGGCTAGAGAAGAAATCAACCTGGAAGAGGAAGACTTGCAGCTACTTATGAGCTTGGAAGGTAGAGGCAAAAGGTCTAAAGCTACTAAAATAATTTCAAGGTTGATTATTGAAGAATCAAGGCAAAAGGTCATTGAATTATCAGTTCCAGTTGAAGGGAAATAGAAGGGAGAGCTAAGCATTGCAGACATATCGGTGACTAAAGTACCATTGGGGAAAATCACCATGGAAGGATTAAAGCAAGATACATGGACACTGATAGAAACTTTATTCCTTAAGCTTGACAAGGAGAAGGCAGGAAAATATAAGCTTCAGATGTAGATCTCCCAGTTATGTGAGATCATCACTAAGTTTGATAAACCTTCTTCTCAGCCCGTGTTAATGCAGGAACATGTATGCAGTTGTTTGATTGAAGAGATTGAAGATGTAGGGAACCAAATCAAAGCTATTGCTCAATGGAAAGAGTGAATTATTCACCAAGCTTCAGAGCAGTTCGAGGGAATACCAGCTAGCTTGGAGAATATGCATAGGGCATTATCTTAGCTAAAGGAACTAATGACAAGGATAAAAGATGAGAACATAGTTGTTGAAATTCATCTGGATACCTTAGCTAAGATACATTCATTACCGGAGGAGTTCTTAATAACAAAACAAATTGTACCTGATGGATTGATAGAATAGGGGAAGTAGTTAGAGATAGCATTTTCCTTCCGCATGGAGATCCTCAAGCTTATGCTGAAGAGGATGTAGTTGCTTTAGAAAATGAGATGGGGGAAGTACCTGAGAAAATTCCAGATGAATCACCGCTTCCCATGAGAAATTTATTCGATTGTGCGAGAAGAGGATTGATGAAATTGTCATGCATTTCATGTTAGATTCAATTGGTAGACTCGTAAAGCTTCATGCAGATATTGATGGGTATGGGCCTAGTTTAGAAAAGGTAAAGGTGACACTATTGCTTTGTCAGGAGGATTTTGTGGTTTAAAATTGAGAAAGAAGTGGTTCTTGCAAAGCAGATGGGAAGTTACTGAGTCACATGTTTGACAAGTATATTCAGTTTTAGAACAAAGAAAAAACGTAGAGTATGACAACCGACATATTTTCTTTCTTCTTCCCTTCTCTCTCTTATTCTTATTTTCTCGGACAAAATTGTAGAAATAAAGTAATTGGTTAAAAGCCATTACTTTTAGTTATCGAAAAAGTCCTTACTTGAGGATTTTTAGGGGAAGTATTTCTAGTTGTTTTCTTTATAGCTTCCGCATGTGTCAGTTCAGTTATTTCTTTCCTATTTGTAATTTCCTTCTATACACTATGAATAGAAGAAGAACCTACGGGTTAGAGGATCAAAATTTGTGATTAGAATTAGTAATCGAGTATGAACTTGAGTTCTAGACTTTGTGTTGAAAACCTTATTATCTTTTCTAAAAGCCGAGGAATTGAACAGAGGTAGATTTAGGAGAACTTTGTGTCAACGGTGCATTGGCTTCTTTACTGTGTAGATCTTTACATAAAATTTGCATTATCTAAGATTTAGATTAAAAGCTTTCATTTCCTTTGATTATATATTGTGAGATCTATTTGTTTTATCTATATCTATGAGACCAAATTTGTAAACTATTGGTTGGATTACACATCTTCTTCTTCTTCTTTCCGTATTCAACTATTCCCCCTTCTACAAATATTTCTTTACAGCCGCTTACTTGCTGCAAAATTGCTTAGCTATGGTTCATGAGCTTCGCAGTTAAAGTAAAATAGAAAACATAATTGACTGAAATATTACATGGGAGCCTCCTTTGGTAAATGAGGGAGATTTATCTCATGACTGCCTAGGTTTTAGCTATGCTTAAAATCTAGCCAACAACAGAATTTCCTTGAAAACAGAGAGAGGAGCTACCATGAGTGCCGAGGCCATCGTAGGATGAGTGAAGGACTGAAATGTGACCACTTTTATCTCATTTCACACATTTACTATTTTTAGAATATTCACCATTATGATCTCATTCACCATTTTTTGCCATTTTTGTCAATTTTGCCAATTTTGAGTGTCCCTGTCATGAGGGAATGAAATAAGGAGTATGAATGCACATTTTTTTAACTTACTATTTTTAGTAGGTGCTCTCATAGAGACTTACTAAAAATATAAAGTAGTCTTCTTGGTGTCACATTCTAACGAAATCACTTGCAGAAGTTTACATAATTCATTTTGAAGCTCTGCTCCAATTTTCACGTGATTCCACCCACTAGAACCCTAGGAAGTGACGAGGTAGCTCACTTTGTCATGTTATGGCAGCCATTAATGGAGTCCCTGAGATTTTTATAAAGGTTCTTTCCCACCTCGGATTGTGACGAAATTGGCTTCACCGGAATAGGTTTTCTTCTAGACTATGTGTTCAAATTTTTAGCTTGATCCATCTGCTTGAATGATGAGAAATTGAAGAAACAAAATCTAGGGCACAAAACAATGGTTTTTAAGCCGTTAAAAATTCGAGTGCATGCATGTGTTTGTAATGACATGTATCATGAAGGTGCTTGGAAAAGAGGAAGATTGTAAAAACCTCACGTCGATCCATTTACGGATTGTGAGATATGAATTTTTCACTATCCCGGGTACGAAGTCATTCAAACAAAAACATGGGCATGGAGTTTTGAAAAATGTAGATTTCTTGAATATTTTTTCATTGTGATCATGAGGACATGGAGGAAAATGGAAGGAAGGAAGATGGATTGCAAATTTTTTTGGGAGAAATTCGGTAGCACCTCTATTTACATACACATAGGAAGGAACAATGGGAATTAGAAAAAATTGCAAGTTCCGGTTTTTAATGCTTCATGGGAGAGGGGCACATGTTTTTTTTCTCTTGGAAAAGGGACGAGAGAGACAAAAAATACGCCTTAGCCCTATGAGGACAAGTGGCAAGCATGCATTCATTGATGGGTGAGAGCGAAGGGCTTGTTTTTAGTACCAGGGGGCTAAGTTTGGGTCACGTGAGGAACCATGTGGAAGCAGGGGAAGGGCACATTTTTTTGTCCCCCTTGTCTCCTTGGAAAAGGGACAAAAGGGACAGAAAAATGTGCCTTAGCCTCATGGTGACAAGTGGCGAGCAAACATTTCGCGGAGCGGGGCTAGAAAATTTGTAAAAAGAGCTTACGAGAGGCCTCCTAGGGTCATGTGATGGGTCTAGGGGCTCAACTAGGGGTGGGGAATTTTTTTGTGTCCCCTTTGTACCATTGGGATGGGATGAGAGGGAAAAAAGTGAACCTCTTAGTGTCGTGGCCGACATGTGGCACTTGAAAAAAATTCTAACTGCGAGAGCATACCTTGAGAGAGAGCTTGAAAATGAAGTTGTCGGAGCTCCAGGAGGTCTTTTTTGGAACTTATTTATATGATTTTAATTCCAAACATCCTCTTAAGAAGAATTTTACGAGTCCCATGATCTAATTCTTCCTGCAACTCCCTAAAAATATCCTTTTTTTCGGGACCACAAGGTGTGCCTGCCAAAAATGAGTTATGGAAAGAAGCGCCTTGGTCTTGTGAAAAATTTGAAAGCACCATCATTTATAGCATTGAATTATCTTTCCAATGGTATCTTGTTTGAACTCTAACTCATTCCAGAGCTCCCAAAATCATCTTCCAAATCTCAGGTGCTTTTTTGAAGCTGTGAGCTCCTTCATCTTCAAAAATCCGCTTTCACTGAACTTGTTCTAAAACCTTCATATCTCCCCTAAACTTCCCTAAATCACCTGCAATATGATCTTAGGTCCTCAATACCATTTCCTGATGAATTTGAACCTTCAACTTTGTCCCGGAGGGTGCACACCTATCCCGGAAAGGCTAAAAGTAGCCTTTCTAGGATCATTGAAGAAACTGCCTTGAGAAGCACTGTCTTGGAAGAACTTCATGGACTTGTTTTCATCTTTCCAACACATGGGAAATCTCATTACAACACATTTGAGCACTTGAGGATTGGGATAGCCCTGACACAGAGGGGTAACTGCTCCGAAAGAGTGCTTGGGAGGGTTTACAAGCAAAAAAATTGATATTAAGGTATAGTTGTCATGTTTCATCACTGAATTTTGTCCTTACAAAAACACATGACAACATGAACCCAAACCGCATTAGCGCAAACCCTGAAAACAAAGATGTCGAGTGAACCGAGGTAATCCCAAGTTCGAATGGTGGTAATGAGATCAAATGTCACCAAAAATCTAGAAGTTTACAGGTCGATTGCTGACTTTTCCTTTTTTGATAAATCTTTGAGGAACGGGCTTTTGCAGGAGGATATTTTTCCTTCTAAATTCCAGTAACTCTGCAAATTTTCCATCTGTTTTGCTTTGTTTCATTATTACTAGTAAATCACTCACTGAATTAAAAAGATGTGGATCTGTGTTTGCGTTTTCTATAACTATATCTAATGGCGTCTTCCCACGTTCGTCACAGCAATTGATCCCTCTCCTCGACGCCAAATTTGATATTATTGTAGCGAGACCCCTTCTCACCCTCTCAAATATCAGTGGTGCATTTTCCACTGCTAAGTGCAGAGCATTTCTGCCATCTTTGTCTACCATCTGTACACAATCGTTGGGGCGATTTAATATTTCTTCCATTAATGTTGCCTTGCTCTTTTTCGCTGCTATGTGAAGTGGAGATTGTTCATATATGTCCACCCTGTAACACAAGGATTCATCTATATATCTATCTAAAAGCATTTTCCCCACACTTTGGGGAATATAATCTTTATCTTTCTTATATTTTGATCTGACCCATAACAATATCACCCTAATTATTGATAGTGGTATTGCTACTAGAATTAATGCAGCCATATGCAACGACGTCCTAGGTAGAGTTGGGGAGTCTGAGCAACCAGGCGAATTGGCAATCTTACATTGTCCAAAAAGAATCCAACCATTTGTGAATAAATCCATCTTTCGATTTTATCACCTGATGTAATTTGATGGATCTAGTCCACAGGCTATACACACCTCAACATATTAGATTTCCTCTTGAGGGACATACTCATGGCTATGTACGCGCCTTCCTCCAAATTGCAAAGCTCCTTGCATATTCATATGTACTAAGTTTACCCTAATCTACCTTACTCCTTTCAAAAACGTTAATGTATCCTAATCTATAAAAAAATTGAAGCCATGGAAGTAGTAGAATTTTAGGGGGCTTCCATAGAAAACTGCCATTATTTTGCAAGTTCAGTTAGAACTATTAACTTTTGAAAATTTCTTAATATATTGTGAGTCTTGGATTGAAAATTTGTTGAGTAGTCCACGAATCATATAGGATCAATAATTTTGAAGCCTCCACCTTCTCTTCTAGGAGCGCTTTCACAAGCGGTGGGAAAGTATTTCTGTTCATATTCTTTTGGATTTTAGTTTTGTTTCTTACTGGTATTCATTTTGATTTTGATTCAATGTTGTTTGAATTGGGACGTTTTGATCCTCAATCCATTTTTGCAGTCAATGTTGTATAATATTCAATTCACAGATAATAATTTGACCTGTAAATGTTAATCGTGGTAAGCAATGAGCAATACAAGAACTCCATTGGGTGAATATGTGACAAGTGAATTTCTAAAGCGTTGAAACCTCCATCTCCATAAACGTTAAAAACAAGAATATTTAAAATTTATTGATTTGTTCTGGTGTACACTCCATTATTTATTACAGAGAAGCGGCTTTGAAAGAGCTTAAAATTGTTTATTTCAATGATTTTGTGAAAGTAGTTGGTCTTGGTTTGACAATTAAACCACACTATAGGAAAAGCTTGGAAAAGGCCACAGATGACGACTAGCCAGATAACAGCAACAACGGAAATGGAAGCCGTGTGTTTGTTAGTTTTGCTAGAATTAATTGTTTAGATATCTTCTATGTTTATGGTTTCTTCACATAAATATATATAAAATTTGCATTTTCAGACATTACATATAGATTTATTATAGAGCATTTAAAAAATTGTGTTGTCTATAATTATTTAAATCTTTGATCAGCCAATTAAAATTTTTATTGGTTGTCTAAAATCAAAATTGTAAACAAACAACTTATAGACTGTCAATCTCTAGCTCTAAAAGAGTTATAAGTCCAACTACAAAAATGTTCTTAAAAAATACTTGCGCTAAAGGTGGGACCACCTCCATTGTCGTTCATGTTTCCCTACACTCATACATCTACTTGGCAATATTTGTCATATCATGGCCTTGTTTGTTGTATGATATTTCATAGATGTTTTGTATGCCTTGAAAATATTTGTTTTACATTTGGGTCGACACTCATTGTAACTTTGAGTTGTGTATATTGACTTAAGCTGTCATTTGATTGAAGTTGTAATTATATTATTAGTACAAATATCTCACATGTTTATTTGAAAAATGTTGATATATTTCTTTTAAATAGGGGTAGGATGTCGATATTCTATGTAATTCAAAGGCCCAATGTATTGCCTCAATATTCAACAAAAATGACGATAGATATTGATTTCAAGTATTTTATTTTGGAATATACACATCACATTGATTTTTTTTTGCTATTGATACCTAGGGAGAAGGCCCTAGCCTGCAAAAAAATACATGAAGTGCCAGTCCATGATAGTAACATTCATCAATGGACTCTCCAAAAAGTGTAAAGCACCTTATCGTGAAACATACATACAAAAAAGGGGGAAGCGCTGATCTTAGCCTCTAACCCACCCAAACCTTCCTACTTATCACTATATACATTATCCTGCCCAAAAAGGCTACATTTGAAACCTTCTAAAAACCTACTATGCACTTATAGATAGACACCAAAAAATTATACTCTCACATCCTGTGACAAAAGCACCACCTACTTCCCCTTACGGCCACTAGGAGACACCTTTGCAATGATCTCCACCTCTAAATCGTCCATGCTCTGAGCCGAAGAAGAAGAAGGCATCACACAACAATAGGGCATGTCCACCTTTGCATCAGTTGGAAGAGAAACACCCAGATTCGTTACTGAGATTCCTGACCCCGAGCCATTGCTGAAGACCCTTGGTAAGAGCGTGCACGTGGAATTACAGGCTCATTACTCACTCTTCCAAGCATGCATGCTCCCTGTGGAGGATGAATTGACTGTGGCATTCGATAGTATGTTTGGAACACTCGGGCACAGTGGCCATGTTGAAGACATTGGGTCTTCCTATCGGTAGGTCGGATCAACATCAACCTTTGCATGCACTCATAAATGTCAACCACTTGATTCCCAAATATTTTAATGTGGGAAAACAAAGCTCAGAAAAAAAAGGAAGAATAGCCTTAATCTGATGACATATCGGTTCCAACAACTAAGCCTTAGGTTGCTTACCCATAATTGCACCAATAATGATTTTTGAATCACCCTCTATCCACAAACGCTGCCATTTCGATTTTTGCCTCCAAAAGACCAAAGAGGAGAGCCATGCCCTCTGTCACATTATTAGAGGATACACTATAATCCATCGCAAGGCCATTCATTGGTTGACACCTTGAAACTCGAAAATGCATCCACAACCAGCTCTACATGGATAACCTCTTGAAACACTATCAAAATTCAATTTAATCCATCCATCTTCAGGAGGCCGCAATTTTTTTTTTTTTTTGATCTTCCATGCTACCATTATAAGGAAACACATAAGATTGATTAATAATTCCATAACATTATGTTCATATTTTCCATAAAATGACGAAAATAAATCTTTTTTAGGAGAAAAGGGTCTCAAACTCTATAGTATGACCAATATATCACTATTTTTTAGTGACTTTTCAAAATTAAAATATAAAAAAATCGTGAGTGACAAATAAGTAAATGTAAAAATTTTGGTCAAAATTACCATGTGATAGTTAAATAAAACCTTACGTGATCACACCATCCAATCCCGCCCCTTTGCTACCATTTTAAAACACTTATCAACATAATAAAAATGCACACCTTTATTCATATATTTTTTATTGGGAGAGACAGTTTGATAAATTGTTGCCTTCTCTGCAACTACGAGAAATAACCATTACTTATGGATACAAATCCTTTAACTTATAACTTTTGTTCTTTCTCTTGAATAATTAATTTAATGTGTCGTGTTGTTTATCGACTATTGCAATATGTATTAAATATGTTTTGTACTCTATTGATAAATAAATATATATTGGCATTCTCTTCTCTTTATCGATTAAATATTCATTCATGATGATTTTTGCGTATATTTTAATCAAATGTAATTCATCATAAGATGGTCTATGGGCAGTTATTAGTCATTAAATTGCATGATTTTAGGAGTCTTGTGTACTTGTTAATTGTTGGTCCTAATTAGGCATTATTGGCATAATTTTTACTCTTAATTGTCCTTGTTTCTCTTATTAGTGACTTCTTGTTGTCTCCTTCTCTCTCATCTCTCTTCCCCATTTCTTTAAACCTTGTGTCCAAACCTTGAGCATTGTTGTTGATTCTATTTTGACTACCATTCATGTTCTTGGTCCCCTTGTGCGACCCCCTTGTGGGTAATGTGTATGCATCCCCTTCATCCTATTTTTCCTATTTTTGATCGAGTTTGATATCAATTTAGGCATTAATAAAGTGTTAATTTGAGTTCATTACATTTCATATGGAATTTATCAAGAATTTGTGACAGTTTGGTCAAAGTTTAAACAAAATTAGCACAGTGAAATCATATTAAAATTAAACTCAAATGAAGATTACAAATATATAGGGAATGAATATATAACCACTCCAAAACCGCTAACACTAATCAAGGAAGGTTGCTCTAACAACCTAGATTCATTCCCAATTTATCTCACCTAAATCTTTACGTGAGTTGTTTTCATAACTCTCTAACAATATAATATATTTACTCACCCATGTGAATACTAACATATGATTTTCCTAACATTCCCCCTTAATGAGAAATGCTAGAAAAACTTTCACACTTTCAACTGCAATATGCCCGACTCTTGTGGCACGTTCATTCTCGTGGCTCGTGATCTTGATCCAAATGAAAGGCATCTATAATCATTCTTCCATGGTTTTTTGTAGGTTTACCACAAACCTAGACATGAACAGGAACCCATCAACTGTTCACCTCATGTGGTTTTCTGGATATCCACAAACCTTTTCAAGATCCATGATCTACATTACACTTGTACTTTCGCTCTGCACAAAAAAATTACAAGTAGGGGTTTATATAAGAAAATGAAGCTCACTTATTACAAATGTGAAATCATACCACACAAAACATGAAAATTGAAAATAGGAAGACATTGTAAAACATATACTACAAACATATCAACACAACACAACACAAAATAGAAAAGTAAACTTTGAATAAAATTACACATGACACCAAATTTGCTATGCGGCCCCATCATTAGTGATGATCGACGTGAGGACATTGATTGTCCTCCTTCCTCCATTTCCTTCATCCTCAGATAGACATGTTGCTTACAAAACAATTTAGATGTTGAAGCTCACTTGTTTCCTCATTGTACCTATTCTTATCTCCCCTTGCTGATATGAAACAATTTATTTTATAGGACGTTAGGTAACACTGAAAATGTGTCTGTGAGGAAAAAAAAAACAAACTTTTTACAATTTATGACAAATAAAACAATATGTGTTATTGACCTGATGACTAAATTTTTACTTTGATGATAAGATAATTAACTTTATTTTGACACCACACACGATTTTGTGCCGACTTTTACTTCTGCAATAATGACCAAAACGATGAAAATAGACCCTATTTCCGCTAAAACTTAAATTCTTTTGAAAAAATTAGAAAAATAATCTAATAAAGACATGACAATGATTTTAACAATATGAATGGACCAAATACTTCTAAAATACTAAATAACTCATACTTTTTAATTAGAAAACTTATTTAAAATCTAATCCTACATGAATGGGATGCTCACATTAGATCTAAACATGACTTTTGAATAACATTGACACTTAAGGCTTGCATATAAAGTTCCAACTAAACAAACGAATGACTATCTATTAGAAACATAAATTATACCCAATTTATTGGAAGTTATGGGGTGGCAAAATTGCATGGTAAAGAAGACATTTTTGGACAAAATGCATGGTGAGATCGGTGAACTGAAAACTATAATCACTCCATGATCCAAAACTTAGGGGTTTTAGTATTAAAAGACATAATAAAAATTGTGCAGATATAAACAATAAATCTATCTCTCGAAAAGAAATGTATATCGCTTAAAAGATTGTGATTACTGATAGTTATCTCTGCAAAGAGATATGTCCTTCCTTTTGGGTTACGTATATGTATATACCTAGTTATAGGAATATGAAGAGACATCTTGGATATTATGGAAGGTCACCAATCTTGAGGAGACGAGGTGGTTCATCTTCCATGAATTGCATATGTGAAAATTTCACGAAATTACTATTTTTACACAACACTACAAAATTACATTTTGAGGCCTTTAAAAGTGAATTTCGAGGATCAAAATTTACTGAAAAAAGTTCACATGCCTTCAACATATTTTATGTGTTCCAAGATTTCGACGCATTTTAAACGGAGTCAATTGGAGCTACATTGAGGGATTTATGACTCCAGAAATTGCCCCACTAGAGTTGCTTCTGAATTGTTGTCTAGATCACTCCACCATCAATCGTGATTTTATAAGAGGCACTTGCACTCTAAATGAAATAAAAAGGGGAGTTCAATGGGAAGAAGAAGTAGGGAAATATTTAGTAAGCAATTCTTTGCTAATTAGCGAATATTTAATTTTTAAAAATTTAGATTTGGCAAATTTTAAAAAAGTCGATGAAGTAGCATTTCACCTAAAATTTTTGGGAACTTGTTCATTTGGGAAATTCGGCTCGCCCAATGTTTATATATATATATATATATATATGAAATATATTATAAACATCTTTGGCGAGCCGACCCCCAAATGAACAAGTTCCCAAAATTTTTAGGTGAAATGCTACTGCATTTACTTATATATATATACATATATATATATATATATACATATATATATATGCCACAATAAATAGGTTACTGATGTACATACAGTATTAGGGATATAGACTGGGTAAGTGCACCAAGTTGGGGGCCAAAAGGGGTTTTAAGTGGACGCATTTTTCTGAAAAATAAAAAACTTCAACTTGTACAAGTTTTTTGAAATAGTTACACTCAAAATTTTGAGTCTAGTTTCTAAGCTACTAAATTTTATTGAAAACAACTAAGCTTAAGTGGGTCAAATAACTAAAATACCAACAAGTGCTTCTATTTTTGTTAAAAATTATAACATAGTGACTTTCATGCCCACCACCAATTTTTGAGGACCATTTAGTATTTTTGAAAACCCTTTGGTAGAAAGATAGCTAGGAGCATCTAGTTTGGGCTACATTTTTTTTGGATTTTTTTAGTGAGTATTTTTTTTTTTATGATTTTTCTAGTATAAAAATTTTAAATTTAAAAACATAACGGAGCTCTGACCGTGCCCCCTAACTACCTCAAAAAATATCGAAAATTAGATTATTATTTTTTTTGAATATGTATAGAATTAGGCCTAGTTTGGGCTAGTATATTTTTTTCCAATTTTGATGAGCCAAAAAAAAGATACACGACAAAAGATAGACATGTTTAAACTTCAAAAATAGCTATAAAAAGGCATAGTTAGAAAATAAATAATATGGAAACCTTATATTAGTCAGAAAATTTGAAAAATTATATTTTTAGAAAGAAGAAAATTTGCTCTACATTGTGGTATAATTTTTTAAAACGAATCGATCGTTTTATGTTGATTTATCATGGAGGAAGTGGATTTTTGCATTTTCCTGCAAAACACGTTGTTTGATGTGTTTGTGCAGGTCCATGCCTCAGGCTTGGGGATCCAAACCAGATCTAAGCCTCGAGGCATGGCTTGGAAAAAGTGAAAACGTAAAACGTGTATGTGTGTTATAACGCATACGTGTTCTTTATAGTATGGACATTATGTGTGGTTTGACACACTTTTATTTACAAAAATAAATGTTTAAGTTTTTCATTTATTATTATTTATATTTTATTATTTCTTATACTTTAAATTTATTTTAGTAAATATAAGAAATTAGGGTCACTTCTACACCTTATGGAACTAGTCTCACAGCTCCATTAGTCACGGTTTAGGAGATAGTTTTTATAGTATAATCTGGTCAATACATAGGTAATTTTCAGGATTTCAACATTCAACCTAAAGCTTTTAGCATTTAAATTCTACAATCGAAACCATAAACCCTAAATATTAAACCCTAAACCCGAGGCCCTAAACCTAAACCATAAACCTAAACCTAAACCCTAAACCTTAAGCCCTAAGCCCTAAACCCTAAACCCTAAGCCCTAAGCCCTAAGCCCTAAACCCTAAACTATGAACCTTAAATTTTAAACCTTAAACCCTAAAAACTAAATCCCAAACCCTAAACCCTAAACCCTAAACCCTAAACATTGAATCATAAACCCTAAAGCTTGAGCCCTAAACCCTAAATCTTAAACTAACTAAACCTTAAACCCTAAACTCGTGACCTAAACCCTTAACCCTTAACCTAAACCCCGAGATATAAACCTAAAGTATAAACCCTAAACCCTAAAACCAAAATAATAAACCCTAAACCATGAACACTAAATCCTAAACCCTAAACCCTAAACCCCGAGCCCTAAGCCTCTAAACCCTACACACTAAATCTAAAGCCCGAACTCTAACCCTAAACCTTAAACCCGTAACTCTGAAACCCAAACCTTGAGCCATAAACCATGAACCATGAACCCTAAAACCTAATGCCTAAACCCAAAACCTTAAGCTTTGAGCCCTACACCTTGATTCATGAGCCCGAAACCCTAAACCTTAAATCCGAGCCCTAAACCATAAACCCTAAGTCTAGAGCCCTAAAGCTCTAACCCCTAAACCTTATACTCGTAACCCTTTAAACCCCGAACCCTAGACCATAAACCCTGAACCATGCACCCTAAACCTTAAGCCCTAAACCATAAACACCTGAATCCTAATCCTAAACCCTAAGCCCTAAGCTCTAACCCCTAAACCTCATATATTTCTAATAGGTCTCATGAGTGAGTTCATCCTTTTTAATATAAATATTTGGACCATATTTCCTAGTATTGTGCCTAGAACCATCATTGAGTTTGTTTGTACAACTACCTTATTTATGAGAGGTGGGACAAGAAACTAAATGGATATGACATCTACCTTGTGCCTTACAATGCATATTACACATCTTTTCCAAACTTGTTTCTCCCCACATATACTTGTGCTCTTGAATGTCAATTTCTTCACACTCTGAAACAAATTTCACATTTCTCATATTTCCATGTATGGTATTATGCAAGCCAAGATGACCCATTGGAAGCTAGAAAAAATAACCATCGCAACACAAAAATTAATCTCAAAGGAAATGGAAGAAACATAGAGAATATACCAACACGGAGGTGTAGGATCAAAACCAAATTGCCTGCAGTATCCTCTCCTCTGGAGAAAGAGAAAGCTCTTTTCTACTGGAATGGATAACAAATTTGACAAAACTTCCTAAAGTGTTCAAAATAAGCATAACAACTGGGGAATGGCTAAGAACACAAAGGGGTTATCAATTGCCTAGTAAATATTTCTTGTTTAGTTATGAATGGGAGTCAGCTAGCCTATGACTTAGTGACCTTCCATTCATTGATAATTCCTTCTATGATAAACCCATGGATGCTTTCAAAAGTTCCTTCAAAAAGATAGGGGTAGTCATCAAGCCTAGTGAAGGGTGTGATGTGATTTCCAAACAACTTGAAATTCATACATATTTAGAGGTCATAACACAAATTTACAAATATCTCTATCGTTATAAATGGAAGCCAAGTAATGATGTCTCCCTATATCCAAGGATCGAGGACTACTAGTATCGTGGTAGGATTGGACATTTAAGAATCATTGAGTGTCTGAATCAGAATGTCATTGCATCTGGAGAAACATTTTCAAACATTGGAGTAATGTATCTTGGAAAATAAACTTGAACCTTAGAAATCCTCTCAAATTTCCAGCTTACACAAGCACTGGACATATCAAGCTTTGTTCTTCGAATGAAACCTTCGTTCCCGATAGCTTGCAATTGAAAGAATTATTCAAAAGAGTGTCAAAAACATTTCTTTATACCAAATTGTTCTTAGATATATGGAATTTCCTCCTTCAAAATATCAACAGATGAAAGACATCAAATTGTGATGACTCTCTTTGAATGTTCTGCCTAGGAAACATATGAACCCTTTTAGTTGAATAATATGTGTTAATACTAATAAGAATGGGTAAGACACAAAACATTACAGTGAGTGAAATAGTTCCCATGTGATGGGAAAAAGAAGATAGATGTATTGGGTAACATTTATTTATACCGAATTGTTCTTGGATATATGTAATTTCCCTCCTTCAAAATATCAAGTAGATGAAAGACATCAAATTGTGATGACTCCCTTTGAATGTTCTCCTATGAAGCAGATGAAACCTTTTTAGTTGAATACTCTCAGTCAATACTAATAAGAATGGGTAAGACACATAACATTACAGTGAGTGAAAGTTTGAGCGTAAACCCTGAACCATAAACCCTGAGCCTTAATCCCTAAACCCTGAGCCTTAAACCCTGTGTCCTAAACCCTGAACCATGACCCTTAAACCTTAAACCCTAATCCCTAAACCCTAAACCCTAAACCCTCAACCTTAAACCTTAAACCCTAAGCCCTAAACCCTAAACCATTAGCCCTAAACCCTAAACCCTAAACCCTCAACCCTAAACCTTGAACCTTAAACCCTAAACCCTAAACCCTAAACCATAAACCCCAAGCCCTAAACTATAAACCCTAAACCCTCAACACTCAACCCTCAAAACCTAAAACCTTTAACCCTCAACCCTAACCTGTACACCCTAAACCCTAAACAATAAACCCTAAACCCTTAACCTTTAACCCTAAACTCTAAACCCCGATTCTAAAGCTTAAACCCTATTTTTACTACCTAAAACCCTATCCCTAAACCCTAAACCCTAAACCCCGAGTGTTAAACCTCAAACCCTAAACCATAAACCCTAAACCCTAAACCCTGAGTGTTAAACCTCAAACCCTAAACCATAAACCCTAAACCATGAACCCTAAACCCTAAACCCTAAACCCTAAATCCTAAACCATCAACCTTAAACCTAAAACCTAAATCTCGAGCCCTAAACCTTGAGCCATAAACCCTAAACTCTAATCCCTAAACCCTAAGCCCTAATCCCTAAGACCAAACCCTAAACCCTCAACCCCGAACCCTCAACCCCAACCCCTAAACACTAAACCCTAAACCCTGGGCCCTAAACCATGAACCCTAAACCCTCAACTCGAGCCATAAACCCTAAAACCTAAACAATGAGCCTTAAACCCTAAACCCTAAACCCTAAACCTTGAACCCTGAGCCCAAAACCTAAACCCTAAACACTAAATCCTAAACCCTAAACCATTAGCCCTAAACCCTCAACCCTAAACCCTCAACCCTGAGCCCTGAGCCCTAAGGAGGAGGCACATTACAATCACCTCATTTTTTCCATAGGATAGGAATCTCATTTAGGGAGAAATCCTTTATTCTACAAAGTGAGGAGCTCATTTTAGTAAGAAGTAGACAAATATCATAGAGCTAATTCATGGTTACTAAAGTGAATTATGGACCAAATTTCAAAATTAGTACCTATTTACATAGTGATAGGGCCAAAATCCAATCCAGAAGGTCAAAAAACCTACGAAAAGACTATATGTTTTTGCAAAACAAAGATTGACTACAATATATATGGCTTGAAAGTTTTAGGTCATTACTGAAATTTTGAAAATGAGTAAGTACTGACCAGATTAGATTTTGAAAAATTATCTTTGAGATTATACCTGTCAGAGCTATGAGACCACTTCCATTAGGTACAGAGTGACCCTAACTTCTTATATTTACTAAAATAAATTTAAAGTATAAGAAATAATAAAAGTATACTTTTATTATTTCTTATACTTAACATTTATTTTAGTAAATAAGGCTCCTTTAGGCCATCCCACACTTCATACAGACCAAAGCGTGTACGCATTTCATAGTGCTAGAAATGCATACATGTTTTAGGTTCGTGAATTCATGAGCCTAAGAAAACATAATGCAATCGCGTTTCATTTATTTTCGGCTTTTTGTCCACTTTTTGGCCCCCTAACTTGGTGTACTTACCCGACTTATAATATACATCTTGAGCATATGCCATAGAGATATGTTCGTTTAAAAGAAGTGTTTAGGGTTCCAGACACCGCCCTGACATAAGGGTTTAGGGTTCTAGACATGCAATTGCATTTCAAAGTTCGCAGCCGCCCACCGCATTTTCGCCACCCACCCGCATATGCTCCCATCCTTCGCAACATTCTTCCATCCGCCCGTCAACATTCTTCCCGATGCCTAGATCTAGACTTGTTGTAATCATCCATTTGCATTCCTTCTCTCGTCACCCCACACCTTGTTTTCCTCCGTGTGATAATACCTCGTCAGCGATCCTCCAATGCTCACAATGTGGAAGGCCAATCCAAAAAAAGGAATCTTTTCACATATTTTAACCAGCCACAAAAAGAGATAAGGCATAATCAGATGCAAGTGTGACCACCATACACACCCAATGCAGGTATTATACAAACTGCAGAATTAAACCTTTTTTATTTTCAAATTAAAAATTCAATAATATAGTTAATAATACAATTTTAAAAACCCACTTCCTTACAGATGCACAATATCCTATTGATGATGACATGCCTCCTCTTGAGGAAAATCCTCATTATGTGCCTCCATAAGAAGATATGCAACAACCTAAAGATGTGCCTCCACTTGAGGTCAGTCATAATTATGAAATGGAACAAAGAGAGGAAATTTCTAGTCAACCAAATTTCTAGTCAACCACAAATAGAAAAAAATCCCATTGATGTTGATGAGATCCAACAAATTGAAGATATTTAGATGAATGTGATCCTACTATTGCAGGTGATAATGCAACCCCAAAATTTGTGAGAAGAAAGAGAAAGACATGGACCATTGGTAGGACTTTTAAGTTCAACTGGGCTACAAAGTTTCCATTCATTGAACTAGTACATCCAAAAAGGTACTGATATTCCAACTAAATGTAAATGTACTATTTGTAGTTGGAAACTAGGAAAGGATCAAAAATGCAACTCAAACTTGACACAATAGAGAAACATTGTGGTAAAGTATATGAGTCAGTTAAACAAGCAGATGGTCAAATAAAACGAACACAGAGATGGAAAAATGCAAAAGAATGCATGCATGTTAGATATGCAAAAGAATATGAAAATGAAAAGAAATGCCTAGAAAATCTTGTTGAGAAAGGAGGAACTATTACAGCCTCACCTAGGAAAAGTTGTTCAAATTAATCATGAGCTAAAAATATACAGTTCACAACTATCTACCATATTCTGAAAAAAGGTAGACCTATTTCTGATTTTCAGGATTATAAAGTTTTATTTCAACTTAATGGATTTCCTAATCTTCCACAATCCCATTGGTCAAACAACAATGCTTGGGAAATTGCCAAATGTCTAGCAATGATTGAGAAGGAGGATTTGAAAGAAAAAGTAAAAACTGCAAAGTTTTTGTCATTATCTATTGATGAGGTCACAGTTGTTGACAACACAACATGGATTTGCATTCATATTTATACTTTTGAGAACCATCAAAGGATACCTCATTTATTGATAATACATAAAATGATAGAAAACTACAATGCAGAGAACATTTACAAGTTGGTTATTTCAAGTTTGAGAAATATAGTGGGAATGGATGATTATAGTATTGCAACTAAATTGGTGTGCATTGGTACGGATGGTGCATCATTCATGCAGGGGAACAGAAATGGTCTGTGCATTTGACTACAAACCTTTGTTGCACCATACATGATTCCAATCCATTGTATGACACACAAAATGAATCTTTCATACATAATAGTTAGCACATTCGACACATTGCAAAAGTAGAAGAGTTGATCCGTGACCTTCATGCATATATGTCCAACAATCCCAAGAGATTCCTTGAGTTTCAAAAATTTGCGATTGGTGTGACTGATGGTAAAAAAACTACTTAAAGATGTAGATACAAGGTGGATTTCTATGTATGAACCTGCATGCAAAATTTTTCAAGAATATCCATCGTTGGTTGGTTTTATGTACAAATATCGTAGAGAAGTTGACAAGGAAAAAGATCTGTTGTACCGTTTAACATATTTGGAAATGTTACTGATTTTAAGTGGAATTCTCCCCATGTTAAGGGAAATAAACTGTTTGAGTAAACATGCTCAAGAGAGGTCAATATATATTGTTGATTTCTATTGGCGAAATTTTTTTCTTGTGGACAAATTGGTGGGTTTCTAGCCAACGCTATGGGAATCTAAGTCCCTCTACTTGAACAATGCAATTTCCATATGTGTATGCTTGAAAAAGTGGATTTCAATGGTGGCCTTTCAACCGAGAGATCCAACGGGGGCACTCCACTGACCCTGTGGCAAAGCTAGCAATTTCTCACTAGAGAAGAACTTTTTGTCCGAGAAGGGGGGAAGGGAGTAAGAATGGAGATAGAAGAAACTAAGATTATGAGTAGAATATAAGATACTCACACACATTAATTAGAAATTTCATTTACATGCATTTATAATCAGAAGAAAAACAAATTCGCAGGAGAAGCTACAAGACCGAATGAAACCCATTGGTCACAAAGTACCAATCAATTCCTCAATCAAAGAGGCAATAATTCCTTCTTTTTATTATTGAAGCTTGAGTAGAGTTTGTACATAGCTTGAGAATGGAAGAAATTGAGGAAGAAGAGAAAATAGAAGAAGAATGGTGTTTTATGTCTTTTCCAGGTATAGAGCACTCTGGTCTTTTGAAAATCAATCGCCAACCCTTGGAATGACATCGAGAAGCCATTATATCCTTTGCCAAAATGGTTACAATCTTTACAAATCCTCGATGCCTTTTCAAATTCCTTTGTTGTGAAGAAAATGCTCATGACGGGTTAAAAACCAGATCTTGCAAAGCACCGTTACATTCGATTTGTTAGTTTAAATATAGACCATTTGATTTGCTCCTATAGCTTTGAAATCAGGCCGTCCATGTGGCAGGAAGGGATTGGAGCGGTTATGGGGAAAGCCCTTTGCATTTTGTGATTTTTTAGAGATTTGGTAATTTACAAAAAATTGGCCCACACCCCCGCTTTGACTTTTCAAATTAGACACGTGGCACCTTCTGATTGGAAATGGGGTTGCGGCCATTTTTTCAACATTTTAACCTTTTTTGGAAAAAGGCTCAAAACTCTATTTCCTCTTAGGCCCACTTTGCTCCGATTTGATTAGGACATGTGGCACCTTCACCTTTGACTTTTTTTTTTTTGTGGGCTTCCACTTTGACTTTTACCTTTATAACCTGATCAGGGCTGTGGGTCATTTTTAACTTTCCGCCCTTTTTACAAAGAGGCTCAAAAACACAAACCTCTCCACCGACCCGCTTCTCCGATTTGACTAGGACACATGGAACATTTTGGTTGGAAAACACAGGTGGTCATGGATCTTTTTCAACATTTTAGCCTTTCTTGGAAAAAGGCTCAAAACTCAATTTCTCCGCGTCGGCTTTGCTTTGATTTCATTAGGACACGTGGCACCTTGAGTTGGTCGAGAGTGGTCGGCTCTTTTCTCAACATTTTAACCTTTTTGGAAAAAGGCTCAAAAACTCAATTTCCTCCCGCCGCCGCTCTCACGCTTTTAAATTTTTGACCGATCTGGCTTTTGGGTCCCAAGTGTCCCAATTGAACTTGTGCAGCCTGGGACAAAAACTTCCACTTTTTCTACAATCGGAAATTTCAGCTTTTCAGTCCCAAGTGTCCCTCATGAACTTGTGTAGCCTGGGACAAAAACTTCCACTTTTTCTACAATCGACAATTTCAGCTTTTCGGGTCCCAAGTGTCCCTCATGAACTTGTGTAGCCTGGGACAAAAACTTCCGCTTTTTCTGCAATGAACCGAAATCGGAAACTTCAAACTTTCCAGGGCCATGGGAAAATTTACCATTTTTGCCAAAAGTGACCAAAAGTGTTAAGTTCACCAAAAATCCCATTCCTCCCCATCCAATAGGATCTGACCACGTACCTGCATTTATTGGGGTCAAAATTTGACAGGGAAAAGACGCCCGTCATCCGACTATGGAAAATACGCAAAGGAAGAAAACTTCATCGTTTTGAGTCCAATTTTTGAATTTCCTTCACAAACCAGAGGCATGGAGGCAAAACAATGATTTGATGACCTAGGCCATAGAATAGGTGAACAATTTTGATCACAAAGGAGATTGTAAAGAGGATATTTCGTGCACAGACCAGGAGATGGAGAATTTCTCAAAACGAGCAAAACAGAGATTTAAACAACACTAGGGCATGACTTTTGCTAAATTCTTGAATCTCTAACTTGGCTTAAACACCAACAAAGGACATGAGCTCAAAAAATTTGAATTTGGCTATGAAAATACACAGAGCAGTTTTCAGGAGACAACAATTGGCTCTAGCTTGGGGACATGGCGTGAACTAGGCATGGCTAGGGCATGACATGAGGATCCAAAATCTCAAGTTTCAAAACATATTATGTTGACCAGTGCCTTATCCATTGGGCCTTATAGAGTCATGTAAAATTCTAAGAAAGAATGGAAGAAGGAGAAAACACACAACAAACCAAACAAGACTAAACCAGAACCACACAATAAAAAAAGGAAAAACACACCTATGAAAATCACCTATGGTATAAGATGGGGACAACCCACTTTCATTGATGATATTGTTTCAAGTATTTCCCACTTCGAGGCAATTCCAATGGTGTTCCATCCAAGTATGAGAGGAGAAAAACATTCTCACCACAAGTTCCATGAATTTGGAATGGGCTAAGCCATAATGAATCAAACTTTCCATGGCTGCCCTTTGGTTCTCTTCTCTTGTCCCATAGCAGAACAAAATCTCCAACCTTGAATTCTCTTGCCTTTTCCTTCTTGTCAAAGATCTTCTTCACTTTCAATTGGTGTTCTTTAATTCTATCCACCACTTGGCATCTACTTTCTTCCAACTTTTCCAGGAAGAGGATCCTCTTGTCAATGGAGTCTTTGTATTGACCATCTTCTATTTCTTGTAGCAACTTGAGGGTTGGCATCTCAATTGTGAGGGGAATCTCTGCCTCAACTCCATACAAAATTTGGAAAGGTGACATACCTATTGCCTTCTTAGGAGTGATCCTATCAGCCCACAATGCATCATATAACTTCTTGTGCCAATTCCTTTGATTCTCATCTACCATCTTGTGGAAAATGGTCACGATGTTCTTGTTGCTTGACTCAGGCCTGCCCATTTCCTTATGGGTAGTAGTCAGAAGAGTGAGATAGGAGATCTAAAGCCATAAAAAACTTTGTGAGCTCCTTTGAAGAGAAATAGGTGGCATTGTCTATAACAATCTTTTGTGGTACTCCAAAATGAACAATGATATTCTCCTTGATGAAGTTGCAGACTGTTTCAGAGTTGGCTTGCTTGGTTAGGATGGCTTCCACCCATTTAGTGAAGTAATCAGTTACAGTGAGTACATAAGTATGTCCTACACTAGAATGAGGATTTAGAACACCAATAAAATCTAGCCCCCATTACTGAAATGGTTCTTCAATCACCACAGGCCTAAGTGACAATGCAACTAGTTGTGGCTTTCCAATAAATTGTTGGCATGCTTTGCATTTGGAAACCCAATCTTGAGTGTTTGCAAAGATGGAGGGCCAATAATATCTCCCTCTAAGGATCTTATGCGCGGTGACCATTCTTTGAAAAATGTCCACCAAAAGATTGATCATGATATGCCCTGAGAAACTTTTTTGTTGCTTGCTCCTTATCTACACACCTGAGGAAACAACCATCTAGGCCTCTCTTGTAAAGTGCATGATTCTAGATCACAAACTTGGTTGCCTTTAGCTTGAGTGTCCTTCTTTGTTTATAATCAAGATGAGGAGGGCATTCTCCATAAGTGAGGTAGTAAGCAATGTCAGCATACCACTCATCAGTAGTGGTGACAAAGAGCGCCTGTGGACTATCTTCTGAACAGGTTGAGCAAACACCATCTTTTTCTCCCTGCTGAGCTTGAGAGCTTCATCTTCAACAATCAACTTACACAAACTATTTCCTCTTACCAAATTAGAGGGTCTAATATCTAAGTCATACTCTTGGGTCTTTGCAATCCAACTTCCTCTCTTAGCCCCAGGATCTTGTTGGGTCAAAATGGACTTGATTGCACTTCTAGGGACAATCACCACTGTATGGGAATTGAGGATGTAGAATATAAAACTTTTAACAGCTTTGACCACTGTGTAGGCATGTTTCTCCAATTGGCTATACTTTAGCTCATGATTTTTCAAAGGACAACTCATGAAAGTAATGGGTGCTTCCAAACCTTCATCATTTTTTGAACAAGGACAACAGAGAGTGTATGTTCTGATGCATAGCAATACATGATGAACTCCTTGTTGAAATCTAGAGATACAAGAGTTGGAGCTTTGGCAATGGCTTTCTTGATCTCCTCAAATGTTGTTTTTCCTTCCTTATTCCACTTAAAACTTGCTTGAGGTTTCATCATGGAAGTTATATGCTTAGTCATCTCAGAAAACTCAGGCACAAAAAAATGAAGGAATTTTACCTTTCCAAAGAATGAATGAACTCCCTTCTTGCTGGTTGGTAAGACTAGTGCTTGGATAGCTCTGACCCTTTCAAGATCAATGTTTGCTCCATGTTTATTCACAATGTGTCCCAACAACTTACCTTCTGTGACTCCAAAAATGCACTTTTTTGGATTTAGAGAAATGCCATGTTTCCTACACCTTGCAAGGACCTACTCCAAATGACGGATATGATCTCCCTTCCTCTTTGAAAAACCGTGAGCTCATCAAGGTAAATGACAAGGTAGTGTTTCAAATCTTTGAAGGCCAAGTCCATTGCTCTCTAGAAAGTGGCTCGAGCATTAATCAAGCCAGAAGGCATTATGTTGTAGGCAAAAGTGCCCCAAGGTGTTGTGAAGGTTGTTTTGTTGCAATCCTCTTCTACCACCTTGATTTGATTGTACCCTGAGAATCCATCAAGCAAAGAGAGAATCTCAGATCCAGTGACTACTTGCAAAATATGATCCATGATTGGAAGAGGGTATTTGTCCTTGAGAGATGCCTGATTCAGATTTCAGAAGTCTACACAAATCCTTATTTCCCCGTTCTTCTTCCTTACTGACACAATGTTAGCCACCCATGTTGAATGGTGGATGGGGAAAATGATTCTAGCATTGATCATCTTTATTACCTCTTCTTTGATAACATTAAAAATCTTTGGATTATAGGGCCTTTGTTTTTGTTTGAAGGGCTTGGCTCCTTGCTTCAAAGGAATGGAGTGATGCATTTCCTTTGGCTGAAAATATTTGAGTTCATCATAGGAGTAGGCAGGACATCTGAGTACTTTTTTAGCAGAGCAACAAACTTTCTCTTCTCTTCTGGTGAGCAGTATTTACCAATGTTAACCATCATTGGATTCTTTGAAGTGCCAATGTTTTCTTGATCAAAATCAAATGGACACCGAGAAGACTATTTTTTCTTTCTCTTGGATGAACCTATCATGCTTGTCAAAGAGGTCTTCCAAAGAAACTAGGCCTTTGGGGATTTTGTTTCCTTCAATTTGATTACTCCTCTTCATCAATTCCCTCAATTCCTTCCTTCTCTTCTTTGGGGATTGATTATGGTGTGGGTTTTCACTTCCTTCAAAGAAAAATTATTGAAGTTATCCCTTTGTTCTAAGAAGGTTAGGATCTGATTATTATTATTAAATACCTGCCAGTGATTTGCATTGTCTGGTATGCTAGGTCTGAACACCATCTCAATGGTCACTTTATCCTTTCCAAAAGAAGGATGAGGTGTTACTAAGGAAGCTGACACTGCTAGAGAATCATCCTTTTCATTATGCTCCCTAGGGATAGCTTCAATGGAGAATGCATCAAAGAATTCAATGCAGTCCCACACTCTGTTTCTATAGTGCCTGAGCCTTGGATTTTTCACTGATATTGTTGGTGGACCTACTTCACCACAATCTCAAGCATCACCTTTGCATCTCAGCTTCTTGATTCCCATGTCCTCTATTGCATTCATGCCTAAGAGCAATGCTTCATACTTTGCAGTATTGTTTGTATTATCAAATTGCAGCTTGTAAGAAAAAGGATATATCTCATTGGAGGGAGAGTATAATACTACACCAGCTCCTGAACCTGCTCTGGAATGACTACCATAAAAATCCATTATCCAAATCTAATCTTCTTCTTCTTCCATGAGGAGTGGCAAGTTCTCTTCCTTTTGTGATGTAAGGAAGTAGTTTCCTAGCCCACAATCTTGAAAGAGGATGTTAGCTCTTGGATCATCAGATTTCCTTACTGTGAATTTCATTTTCCTAACTGACAACAACTTCTTCATTTCTCCTTTCACTGGGATAGTTGCAGATGACCAATCCATTTTTATTTCTCCACCTAGATCTCTGCAAAAACTTCTACTCAAAAACATACCAAAAGATGTTGGGATATCTGCCACCAAAATGGTCAAGAGTATCTTCTTGTCAGGGTAATCAACTAGTGCAACCTGAGCATCCTTGATTCTTCCTACCAATGGAACTTGTTTGGATTCCATTGAATAAAATGTGCCATTTATCCTGGGTCAAAGTGAGGCCAAGAGCATTTGCAACTTTGCTGGCATCACATTATCTGAGGCTCAGAATCTATAATGCAATTGTTCAGCTGAAACCTTTGATGAGAAGTGATAGGTAAAAAGGCTCAACTTTGTTGGTGGTGGAGGCACTAAGGGCTAGCATGTTTTGAGAAGGTGGTATGGATGGTGTGGGAAGTAAGCCTTTAGAATTAGAGATTTGGGATGTAGAGTTACCACCCTGGACTGCCTTGATGAATCTGTCAAATTGGGCAGGATGTGTTTGTAGGTATTCAAACTCAGAGAGCTGAACTTTGGTTTTACTTGCATGCTCCACAAAGTCAAATGGAGTTATGGTAGATGAGGGAGAGTTTCCAACAAGTAGTGGATGAGGACTTAAATGGCAGAGGTTTTGTTACTTTTGGTGTTGGGTTCTCCTTATCAAATGTAGCAATTGGCTTGGAAGGAGATGGGAGTGTAGCCTTTGATTGAAATTTAGATGTTCTTGCAGAACTAGCATTTAGAAGAGAATTGCTCTTAACAACTTTTGAGTTAGGAGAAGAATTAGATAACTTACTTGGCACAATAGTGTGATCCTTGACAACTAGTGAATCTGATTTCTCTCTAGCTGATTCCATGGAAGGTGGTAATGGTGATCCCCTGTTGATGATCTTGTTTAGTGGAGGCTTTGAAGAGTTATCTTCTTTGCTCCTCCAACTCTCATTTGCAACTGCTAAGGCTGAAACACCATTCTTGGTTTGTGCACGAGTGAAAACGGCACATGAAAAACTTGGAGCTTCTTCATCATCTTCCCCCTCATTATCATCGTATTCAATCAGGCCATTGTGCATGCCGACCTCTTCAATTTCAAGATAGTTTTCATAGTCATCCATGCTTTCTTCTTTAGTTTCCTCAATGTTTGTTCCTTCTTCTACTTCCCTAGTGTCACAAATGGCATTAACTGGTGGTGCTTCAAGAGCAAGCCTACGAGGAGGTGGAGTAATTCTTGGTCTATCATGAGGATTTGGTCTCCTTGGAGCATTCCTCATTGTGATTTGTGACAGTTGCTTCTTTAAAGCAACTAGGTCATTTGCCATTTTTTGGAACATTGGATTAGTGGTGACTAGATTTGAACTCTAAACTTTTTGCTTCCCATTTGGTCCTTTCACTTTGCAGAAATAATTAGATCATCATCAGTCTCAACTGCAAAGTCTTGAACCTCCCTCAATGTTCTTGGTTGGGCTCTTCTGAGGAAGAAACCAACTTCTGGTGGCAAAACACTGATGAAGAAAATTTTCAAGTTGTTTTTAGGGGGTACCACATCTTCTAGGATCCTTCTTGTCAACCTATTATACCTTGCTATAAAATATTTCATTGATTCAGAGGTCTCCTTCTTCATCTGAACCAATTGGACCAGCAGATCCTGACAATCTTCTGTGCTCTTGAACCTATGTTCAAATGCACTTCTTATATCTTCCCAGCATGTGACAGATCTTGGGGGCAACATGTAGAACCATTTAGTGGCCTTTTCTTAGAGTGACTCCATAAAGAGCCTAACTAAAACATCTTCATCTTCAACTCCCAACACTCCACAAGTAGTGATGAATGATGCTACATGTTCTTCCTGGAGCTGAGAACCATCTCCTTTGAATTTTGGGAAGTTCTTTCTTGAGCCTCTTGGGAGGTCATGAAGTGGTTGTGGGAGAGCAAGTGGACCAGTATTTATTCCCCATGGTACATTAGGCTTGCATTCCTCATGCTCATGATCACCCATTCTATTCTTGTTTCTATCCTTTAGTCTTGTGAAGGCTGCTTCTGCTGCTGCTCTTTCTTTCTTCGCTTCAATTTGGAGTCTTTCTATTTCTTCAAGTTGAGCCCTTATCTCCTCTTCAACAACTACCCCTCTTTTAAGCTCTTCAAATGTGGGATCAATTTGTCCTCCTAACCTCAATTGTTGCCGGTGTATCTTCTATCAACCAGCTTGAAAGTTTATGCTCTTCTCTGGGGTGCTGGAATTTGTCTCTGCCTTTCCAATTCGACAACACACTCCTCTTCCAAGTCAAGAATCCTTATGGCAATGAAGTATTGATTGCACTTTGTCTCTTATGCCAAATTGGCTTCTCTCGATTAGAAGTAATGTCTTCTTGGATGTGGAAGAGTAAATAAGGTCTCTCAACAGGAGGATTTCCCAGAATAGCCATGATTTACATCCATGAAGTTTGTGTGATTATTCAATCTCAAGAAAATTTTCTCCTAGATTTTTTTGTATTTTATGACCCTGAGGTCGTTTTTAGGTGTAGATGCTGCAAAATCTACCCCACGGTGGGCGCCAAAAACTATTGGCAAGAAAATTTGTCTTGTGGACAAATTGGTGGGTTTCTAACCAATGCTATGGGAATCTAAGTCCCTCTACTTGAATGGTGTAGCTTCCATATGTGCATGCGTGAAAAAGTGGATTTCAATGGTGGCCTTTCAACCAGAGATCCAACAGGGGCACTCCACTAACCCTGTGGCAAAGCTAGCAATTTCTCACTAGAGAAGAACTTTGTCTAAGAAGGGGGAACAGAGTGAGAATGGAGATAGGAGAAACTAATGTTGTGAGTAGAATATCAGATGCTCACACACATTAATTAGAAATTTCATTTACATGCATTTATAATCAGAAGAAAAAAAATTCGCAGGAGAAGCTACAAGACCGAATGAAACCCATTGGTCGCAAAGTACCAATCAATTCCTCAATCAAAGAGGTAATAATTCCTTCTTTTTATTATTGAAGCTCGAGCAGAGTTTGTACATAGCTTGAGAATGGAAGAAATTCAAGGAAGAAGAGAAAATAGAAGAAGAATGGCATTTTCTGTCTTTTCCAGGTATAGAGCACTCTGGTCTTTTTGAAAATCAATCGACCCTTAGAATGACATCGAGAAGCCATTATATCCTTTTCCAAAATGGTTACAATATTTACAAATCCTCGATGCCTTTTCAAATTCCTTTGTTGTGAAGAAAACGCTCATGGCGGGTTAAAAACCAGATCTTGCAAAGCAACCGTTACATTCAATTTTCTAGTTTAAATATAGACCATTTGATTTGCTCCTATAGCTTTGAAATTGGGCCGTCCATGTGGTAGGAAGGGATTGGAGCGGTTACGGGGGAAAGCCCTTTGCATTTTGTGATTTTTTAGAGATTTGGCAATTTGGAAAAAATTGGCCCGCACCCCCGCTTTGACTTTTCAACTTAGACACGTGGCACCTTCTGATTGGAAATGGGGTCATGGCCCTTTTCTCAACATTTTAACCTTTTTTGGAAAAAGGATCAAAAACTCAATTTCCTCCGTCAGCCCGCTACTTCGATTTGACTCGGACACGTGACACCTTTGTGTTGGAGACTGGGTCGCGACTCTTTTCTCAAATTTTAACCTTTTTGGAAAAAGGCTCAAAAACTCAATTTCCTCCATTGGTATGCTCTCACACTTTTGAATTTTTCGGCCGATCCAGCTTTTTGGGTCCTAAGTGTCCCAATTGAACTTTTGCAGCTTGGGACAAAAAGTTCCACTTTTTCCGCAATCGGAAATTTCAGCTTTTCAGGCCCTAAGTGTCCCTCATGAACTTGTGTAGCCTGGGACAAAAACTTCCACTTTTTCCGTAATCCTCAATTTCAGATTTTCGGGTCCTAAGTGTCCCTCGTGAACTTGTGCAGCCTGGGACAAAAACTTCCGCTTTTTCCACAATGAACCAAAATCGGCAACTTCAAACTTTTGGGGCCATGGGCAAATTTACCATTTTTGCCAAAAGTGACCAAAAATGTTAAGTTCACCAAAAATCCCATTTCTCCCCATCTAATAGGATCTGACCACATACCTGCATTTATTGGGGTCAAAATTTGATGGGGAAAAGATGCCCGTCATCTTGACCATGGAAAATACGCAGAGGAAGAAAACTTCATCATTTTGAGTCCAATTTTTGAATTTCCTTCACGAACCAAAGGCATGGAGGCAAAACAATGATTTGATGACCCATGCCATAGAATAAGTGAACAATTTTGATCACAAAGGAGATTGTAAAGACTAGGAGAATATTTCGGCACGGACTCAAGAGATGGAGAATTTCTCAAAATGAGCAAAACAAAGATTTGAACAGCACTAGGGCATGACTTTTGCTAAATTTTTGAATCTCTAACTTGGATTAAACACCAAAAAAGGACATGAGCTCAAAAATTTGAATTTGGCTATGAAAACACAAAGCAGTTTTCAGAGACAACAATTTCATACATTTGAGGAAATGTGCCTATCAAAATATTGATATGTTGTACCTATCCCAAGAGGGATTTAAAGGGCCTGTATTTGAGAACTAGCAAATGTTAACAAACATAAAAGATCCTAATTGCTATATGAAATTCAATATTAAAGATTATCTTTGTATAGTTGTAAATGGGAAGTAAATTCCAATGCATACATTTCAACATAGAGTTGATTTAGATGGAGCAGAAATTGAAGAAGTTCCTGTTACACACATCTTATATGAGAATGTTATTTCTGATATAAGGATGAAATTGAGAAAGATTGCACAAATTTTATCTTCAGAAATTCATGATCATTTTAAAAGGGATGATCTTCTAGAGGCTATGGGAGTGGTGAATCCCATATTCGGAATGTCTTTGATGGTAACAACGAACAATTTGTAAGTGAATTATTTCAGAATCATATGTCTGTTCTGGTAAAGCATTTCAAGGAGATACAGATAAATGGTGTTGAGATTAAAGGTATTTTGCAAAAACATTTACTGACAACTCAATCATCACATTTTGGACTTACAATGCTGGATCAATATTGGCACCTAGACAATCCAACAGAAAATGGAGCTATAACAAGGCTATGGAAAAAACGCATCAAAGCAACATCTTGCAAGAAAGTCTTAGTGAATATTTCCATCTATATGAGCTTTTACAAATAATGATTTTGGGATCAGTAGAAGATGAACGTGTTTTTAGTGCACTATCTTTTGTGAAATCAAAGCTTCGAAATAGGTTGGATAAAAATTTGGAGACTTGTTTGAGATTATATATTTCACATTATCCAGTCAATGCATTTCCTTATGAAAGGGTGATTACGACTTGGACTTCACTTGTTAATAGAAGAGGAGTCACAAACACAACAAGCAACAATGATGATCTTAGTTCTGAACTAGGAGGTGGATGCTCTGCTGAGTCTGACACTAGAGATGCAAATGTCTCCGAGGAAAATGCTTGAACATTGTTTCAGCTGCCAGATTTTTAGGCTTGACACTTGTACCTTGGTAAGAATCAAGACACATGTTTTATAAATATTTATATAATCCTATATGTAAACTTCATTTGAAATTGCTATGATTTTTTGAATTAATGATTTATGTATTTTTATTGAATCCCTTTGATTTTTGTATACAATGCATTGATGCAATAATAAGATATGAAAACATTAATTACAAATAGAAAACATATATTATACTTTACACATTACATTGTAATTTGTTTCAATTTGTTATGTGAAAAATGAAACACCAAACATGCGAATTTAAATAGTCCTATATATAAACTTCAATGTTCATATCAAATTGATACAAATTTTTGGCATAAATGATTCCAATATCTTAATTCCTTTTAATTTTTGTATACAATCCAACAATAAGATACATTGTTTCAGTTTGCATTGTGAAAACAAAACACCAAAGATGCAAATTTATATACTCATATCTATAAAATTTGTATGAAATTGGTACAAATTTCTTGAATAAATGATTTCAATATTTTTATTCATATTTCCTTTTAAATCTTTGTATACAATGCAATAACTAAGATACTAAAAACAATAATTTCGAATAGAAAACATATAAATTATACTTTACAAATTACATTGTTTAGTTTGTGTTGTGAATTTGAAAAACAAAACACCAAAGATGCAAATTTATATGCTTGTAACTATAAACTTCATATGAAATTGGTACAAATTTCTTGAATAAATGATTTCAATATTTTTATTCATATGTCCTTTTAATTTTTGTATACAATGCAATAACAAGATAATAAAAACAATAATTTTGAATAGAAAACATATAAATTATACTTTACAGATTACATGAAAACCAAAGTGAAAGATGCAATGAAAATATAAATATAATTAATAACAATATTGATTCATATTTTTCAAAAACTTCATAAAACGTCTCAGTAGAAAGTATTACAGACTCATAGAGTCTTACAATATAACAAAATACAAAGTCATAACTTATAACAAAGTTCCATCTCAATCTATTAGCTATGATGTTCCCTCACTCTCAAGCGTTTTTTCATCATGAATTACTCCTGATTTCACCATATCCATATGCACAAAGACATTGATACTAGCAAGATTTTCAATATCTTGTTTCGTCGCATCACCTGTTGATAATAAACTAGGATCCGCATCAGATTTCTGCTTGAACAAAATCTCTAGATCCATGTTGTGCTCCTTGATAATTTTCTTCAATGTATTATTTTGTTTATTTTGGAGCACAAGTTTTTCTTTCAGTGAAATAGTAGCAACTAAGCTTTTTCGCGCAATCTTTAGATGAAGATCTAAGACCTGTGCTTTAATCTTCAAATTTTCATATTTTTCCTACATTTGAAAAAAACGTTATTAGTTACAATTTACAAATCTAAATATGCAAAACTAAAATTTCAATACAAAGAAATAAAAGAAAAACTTATGATAACTTTATCTTTTTCCGCATTTGTAATCAAAACAAGGTTTTTATCTCGAGCCCATTGGTTGTAGTAAGCTTGGGCTTCACCATTTAAATTTTCTAACATGTTCAACATAACATCCAAAACATTATCATTGTAGTCATTGTCTACTGTTATGGTTCCTGAAACAACCTTATTCACCAATATATCAATCTTTCCTGGCTCATTTTGAACTGAAGCAAATAATGTATTTCTTTGGGAATGGTTGTGAAAATGGATATTTATTTCCTTCATCAAAATATTTTCCCGCAATTCCCAAGTTTTCAATAATTGTATATCAGGAAAAATAACTTCAGTCACATTAGCATAACAACTTTCTCGCCAATTTGGTTATCCCTCATTTAATCTGGAGATTATGGAAGGACAAAAATGATATTATCTTCAGAAACAAAAAGCAAAACTACAAACTTAGTATTGGGAAAATTTCTAATGGTATCAAAGAGAATATTGCTGGATTTAAACCCCCCAAGAACAAGAGATATCCAGAAAATGAAGAATTCATTCTTTCCAACTGGTGCGATTGGATCAATTAATAGTTGGAACATTCCCGTGAATAACATTGATAGATCTTTGATTAAATGGCATCCTCCTGATCTAAATTGGTATAAGTTGAACTTTGATGGGGCTTCTAAGGGAAACCCTGGGAATGCGGTAGGGGGAGGAGCGATACGGGATCATAAAGGCAATCTAATAGCTGCGTATGCTGGTAAAATGGGAATTCAAACTAATCATTTTGCTGAAGCTTTATCGCTCTTTGGGGTCCGAGAATTACATGAGGAAAATAATATGAGAACCTCATCATTGAAGGAGACTCCTAAATATCATTAATATTCTTATTGCTCATCTCCAGTGGAGCATCAAGGATTTTATTGAGAACTAGAGTCCATAAGTATTAGTCATACTTTCAATAACATCGGATCATGCATACCTACGGGGAGGGTAATAAATGGCGGATGTGCGACAAATTATGGCATTAATGTTAACCTTTGGTTTGGGACAATAATAAGCATCCCTAAACATAATGACTTCAAAACAACATTCGTGCGAAACTCCATACGTAAGCAATATCTTGAAATGAGTTATGAATTTTGGGTGTGGATCAAAAATACTCCCACACGTGTTGATTTAAAGTATTGGTTTATGCAAATCATGTTTAATAATCAAGATAATGTGAATCATATGGGGAATTTCAAGTGGAGATACACGGTTTTGAAAATCACACATGCAAACATTATCATGGATCATAAAAGGCGGATTCAAACCTCCACGGAAACCGAAGGCGGCGATAAAGTGATTAATGGCAGGGAGCAGGCTATTCTCACATGCATTTTTAGAGCTCGATTAATTGATCGAGACATACGCACCGATCGTGGGAATAGCAACGGCTCTCATTTCCATTTTTGTGTGGATTACTATAGCAAAAAGTGGACTGGCTTTAGCAATCAGTTAGGAATTAGTTGCAATCAGTTCAGAACAGAGAAGATGGGGGGTCCTCCTTGTCAAATTGAGCCTAGTGTGGACCCAGACTGGAAAGATAATTTTGAGCTATGGAGCATTCTTAGCAAGGGTGGCATAACAAACTTCATGGAAAAAGTTTAGGGACATGACCAGAGCATCTCTGTGCATTTTGCAAAGGATTGGAAGGAGAGGAAAGTGGATTATGGGGGGCAGAAGGTCTTAATCAATGAAGAGCTTATTGCTGAAGTGACCGACCTTGGCTTGGAGGGCTTTAGATTCTTTAACAAAAGGGTTGATAGAGATGTTGAAGAGAGAAGATTTGTTGAGGGAGAGGAGAAACTGACCCACACAACAGTGGGCCTGCTTGTTAGCTCGATCCCTCCGCCATATGATGAAGTAACCCGCATGATGATACGGTTCATCTCCTTGGAGGGAAGGTTTGTCACTGTTCCTGCGAAACACCTTATTTTTCTTAATCATTTTCGTAGGGATCGTCTGGTTTGTTTCCCCCATTACTTGCTGAACTCTCTTGAACGCTCCATTCTTGAGTTTCAAAAGCATTCCCAGGCGGTTCCTTTACACCAAGGGCTCATTTTGTTGTTACACAAATGTTGTCTCCTCAGGTTTCCTGGTCTCCCATCCTCCCCTAGCTCGATTCCCCTTTGCCGAGCTTTGCTGCCTGCCCACTGTTTCTCCTTTCTCCGCCTCGCCACGCCGTAGTCACCCCCATGCCGACTGCCTCAGGCTCCTTCTCCCATTCCCCTTCTGCTGCTCCCGCCCCACTTGGCCTCTACCTCGCGGAGACCGGGGCGATTACAGTGGCTTCTAGGAAGCTTAACCTTGAGACCCTTTAACGTGGAGAAGGGTTCTCATGAATTTGAAATTGCTCATGACCTCCCGCATATCAAGTAGTGCCAACTACCGGAAGTACAATTGGAAAGCCCTCTAAAAATTTGGAAGCCTTAGAATGAGATATGAAATTGTTAAAGGATGAAGTTAAAAACTTGACAAAACAGAAAGGAAAGAGGAAGAAGGAGGAGGAGGAGGATGTGGACAATAGCCAAATTGAAGATATATACAAGAAATTGCACTCCTTGGACTCTCGCTTAGGGAAGGCCAAGACTAGGCATGATTACAACATTGCCATCTTTAGGGCGATTGAGGAATTTATCGAACAACACGTCAGAAGTGTCTCCAACCTAAGCGGAGTGCCGGCAACTCTTTGGGGTACTGATAAGGAAAGCAAGAAGACCTTGGAGCAGCTGGATTCTAATGATGCTACCCATATGACTACTTTGGGTATGTTTAAATCCTGGAAGAATATCAAAACCATCATAGAAAAAGCTACTAGGAAGTAGCTCTAGATGTTTCTGTTGTCCTTGTTTGTTTTTTTGCGGATCCTTTATTGCTTTTTTGCAGTAATTTTGTTGTTTTGTCTCATCTTGGTAGCTATTTTTTAGCTACTTTGAACTTCATTGTAACATCTGGATTCTGATCCTTTTCTCTCTGGTTCTTTTGCTTATCCTGGCTTTTAGGCCTTCTTTTGGAATCAAGGGTATAGTCCCTTTATAGAAAAACTATTTGCCAATAATAATAAAAAAACAACTTTCTCACAAAGAAATTATTCAAAGGAAAATATGTTAATTGATCTGGAGTCTGTGGTATTGCATGAGGAGGAGATGACGTGTCATGCAAAATAGGTGAATCAAGTTGTAAAATAGGAGCTTCTTTGGGCTGTCACCCTGAATAATATTATGGGGATTGAAGGTAGTTGGATCACCAATACCACTCTCAATACCCAAGAAATCATCATCAAGATCAATGTCATGCAAAATGGTGGTGCCCATTACACTTGGGAGACCACTCAAAGAGAATTTCAAAATCGAGACCTGTTAAACAAAGCGTATTTCGCCACTAGTAGCTAGAAAAGATATTCTTTTCCCCCTTGTTTGAACCTATCTTTAGGGTGGTGGTGGTGGCATATTTGTTGTCTTAGGAGAAGGAACTGCAAAATGGCAATTTGAAAACACAAGAATTCAATATTTAGGAAATTTAGAAGAAAAGTTAAAATTGTAATTGATTAAAAAATGTATTTTATACAGTTATACTTACCATGCTGGGTATGTCTATGAGTAGGGGTAGAAGTTTCTTCCACTATCAGTGGCTGATTCATTGTGGTAGTGGAGTACATATGTTCAACATGGTGTCGGGAAGATTCATGAGAACTATCAGCAGAATCTGTAAATATGTTGTAAATTGTAATGTTAAAAATTACACATAGCCGATAATATCCTAATTGATTAAAAAAATTAAATAATGTATGTTACATTATTTCATGAATCATAGCTTGAGTCTTGACTTTTGATGACAATTACATACTTTGGACCTTGGTATTAATACCTGGAATGATTGATGTTGTTGTTCTTAGTGCTTGCAATTGAGCGGGTGTAAGAGAATTCCTCATGCATTTTTGTTGTCTTGAACCTACAGTTAGAGATAGTTGTGCATCTGGTAAGAATCTGCAATATCCTCAGGTGCTTGATGACCTCTTAGTGCAACTTGTCTTCTTGCATTCAATGCAAGTCTTCTCTTCTGAAAGAAAATTGAAAATTAGCTCAAATTTACAAATAAATTAATGATTTTTTTGCAAAAATTGAAACTTTACACTTACATGTTTCTCATCAATAGAAAGGAATTTTACTTTCATTCTTTCATCAAGTGTAGTAGGAATATTAGCATCAGAGTTCAAATTATGATACACTTCATGATATAATGCAAGTACATAATTACAACATGACAATGTTGCACCATCGTTGCAAATAGTATGTGTCAAATCTTGTCATATCCTATTGGATATATTTGTACACCAGTCAAACTTTTGGAAACCTAGGGAATGAAGCATGTAAACAAGAGCCCAATATGGTATGTCTAATTGTCTGCCCTACAAGACAATCCTAGTCGAAAAAATTCGATCATAGCTTGCAGAAAATAGTTTTGAACGGCTTGCACAATTAAACCCCATCTTGATTTACAGGTGTTGGCATTACCTGCATGTCATTTAGAAAAGGAAAATTCATTAATAATATTTTGATAATAATAAAAGACTACCCAAAAGTATATTGGTACAAATTACCTTCGAACTATATGCCGAAGTGGGACTCCAGATACTTTTTGTCCTCATCTGAGAGCAATACTTTTTTGTCACAAGGTTGGCATTTGTGTAAGGAATCCCGGTTAAGCAATGGATATCTTCTGGAGATGTCCCAAAATAAAATGTTTGAGATGGAAGATTCACTTTGAAGACATAAGTTGTCATGTCAAAATTGGATAATGAAATTGTAGTAAATTGTTGTTTATTTCGTATTAAGGCATGTAAATTATCCCTTGAAAGCAACACTACTTGACCCGATCCAATGAATGTGTCCTTTTATGTGAGCAATGTGCAAATTTGGGGGCACATAAGGTTTTTAAATTGTGTTCTGGGTTTTTCCTGGCCATGTGCTTGGGAATGAGCCTGGGAGGACAAATGAGAATGAGCTTGGGAGGAGGATGCCATTTACAAATTAGAATTTGGTCCTTGAAGACACGGAGGCTAGAGTAAAATGAGCTCTAGGACCGAGGAACTCTGAGTATATATACCCTATGCATCCTAAGACATGTGGTGGTAGAAGGTCGACGCTTGTTGACGTCCGTCTGTGAAGCAGGCTAGCACTGAGAAAATGATGCGGTTGCATATGCAACCACCCATCTATAGACCACCTATATTTGCACACACCTGTCACACACCTATATTTGTACACACATGTCGGTGTCTCCCACCTATGTTTTTTTTTGCAGATTTGCATGAATGGGCTGTATGAAATTTTTCCTATAAAATCATTTGTTTTTATATTCACCATTTCTGAAAAGCCCTTTTCGAAGATTCACCTCTGTTCTATAACAATTTTTTGAGGGGGTCTTAAAGTGAACCAACCCGAGAAGAAGAAAATTGTGCAAGAAAAAGACTATTTTGGAAGTGAAGGATGACGACCACATGTACACATATATGTATATGCTAGATATCATTCTTGAACAATTAATGATGGCACCGAGAAGAACAAAACTAAGAAGAATATATGGAGTGATAGTTGAGTCATAAATGTATTGATAAACATGACATGAATAGTTATACATGACCACATGGATGTAGTAGACATTGGAGTTGTTCCTCCAACGTGATGGGCATAGACAATATAAAGGTGTAAAAACACATATGGTAAAGATGATGGTGATGAAATGGTAGAGGAAGGACTATAATTATGATGTAGATAACTTTGAAGGGAAAAATAAGAATTGCACTACCATATGTTTGGAGAAGATATAGAACAATGCCAATCAAGATTCGTTATCTTTGGTTGTCATTTCACCATCAATATTGCATAAGTCTATTTGCCATTATAGCTTGAACATGTTGACATAAGAGATTTTCTCTTTTCTTATTGGAGTTATCTAATATTACACTAGACTTTTAATATAATTTGATCGCTAATCAAAACATAGACATCAATGTTTGTCGATGCAGAGGTCCATTCCACTACATGATCAAAAGGAAATGAATTCGATAAATATCAGCTCTATTTATTAAAATATCACCTAACTCGGGAATCATCACAAAGGAATCACCCCGTAATGATATAACAAATCATATCAAAATTGTATTGCTCTCGATACCGAATGTGACAATTTGGTCAAAGTTTAAAAAAATTAGTACAATACAATCATATTAAAATTAAACTCCAATGGAGATTACAAATATATAGGAATGAACATCTAACCACTCCAAAACCACTAACACTAATCAAGGAAGGTTACTCTAACAACCTAGATTACTTTTTAATTTCTCTCGCCTAAATATTTACAAGAGTTGTTTTCACAACTCATTAACAATATAATATATTTACTCACCCATGTGAGTACTAACATAGGATGTTCATGACATAATTCACAAGTGATATAGAGATATCATGTAATTGATGAGCCTTGAAAATTCCCATTCCAAACCCCATTTTTGGATCATCACTTTGTATTAAACTAATATTAGCATTGTTCTAAATAATACTTTTATATGCTTAAAGACAAGTATTTGTGCATAATTATTGTTCATTTTCATCTTTCATATGCATCTTTGGAATGGTTGATATAGATTGATTTTTGTGCTAAAAAGTGTGAATGAAGAACTCACTTAAATCCTAGCATAGGACTCACATAATGCCTAGTGCATGAATCACATAAAGACTAGTGCATGAATCACACAATGGAGTGCAGGACTTGCACATCACAACGAGAAACTTATCCAGTCAACATATGAGTTGCATAATTCAAGGAGCACCTAATTTACAGCAACATCCATTCAGCACATGACTTGCATAATTAGTGGAACGCCAATCAACATCAGTTCAGTTGGAGACTTTGATTATTTGGGTGGCAATTATATTTTTTAAAAATAGATTATCTCCTTCAACAATAGTAAACTGGCAGCCACTACTATGCAAAGAACTCAAGTACTTGAGTTGTTTCAACTCTAGTTATCTCCAAAGTATCAGCTAGATGTTATTAACAATGACTCAACTCACATTTAAAAGGACAAATATGATCAATAAACTACATGCAATTGTTACTTCGACCTTGTGACTCCCACTTATGCTACTTTTCTCACACACATTTGTTAGTTAACTATTTTAGATAACTTTTGCATTATTGTTAAAATAACAAGTTCTCTTGGAGAAGAGCTTGACTTCGCACTGTATATAAGGTTTATGTATTAGGATTAGAAAATTTTTAGCATGTTTAGAAGAAAAGGATTTTATAAAACTATTAATGATCAATAAAAGGGCAGGATTCTAAGTTTAGTTTTGCTTGTGTAAT
Source organism: Taxus wallichiana var. yunnanensis (assembly GCA_018340775.1). Lineage (NCBI taxonomy): Eukaryota > Viridiplantae > Streptophyta > Pinopsida > Cupressales > Taxaceae > Taxus > Taxus wallichiana. Next base: position 838,517,662 of record CM031238.1, read on the forward strand.
AAAAATGTTTCATCTGGATCGAGGGAAGGAGCAAGGGCCACTCCTCCCCAATGTGAAGGGAAGTATTAGATGTTTGTTTAATTTAGTATTATTTAACAGCTTGATTGCTTTCGGGCATTACAATATTTACAAAATTTAATATTGTCATTTTGCTTCAATATGTTTTAATTCTTTTAATTCATATATTTAGGAATATGTCTTTATTTCATTGCGTTTTGATAAGATAGAACAAGTTCTTAGGAACACTAGTTGGTTAAATATTTTAATTAATTTAGATACATGCTCAATACAATTTCATCCATGCTTTGTTGCAAATAACCTCAGACACCGCCTTGGTATGGACAATTATTGAATGATTAAAGCATGGGTATCAATGACGCTTATCGATAATGTGTTCAAAGAAAAGTTGCAGAAAGCCATGAATTTTGGGGTAAGAATTCCTAAAGAATCCCTAGAGGCTTCAAGCAAAAATCAAGTGGACCATCCGATAAGAAATGAGCAAGATTTTCTAACTAGCATACATTATGAAGTAAACACTCAAACTTAAGCTAATTAAACTACCTCTATTCTTTGAAAGCTTAAAATAATGAACCTAGTAAGCCCTAAGTAATTAGTTTTAGTGATTAAGAGAAAGATATCTCTCCATTATAGGCCTTTAAGCCAATGGTTCTTCTCTTTTACTCTCTAAATTGGATTAGCAATACAAAAATGAAGTAAATAGCTCAATATCTAAACTAGAAATGAAATCTAGAACCTAGATGCAAAATACTATAATCTATGCTTAGGAAGAAGGGAGGAATTCTTGAAAATGAGAGAGGGGGTCTAGCCCTATATATAGTTTTCCATTTGGGAAAAAGGGAAACTTGAGTGCATGTGGGACAAACACTAAATTCCAAAAACACTTTTAGCAAGTCAAAACTTACTTTGACTAGGTTTAGGGAGTGACAAACCATGTTTAAGCTTAGTTAAACATGTTTAGGAGGTGATTAGGGTTTGGAGAGAGTTTTGAAGGGTCAAATCAATCCAATGGAATGGATTGAGAGGCCAGGAAGGTGGTAGAAGTGGACTAGAAGAAAGTAAGAAGCTAATGTAGTTAGAATAAAGCTATTATAGCTTGTTTAAATGGTTTACAAGAGGAAAAACAACAAAAGGGATGTCGTAGGAAGAAAGTTAGATAGGTCAAACCGGCGGTGTATCGTCGGTTTGTAGGGAGAAGCACAACTAGCACAATATTAGTCGTAATAGTGCATTGGCCAAACTACAGGTGTCTACATTTGCCCTCTTTGAGGTGATGTAAGTTACATCACTTCGAAGAAAGTAGACAAATATAAAAGAGAAGATTTTTTTTGAAGGGATAGAAGAAAAATTAATAGGATGAAGGATGCCCCCTCGAGTGTCGATAGGGTGATAGAAGAATGCGATTGACGATCGAAAAAGAAAGAAGAAAGAGGAAAGGGAAGTGTGAAGAGAAGAAGATGAGAAACAAGGAAAGAGATATTGAGCTATCCACAAATCAAATGTATTCAATTTTTAAATCATCATTTTGCTTAGAGACCTCCTCATCGGTCCTTATTAAAAATGTGAGCATACAACAAAAGCGTATAATGACATGAAAAGCCAAGATACAAAACAACTATCTATTGCCAAAATGCCAACTCCATGCAACATACAGACATGCAATGCAATACGAGAAGTAAACAAACTCATGTAACAGGGAAATAAGTACAATCACACACACTTAAACCAACAATGTTCAAGAAGGTTGCACAAATATTTTGTTATCAAGCTGAAGTCCAAAATGTTATGATAAACAACAAGGGTAAGATTTATGCCCCAAGCAATATGCACATGCAAGGGAAATGACGGAGGACACTTGGGTCTGATGAAAAAGCAACGTGCATGACGAAACAGTACCAGGCAACCAATAGTGCCCCAAAGTACAGACGAAGTAAGTAAGCGGTCTTTTGTAAATGATTGTAGATCAGGGTGATTCGTGAGTCATAGTTTCAAAACATGTGAAAATGTCAACAGGATATAGGATGAGCGCCATGCAAAAGACACAGATTTCAGCCGAAAAATGAGTTGGTTACCGATTTTAGTTCATTTTCAAAGTTTTATACTATTTTTGATTTTTCTGAATCAATTTTACAATTTTTTTTTTTTTTTGAATTTTTTGATTGGTTAGAAGAATTCAAAAGATCAAAGATCTTCTAAAAAGTACACACGGAGGCGAACGAGGGAAGGCGAGGCCGCAAAAAGAGCCAAAAGGGGATCCCCATGGAAAGAAAGACAGGGTGATAATAATTATTATAGAGAATTATTGTTCACGACGGGAGGTAGATAGATGAAAAAGAGGAATCAAAACAGAAGAAAGCACCTGTAAGGTTCGTAAACAATGTCAGGGTTAAGAGGAAGTGTTCGTAGGGTAGCACAAAGTGCCTAGCGTGTGAAAATTAATAAAAATAATTATTTTAATAATAAAATAATTATCACGGCGGGTAGAAGAAGATTAGAATGATCATGGCGGAAAACATGCCCAGGGGCATCGCGACGAGTTAATATACCCACCCAGGGGTAAAACAATCATGACCAATTCATTTGTACCAGAGCCCTTGTAAATTTTTATTGCGAGGTGTCAGTGAGAGAGCCTGGAGCGCGATGGAGAGGTTACCAATAAGGTAGAGGCGAGCAGACCAGATCCGAGAGTACCAGCGAGACCTCGTGGATGGACCCTTCGTGAGTGGTCTATCCTTCTCTTTTAAATTACACATTTAATGCATTCTAGGTCGTTTCTAGGGTAGGTAGGTGGGAAAGATGCATGCGCATGCTGTACATGTGTTGAAAATGTGGGGACACGCACATGTATGCTTTATGAAAAAGTGGATACGCATGGGCGTATGCATTGAAAAATGCTTACGTGCACGCGTATCCATCGAAGGGGAAAACAGGGATGTGCGTGCATGTCGAACCAAGTGCGTAGGTCTTTGGGGAATTTTTAAAATTTAGCGGGAAGAGATGCACGCACACATGTGCGCTAGGAGGGATGCGTAGGGGTCACACTGGGCGCGTTGGTGTCCTATGTGGCACACACACAAAAAGAGGAAAAGGTAGGGGGTGTGTATACGTTGATTAGGGTGCGTAGGTGTCGAGGAGGACGCACGTGTGTCGAAAAGGGCATGTATGCGTCTGGAAGAAAATGGAATACACTTATAGCAATAAAATAGTAAAGTGTAGAGGAGAATAATTAGAAGAATTTAGAAGAAAAAGGGAAATTAGTAAGTTCAAGGACTTAGTGACTATGTTTCCTTAGAAAGATAGCTAGAAATTAGATAAGTGCCTAACACTTGTTTTTGATCTTACAGCGCAAATTGCCCACACTTCAGACGTGGGAGAGATATGGCCGCCTTAAGACGATAGAGGTGCAGTTCGAGGATGGAGATAGGGGGATATTAGATATCCTCCTTTATGTCATAGGGTTAGCCTACGTGGCTGACATGCCCCAGATCACATTGGACCACGGCCTTCTCACGGCCATAACAGAGAGATGGCACAATGAGAGCCAGTGCTTTCGGCTGCCTACAGGGGAGATTACCATTACATTGGAGGATGTCTGGTGCATCATGCACGTTCCTATCATTGGCCAGCCCATTCAATATGTGAGCGAAAAGAGCAACATTGGATGGATGCATAACACAACTGTTCGGGGTCCCGACGCTACCTTGTCGCGGGATGACGGTGCGTTTATCATGGTGCATCGAGGACCTTTCTCTAGATCGGGTCATGGTATATATGATGGCCTTTGTCAGTGGAGTTTTACTCCCTGACAAGACCAGCTCCTCATTCCCACTTGGACTACTTGGGGTCATACTTGGATTGATACAGGAGAGATTTATTGTTGGGTCCAGTGTATTCGACACATCTTTTCTAGGATCTACATCTTATCACCTACTACCATCAAAAGATGGTAGGCCTGGCCAGGCTCCTTATGATATGGGCCTGGGATCACATTGCTATCGGGTGCCCTTTAGGTGCTTTGAGAGTTCAGGCTCAGAGGAGCCATCTACTATGGGTTGGGTCCCAATCGGGGACAATGTTCGGCCTTACAGGGGTGATCCTTATCCTTATCGTCGAGAGCTCGACGACCTACAGTAGGTGGCCGTGGTATGGAGGCCGTATCGACATTACCAGTGGCTTGAGGATGCCCGAGAGCTATCCATAGCCAGAGTAGAGCATTTTATCATGGGTAGCCACAGCTATATGCGGGAGTTTTACAGGGTTGATAGATGTCAGCGATAGTTTGGCACCACACAGGATGTTCCGGGGCCTGATATGTGGTATACGCGGAGGGCGCGTGAGTATTTTGACATGGGGCCACAGATAGCCTTTGTGAGCCTAGGCGGCTTTTTACACAGGTGGTACCCATTGCATGGGTACCTTTGAGGTAGGTGCGAGATCCAAGGTGCACAACAGAGTACGTACCTTAGTATCATGGCATGATTCCACATAGGCTGACCATTTCGAGGGGCAACATATGAGGCAGGCATGAGGCCTCCCCCAGTGGGGCCGCCTAGCGATGATGATGGTGCCAGAGGTGGTACCGATGATGATGATTCAGATGACGAGGGTGGCCCCGATGCGCAGCATCGAGTTAGAGGCAGGGCTCCACAGCCCCAGGTATAGGGTCCTAGGCCTATACCTAGATAGGTACACCAGGCCCTGGCTAGTCCGTTACCTCCAAAGAGGCATTCCAGTGGGCATATATGTCCCTTTACAGCAGGTTCTACCACAATAGGGTCCACCTCCTTAGGCTCAGGAGGTGGTGATGGACAACTTACTGCACTACAACAATTAGCTGAGCCGCGATAGCGATATAGGTTCGAGTGGCCGCATGAGAGAGAGATCGGCGAGCACAGATTCGAGGTTTTGGACCGCCGAGAGAGACTAGGCCAGGTCTTAGGTACATGACGGTGGTAGGGCCATATGACAAGGTCAGATTACATAGTTGGCAGTCACAGGTGCTCAGTTAGTAGGTGCCTTAGGCCAGGCACAGAGCGATTATATGGCATCATGGTTCAAAGCATGACTAGTGCAGGCGAGGACAAACCTATCGATGGAGAGACCGAGCCCGTATCGGGATACAAAGTGTCACACTAGAGAGGGATCGAGAGGCCGCCGCACAGTGGCGGTGATGCTAATAGAGGTTGATTGATAAAGTAGCGTGACGCCACCCTACATGCAGCCTTAGCCACAGGAGATGATGATTTGATACGTGACACTATCAGGGCCACAGGTGAGGCTCTTTATTACAGGAAAACTTACTTTTGAGTAGTTCCAGCAGCAGAGCGAGTGACGCCTTATGCCCAGCTTGATGTGAGCTGCACAGGCTCTAGATCACGGAGGTTGGCCAGTCGATATAGTAGGTGGCCATACAATAAAGTACACAATAGAGGGTACCTGGGGTCCCTCCTCATAGTTGGCAGGTTCTTCAGGGGTAGGCCCATCACAACCTCCATTATTCCATCCTCCAGGACATGGTCCTAGTAGCCCCGGTGAGAGTGAGAGTTGTGGCTGACTCTCCTACTCACGCCATGATATATATGTATGTATTGGATGTATATGCCTCTTATGAAGGTAGGTTTTTCCCATGCATGGATTCTTTAGATTCTTTTGTGGATGCCTATTAATAAAGGCCCAATTTTGATCAATGTGGGTACCTTTGTTATGTACCACCATGCCTCGATATGCACGAGCTTAGTATCGATCCCTGCCCCTTTTATATGGCAGATGGACAGAGCATTTTGTATATATTGGAATCGACATCCTGAGATTTTTATTAAACATGTACCATATGGACACTTTCTTTTATATCTTTGTCATGCGGTGATATATTGTCATGGTAATTATGTTTCATTGATGTTCATGTTGTATCTTTTCCTCTTCATGTATGTGACATACTTTCAGATGTAGAGATGTACATGTTTTTCTTTCATAGCGATGATATACTCGTGTATTTGATATCATGTGTTTTTGATTTATGAGATGTTTGATTCTATATGGCTAGTATTTTGGGATGATACTAGATGATATTGGTGTGGGGGGATAGATTAGTGATCATGCGCAACCCCTCTTGCCCCCATTGATGATACGATATGTGATGATTAGCTTAACATACATGCATGATGTAATACTTAGCATTTTTGTATATATGATGTAGTAAATGATGTGATAAAAGTGATGAAATGATAGATGATAGATGTGATAACAAACAAATGTGCTAAATAAACACACAAGTAAAAGTTAACAAAACTAAAAAATATACACATGCAAGACAAATGCAATGCAACTAAAAATGAAGATTAACCTAATCATTTTAATCCAAGTAAGTAAAAAATGAAATCCAACAAACGCACATAACAATCAAAGAAACATACAACAATTAATTACAAGCATGAAATTCACGACAATGAATGCGGTCTGCAACACACAATTAAACCTAACAAGATCTAATATAAGGCAAGCAAAGAATCATTCAAAGAACGAACAACACAACAAGCTAAGTACACCAAAACTATACAAACCAACAACTAAAAGCAATCTAACTACCACTTTGTTTTTGTAGGACAACATTGACATATTTTCTAATGTTTTTGAGTTCATCATGAAGGATAAGATTTTTAAGACTACGGTTTACGTCGTTGTCTAGGTTTCCCTAAGATAACGTTGTGAAACTAACGTAGTTGCATCCCTAAGAAGGGAAATTTTCTAGATGTTTAGGCTTTTGTGTACCCTTTTCAAATGTTTTTGTATTTTCAAGGTCATGTTTTGAAAGCAATGTACAAGCTTGAAAGAAACATGGAATGCCCCCAACGTGATGTGGGAATATACAAAGGGTTAAATGCCATGCGTTAATGTATGATGAAGTGGAATGTGAATGTGCCCCCAGCACGATGTGGGAATATACAAATAGGCCACATCCTTCACACAGATATAGCGTAAGTAAACTAGATCACAGGTCCTACAAGGGAGGTTAAGGTCGGATCCCTAGACCGAGCCATGGCAATGCTGGGGTTGAGCAAGTGGCAAGAGTTACCCATCCTGTCGCAAGAGTGACTTGTGTACGAGAAACCTTCCTTGAGCGTCGAAAACTAGTTTTCACAAAAGGACATGCCCACTACGCCACAATTACGTGGTTTTCACACGAGGATGACCTATTTTTTCTTTACTTTTTCTCATTTTTTTGATTTTTTGCTTGTTTTTTCTTTGTTTTCTACTTTTTAGTTTCTTATCTCAATATTCCAGCCATGCCTAAGCATAGAAGTGCTTGAGGTGAATGGAATTCATGGGCTCTGGAAGCTCTTCACCATTTGAATAGGAAAGTCTATATGCCCCTGATCCATATTTAGCGGTCACCACATAGGGACCGAGCCAATTGGCCTCAAATTTACCTTTCTTTTCCCTATATTTGGTGGTATTCTTATGATTTTCTTTCAGTATGAGATCACCTACATCAAATTCCCTATGAATGATGCGTTTGTTGTATCCTCTGGATACTCTATTTTGATATACTTTAAGGTGATTAAGCGCTCTGATACGCTATTCATCTAACAATTCTAACTCTGCCAGGTGAGCAACTCTGTAGTCTTCATCTTTGTCGAGGTAGTCCCTGAGAGATATTCTCAGGGAGGGAAGCTCCACTTCCAAAGGTATGATGGCTTCAGTGTTATAGACAAGTGAATACGGGGTCACACCAGTAGGGGTGTGGATGGAGGTTCGATAAGCCCAGAGGGCGGGATGGATTTGCAAGTGCCAATTACGACCAGTTTTACTGACCATTTTCTCCATAATGCACATAAGAGTTTTGTTTGTAGCCTCTGCTTGCCCATTACCTTGAGGGTAATAGGGGGTGGACCATTTAAGTTGGATACGAAAGCGTTGACACAAGGCTTTTACCATCTTGTTTTTGAAAGATTTACCATTATCAGTGACAATGGCCGAGGGGATACCATAACGACATATAAGATGGTTCATGATAAACTTGGATATTTGCACCGGTGACATAGGTAAGAGGAACAACCTCCACCCATTTAGTGAAATACTCGGTGGCAGTTATGATGTGTGTATGACCATCTGATGAAGAAGGGTGGAGCTTCCCTATGAGATCTAAACCCCACTTTGAAAAAGGCCAAGGCATTGCAATAGGCTGTAAAGCCTGTGCTGGTGCATGTATGAGATTACCGTACTTTTGACAAAGTTCACATTTCTTCATGAAGTTCTAATCAGATTCCATGGTAGGCCAATAGTAGCCTACTCTCAACAGTTTCTTAGCTAGCACCATGCCACTAGTGTGTGCCCCACAGATACCACTATGTACCTCTTTAATCACGTGAACCGAATCAGTAACATTTAGATAGCGAAGCAAGTTCCCGTCATAGCCACAATGATAAAGAGTGCCTCCTAGGAGGGTATAACGGGCAATGCGGTGGATAAGGGATTTTTCTTTGAATGGGTAATGTCAGGTGGGAAGGTTCCATCTTGTAGGTATTGGTAAATAGGGTCATACCACGGGGATAGGGGACCAACAACTTCACATGCTAAACAAGATTCAGGCATATCATATGCCGGCATCTGTAAGTGTTCCACAAAGAAAGGCATCTTACTCTCCTCAGGTGGGATGCGCAAGAGAGAGCCTATGGTAGCCATGGCATCCACAGATCTATTATGAGATCTGGGTTTTTGTTCAAATATGACATGTGAAAAATATTCCTTCAGGGTTTCAACCATCTTCTTATAGGGAATAAGTTTTTCATCTTTGACCTTGTATTCATCATTGACCTGCTTAATGATGATGAGCCGAGAATCTCATGAAGAACTCGCATTGTTTGATGTTCCAAGATAGCTAGCTTGAGGCTTGAGGCCGAATGAGTGCTTCATACTTTGCAATGTTATTGGTACAAGGAAACCCCAACTAGAATGCCCTTGGTATAATATCTCCTATGGGAGTAATAAGCACCACTCCTGCTCCTGATCCATGAAAAGTAAATGATCCATCGAAATGGACCTACCATTCCGCAGATTCTTTGATATACATCATAGATGTGTCTGGGAGATCCAGACACAAAGGCTCTATTCCTAGTAAAGGTGCTTCTACCAACTGATCTACCAATACCTGTCCTTTTAAGGACTTCTGATTTATAAAATCTATCTCAAATTCACTCAAAAGAATGATCCAATTAGCCATTTGGCCTATTAAGGTGGGTTTGGATAAGAGGTACTTAAGAGGGTCAACCTTGGAAATAAGTTTAGTTTTATTGTTAAGGAGGTAATGGCAGAGTTTCTGAAATGTAAAGACTGCCAAACAGGCCTTTTCAATCTGTGAATAGTTCAATTCATAGGTAATCAATGTACGACTAAGGTAATAAACAACTCTCTCCTTATGGCCAAGGTCATATTGGGCAAGCAGTGCACCAATAGTGAATTGGGTAGTAGAAATATATAAAAGGAGAGGCTCTCCAGGAGTAGGGGGCATCAACACAGGTGGATTTACAAGGTATTGCTTGAGTAGAGCAAATGCCTTCTGACATTCAGAGCCCCCACTTGAAAGCAACATCTTTCTTTAAAAGATGTGTAAATGGATGACATTTATCTGCAAGCTGAGAAATAAAACAACGAATAGCCTAGATCTTTCCTTGTAGACTTCTGAGTTGTTTAAGAGTGGTGGGTGGAGGCATATCGTAATAGTAGTGACCTTGGGGATCCACTTCTATCCCTCTCTGTGATACTATAAATCCCAAGAGTTTTCCTGATAATACACCGAAGACGCACTTCTTAGGATTAAGATGAACCTTGTAGTCCCTGAGGCGTTGAAAGATACATCTAAGCACTTCTGGGTGCTCTTTTCTGCTCTTTGATTTAGCTAATATGTCATCCACATAGTCCTCCATAATATTGTTCATCATATCATGAAAAATGACAGTCATAGCACACTGATAAGTAGCCTCGGCATTTTTGAGTCCGAACAACATGACTTTGTAACAAAAGGTCCCCATGGAGTGATGAAGGTAGTTTTGTGCTGATCCTCTTCTGCGATCCTTATCTGATTATACCTCGAGAAGCCATCCATTAAGGATAGCATCTCATAGCCAGCGGTAGAGTCTACGATCATATCTATGTTTGGCAAAGGAAAATCATCTTTAGGACATGCTTTATTGATGTCACGAAAGTCAGTACAGATCCTAATGCCAATGGGTTTCTTTTGTACTGGAACTATATTAGAGATCCGATCTGAGTAATCAATAGGTTTGATAAAATCAGAGCAAGAGTTTCTCAATTCTTCTTTGACAAGAAGTGCAACTGTAGGATGCATCTTCCTCGGTTTCGCATTTAATGGGCTTAGTATGTCCGGGTGCACAACAAGGTTGTGCACAACTAGTCTTTGGATCCAAGCGAGCATATCCGAATATGTCCAATAAAAATATCAGCATATTCTCTTAAGATTTCCACAAAGGTTTTTGTTCTGGTGAGAGCAAAGCCCCCAACTTGATCATCTTAGGTAAATCATCGAACCAATGTTAACACTAATGGTTTCCTCAATGAGCATCTTATATGCATCCTCCATTCTAGTAGGATCGGGAGGGAGGGTGAGATCAACCTCATGAGGTAACTATTTATCATCTTCAAATGGATGAGTTATTTATCCACGTGCTTTTTATTTTGTTCTTCTATAAGTGTTTCAAAGAGTTTTTTTACTGTGAGATTTCTGTTTATTCTTTATACTAGGTCGCTCAAGTATTTTTAATCTTATTCACAACATTCTTACCCAAGCTGCAACACATCTCTGCCTCTTCTACAACAAAGTATGCACATGTGTTTAACTGAATTTGGAATCCTTTCTTGTGGTCCTCGGTAGGAAGAAAATCCACGAGTCCCATGAATTCTATGAATGCTTCATCATTATCGAAGATATCAAGTGGCACGTAAAGTTGTTGGTCCCAATCTACAAGTTCAGGATAAACTAGGGTGACTTGATAATCAGTTGAAGGGATGGATTCAGATAGGGTAAGGATGGCTGACTCGAGAATAGGTTCGTGGAAGCCAAATCTTCGTAGAGGCTACATTAGGAACTTGCATCGCTATCTGCATTATACGAAACATCCTCACACTCAGAAAAGGTAGCGTCAACCTCGACGGGTTGAGCATCCTGGGATTTTAACCCAAGACCATGCTTGTTAGATTTGAAATGACGAGTAGGAATAGGTTCTAGATGGCCTTGTGCATTGGCTCCACATCCGTATCCTTTATAACCCATGAAAAACATCATGCGGTGTCCTTTAGTATACTAAGGCGCTTGATGGCATGAGGCCATGGTTCCTTCTGGCACCTTACTAATGGGATCCTCCAACATCTTTTCTTTAGACAGGAGGCCACTATGAAAAATCTATCTAATGGTTCTGAACATGGTTCTCGTGTACTTTTGAACTGAAAATAGGGCTTACCCCATGTCCAGAAGGATAAGTTTGAAATTAATAATGATTGTTCAAGAGTAAATGGCTCTCCTGAGCCATATTTTGCTGATGTAGCCTCCTAAGATGTAAAAGGATTGACCAAAGAAGGGAAGTCCTGATTGTAAGGCGTGAGCAATTTTGAGTCCACCCGATTCTTCATAGCTTCCATTTTAAGAGGGATGACAACATCCACGAGAAGGGCACTCATAGGCTACATGAGAGAAACTATGCAATGATCCGATAGTGAGTGAACGACTCAGGATCACCCAAGATAGTGACTATACACCCTTCATGGCACAACTTGATACATTGATGAAATGTCGAAGGGATAGCCTACATGGCATGAATCCATGGATGCCCCAAGAGCATGTTATATGGGAGATCTAAATCTAGGACATGGAAGGTCGTATCATGACAGTTGGACCTACTTCCATGGGCACTATAATAGTACCTACAGATTCTCTCTCCTCATTATCATACACTGTGATGGTGATGGTCTTAGCTCCTAGATCCATTTCTGAAAGGCCTAGCTACCTGACCAACTTCAATGTGCATATGTTTAGACCAGATCCCCCATCCACAAGTACTCTTTTAATCTTACGACGGGTAACGACCACTTCTAAATAGAGAGGCAAATTATGCTCAGGGTTGTTACGTGGGATAGCGTTGCAATCAAAAGTGATATGATCAACGTGTTCAAGGTGGGCGTCCATAGCTTGCAAGTGTGTAGGATCTACCTTAGTAGAGACTCTGGAATTTTCTAATGTTTTGTACAATATATCCTTGTGATCAGTAGAGATTTTAAGAAGGTCCAAAATGGATATTTTAGCTGGTGTTTTCTCTAGCTGGTCTAGTAAATTATATTAGCTTTGGGTAGTTGGTATTGGAAGTCAAGTATTCATGGTCTTTATACCAACAAGGTTTTGGAGCATTTTCTACGAATGGTACTGTGTGGTACTTGGATACTCTACCATTTTAGCATCATCTAATTGCTTTAATATAGCGATCGGAGGTTCGCTCAACGTTGTGAATGTACGTTTTGTAGGTGCCTTGGGATGAGGTCCTTGCGAAAGCTTCAAAAGCGGACATGTCTGCATAGCTTGGATTCTTTTAGAGTCAGTAATTCCATCACCGACGAAGTGCTTGTTCTTATTAAAGAACTTAGGTTTGTCTCTGATTTGGCCTCATGTTTGTCTTTGACAAAGGGTTTAAGTGTTCCTTTGGTAATAAGTGTCTTTTCAATTTGGCTACCTTTCTCTATAACTTCCTCGAAGTTAGATCCACAATGCATTTGAAGATGGAAGGCTATCTCTGAGTTTAAATTAGGAACAAAAATGCTCACTAATTGTTTTTCAGGTAAAGCACAAGGGAAGTGGCTAGCCAACACTCTCCATCGTTGTAAGAAACCTGCGAAGGTCTCATTAGGTTTTTGCTTTGCATTGTAAAGGTCATTCATCGTGACATCATTTTCAATATTGAAAGAATAGTGCCGCACAAATTTTTCTGCTAGTGCCGACCACGTTGTTATAGATCCTTTAGGTATGCTACAGAACCATTCAATCGCCAAAGCTCCCAAACTGCAGGGGAAAGAGTCATATTAGAAAATTATCATTGTAGGCGACCTCTTGACAAGCCATGTAAAAGTCTTTGATGTGATCATGAGGATCACCTTTGCCTTTGTACTTGTCGAGCTTTGGGATAGTGAAATGTTTAGGAAAGGGCTACAAGTAGCATGTCTTTATTGAAGGGATAAGGACATAGTTCTTCATAGAGATACTTTCTATTTTGGCCTATATTTCCTTGTTGTAATGTTGTGATCATATCTTTCATAGATTTCAATTCATCCTGAATGATTTGCTCCTTAGTAGGTGATATTGACCTTTGAGCTTGAGTTTCCTTAAAGGTATAGTCTGTATGTGGATCAAATTGAAACTCGTTAAGTTTATTTTTATCTTTGTCTTTACCTATGTTTCTTTTTGAAGCACCTAGGTTCGCTAATTTCTGACTCAACTTTAAGATCTGTTTTTGGAGGGTCTCCTCCTCAACCAGGGGATCCTCTTCTTCATCAAATTTTAGAGGAGGGGAGGCCTTCCACTTACTTTTACTTTACGCAAAGCCCTAAAGTGAGGTTTACGTAATGTTTCTCCTTCAACAACGACCTTATGTTGCCCAGAAGTGGATGCATATCCCACATCAAAAGGATTATGTGTCTAAGATGAATCTTCACTCTCCTAAGTTAGGGTCAATGACCTTTATTTCTTCCTCATGCTCGTGTAGAATTTTATCTCCTAATGTCAAGACTCTTGCAAGTACTTGATTTTTGTTATAATATAAGAGCTCGTCAAATCCATTTAGGTCTAACCTTTGTTGTTCTCCCGAAGAATCTGACTCTCCTCCACTATGATCAATTAATGTCTCCGTATCTTTGACTTGAGAGAAGAGCGACCCTAAATTTTCCCGCTAAAGGGAAATCATCGAAAGGATTAGCTCCTGCATTAAGCTCACTATATTTTGTTGCCATTTTGAAAAGTCTAGGCATTGCTAGCCGATACTCGAGATGCAACACTATGTTTACTAGTTTTCAAAGGATACCGATATGGACAGACAAAAATGTACCACTCACCTAAGTCACGTTATGTCAAATCTATCTTGAAAAGACCAAGATGAATGACGATGTTGTACGAGATATGTGGGCTGAAGTTAGAAATCTAACAAGGCTTGAATATTAGCACAATATTGACAAAGTCCTCCAACAAGGTATACCTAGAACTGACTCAAGTACTGACAACAAGCCAAGTGTATTAAAAAGTGGAAGTCACAATTAGATACAATGTAACAACGCTATCAAGATATCTCAACCAAGAAAGTAAGGTGTCGATATCAAGACAACATCATGACGATATATATAATGCGTTATCAACACTTGTAAAAAAACCTAGATGATGTCAGAACTAAAACCAAGTAGAAGGTATAACAAGAAGTTTGTGATGATGCGAGCAATGTAACCGCGTAATAGAGGGATTCATACTACGTGCCCAAAGAATGGGAGACGCAATGTAAATGCCAATACTAAATGACTAAAATGCAAGCAAAAGTCGACAAACTAGGGAGAGACAGAATGACAAAACCGACCTGTAACAATGACGAAGATCCTGAAATCAAGATCGTAGGACTACCAAAGACACGAAAACATACCCGCCCACTTTAGTTGTTTAACACCCCAACTCGCAAACATGGATGAGTGTAAATGTACAAAAAAGCAGCTAGCACTATCTTTGACATGACACGTAAAGTATGCCTCTGTTCGACTTCCAACTTGAAAAGTACAAACACATGGGTGTAGATCAAGAATGTGCGAAAATTTGTTCACGAGAAAAGTTGTAGAAAGCCATGAATTTTGGGGTAAGAATTCCTAAAGAATCCCCGGAGAGGCTTCAACAACAAATCGGTGGACCATCGATAAGAAATGAGCAATATTTTCTAACTAGCATACATTATGAAGTAAACACTCAAACTTAAGCTAATTAAACTACCTCTATTCTTTGAAAGCTTAAAATAATGAACCTAGTAAGCCCCGAGAAATTAGTTTTAGTGATTAAGAGAAAGAGATCTCTCCATTATAGGCCTTTAAGTCAATGGTTCTTCTCTTTTACTCTCTAAATTGGATTAGCAATAAAAAAATGAAGCAAATAGCTCAATATCTAAACTAGGAATGAAATCTAGAAATGAAAGCTAGAATCTATATGCAAAATGCTATAATCTATGCTTAGGAAGAAGGGAGGAATTCTTGAAAATGAGAGAAGGGGTCTAGCCCTATATATAGTTTTCCATTTGGGAAAAGGGAAATTTGAGTGCATGTGGGACAAACACTAAATTCCAAAAACACTTTTAGCAAGTCAAAACTTACTTTGACTAGGTTTAGGGAGTGACAAACCATGTTTAAGCTTAGTTAAACATGTTTAGGAGGTGATTAGGGTTTGGAGAGAGTTTTGAAGGGTCAGATCAATCTAATGGAATGGATTGAGAGGCTAGGAAGGTGGTAGAAGTGGACTAGAAGAAAGTAAGAAGCTAATGTAGTTAGAATGAAGCTATTATAGCTTATTTAAATGGTTTACAAGAGGAAAAACAACAAAAGGGATGTCGTAGGAAGAAAATTAGATAGGTAAAACGACGGTGTATCGTCGGGTTTGCGAGGAGAAACACAACTAGCAATATTAGTCGTAATAGTGCATTGGCCAAGCTACATGTGTCTACAAGTAATCATTAGAACATTCATCACTATTGATGCTAATATTCCTCTATAACATTTTTAAACATGTCATGGGGTTTAAGGTTTGAGTGTCCCTAAGTTGCTTTTGATATTATTTTATGTTTATGGGTGATAAGTAGTCACTAATTATAATTTTATAATTCCATATAACAGATCTTTTAAGTAGCAAATCTTTTAATGCCCTAAATTTGTATTTTTAGTAGATATGAACTATTTCCCTCCCAAAGTTAGTGGACCATGACATTGAAGCTTTTATGATCCAAAATGTTATAAGCATTTCTTTATGATATTATCATCAAGCCAATGCCAAATCTTTCCCAAAAAGTGGCCAAGGGACATTCTAATTTGTTGATGTCATTTTATAAGAGGAAACTCCGTATAGATTTGGTGGGTACATTTTTATAATCTAAAATTATGTATATGTGGCCAAATAATCATTATTGATTTCACTTTTTTTGAATTTCTTATTTCATTCCCTTTTAAGATATATGTTGTTCCTAATTAAAATATGTAAAAAGGATGAAATAATGCAACATGAAGCTATTCTGATCTAATTAACTTCTAATATTAATTGCCTAAATCAGGATAATGCTTTACAAAGTGACTATTGATCTAACAACTATCAAAATGAAAAAGAGAGATTGCACTTAGCTGATTTTGTATGGATATGAGAGTTTTGGGTGATCCGAGTGCATAAATAAGTTGATTTGATATTGAAAGTGATTTAGTTATGAGTTTGACTTAGTTGCTAAGACTCGACACCTAAAAAAGCATGTACTGGAAAAACCATACAACTAGGTGAAAACCATCTATACAGTCCCAACACTTCTATATGGTCTTGGGCCTACTTAGATTTTATCTCTGTAACTCTTTATGTACCTTTCTTTCCTAGAAATGACTATAATTGTGTGTTGGTCTTCTTCTCTCTCCTTTAGAATGGCTCTGTAACTCGATCAAACCCTCAAACCCTCATAGTGTAAGATGGAGTTCCTACAAAACAAAGTTTGATGGGTATTGGGCACCCCTATGCATCGCCGACATCACCACTACTACTCAAGAGGGCTTAAACCACATGTCATTCTCGTAGCATGTGATATCTACCATATTGAAATTAGAATTTGATAATACCTTGCTTGAGTTTCACACTTTCTCAAATACTTGGGAAGGGTCACTTTGTTTGCTTGTGGAGATAAGATGGATACTCTTGGACCTAGTAGGTGACTTTAGGTCTATAAAGAGTACTGTCCTAATGGATCTGTATGAGTTATTTCATAGTTTTGGGAGCTTGGAGTTCCTTTTATGCTTACTTTTACATGAGGAGCTCTAAAAGTTCCAAGACCTTAAATGAGGTATGATTGAATTACTTATATAGGATTCGATGGTTATGTCATGAAAGGTGACCAAGAGGGAATATTAGTCCATATGAAGATGATGTAATTGAAAGTTTTAGTGCATAATGTGTTGGTCCAAAACCGTACATTAGGGTTGACTTGTAGATTTTGACAAACCGACCAAAGTCGACATTTTTGACCTAGGAGGAAAAAGTTGATTTTGACTTCATGGAGTTAGGGATAGATGTTTCTAGGTATGTTTTGTGTAATTAAACCTCAAAAAATGATGACAAAGAGCTATGCAAAGATAAACAAGTGATTGAAGGGCTATTAGGGTGTGCTAAGAAAGAGTGGGGAGGGTGTATTTATGTATGCAAGTGTGTAATGTCAACACCAGTAGTGTCAAGTGATGGATTGCCAAATTTGAGTGTCTACATTTCCCCCTTTAAGTATGAAATGAAAATTATATGCTAAAAGGAAAAGATACTTGAGTGTGTAGACACACTTTTTCTTTCTCACGATAACTTTATTTTGCAACATCTCATTGTGTTGGTGTTGGCACGCTCCAAAATGAAACTTCAACACATAGTGTAGTCAATGCCTAAGATAGGAAACTAAACTTTAACTCAAAATGTAATGAAAGTACTTGTAAATAAATGTACAACAAGAAATGCCAAAAATATGTAAAACATGGAAGGAATACACATGTCTATCTTGTGGAGGGAATGTTATCCTGTTCTTGTGCTTGAAATTTACTAAACTTGTGTTGAACTCGATAAAGTTGGAGGTGATCAATCCCCAATTTTTGTCGAGGAGAGATTGATGTGCTAGGTGTATGAACCCAACACATGAATGTCAAAGAGAATAACCAAAAAGAGGATTTGAATCACCCCTATCTAGGAGGAAGACCATGTATCAAACCCACCCAACAAATTTGATATCTTCCCCTTAAATGTAAAGAGGATAGGAAAGCTTTCCCATGAAGAAATTAGTTGTTTCGTTGTTGTCCATAACCCCATAGATCATATTGTTGCAGGAAGATATAAGCCCAAATTTGTAACTTGAAACATATAATAAAATGGAGAAATAAATGCCCCCATACTCTTCCCATGTGTCGTACAACTGAGAAAAAATTGAATAGGATTGATTGCATGCCAAAATTTGAGTGGAGAAAGGATATCCATGCCACTAATGCGTCCAAAACTGGAAGTGAAACTAAGTACTGTAGAGAAGGAGAGAATGAAATATTTCATGCCCCCAAAAATGTGCCAAACTAAGTCAATATGAATATGAAACCATATAATAATGTTGTAATAATGATGATAAATCTGAAAAATGTTGACAAATCTGGAGTAATTGCCCCTTGGGTAAAATTGTATGATAGGGTCAAAACCATCCGCACGATCCTAACCAAGTCAGACGTTTTTGACCTTGTATAAATTTTACTAATTTTATGTATCGAATCTAATTTTGAGGCATTTATGTCTCCGCCTCTACATATTCTCATGCCCAAAAAGTTATCGTATGCGGTGGAAGTGTCGAATAAAACCTTGGATGTTTTCCCCTATTTTGAGGCATGTGTGATTAAGAATGTGAGAGCGCGACTCAAAGAAGAGATGGAAACTCATAGATGAATGTATGAGAATCTATGTATACCCTACGAAATTACTTATGTGGTAGCAACTAAGATGAAATTGCACTCGCAAAAGGGGATGCACATGGTAGAAAACATGTTACAAAATAATAACAACAAGAACAAGAAGCATGACAACAAGAATAATGGTAATACAACAAAACAATAAGAATAACAATATAAGATGTGTTAGTAGAAAATAAGTGCATAGAATATAGAAATAAGTGTAAATCACGTCAAATAATATCACACAAAAGGAAAAAATGCCTACAATGTTAGGAAATATCATTTATGAGGCATATATTTGTTAGTGCGTACATGTATTGTTTTGGTGGTTGAAACAGTCCACCTAAATTTAGTTTGAGAAGTTCATGGAAGCTTAATAGGATTCCTAAGTTTAAGGAGATCCTCTCCCTATATATGTAATGTATTCTTCCCTAATGATCAATTTGATAGAGAGTGATGAATTATTATTGTGTTTATTCATCGTTGTTGTACCTTCATATGGTATCGAGTGATATATTCATTTGTATGGCTTGAATGCTTATGAAGGGGCAGCCACTTTGTTCGCAATGCTCCCGAGAAATGAAAATTTTAATTGATGAGAATTAAGGAAGGTTGTATTAGTGATTTCATATTATTTTGTGTTTCTTTGGTATACATCTCTACAAAATTGTGCATATTATTAGTGTCATAGTTTGTGCACACATATTTATTATTTGCATACCATTGTGTGAATCTTCATAGTAATTGTCTGATTTGATTCTATAATCTGAAGAAAACATCAACAAGCTATTTGCATCCAAGCTCATACGAGACGTTTTATGGGTGAAAGGGGAAATCCAACGTTTGGGTTTGATATATTATCTTGTATAGATATGATCAATGTCAACGTGATAAAAAATTATAAAGTGTCTTTATCATTTAAGTAAAACGAGTCATTGAAGTTTATAAGTATTGTTAGTAAAAAAATGTAATAGTTTGTTTTGTGTCAATTATATCATTAGTGTCATCTAAATTGAGTCCGTCAAATGTTAATTGTGAGTAATTATCATTTGTCTAAAGTTAATTAGTCTCAATAAATAAAAAGTTTTGTCGAGATTCATTGTCATTTTGTAGTTTTCATTCCAATGTTTATGAAATAATTGTGTTGTCAAGAGTCATATTTGTATATCATTTTTATTGAGTCTTTTATCAAAGGTGTCAAAAGTATTTTATCATCAATTGTAAAAATTTGTCAATGATATAGTTGTTTGGTAAAAGTAGTCAAAAATAAAAATGAGTTATTGTTAAAGTTCGGAAGAAAAAATTGCTTTACGAACACACTATTCTTTGGAATCCGAAGTTCGGGTTATATTTGAGCTCCATGATCAAATCAAATCGGTGAGCTAAGCAGAAGACACCGGAGAGGAGAGAGGAAAAGCAGAGGTAGGAGGTCTATCATCAACCTCTCGTCGAGTTGCCAATGATGGGGCTGCATGAAGGTTTGGTGACATGTGTGTTTGCAGTTTGCTTTCGGTTTATGTAGTGTGCTTTTTGTTGTGTTTTTATGAGTGTCAGTTCCAGTGTGCTTCATATTTCCTTTGTTCCTGTTTCAATAAGTGGAAATTTCACATTGAGGGGGAACATGTTGTAATTTTCTATTTCTGTTATGTCAACATTTTCTGTGTGTGTATGAGCAACACAATTCAGTAGCATTTCCTATGTTATTCCCCGCAGTGAAATGTGACAAGGGCTAATGATAACACTTGGCACATCATGATGTGGTTATAGGTAAACCACTTGAAAAACTTCATTTTTGGGTTTTGATACTCTAATTGAAAACCACCATTTTCGGTTCATGGTCAACCGTTTGAAAACCATACAATGGGTTTGTGGTAATCCTATAGTAAAAATCACCTAATCATGAAAGCAGGTGCAAGTACAAAGATAAGTTTTCCCATGTTTGCACTAAGGGGGAATGTTATGAATATCATTTATGAGGAATATATTTCTTAGTGCGTACATGTATTGTTTTTGTGGTTGAAACATTCCACCTAACTTTAGTTTGAGAAGTTTGTGGAAGCTTAATAGGATTCCTAAGTTTAAGGAGAGCCTCTCCATATGTATGTAATGTATTCTTCCCAATGATCAATTTAATAGAGAGTGAAGAATTATTACTGTGTTTATTTTGTTGTTGTACCTTCATGCAAACATGGGACACCCATAGTATCGCAAGACAATCAAGGCCCTTAGGCCACAATCATAGTAGGAAGCAAGCATACACACACAACTATCAAACGGGGTGAAAAACAATCATAACAAGATGTGATGTAAAGCATATGATATGTGATGCATGAAAGAGCTAGCAATAAGCTGTAAGTGCTACATAAGACACCTATGTTGGTCCTATTAGTATGAAAGATAACAAGTACATAAGATATATATGTAATCAAGTTTAATGAGGAAAGAAAGGAACTATAATGGAAATATAACACCTAGATGTAATATGTAAAAGGAAGATTCCCCCAAAGGTTATCAGTTTGGGAATAGGGAAGGCCAACACCTATCATTGTGTACCACTATGTGTTTTTACTTGCATCATGCTCAATATACTATGTGAACACATGTGTGTAAAAATAATAAATGTTATCTATCAAACCAAAGGAGTAAACAATATGTATAATGTAAAGTGTAAACAATGTATGCTATAAAAACAAGTCCTGATTTTATATGTTTGCCAATATTTGATTTTTTTGTGTTTTAGGCCCTCCACAAAACCTATTCTTCAAAGAGAAGGAATAGTAATCCAAGGATGCCCCTGTGGAGGGAATATATATAAATGATGAAACAAAATGATGGAAAGAAAGATTTTCCTTTCAAAGTGTGTGTGTGTGTGTGTGTGTGCAAGGCGAGTTTCAAGTGTTGAACCACTCCCTCAACAATCAAGTTAAACGTATAAATAGAGTGTGTCATTAGGAATCAAGTGGGGGAGAGTATGGGAACTAACCTAAGAGAACCTTATGAGGAGGTAAATAAAGCTGTCGAAGATTATGGAGGGTTAAACCTCGAATGTCTCATAGAATGTGACACAAGTGCAAGTGGAACAATGGCGGTGATATGAAAAAGGAAAAATGGGAAAGAATATTGCCCCCAGCGTGCAAAGTGAGGTTTGGGTGTAGAACCACTCCCTTAACAGTCAAGTTGAACCTATAAACCGAGTGTGTCATTAGGAAGTGAGGGGGGAAGTAGAATGGCCCCATGTATTATGTAAAAGCATGGGTTATAACATTATACTTGTAGATCTAGCAAGAAAATTCTTGATTTACACTATGAATGTGTTGATATCAGAAAATGTTCACTAACACGAGAAAGAAATTTAGATTGATCACTAATGTAAAAATCCCCATGACCACCATTGGTGAGGAAAGAATCATCAATATCAAAGGGAGGAATATTGACTTGTCAAAAATGTTTTCATGGTAACATGGTACCATCCTAGAGTTTTTCCTTCATATTATCCTCATTAGGGACGTGAGTTATTGGGAAAGATAATTTTGTGGAAGTGAGGTTGGGATTAAGATGATATGTGTATATGCTTGTGGATATATACATACCATCATCATCATCATCTTGAAATTCATTTAAAGCATCCGAAACATATGTAGTAGATGCCACCTGACAAGTAACTAACACATGAATATGATCATTTGTATGTGTGCTAGAATTAGTATCACAATCAATATCATCATTGGGATCAAAGTTTGTCTCTGTTTATGGAGGAGAACATGAGATATTGGTAGAATCTATTGGTATGATTCCCCCAAATTGGGATTGTGTATGCTCAAATTTATTAGAGGTGGTGTGTAATTGGTCATGCACAACTGGTATTTCTTCCATTGTTGTTTACACAATATGATGATGTACTACCGATGGATCTAGCAAAGGTGGTATTGTGTGTAAATCCTCTTTGTGATGAGATAAATCTCGTTGTATATTCAAAGGTGTATCAGTCAATATCGGAGTATGCT
Source organism: Taxus wallichiana var. yunnanensis (assembly GCA_018340775.1). Lineage (NCBI taxonomy): Eukaryota > Viridiplantae > Streptophyta > Pinopsida > Cupressales > Taxaceae > Taxus > Taxus wallichiana. The sequence continues at coordinate 838,540,407 of CM031238.1, forward strand.
CATGAGAGATAGGAGGTATGTCTTTTGGTTTCTATTAAGACTTTAGGACTCAAGATAATTGCATAGGAGAATGTTGTATATCAAAGGATATAAAGCCCTTATGATCAAGTTGTTGGATGCATCGATGTAGAGCATAGTAATGATTGTCAGATCGCCCATTAATGCCATGATAGTTACAAAATTGTTGACCTTTGACTTTTGTAAGCCAATAGGGGGATAGTAATGAGTAGGTAACAAATTGATTAACTTCTTATCTAGTAACTCATATAGGATATCATGTTGTTTAGCATTCATCCCAAACTAAATAGGTTCTTTCAATTGGTCACCTTAATATTCAAGATTGATTATGTGGAACACACACATTGTTGCTTCTATGTAGGAGTTTAAGCTCACTTATATGAGCACATGTAGTAGACACAAAACTTGTATCACATTGCACATCTTGGGCCTTAGAAATATCATGATGCATGGAAAGAGAATTAATATGTGCATTGGAAGTATCCTTGAGATGTTGTATCTCATCCTTGAGAGATGTAATCGTAGTATTCATAACTTGAAATTTATCTTGAAAAGCATGGTGTAAAGCTTGAATAGACTCTAAGATAACCTTATGGAATGTGTCATCATTACTAATGGAAGGAGCTGAAATATGACTCAAAATTGAATTCACATGGGAAGATGTCATATTATCAGGAAGTTATATTTTGTGCACTAGTTTTGAGAGTATCTCTACATGATGGGTGTCGTTGAAGTAAACGATAGAAGGATACTTGAGAAATTGTGGCATGGGCCATGATGGTAGAAAAAAATGATTCAAATAACTAGAATTAGATAGAAAATAATAGGGACCAACATATGAAGGGCCTCAATCAAATGACCAGGGGAAAAGACCAAAAAGTGATGTTGAGTAAAAAGTGATTGTCATCAAATGAATAAAATGATCATATCTCTAAATAAAATTTGAATTTTACTAAATAAAAATAGGTACTTTTGAATCGATAAAGTAAAATAAAAACCTTTAAGGTTTTTTTGATTAAAGTGTATATTGTTTCGATTATGCCCTAATTATTAAAAATAGTAATTTTGAATTTTCAAAAAGTGTGCTAAAAATTATGGAAAACAAAAAGAGGTTTTCGTTGAATATGTAAAAATTAAAAATAACCTCAAACTAATTTGAAAATAGAGCTGTTATGCTCGAGATATGACATAAGGAGTGATTTGGTAATTAAGAGCCTTAGAAAGTGACCCAAAGAGGAAGATTGACCATGAGACCTTTGGGATAAATTTGAAAATTAGTTTGAGGTCAAGTAAGAGGATGAAATCAGAATGGAATTTGAATACAAACCCTAGAAAAATTTGATATATTTAAAACCAAGTAAGAAGAAGAAGCCTTAGGGTAACTAGGGTTCGATTGAGAGTCGGGTTCACCAAATGATTTCACTTTTTGTGAATTTCCTATTTCATTCCCTTTTAAGATTTAGTGTTGTTTCTAATTAACATACATAAAAAGGATGAAATAATGCAACATGAGGCTATTTTATCTAATTAACTTCCAACATTAATTGTCAAATCATAATAACGCTTTACAAAGTGAATATTGACCTATTAACTATTAAAACATAAAGGATAGATTGTACTTAGCTGATTTTGTGTGGATCTTGGAGGTTCTGAGTAACTTGAGTGCAGAAATAAGTTAATATGAGACTGAAAGTGCTTCGTTGTTGAGATTGACACTTGAAACTATAGCTAGGCAAAACCGTATAACTAGGTCATAACCGTCGAAATGGTCCTGAACCTTCTGTAAGGTCTTGGACATGCTTGTATTATGGATTTGTAACTTTCTATGTGCCTCGCTTGCCTAGAAATGAGTGTCATTGTGTGTCGGTCTTCTTTGTTCTCCTTTAAAATGACTTTGTGCCTCTAATCAAACCCTCATAAAGCAAGATGGAGTTCTTCCAAAACAAAGTTAGGTGGATTTTCGGAACCCTTGTGCACCACCGATGTCACGAGTACTCCAAAGAGGGCTCAAACCACATGTCATTCTCCTATCATGTGATATATACCATAGTGAAATCAAAATTTGACTCAACATTCTTTGAAAATACCTTGCTTGAGTTTGACACTTGCTCAAATAATTGGGAAGGGTCACTTTTCTTGCTTGTGGAGATAAAATGGATACTCTTGGACTTGGTAGGTATCTTCAAACCTATAAAGAGTACTACCCCAATGTATTTACATGAGTTATTTCATAGTTTTGGGAGTTTATAGTGCGTTATATGCTTGCTTTTACATGAGGAGATCTTAAAATTCCAAGACCCTAAATGAGGTATGATTGACTTGCTTATATAGGATTTTGATGGTTATTATGTCATAAAAGGATGACTAAGAGGGAATATTAGTCCATATGAAGATGATGTAATTGTAAGTTTTGTTGCAAAATAAGTCGGTCCAAAATCGTACACTAGGGTCGACTTGTAGATTTTGACAAATTGATCAAAGCCGATGATTTTGACCTAGGAGGAAAAAGTTGATTTTGACTTCATGGAGTTGGGGATAGATGTTTCTAGGTATTTTTATCCAAATAAACCTAAAAAATGATGACAAAGAGGTTATGCAAAGATAAACAAGTGACCGAAGGGCTATTAGGGTGTGCTAAGCAAGAGTGGGGAGGGTGTATTTGTGCATACAAGTGTGCAATGTCAAGACCAGCAGTGTCAAAGGATATATTGCCAAATTTGAGTGTCTATAATTACAACCATTTTATTCCATTATGTTACATCCTCAAAGGATCACATCAAGTAATTCAGCTCAAACTCCCTTTGATAAATATAGTGAAAAATAACATAGAACTACTTTATTATTAATTTAATATTTAAATGAAAAAGAAAAGCGTAGTGTTTGGCTAACAAAAACGTAGATTTGAGACTTTGACAAATGGAATATCCAAATCCATGCTTCGATGTGATGATGATTGTGATGACCAAAGCAAGAGAGTGTTGGTGTGGGGTACTTTCCTTGTCGTCTCGGGGCATTGTCCACATCACTTGGTGAGTCATCTCACTTAGGTGAGATTATAGGTCTTAGGTGTCTTGCGAGCTATGACATATTCCATCATACACGTTAGTGTGCGTTAGTGTGTCATACTGAATCGTTGTAGACACAAAATCACACACTTTGGGTAATAATATTTTCTTGATTGCATACTACTATTTATATGATTCCTAAGTAAGAAACGTACTAATTAACCCATTTCTTTGGCCATCTTTGCTTTCTTTCTATTGCCACTTTTGGTCTTACACTCTTACTTTCTTAGTATTTCTTTTCATACCTCAACATTTCTCATCCTGGACACGGCAAAGACCTAGCTAGGATGCCAACGTAAGGTGCCACTGTCCCCTCTAGGCACCCCGACCTCTTTGTACTTTGTTCACATATTTTGGGTCCTTTTTAGCTGTTTGAGCATCTTATATTTTTCGTAGTCGGCCTTTTCGGGATTAATTACAAAATTCAAGCAAAGGAATCATATAAATATAAAGTTATGTGATCATAATAAGGGACCAAGTACTAAGCATTAGATATCACCACCTAAGGTTGCATCCAAAGGCTATTCAAGAGCATCAAATCATCCATTCTAACATCCATTTAAGGGCAAGTGACTGCATTATTATGTATATACACTTCATAGGAGGGGAAGTTCATTCTATTCCATGAACACATCTATTACATTTATTTACATCTAAATATTGCTCACTATCAAGTGTGACACACACAAGAGCCACCTAGGGCACAATTCCACACAAAAAAACCTAAAACTACATTGGGTTTGAAATGTAGTGCAATGCTCAGTCGTAAGTTCACTAGTTGACAGCTGAGGACAGTTCGACCCCTCATTTGTATTCTTTTCTTTTTAGGATTTGATGCACTCTTGAGGGTTTTGTAGGTCAATATTTCATTGTAGGTTATCAATGACATCAGCGATCATTGTGTGACATACTAGCGACCAAAGGAAAAGGACAACGAACTCCTTGTGACCCTGTAAAGAAGGTTTTCTGAGAGTTTTAGCAATCACAGGTGCCTAGAAATAGGTCTAGGGTGCCAACAAGTTCCCAGTCTAGGAAGATCGTTAGCTCACACATTCTTCCGAGGCTCTATACGACACTTCTCCCTTTCTATTCATCCGGTCTTCACTTTGCACGATCTAGGATTAATTATGAACCGTTTAAGTCATCTTATTTCCTCTTTGCAACTAGGGTTTCATACTTTTTATGGGTGTCATTATTCCTTCATTTAATCAACTCATGGTTGATGTCATATTTAAACCAGGGGTTTGTCTGAAGCTATATGCAACAAGAAGAATCTTAGTGAACTAGTAATTGATTGTAGATATTTATTATTTTTATTTTTAGGGGGTTTTAAAGTGTCTTTAAGATTTCTAGCCAAAGCCTTATTAAAGCTAAACTATAAGAAACTTGCTGAAATAAACACACATTGCTGAAATAAATAAATCTTTTAGTTATGAACGTACTGCTGGAAATAAACACTCTTTGCAGAATGAAACAAATTGCTGGAAATAAATATACATTGTAGAATTAAACACACTGCTTGGAAGTAAACACATGTTGCAAAATGAAACAAACTTTCTTAGAAATAAACACATGTTTGAAAATGATTGCAAGGAAATAAGAGTTTAATCTACAACACCTGCAGGAACAATTACATAACAAATTTCAACTGAAGAACCAAAAGTACTTACAAAACTGCTAGAGAATAGATTTATACAAATTGCTTAAAGATATAAATACCAATAAAATAAAGGATCTTGTTTCTTGGAGGAGTGGGCCCTTGCTCCACCTTGAATCAGGAGTTGACAAAGTATGATACTCTCAAAATGAAATGGCTATCTTATTATTGAATTGTTTTGTCTTACAAAACTTGTATATGTCTGTATATCTATATCATATCTCCTCTTTTTGATCTATCTACTCAGGTCTTTATATATATTTCATCATCCGAAGATGCATTTACAATCATAAGTGTTCAATAGTTGTCTATCCACCTATAGGTTATAGTGAAACAAAATAGTGCTCAAAGTAGATGTGAAATTTAGAAACCTTGTTGGACATACAACTGTTTGGTCTTACATAAGTATTTATGGAGTGTGAAGAATCAACAATTCGTTGATTTGTTCTTGATTGGAGGGCCCATTAATTGCTCTATCACCAGATTTTTCAAAATAAATAGATTCTCATTGATTCCAGAACTTTGGAGAAGTTTTGGAACCAAAGGGAAACATTCGGAACTAACTGCAAAAGTTTTGGAGCTAAGCACAAGAGTTCTAGAACTAAGTGCTAGAGTTTCAGAACTAAGTCTGAAGGTTCCAGAGCTAAGTGATAGAGTTCCTTAGCTGAGTGATGGAGTTCCAAAACTAAGCCTAAAGGTTTCGAAGCTAAGCTGCATTGAAACCAATGTCCTCAAAAAGGTGTTGGTTGCTTCATACTTTGCTTATCTGACCAAATGTGACCTGTTTTATTCCAAAAACTGAATTTCCACACACTTTGTTAGGAATTACAGAGTTTTTAGATGTTAGAACTAAATCAAACAAAATATGGACAATTACATCCTAACTTATACTAGATCAAACAAAAGCCACAAAATGCAGTCAAAATTGATTAAAAGGAGAGTAAAATGAGATCATTCATTACACATTGATGAGACATATTTTGGCCTTATCATCTTTTTAGTTTAAATTTGCTTGGGTCTATTTTGTACTTAATTGTTTATTTATTTACTGCCATAATAACAATTAGATTTAGGAATTTATTTCCATATTTTCTTAATCAATCGTAACTCCTTTCTCCCTTGTGGAGGTATGATTGGTTTTGCATTGGGAGTTACAGAAAACTCCTATTTGTTCTTTCTTTTTTAATCTATAAGAATGAGTAGACCCTTTTCTTTTGCATGCACATTTTATGGTGGTGGAATGTTTGCTTACTATGTGGAACTTCGTCATGCTTGCCATTCGAATGCAACTCGGTTGATGTGTATGTCATCCCGCTTGATCCTTGTTATCACATTCTCTCACATGGTATCAGAGCACATTGTTGGGATTCACGTCACTCTCTTTCATTCATTTTTTACTACTCTCGATTTCGTGATCTTACTAATTTCTTATGGAAGCTTCGTAATTCATTTTCCATTTGTGCTTTACTTGTATTATTCGGGTTTATCTCAATTTTTGTGGAGTCTTTTAGTTTGTGGGTTTTTTTCAGTGCATGTGCAAGTGTTATTTGGAGTTTGTAGTTTCATGTGTTTTTCAACCAAATTTAGCTAGCTCCAGTTAAATTTGGTGGAAAATCAATTTAGAAGTATTTATGGCATAGTTTATCACATTTTTTCATTTTGAAATTTTTCTTGAAAAATCCTCCTCTTCTCCTACTCCTCTCCTGTTGTTTTACATTTTATTCCTTGCAGCATGTACTGCCTTCCCCTCCTCTTAGTGCTCTAGCTCCATCCGAGCTCCTCCCAGCTCGGCCGAGCTCCTACAGTGCTCGGCGAGCTCCCTCACCAACTCAACAAGTTGGCTTATGTCCTAACTCGTCAAGTTCCTTTGCATTGGCTCGGGTTCTCCGACTATGAGTTGGTTGTTTTGTTTATTTGAGATTGTGTTGTGTTTTTCATTGGATTACTTGCATCGGGTTGTGTTTTCCTCGATCAACATGTTGGTTTCAATTGGCTTGGTTTGTGAGTTCCTTGGGACTTGTCATGATGTGTTTCCCTCGAGCTCCTTGTTTCTCATTTGTTCGCATGAGCCGTTTGTTGTGTCGACCATGCGTTTCCTAACGTTCAACATTGCAAACCTCCTTTGCATCCCTGTCTCTTCCTCTCGCTCAAGATCTCTCGCCTTGTGTCAAGCTCGGGCTCATCTTTTCAAATTACCCATTTTTGTGCTTCACCCTGTTCCCTAGCCTTTACTTGACTCAATTGACTTGCCTATAGAGTCGTGCCTTTGCTCGATGACCTTGCCTATGTACTTATCATCTTTGTGTACTCATCCACCCTCAGTCACCCCTTCCTTAGCCAAAACCTTCTCTCGTATTTTCATTTGCTTGTGTAACCCCGCCTCCTCTATGTCATAACCACCTCATACCCAGCTCGCTCGTCGAGCCTCGAGCCTATCCCCGCCTTGCTCGTCATGCCTTACCTTTGATGCTCTACCTCGAGCCTCCCACACCTCTCCACATGGATCACCTACCATTCATCTCCTTTGAGCCTTTAACCCCGCCTTCCTCCCTTTTCAATTAAGTCCAACCTTTTGCGCTTGTTATTTAAATTAACTTTAGGTTAAGTTTTAGCCTAAGGTTTATTATTATTAGCATAAGGGCTTAATTTAATTAAAAGAAGGTGTATTAATAATTTCAATTATGTTTTAATTTATATTAGGATCTAGTTTAAATTTTTAAAGGGGCAATTAGTGTTTATCGGAGGTTACTTTAAAAGATAAGCCTAGTTTTTAAATTTTCTCTAACCCATTTTTTAATTTTTCATTTTTGAAAATTTAATCCAATTGGGTGAATATTATTCGAAACTAGGGTTCTTAGAATTTTTTCTTTGACCATTTGTGGGAGTGTGTAGATTTTTTGTGGATTGTAGGGCCCTTTAGCGAGTCGTTTTGGCATTTTTTCGGTGGTTTGTTGCGTGTCTTGGAGCCATTTTCTATATTTTGGGAGCCTTTTGACTCGTTTTGAGTCATTTTTGCATTGTACAACTCTTTTTCACTTGCGATCTAGTGATCATGTCCACCACAACCTTGCAGTAAAGATAGTCCCTTATGCAACGTGAGACACTTTTTCTCACACCGAAATTTGTTTTGTCCTCTTGTTCCTTGTTTTCTCCCTTTTGTGCTTGTTTACATGTTGTTCCTTTGCTTCCGACTAAAACTTATTGTGGCCTCCAATCTTATGCAATTTTTCACCTACTGCAAGGTGAGTGGTCAATTGTTTCACATCGCACAAACACACCTTACTGTAACCAACACACTATTTATAAAGTGTTGTAAATAAGGGGTTATCATTGTTCTTGGGTGTTGTAATTGCATGCAGATGCATTCTCGGCTGATTTTGCCATCTTGCAACCTTGTGTGTATTATTGAATCCTTATTTTCTTATATTATGGACGCACTTTCAACTGAGTTTGACATCCATTTGAGAGTGTTTGTCCTTATGAATCTTCTACACTTCTCTTTTCTTGCGGATGCATTATGGAGGATGTTCTTTCCAAACTTGAGCTTTGCAAGATTGCTTCTTAGCCTCTGCCTCTTCTTCTTGGTAGAGAGAATTATACATCATGACATGCTTGTATAGAACGTTACCTTACTCATGAAGGCCTTTATCCCTTTATGTATGGGAAAGTTCCTACACCCACTGATCCTTATCATCTTGAAGACTAGCTCAACAAGTGTGATCATGTTCTTAGTTGCTTGTTGATATACGTTTCAGGACTCTCCACAATTGCGCGACGCATATAGAGTGCCCTCAAACTATTTGTAGTATTTTTCAGCCCTTATTTGGAGCATTATTTAGTCCTTATTTAGAGACCCTTCAGATATTTTTGTTGTTGTTTCTTCTTCGATATAGTTGTTTCCTCTCTTTATTCATGTGATTATAGTTATGTTGGTGATGAACCCCATTTCGTGATGTTTAAGCCATGTTTTATCCTTATACCATTTTGATATCATAGTGCATGATGAACAATGTTAAATTCTTATATTTAATACTTTACTATGATTTTGAAGGAATTATTGTGCATATGTTTGTTATTTTTACCTTGTTAATTCTTCTTCAGAAATGGCTTAAATAGATCCATTGTGAAACATTAATTGCACTTTTGGAAGAGTATGTGTTGAGTTATCACAGGGAGCACAAGACTTAATTCATGCATGAGCACAAGACTCTATTGATGTGTTGACTCAACACTCACCTTGGCACGGGACTTGCCTCCATGTTAATAGGGAACACATAAGATCGCATTAAGATCATCCAGTCATCAAACACGATTCTCCAAAGCAGGAAATTCACACATACATGCAAATAATTCAAATTGTTGGAACCATAGTTGACAACACCATATCTAGGACATGACGCAACACCATTAACTCAACAAACATTGCGCCAACTTTGAGGATGAAGTGCTCCGAGCTAGAGATCTGTCATCACCAAAAATATCTTTAATCAATTAATGAGTTGAAGAATCTTTAGCAGTGATTGACTCCTTCAAGGGAGCATATCACAAATTTCCTCTTCAGTTGTCATGAATGATTCCAGTTCAAACAATTTAAGGACTGCCGCTTTCATTAATGTATTTCCCAAAATAGATAGCCATCACTTCAGTTAGCATTTAGTTAAGTAGACTTAGTCATTTGGAATAACTAGTTCTCTCCTAATAGAACTAGAACATCTCTTGTATAAAAGAGATCGTGTACTCAGATTTAGTGGTTTGATTATTAGTCATTTGATTCATTGTAAAAGTGCATTTTCAATTCAATAAAGATAACAAATTCAAGGGAAATTTTTGTTGTTTAAGTTCAAGTGTTAAACCTGATCGAAGGGAAGGGGCAAGGGCCACTCCTAACCAACGAAAAGGGAGTTTACATTTATTTCCTTTCTGTATTTGTGAATGCATTTACTGTTCCAACATTTATTTCATTACTTTGATGCACTTATGTTTTCATGATCAATGATTTTCCAATTATGTATTTTGTTTTAGTTTTCCTTTCAAGCATTTTATTTTGTAATCATGACCAGTTCAACAATTTCTTAGTTTTTGTTACTAAATTACGTACTGCAATATCATTCCTACTGTTCCTTTGTTTGCAAACAGTTGTGGACACCACCTGGATTGACAAAATAATGTGATTAAAGTACAAGCATCAATGACACTCATCACTTTTTTGGCACCATTATTAGGGAATTCAAGGTGTTATCAAAGGTTAAGGTGTTAGCTAGAGGTACTACTTGTTGTCTGGTAAGTTTCCATTTAGAAATATCATTTCCATAACTCTTTATTTTTACAAAAAGATTAGAAGACCTTGTAGTGACAACAAGAATCCTCTGAGTTGGAGTATGTGGAACACACACAATTAAGTTCAGTACTAATAGTTAGGGAACCATTTTTAATATGATAGGATTATATGTTTAGACCTAGAGACCATAGAGGTAGATTCGTTAGATTAAATCCTCAAAACCCCCTCAAAACCAGCCTTTGGAACAACTTTCTGAACGAGGAAGAAAGGCTGGCGAATTACATAACCCCAATGGTGCAAACAATGAGAATCCTCTAGTTGTGGGATGTTTACCTACCCTGGGTAAGTGCACAAAGATGTGGGAGAAAAAGGATGTAAAAAGGAACAACTTTTTCTTGAAATCAATGAAACTTGAACTTCATCGAATAATTTGGCATGCCTATGCTCAAAATTTGACAAAGTGATAAGAATAAGTACTGTAGATCTCAGAATCTAGTTTCTAAACTACTAATTTTTTTTGAAAATGGTTGAGATTAAGAGGGTCAAATGTGGTGCACACACAAAGTATGTCTATTTTTGTGTCAAAAAGATAAGAACCTATTGTGTGTGCACCCCCCCATTTTTTCAGTTCTATATTTTTTTTTCAAATCCCTTTGGTAGAAAGTTAGCTAAGACCATGTATGAGGTCCCATTAATTTTTCATAATTTTTGGATGAATGTATAATTTTTATTAATTTTCAAAGTGCACATATCCCAAAAATGAAATATTTGTGTGTACACCCCCATAACTTTGAGAAAAAGTCATTTTTAGTTTTTTTTTGAGTGCGTGTAGAATGGAGTTTAGAAAACCCACTTTTTTAAATTTGGATGAAAAAATCATAAATTGTGCACCAAAATGTATGCATAGGTTTTTGCAAGAAAACAAGGCACTAGTACAAGAAAATATGGATGAAAGCCTGGAACTAATTAGATTTTAAAAATAATTATATTTTCATCAAGGTAAAAGCTGAGATTGACATCATAGTAGAATTTATTTTTGAATATTATGTTTTAATGTGTGAGATCTTTGGGGTGTACACGTGAAATTTTGATTTTTTTTTTTCAAACATGATTTTAAACATGCGAAAGCTTGATCCAAACCTTTGGTTTAGTAATCCAAGGAAAATCCAAGCCTATGGATTGGGAATTTCAAACCCAAAAAAGGTAAAATGCGTGTGTGCTATAACACGCTTGCGTTAAAATGTAATCACGTTATAGCACACTCACATTTCAAAGTGTTATGGGGTATATGTGTTTGTGGCATGCTTTTATGTACAAAAATAAATGTTTAGGGCTTAGGGCTCAGGGTTTAGGGATCAAGGTTTAGGGTTTATGGTTGAGGGTTTAAGGTTTAGGGTTTTGGGTTTAGGATTTAGGGTTTATGTTTAGGGTTTATGGCTCATGGTTTAGGGTTTAGGGCTCTGGGTTTAAGGTTTATGATTTAGGGTTTAGGGTTTAAGGTTAAGGGTTTAGGGTTTAAGGGTTAGGGTTTAGGGCTCAGGGTTTAATGATACCTTTCCAGGTGCAACTCCCCTCTTGAGGATCATATTCATATTCAATGTATCACCGTCGAAGAGGGAAGCTCCCTGTCAAATTGGTTATTCAATATGACGTGGAAGATGAGTAAAACAAATGAAAGCTGGAGAATTAGATTTCATTGGTAATTAGTACTAAGTATTAACAAGACTAATATGGCTTCCGACTACTCGACTAGGAGGCCATGACAATATTAGGACCATATTTCCTAGTCTCATGCCTAGAACCATCATTGAGTCTGCTTGTGCAAAATAAACATAACGATAGGGGTATGGATAAGAACACAAAGGAGTCATCAATCCACGAGTAAATATTACTTGTTTAGTTTTGAATGGGAGTCAATCGACCTATGGCCTATTGACATTCCATTCATTGATAATTCCTTCTATGATAAACCCATGAATGCTTTCAAAAGTTCCTTCAAAAAGATAGGGGTAGTCATCAAGCCTAATGAAGGTTGTGATGTGATGTGTCAAAATATATATTCACAAGAACCTCTTCTTCCTTGAAAGTTCCTGGTTTGTCTTAGTAATGATGTCTCCTTGTATCCAAGGATCAAGGAATACTGAGGTCTATGACAGATTGGAAATTCGGGAATCATCAAGTGTCTGAATTAGAATGTCGTTGCATCTAGAGAAACATTCTCAAACATTGGAGTAATGCATTTTGGAAAATAAAATCGAACCTCATAAATCCTCTCAAATTTATAGTCTAGGTCATGTAGTGGGTATCAAAAAAAAAAGAAAACAAATTTGACTAGAATTACTTACGAAATGCATTCCTTTGCTTCGAGCTTATCTTTATAAATGTAATCCAGCTTTTCCAAGTTCTCCATATTTGCCAAATTTGGGGCAAATTGAAATTCTGGACCTCTGAATGCGTGAAGAAAATGACGAGTTCATTTCCTTCAAAAACCCTTAACCTAGATCCCTAAACCCTAAACCCTAAACCCTGAACCCTAAATCTAAACCCTAAACCCTAAACCCTAAACACTAAAACTAAACCCTAATTACCAAACTTTGAGCCCTAAACCCTAAACCCGAACCATGAACCTTGAGACCTATACCCTAAACACTCAACCTTAAGCCCTAATCCCTAAACCTTAAACCCTAAACCTTGAACCCTAAACCCTAAACCCTAAATTTTAAACCTTGAACACTAAAAATACTTGTTGGAAAGACTTCTAAAAAAGTATACTAATGAGAATGATTGAAATTGGTACAAAAATTTTGAAGGAGGGAAATTTCAAATATCCAAGAAAAATTTGGTACAACCCTTTTCTAAGCAACCCCTTCCATGCAGAAGCTTGCACAAAGAAATTTTACCCAATAGAGCTATCTTATTTTTCACATTCGCATGGGAACTATTTCACTCATTGTAATGTTCTATGTCTTACCCATTCTTATTAGTATTGACAAAGAGTATTCAACTGAAAAGGGTTCATCTGCTTCATAGGCATAACATTCAAAGAGAGTCATCACAATTTGATGCCTTTCATCTACTGATATTTTGAAGGAGGGAAATGCTAGATATCCAAGATTAATTTGGTACAAAGAAATGTTACCCAATACAACTATCTCCTTTTTTCTATAGCTTGTGAAATATTTGGAGCTCCAAGAGTGTTATAAATAGCACAATTATATGCAGAAGATCAAGAAACATTCAATAGTGCAAGTATATGTGGGGAGAAACATGTTTGGAAGAGATGTGTAATATATAAGGTTTGTCGATCCTTATAGTGCAGAAGATCAAGAGCAGTTTTCACTTTGTAATCACTACTATAGACTGAAGATCAAGTGCGAAGATCAATACCATTAGAGTGTTTGTTCCCTAAACACTGAACCCTAAATCCTAAACCCTAACCCCTGAGCCCTAAACCCTAAATCATGGACCCTAAACCTTGAACCCTAAAACCTAAACCTTAAACCCTAGGCTCTAAACCCTAAACTATAAACCCTAAACCCTAAACATTAATCCCTTAACCCTAAACCCTAAACCTAAACCTTAAACCCTAGGCTCTAAACCCTAAACCGTAAACCATAAACCCTAATTATTGAGCCCTTAACCCTAAACCATGAACACTAAACACTAAACACTAAACCCTAAACCCTAAACACTAAAACCTAAACCCTAAACCATGAACATTGATCCCTAAGTTCCCTAAACCATAAACCTTAAACCCTAAACCCTAAACCCTAAACCCTAAACACTCAACCCTTAACCGTGCAACATTACCAACAAAGGAGTTTGTATTAGTATTATGGTTGGATGAGGGTCAAATCTCAAGGATCATATTCATATTTGTGTATTGCCATCGAAGAGGGCAACTCCCCTGTTAAATCGGTTATTTAATATGACATGGAAGATGAGAAAAGCAAATGAAATATGGAGAATTATATTTCATGGGTAATTAGTACTAAGTATCAACAAGACTAATATGGCTTCTGACTACTCGACTAGGAGGGCATGAAAATGTTAGGACCATATTTCCTAGTCTCGTGCCTAGAACCATCATTGAGTCTTCTTGTACAAAATAAGCATAACAACATGGGAATGACTAAGAACACACAGGGGTTATCAATCACCTAGTAAATATTTTTGTTTTTGAATGGGAGTTAGCTGGCCTATGGCTTAGTGACCTTCTATTCATTGATAATTCCTTCTATGATAAACCCATGGATGCTTTCAAAAGCACCTTCAAAAAGATAGGGGTAGTCATCAATCCTAGTGAAGGGAGTGATGTGATTTCCAAACAACTTGAAATGCAAACAGATTTAGAGGTCATAACACAAATTTACAAATATCTCTATCATTATAAATGGAAGCCAAGTAATGATGTCTCCATGTATCTAAATATTGAGGACTACTGGGGTCTATGGTAGGATTGGACATTCAGGAATCATTGAGTGTCTGAATCAAAATGTCGTTGCATTTGGAGAAACATTATCAAACATTGGATTAATGCATCTTGGAAAATAAAATTGAACCTCAGAAATCCTCTCAAATTTCCAGTCTAGGTCTTGGTCTAGGTCGTGTTCCTAGTCATGTTTCTATTTCGAGTTCTGTTGTTTGTGGTCATCAAATATGGAAGTTTTAGGAAAGGAATCCACACTTGAATAATTATTCCCATTTAGATTGTTGGAAATGCTAATGGTAGTGGTAGTGCTATGGAATTCGGTTGGTGGAAGGTGGGGTTGTGCCCTTGTTGGTTTTTTTCTCATGGTGTCATTGGTAGCCTTTCTAGTATTATCGAGAGAACTCCCCATGCTTGTGTGATAAGTTTAAAATCTCCCTCGGCTCTTGGGAACTTGTTTTTATCAGGATGCAATAACAAGGCTATTTTTAGCGGTATTAACAGAAAAAAGAAAATAATTTTGATTGGAATTACTTACGAAATGCATTCCTTCACTTCAAGCTTATCTTTATAAATGTAATTCGGCTTTCCAAGTTCTCCATATTTGCCAAATTTGGGTCGAATTGACATTCTGGACCTCTAAAAGCGTGAAGAAAATGACGAGTTCATTTCCCCAACCTTTCTTGAAGTGAATTTAAACAAAATGAAATTTGGAATTTGGAGGTGGCACGTGGTAGACACTAATTTTCCTACCACATATTTACTTATTGATGATTAATTGTTATTAGTTGGATTTATTTTCCATTATTATGATAAGTGGGTTTTTGAGATTACCAAATCACTGTCAAGTTTATTCATGAGAATACAATTATTATTGTGGCATGGTTGATGCAACTCCTTAAAGCCTCCCATAATTACGAATACCTCTCCTACGAAACCCCATACAAGTGGATATATGTTAACCAAACTTGTCATACCTCCTTGAGATTGAGAAGGGTGTTTAGGGATGCTTTTAGCTTGCTTGAAGAGTTTGCAGTGTAGAAAAACCAAGAAGTGACCAATGAACCTTGCTCTTGTACAATGTAAGGGACATTTTGGTAAAGGTAAGTGAGAGGAATATTTGGAGGAATGTTGAGCAAATAGATGAGTGAAATAGGTGGTTTAGTTATTTGAGAACATGATGGAATCCTAAAACTCCTACAAATATCAATAACCAATCAATAACACATCTAAAACTCCTACAAATATCAATAACCAATCCAAAAGGCCCCAAAACCTAAACAACGCCTATATTCTTTCACAAAATAGATATCGATTGTATAATTTAAACCCTAAAATCTTGAAGGCTGAATGTTGAAATCCTGAAAAATACCTATGTACTGACCATATTAGAATATGAAAAAACTATCTTCTAAACCGTGATAGATGGAGTTGTGAGACTAGTTCCATAAGGTGCAAAGTGACCCTAACATCTTATATTTACTAAAATAAATTTAAAGTATAAGAAATAATAAAATATAAATAATAATAAAAGAAAAACTTATACTTAAACATTTATTTTTGTACATAGAAGCATGCCTCAACCACATATACCACATAGCACACAGAACGCGAGCACATTATAACGTGCTCGTGTTTTAGGCTTGGTAACAACCAAACCTAATAATTTAGAACACACTCGTGCTTTAACCAAATGTGCTCGCGTTTTTATTAAAATTGAATTTGTGTCTACTTTTTGGCCCCCATCTTTGTGCATAGGCCCCTATTGAATTGGATCCTAATGAAGATGCTCCAATGAAAAATATATCCCCATCAATTCTACCAAATTTATGGGGATTAGTTTTAGAGGACCCTGACCAATTCCTTTTTGAGTTTAAGGTTTTATGCCAAACATATGACTACACTTCTGATAACCAAAATCTTAAACTCTTTCCCTCTACTCTAAAAGATGCAGCTATGAGGTGGTTTATGGGTTTAAGCCCAAATTCCATTCACTGGCGGGAAGAAATGGAACAGCCTTCCTAGGCAAGTATCATGATTCTTTGTAGAGTGAGGGATAGGAAAGAAGAGCTCTTTCGAATTCAACAAAAAGAAGATGAAAGTGTATAAGATTACCTGGATCAATTCCTTTCCTTCACATAAGGTGTGGTAATCGGCTCGGATATTAACCTACTTAAAAATTTATTTCGTAGACACCTATAATTTGGATCGAGAAATTTAAATACTTAAATTGAGCTAATTATCCCCTTCCCTACAAGTTGATGACATATCGTCAATAACGCACCATTTCTCTTCTATCATCATTAATTAATTACGTTACGTTAATTAATTAACTCATATATCACTCAAAAATGTCGATTAATGACCTTCCGTTAATTAGTATCCCTTTCTATCTAGATTAATTAATTATTCTTAATTAATTAACTCTCTTTCTCGTTTAATCAATAAGTTGTCATTTATTTGATTGAAATCCTCTTATAACCTTGATCATACTAATTTTCCTCTAATAAGATTATATAAGCTTACACCTACCTATTAACTGATCACCCTTGATTAATTAAGACATCCCCTTCAATTCCCATGAGTCACTAATCACTTATTAATCTCTTCTAAATCAAGATTAATTTATCTAAAACAACCTTATCGATAACTAGCCTAGCTTTTCTATTATCCCACATATAATAGGATGCAAAGCTTCTTCAAACCAAAGGGTTATATAAAGAACCCTCCTCATACCTTTCTTCTTACACCTTTGCATGCATATAGCATAAACTATAGGCATTTTCATCTTTGAGCATCTTCCATTAGTGTTGAGCTAGGTATTTTCATCTTGCATTCATCCATCCAAGCTTTTGAGTCATATGGGGATAATCAAGAAGGTCTTGTAGCCATGTCTTGATTGAGACTCCATTCTCAAACTCTTGGGATCAAACAAACAATCATATTTTGATTGCTAAGGATCTACATAGGTCCATCTCTAGTTTAGCTTTCAAAGAGTAGAGGATAAATGTTTAACATGTTAGTTTGATTTCCTTCAAATTTCTAATGCATATTGTTGATATTTAGTCTCTTTAAGCTCTTAGCATGATGATCTAGGTATAGTTAGCTTTGTTTTGGAACTATTAGGTGTTAGTTTCAATTCTCTTAGCTTAGCTAAATAATACATGGATACAATTTCTTAAAGGGTTGGATGAAGACACACAAGAAGCATTCAATTTAATGGGAAAGGGAGACATGAACAAGTTAGAGTTCACAAACATTATCGACCTCTGTAGGAATTACTCTCGAACTCGCCCCAATCTTAGAAGACAAAAAGGTAAAATGGCCAATGGGGACCTATCCAAATTGAGGGAAGAAATTGCAAATTTGAGAACAGACCTCCTGGTTCAACTCAATACAACTATGGATAGAGAAAAGGCTAGGAATATAGAGCCTTTGTTCATTTACTGCCCAAGATGTAGAGCTAAACATGGACTTAAGGACTGTCCTTTGGATAAGACAAAAATTTGTCTTCTCTGTGAACTCAAACATGCCACAGATCAATGTGGACTACTTCCCTTGCTAAATAATCACCTAAAACAAAGCAACCAAGAGGAATATGAGCTAAACTATATGGCTCAGAGGTAAGGAGGACAATTTCAGACCAATCAAAATCAGCCCTACATCCCAAAATCACAATGGAATCCAAATCAATGGAATGCACCATGGCCATATCCTCCACCTTGGGTTCAACAAGCCCCACAAGAATGGAGCCCATAATGGAATGCCCCACCAAATTATTATCAACAACCTTGGGCTCCACATCCAAACATTCCACCATATCAACAACAATACCAATAATAGTGGAATGCACCTCAAGAAACTGGGTAACAATACTATAATCAAAGAAGACCTCAAGGCCAACAAGCTATTGACTGGACCCACCAATGCTACCCAATCTGATCAACCTGCCCAACCACAAATACCTGCACAAATTGTGGCCAATCCCAAAAATGTGAGGTAAGGAAATCCAATGTATATTGTGGAATCTGATAGAAATCCCACAGTAAACTCGGTGGATTGCAAGAATATTTTTTTGCGTTCAGGGAAGGTTGCCTCAAAACCTTCCTCTCCTGTGATAGAAGAAATTCTTGAAGAAATAGAAAAACTAGAAGAAACGCAACCTAGTCCTATGAAGAAACTCCTCAACCAAACAAATACATTCCTTTTCCATCTAGGATTTTTGAGAAACTAGATATTATAGTCCCTGATAAATTAGAGTCAGAATTGATATAAAGATTGAGGAAGTTGAGTATTGGCATTCCCCTATTGTAAGCTCTTAAGGAAATCCTTGAGTTAAACAAAACAATTAAAGAGCTATGTTTCAAGGCTCCAGGAAGAAGGAATAACCAACCTAAAACCATCCATGTTGATGGAAAGCTAGCTAGTATTTTGGAAGGGAATATTCCCCCTCCTAAATACGGAGATCCTGGAAGTCCTCTTGTAATAGTTTGCATAAGAGAGGTCCATATTCCTAACGTTCTGATTGATCTAGGAGCTGCCATCAATGTTATGACAACAAATACTATATCCACTTTAGCACTTCCTGAACCACAATCCACATCTATAGTTTTACAGATGGCATACTAGACTGTAAACGAACCTAAGGGAATAATAAAAGACATTACCATTACCATTGAATCTTGGGACTATGTGGTAGACTTCATGATCATCATAGTACACCCTTGGTTAGCACCATAGGGAATATGGTGATCACTAATGGGCAAGATTCAAAGAAATTGTCATTATACCCTATTGCTAAACCATTTGCCACAGATAACAAACAAGGGTCTAAAGATGATTCTGACGATTCAAATGATATCATCTCCTCTCTTTGCATGGTCGTAATTCAAGAGCACTCAGATCAAATTCAATGTGATTACCATGAACCTGGTGCTAGACATAGTTTGAGTCCTACGCTAAATTCAATTCGAGTCATGCGCTACAGTTGACAGAAATAGGACATGATTTCATGGATGGAGATAACAAGCCCATTATCTGTCCTTTTGCAAAACATATAGATTTGATGGAATCGATTTCTAAAATATAACTTTTGTTCACAGGTTATTACCACACATGTGTCCATTAAATGCACTATTAAGAGAATACCATATTGTAGATTCGATTCACCTTGATACCAAACCATTACTGCTCTTCTGGCAAAAATTGACAATTAATAGCTGATGATCGATCAAGAAGAGAATACCTTGTTCAAAATCCTCTACTCTCATACCCAAGCTTTTTCTTGGGAGTATAGTGACATGAAGGGGATTCACCCTGGTATTTGTACACACCACATCTATACGACTGATTCCAGACCACTCGACAACCTCAAAGTAGAATAAACCTTGCTCTAAGAGATATTGTGAAAACTAGAGAGTGAGAAACTTTTAAATGTAGGATTTATCCATCCAATCTCAGATAGTCAATGGGTTTCTCCTTTGGTTATAATGCCTAAAAATAATGGGAAATGGAGAGTTTGTGTGGACTATAGGGAATTAATCAAAGCCACTCATCGGAATTACTTTCCATTACCTTTTATTGATCAGGGTTTAGAAAATCTCTCTGGTAAGAGGTACTTTTCATTCCTTGATGAATTTAGTGGATGCAAACTGATATGAGCTTGCCCTCGAAGATCAAGATAAAACAAATTTCCCCGTCCTCGGGGGACATTTGCTTATAGAGTGCTACTCTTGTTTGGGTTATGTAATGCCCCCACTAATTTTCAAAGATCCATGATGGTAATATTTTTGATCTCACCCATGATTGCATAGAAATTTACATAAATGATTTCACGGTTTATGGAGCAACATTCCAAGAGGTGTTCAACAATCTGGATAAAGTCCTTGCTCGATGTGAAAAGCATTAGTTATCTTTGAATCATGAGAAATGATTATTCATGATGGAATAAGGTATAGTGTTGGGCCATCATGTCTCAATAGAGGGAATTAAAGTTGACCCAAAAAAGTCAATATCATTGTAAAATTACCATCACCTACAAACCAAACTGAAGTAAGAAACTTTCTTGGTCATGTTGGTTACTATCAAAGGTTCATTTCAAATTTTAGTAAAATTTATTCTCCATTATTTTCTCTTCTAAGGATTTTGAATTTCAATGGACAAAAGCATGTCAACAAGATTTTGATGCAATCAAATACAAATTGATAAGCACACCAGTGTTGAGAGGTCCTAATTAGAAGCTACCCTTCCATATTCAAATGATGCCTCAAATGAAGCAGTAGGTGTTGTCTTGGGACAACAAGAGGAAGGAGAACCTATGCACGCCATTTACTACATTAGCAAAAATATTTCCCCTATTGAAAGGAACTACACAACAACTGAGAAAGAATTTCTGGCAGTAGTTTATGCAATCAACAAGTTTAGACATTATATTATAGGATATGAAGTGATTGTTCATACTTTGAACACTTTGCTATCAAATATATAATGAATAAACCTTTAGTGCATGGCAGGATTGTAAGGTGGTTGTTGTTACTATAGGAGTTTAACATTAAAATCATTGACAAACCAGGGAAATAAAATGTGGTAGCTGATTTTCTTTCCAGACTTACCACTTCAGAAGAAGAAGAGCAGTCAATGATGACTTTCCAGATGAGCATTTGTTTGCACTTTCCACTATCTCTCCTTGGTATGCAGATATGGCTAATTACTTAGCTACAGGGAAGTTTCCAAACTTTTTCACACTCAAGCAAAGAAAGAAATTAATTAAACAAAGTGTAATGTATACTTGGTTAAATGGAATTCTTTTCAAATGTGGGCTTGATCATGTCTTACACAGGTGTGTAGCTAAAAATGAAGTGTTTGATATACTTAGAGCATGCCATGATGAACCATCGAAAGGGTGTTGGGTTTTCAAATGAAACTTTAACAAACCACAGTCAGGGGACAACAAGTACCTCCTTTGTAATGGGAGAGGTTCCCTTATTGAAAGCAAACAACAAAACTTATGTATAAATATACAACTTTCAACATGTGTATTCCTAATACTTTGAAACGTTTATGCCCAAATATCATCAATACGAAAGAATAGAAGAATTAAGGAGATGAGGGAGGAAGAACATAATAATAACTTCAGGAAATATAGATAGCAAAGTATAACCTTCTAAGTATTGAGCTAGGGAGATGTAGAATAGAATCATTCACTTTCAAAATAGATATAATTTCATGGACACAAAGTTCCAGAAATCATAGAAATAAGAACAAAAAGTTTCTTAGCATGCAAAGATGGATGATTCACAAATTTTTAGACAAGGAAAGAAGGAGTAACAAAGGAAGAAAAGGGAAAACTTCTATATTGATTACTTCGAATCTATTACATCTACAAAGTACCAGGATCCAACCCTAACCATGGCATGGAGAAGCCATTAAATAGCTTACAAGAATGGTTACATTCGGTTACAAAAATGTTGGAATTGATTCAAGAAACTGATGTCTGAACTTCTCTAATGCCTCAACCATTTCCATACCTGGCGGAAAAACTAGATGCATTGAATTACAATCGTTCATCCTGCCTTTGCAAACTTTAAATTTGAGCCATCCACGTGGGAGATATTTAAACTAAGGCGGGCTTGGGGACGCCTTTTGTATTTTGTGCCTTTTAGAGAAATGGCACTTTGGAACATTTTGGCCCGCCCACCCGCTTTTGATATGGGCTTGACACATGGCTTTACTTGAGTGGTGACAGAGCCGTGGGTCACTTTTATACTTTTACCTCTTTTCAATGTGGGCTCAAAAACTCAAATTGCTCTCGCTGACCACTTTAACTTTTCAATGGTATCGAAAAAAAAAAAAAAAAAAAAAAGGGCCCGCCTCCCTACTAACGCTTGAAACATGGCCACGTGTCCCTTTGTGGGCAGGCCAAGTATTTTTTGTGTTTTTGACTAAGTCCCTTTCATTTGACGGGGCCATATGTCTGACCCTGGACACGTGGAGGGTTGGCGCAAGTTTGGGACCTGCCTCCGATTTTGCCTTTTGAAGTTGCATTGAGCTAACACGTGGAGGCTTCCGCAAACTCTTCCATACTCATTTGATTCAACAATCACTCTGCCCCTTCTTTGACTCGACCACATGGTGAATCGGTGCTCATTTGAGTTTCCACTTTGGATTCACCTCTTGAAATTACATCGAGCTAACACGTGGCTCCTTTCACTATCTTGAACTCTTCAACAACCAACTCTGTCTCTCCTTTGACTCTAACCATGTGGTGAACTGGTGCTCATTTAGAGATTGGCCCTTTGGTCTCACTTCTAAAGTTGCACCATTGAGGCATGTGGAGGCTTCCGCCGACCCTCTTTGTACTTAGCCGATTCAATGGCTACTCTGCCCCTTCTTTGACTTTGACCATGTGGTGAGCCTGTGCACATTTGGAGACCTGCTCTTGATTCCTCCTTTGAAGTTGTCACTGTTGAGACATGTGGAGACTTGTCGGTTCTTCATACTTAGCTGATTTGGGCCTGCCACCCACTTGACTTTTGTTGAACCCTAGACACATGGAGAGATGGCACTCATTTGAGTTTATGCTTTGGATTCGACCCCTAAAAGGGTGTTGAGCTGATGCATGGATGCTTTTTCCATTCTTGGACTCTCCTTTAACTCTGACCACATGGTGAGTTGGCACTCATTTTAAGATTGGCCCTTTGGTATCACTTTCAAACCGTGCCATTGAGGCACGTGGAGGCTTCGCTGACCATCTCATACTTAGTCGATTAAGCGACCAACTTTGTCCCATTTTGGACCTAGGACACATGAAAATCCTATGCTTGTTTGAGGACTGTCCCTTGGGCCCTGACCTTAGAGTTATGTTGTTTGGATGCATGGAGGATTCCGCTATCACTTGAAACATGGTCATGTCACATCCAATTTGAGATGTCCATGTACTACCCATGGATGTTGGGGAAAAAATTGATAAGGAAGATATGCCTGTCATTCCCAACTATGGAAGAATAAAAAGAAAGGGAAAAACTCCACCTTTATGCTTGAATTTCAAATTGTTCTCCATAGAATAGAAAACTGTAAACAATACTAGGCTCAATGCGATCCATTACTCCAAGGTATTGACTCAAAATTTTCAAAACTTGACTTCAAAAAGAGGGTAATTTTGAGGCGACAACATCTAGCTCTTCCCAGGGATGACTTAACGAGAGGAATGAGGAAAGATCAAGGACCATAGAAAAACTCGGGAAAGCGAGATCATTGCCTTATCCATTGAGAAAATAGAGTCAAAGGTAAAACCAATATAGAAGACAAAACACACGAAAGGAAAATAAAACAAAAAGAAAGATAGAAACAAAACACAAAGGAATGAAAGAAAACCAAATCCCTGTACACAATATATAGAAGGACTACCTAATCACCTAGGAATTGAACAACTTCAGATACTAGCCACTATAAGGAAGTGGGAGAGGAGAACCATCCATATAACCAAATAGAACGAATTTTCTCCAGCAAAGTGCCCGATTTTAAAAGGACCAATCTAAAGGGAATCAAACTTACCATGGCTTCCTCGAGGTTTATGCCTTTTTCCCACAATGAACAATGTCTCCCACTTGAAAATATTTGGGTCTAGATTTCTTGTCAAACAAAGCTTTCACCCTCAATTGATGAGCTAATATCCTATCAAAACTTGCAACCTGTCTTCATCCAGATTTTGGAGATACATGATCCTCTTGTCCAAGGAACTGGTAAAACTTGAATCTTCAATAGCCTTCATTAAGTGCAAGGCTAGTAATTCCACTATTACTAGCAATTGAGCTTCAACACCATACACCACTTGAAATGGAGACATTCTAATTGCTCTTTTGGGTGTAATTCTATCTACCCAGAGAGCATCATAGAGTTTCTTGTGCCAATTCCTCTAAGAGTCATTGACAAGCTTCCAAATGATGGTTACCAGATTCTTATTTGTTGATTCTGCTTGTCCATTCCCTTGGGGGTAGTAGTCTAAAGAATGAGCAAGGGAAATTCCATAACCATAGCATAAATCCATCATCTCCGAAGAAGAAAAATTCAAAGCATTATCAATCACAATCTTGTTTGGTACCCCAAACCTTATCAATATGTTCTCCTTAATGAAATTACACACCACCTTAGAAGTAGTGCTTTTGACTAGAATGGCCTCTACCCACTTTGTGAAGTAGTCTGTAGCAGTTAGCACGTGAGTATGCCCGCATTGGAAGGTGGGTTAAGATTCCCAATGAAATCCAATCCCCACTGCTGAAAAGGCTCATCGATCACTACTAGCTTTAGTGGAAAAGCAGCCAACTTAGGTCTCCCAACAAAAGTCTGACAAGCTTCACACTTGCCTACCCATTTGGATGCATCTCTGAACAATGTAGGCCAATAGTACCCAACACGAAGGATTTTATGGGCAGTGACAATAGAAGAGAAATGGCCTCCACAAGCCTGATCATGAAAAGTTGAGAACAACTTCTTTTGTTGCTCTTTGTCCACACACTTCAAGAATCTTCCATCTATGCCTTGCTTGAACAAAGCATTCTCCCATAATACATACATGTGAGACCTTAGCTTAATAGTCCTCTTCTCCTTGGCACTCAAGCGGGATGAAAACTCTCCATAAGTAAGAAAATGTGCAATATCAACATACCATTCATCTGTTGAACTGAGGAAGAGGACAACAGGAACATCAATTGCTTCTTTGGACAACGTTGCATCAACTCCTTCAACAATAAGCTCACACAAGCCTTTACCCTAGACTAGCTTAGTTGGCTTGATATCAAGGTCATATTTTTGAACTTTTGCTACCCAATTGCCTCTTTTAGTTCCAAACTCCTGCTGTGTAAGAATGGACTTGATGGTTGTATCAGGAACAAGCACAACAGAGTGAGAATTAAGAATATAAAAACAAAACTACTTGTGACTTTGACCCTTTGCAAAAGTATGTTTCTCCATCATAGTATATTTCAATTCACGAGCTTTGAGTAACATAGCTTATAAATGCAATTGGAAGTTCATGATCTTCATAATTCTTCTAAGTTAGCACAACAACCAAGGTATTCTCTGTAGCATAGCAATAAATGGTAAAATCCTTGCTGAAATCAGGACATGCTAAAATGGGAGTTTTAGCAATGGCTTTCTTGATACCTTCAAATGCTTCCTTACCGTCAGAATTCCAACCAAAGTTTTTCTTTCCTTTCATCATGTGAGCAATGCTCATAGTCAGTTTTGCAAAATTGGGAATGAATCTCCTTAGGAAGTTTATCTTACCAAAGAAAGAGTGAACCCACTTTTTGCTTGTGGGAAGAGGAATCTGCTGAATTGATTGAACTCTTTTTGGATATATCTTGATTCCTTCTTTGGAGACAATATGCCCCAACAACTTGCCTTCAGTGACACAAAAGAAAGACTTCTTTGAATTGAGAGAAATTCCACGTTCTCTACATTTCTGGAGGACTGATTAAAGATGTTAAAAATGATCCGTCCTTGTTTTAGAGAAAACAATCAAATCATCAAGGTACACAACCACACACTTTCCCTTCAAACTACCAAAATCTAAGTCCATTGCCCTCTAAAAGGTGGCACCAGCATTGATAAGACCAAAAGGCATTCTCTTGTAAGCAAAGGTGCCCCAAGGAGTAGTGAAAGCAATTTTGTGTTGATTCTGGGGTACTGACCTCCACTTGATTATATCCAAAGAATCCATCAAGCATAGACAACATCTCAGAGCCTGTGATAGCTTGCAAAACCTGATCCATCATGGGGAGAGGATAATTGTCTTTCAGAGAGGCCTGATTCAAATTCTTGAAATCCACACAGATGTGAATCTCACCATTCTTCTTCCTGATAGGCACAATGTTGGCAATCCATGTTGAATGATGTATAGGGAAGATGATTTTTTCCTTTAGCAACTTCTAGATCTCTTGAAAAATAGTGCCAACAACCTTGGGATTGTATTGCCTTTGTTTCTGCTTGAACAGTTTGATCCTAGGTTTCAGAGGGATAAAGTGTTGCATCTCCTTTGGCTGGAAAGCCTTGAGATCATCATACAAATAGGCAAGAACATTAGCATACCTTTTTTAGTAGATTTATTGCCTTCTTCTTCTCCTCTTGAGTGCAGAATTTCCCAATGTTCACCATCTTGGGTTCATCAAGACTCCCAATATTAATCTTTTCACATTCAAGCAAACTGCCGAGCTCCTTGAGAAACTTTAGACTTAATGTACCTATCATGCTTATCAAACAGATCTTCCAAACTCACCAGCCCTTTAGGAATTTTGTTACCTTTCAATTTGATGCAGCCATCGTGATCCATCTCTTCCTTGATATCTCCATAATTAGAGGATACACACTCTTTAGGAAATGTCTCACTTCCTTCAAAATACGAGATGGTAAAAATTATCCTTAAGCTCTAAGAAAGAGAGAAAATGCCGAGCATTGTTGAAAACACCGATTATTTTCATTATCCGGTACATCGGGTTTATGAATCATCTCAATGGTGAATTTCTCTTGAGAGAAATTTGGGTGAGGAATCAGCAAAGATCCTAAGACAACTAGAGAATTAGCTCTAGTGTTCCTTTCTCTTGGCACAAATTCAATGGAGAAAGCATCAAGAAACTCAATGGAATCCCATACAAGATTTCTATAATGTTTCAATCACTGTTCTTTGCTTGAAAAATATCTCTGATCTATTTCACAATCAGCTCTACATCACCATGAGCACAAATATTCTTCACTCTCATTTCTTTTTCCATGTTCAATCCAAGTATAAGTGCCTCATATTCAGCTGTATTGTTTATATTTTCAAACAAAGCTTGAAAGAAAAAGGATGAATGTTACCTTAGAGAGGTCAACACCTCTCCAGCTGCCTCCAAAACTAGTTCAAGAGCAGCTTCCATCAAACTCCGCAGTCCAAATGCCATTGGGGTATAGAACCACTCCCTTAGGAATTTTTCCTCGTCTTGTGACATGATCATGTAGTTACCATGCCCTATATCTGCATAGAGTATCTGTGCTTTTAGATCATCAGTCTTTTGTACAATATACTCAGTTTGTTTCTCAGGTAGAATCTTCTTCATTTTTCCATTAACAGGGATGAAAGCGTGAAACCAATCCATTTAAATTTCACCTCCTACCTCCTTACAGAAATTTCTACTCAACAACATCCCATATGAGGGAGGAATATCAGCTACCAAAATGGTGGCTAAGACCCTCTTCTCTAGAAAAGAAGCAAAAGCTACTTGTGCATCTTTAATTCTTCCAACCAAAGGCACTTTTTGCTCTCCATGGAATAGCAAGAACTAAAGGCAAGTATTAGAGTCAAGCCCAAAGCATGAGCTAATTTTACAAGCATTACATTGTCTGATGCTCCTGAGTCTATAACACAATTACTGAGTTTATGGCCAACTATGAGAAGAGTCACATAGAATGGTTCAATTTTCTCATTAGGGAAGTGACTGCAACCACAAGGCTTGATTGAGGTGAGGAAGAGGGAGTGGGAAAAATACCTTTAGAAGTACTAGATGAGGCTTTGGATTTGGAATTGACAAAGTTTACCATTTTAGCAAAAGCTTTTGGATGTGTTTGGTAAAACTCTGCCTCTGAAATTTGGATTTTGGTCCTTTTGAGGTGATCAATGATATCAAAAGACCCAGAGGTAGATGGGGCATCATTGCTAGGAACTTGAGAGACTTTTGATTTATCAATTTTAGGATTTGAAGGACAAGAAGCTTTGGAAACAAAAGCGTAAGAAGGGGAATTAACATTACTCACCTTTTGTGTGGAGGCAGTGGGAATAAGAGCTCCTCTTCTTGCAATCACTAGAATAGTTGTAGGAAACTCCTTAGACTTCTTAGCAGGCTGCACCACTTTTTCTTTCTTGTTTGTTTTCTCCCGAGTCATGACAACATATGACTCACTATTCATATCTGCCACTCTTTCATCATATTCATCTTCATCATCCATACCTTCAGTGGTGAGGAAATGAACTTGAGACCCACCAAGCTCTTCTAGTTCTTCATCAACCTCTTCTTCTGGTTCTTCATAGAGTTCATTACACTCCTCATCATCAGGTTCTTCAACTTCACAAGTTACATTGACTGGAACCTTGATGGGTGGGCCTTCAATAGCCAATTTGGTTTGAGAGCAAGTAGACGGTTCTTGGGCTGAATTTTTTTCTTGGAACATCTTGGTAAGGAGTATGTTGAGCCAATTGTTTCTTGAGAGAAATGAGATCATTTGCAAGCTTTTGTACTAACTGATCAGAATTGGCTCCAGGGGAAGAGGAAGAAGAAGAAGCTTTAGATTTGGAGGATTCTCTTTTCATTTTACTAGACATGATTAAATCATCCTCAACACTGATAGCCAAACACTGATCAACATCCGAGTTGCAAGGTTAGCTCTCCTTAGTGCATAACTCACTTTAGGTAATTGGGCATTGAGGAAGAAGCACTTTTGGATTTGATCCACTAGACGAGTGTTCTGTGGAATTTTATTAATTAGCTTGTTGAATTTAGCCACAAAATCCCTCATGGGCTCAAATGGTTCTTTCTTTCAATATAAGAAATTTGTGTTAAAACAGCATGGACATCTTCAACAGGTTTGTAATGCTGCTCAAAGTGAGTTGTCATGGTATTCCAATTAGTGATCGTCTCAACAGGAAGATGATAAAACCAATCAACAACATTTTCCTGCAATGTCTCCACAAAAGCTTCACAGAGACATCTTCATGTTCAACCCCAAGAATCCCACATGCAACAATGAAGGCTGTAATGAGTTCATCTGGATGAACTTTCCCATCACCCCGTAACTTGGGAAAACTTTTCCTGTTACCCCTAGGTAACTCATTGCTACGCCCTTAATCTTATATCTTATATTGGATGTACATAGTGACTTGTGGCTATCGTAAATTCTTATCATTATGTATCTCTTTCATATATGTTATATTTTCATTAGTGGGTTGGCCTCGTATTGGCCATAGCATAGGAATAGTATATATAGAGGTTAGTAGGTAGTATTTTATGATCATTGGAGCATTTGAGTATTATTGTATGGTTTAGAGGTTGCCCCCTCGAAGTGGCGAAGCTAATCTAATTGCATATTGAGATCATTATTCTGGAATATTGTGTTATTTTGTGTTATATTTCTGCTCATGATCTGAATTATACAAGTAATTTCATTACAAGTGGTATCAGAGCTTGAACTCGGCCAACACTGTGTCAAACCCTAATTTTGAAGGTTCATCCATATCTCAACATCGGTAGCTAATTTTTCTGCAAATTTTTTTTTGGTGTGGTGAAATCAATCAAGTAAGCTTCCCTCAAAATTTTAATAAGTTTTGACTTGGTTTGAAAAAGTTATAGCGGTTTTATGTTTTTGCATAATTTGGCTACATAGGGTGTAATTTGTGGAATTTTCAAAGTTAGTTACATTTTTAGAAAGAAGATTAAAAATTAAAAAATTTTCTGAATTCCTATTGAAATCCAAAACCCTAAATTTCGACCTTGATCCTTAAATCTTACCATTTTGGGGCATCATGGCTAGGCTTTTGACAAGAGGTAAAAAGAATCCCATCACTCCGGGTAAAACCCCTGATAAGGATGAGATAATAGTTGAGGATTTAGAGTTAGAAGGGGTATTCACAGAGTCCTCATGGTTAGGGTTTACTTCAACTGACCATAAGGTCAGCTATCTTGAGTCAGAGTTGCGAAACCTTGAAGGTAGAGTGGCCAACAAAGAAGATGTAGAAAAGATTGGACAATGATTAGAGGATTTCATTCAAAAAATTAGCTACAATATCATGGGTCATCATATCATTCCTAATGATCCACAACCCAATCATACTCATATTAACCATGGTGGATCTTTAGGTCAAAGTAATAAACAAACTAGCCAGAGTGGATCTACAAACATGACCAATCCACATACAAACACTCTACAAGGCCGTAACATGCTTCCAAAAGTGGAAATGCATAAGTTTGATGGAAAGGATCCACTCAATTGGATTAAACAGATGGAAAATTTCTTTGATCTTCATTAGATTCCATTGGGACAAAAGGCTACCATGACATCGTTGTATCTTGAACTCCGACCAATTCATTTGGTATCGATGGTTATGTGCTCAAAGGAAAAGAGTGGCCTCAATGTCACATGGACAATATTCACTGAAGAGTTGCAATTGCACTATAGTTTTAGTGTTTTAGAGAATTATTTCAGCCAATTAGCAAAGCTCGACAAACAGAGCGATCAAAGATTACATCCATCAATTCCAAAACCTTTCCTTACGAGTGGAAAATATTCCTGAAGATAATTTGAATGACTTATTTCTTGGGGGTCTTAAAGAAAAAATTGAGACTGAGGTGCGTATGTTTAATCCTCATAAGGTTTTAGACTCTATGATCATGGCACATAGGGCAGAGGAAAAATTTCTTTCAAGTCGGAAACAAACTGTTAGTACTATCAGAGATCGTAGCACCCTTCCACCATCATTCCCTCGGCCAGTGAGACTGACACCTCAACAAATTGAAGAAAAGAGAGCCAAAGGGTTATGTTTTAATTGTGACAAAAAATTTGGACCAGGACATAAGTGTGCGGAAAAGAAGTTGTTCTACATTGAGGGACCTACTGAAGAAGAAGAAAATGAAGAAGACGAAGAGGTAGAGCCAGAGGAGGAATTAGGAGATCCCCAACCAACAATATCATGCCATGCAATTTCTGGTATTAGCACTCCCCAAACTCTCAAAGTAGTTGGATTCTTAAAAAATAGAGGGTAACAGTGTTGATTGATTCGGGAAGTACTCACAATTTCATCAATCATAAGTTAGCGGTACACTTGAACTGCTTTGTTTATCTAGCTCCAGAATGTCAAGTCATGATCGCTGATGGGAAAATTGTTAGTTGTTCAGAAAATTCCATAACATTAATCTTGCCATGGGAGATTACTTGTTAACTAGCAATATGTATGCCATTGCCATGGGAGGAGTAGACATTGTGTTAGGAGTTCAGTGGCTTACCACCTTGGGAACCATTGAAATGAATTTCGAAGATTTGTTCATGCAATTTCAGTCAAAAGGGAGGAATTTTAAACTAAAATACTAAGAGCAAAGTCCCCATAGATGGTAAGTTCTCATCAGATGCAAAAATTGCTTAGAAAGGGTGCAGAAGGGTTTGTAGCACAACTATTTTCATTGGAAGCACATCATTCCAATACATTTATACCCGCAGATATGCAAGCAGTTATAGATGAGCACTCAGGGGTTTTTGGAGAAATGCCCAAGGGTTTGCCTTTGAAAAGAGACCATGACCATGCCATCCAGCTAGTACTAGGGAGTCAACCACCCAACATCAGACCTTATAGGTACCCCTATATGCAAAAGAGTGAGATTGAGAAGATAGTTCAAGAGATGTTAGAAGCAGGACTTATTCGTCATAGTCAAAGTGCTTACTCTTCTCTTGTAGTGATGGTATGGAAAAAGATGACAATTGGTGCATGTGTCCAGATTACAAGGAACTCAATAAGTACATAGTTAAAGATAAGTTTCCTATTCCTGTAATTGATGATTTGCTAGATGAGTTACATGGTGTTGTTTACTTTACAAAACTTGATCTTCATTCTGGATATCATCAGATTAGAATCAAAGATGAAGATATTCATAAAACAACCTTCAGGACACATGAAGGACACTATGAGTTCTTGGTAATGCCTTTTGGACTAACAAATGCACCCTCTACATTTCAAAGCTTGATGAATTCCATCTTTAAGCCATTTCTTCGAAAGTTTGTTTTAGTGTTCTTTGATGATATATTAATCTATAGTAAAACATGGGAGGAACACCTGCATCATGTAAATAAGGTGTTGGAAACTCTTGAACAACATCAACTTTATGCAAAGCCTTCTAAGTGTTCTTTTGGTGTCAAGGAGGTTGAATATCTGGGTCATATTGTCTCTTATGAAGGTGTTAAAGTGGATCCTAACAAGATAAAAGCCATGCTTGAATGGAAGGTTCCCAAAACCTTAAAAATCTCCGAGGATTTTTGGGGCTTACAGGTTATTATCGTAGATTTGTAAGGAATTATGGCAGCATCACAACACCACTCACAACTTTATTGAAGAAGGACTCTTTCCATTGGAACGAGCAAGCTACTATGGCCTTTGAGAAGTTGAAGGAGGCCATGTGCACCACTCCAGTTCTAGCCACCCCATATTTTTTAAAAACATTCATTGTTGAATGTGATGCTTTAGGGTATGGTATGGGGGCAATACTCATGCAAGAAGGGTGACCCATTGCCTTCGAGAGCCACCAATTCAAAGGTAAGAATATCTCTAAACCAGTTTATGAGAAAGAAATGTTAGCAATACTTCATGCAGTGAAACAATGGAGACCATATCTAATGGGACGACATTTCAAAGTAAAGACAGATCATGATAGTTTGAAATACTTCTTAGAGCAACGTTTATCATCAGAAGAACAATAGAAATGGGTCTCAAAAATTTTGGGGTATGGTTTTGAGATAATATACAAGAAAGGGAAAGAGAATGTAGTTCTTTGATGCTTTATCTCGAAGGATGAATCTGCCGAGGGCATTGTTGTGTGCGATATCTCATTACGGGAGGATTGGATAGAGGATGTAAGGTCCGAATGAAAAAATGACCGTGTACACAAAATATCATTGAGAATATCTAACAAGATCCAAACATGTCGAAAAAGTTTTATGGAAAGGAGATGTTTTATGATATAAAGATAGATTATATCTATGTAATAATTCAATCCTTAAAAATAGGGTTCTATCTGAGCTCCATGCTTCTCCAATAGGGGTCATTCTGGCTTCTTAAAGACTTATCATCAAATCAAGCATGATTTTTTTTGGGAAGGGCTAAAAGGAGATGTCCAAAATTTTGTGGCAGAATGCATGGTTTTTCAGCAAAATAAGGGTGAAACAATTAAGTCCCTGGGTCTTTTACAACCTCTATCTATTCCTAGCCAGAGGTGGGAAGAGGTGTCCATGGACTTCATCACAGGATTGCCTAAATTAGAAGGTAAAAATGTAATCATGGTGGTGGTGGATAGACTCACCAAATATGCCCATTTTTGTGCTTTATCACATCCATTTGTTGCAAGTACAGTAGCAATGGCCTTCAGGGATATAATTCAGAAGCTACATGGGACACCAAAGATTATAGTAAGTGATCGAGACCCTATCTTTACTAGTAATTTTTGGACTGACTTGTTCTCATGCTTGGGCACACAACTAGCTTGTAGTTCCTCTTATCATCCCCAGTATGATGGGCAAACAGAGGTGGTAAACAAGTGCTTGGAGGGATATCTTCATTGTTTTACATCAGATAAGCAAGCGAGATGGGTCGATGGTTACCGCTGGCAGAATAGTGGTATAACACCTCCTTTCATACTTCATCTAAAATGTCTCCTTTCTTGGCATTATATGGGTACCATCCACCATCTATCACTTCATCTTTGAGAGTCTAGCCAAAGGTTCGAGCAGTTGAAGAACATATTCAACACCAACAAGAGGTGCTTTCTAGTCTCAGGGAGAATTTGGCCATGTCACAAAACCGCATGAAGCAACAGGCAGACCAACATCGTAGTGAAAGACATTTTGAAGTTGGTGATTGGGTTTTTGTGCATTTACAACCATATAAGCAAATGTCCTTAAAACAACACAAAAAGGATAACAAGCTTTCACCTAAGTATTATGGTCCTTATCAAGTGTTACAGAAGATTGGCAATGTAGCATACAAACTGGAACTTCCTCCAACTACTCAAATTCATCCAGTCTTCCATGTATCTTGCATAAATGTTGTCTACTCAAAATTCCCTAAGTTGAAAATTAAAATTTTGAGGTTAAGTGTCTTTTCTGTTATCCTGGTAATGTGAAAAGTCAAGAAATTGGAAAATCTACATTTTTTTGGGTCATTTTGTGTGATTTTCAGGGCTTTTGACATTTTTGTCCGTGTCCTGTGTTCATTCGGGCTCTCTGTTCCCGATCGGCCGGTCTACCCAAAGTCCGTTCTTTTCGGGCCCGTCGGAACTTTTTGTCCCAAATGTCCCAAGTTCACCTGCACCGTTGTTCCCTTTTCGTCCGATTCTAGGAATCACGTATTCCGCGTACTTTCATCCCGCATGTCCCAAGAACATTTGTGCATCTTTTCCCCGCATCGCCCGAATCAGCCAAACCGCGTACTTTGCACTTTCACGTCCCTCGTGTCCCAAATGAACCAAGTGCCATTCATGCTAATTTTTCCCGCTCTACCCGAATATCTTGCTTTTCAATTTGGTAGATGTGTATTTAATGCACATTTATTGTCTTTCTCTCTCCTAAACGGCTATATAATGAGCTTCCCCTATGCGTTTTTGCACACTACTTTCATGCTATCTATTGCTCGAACCCTTGCAACCAAAATTCCTGCATGTGTATCCATTCCCCCTGCAATTCCATCCCAAGTCTAGCTTGCAGCTTTGCTCTCCGAGTTACTATCAACATGAAGATCAAATTCAAGGACAGGAACAAATTTCACCACTCGAGTCTACCATTCCCGATATCGGGGACAGTGAAGTTCGCCACCTTGATTTTGGGGATTTTTGGGCAAGGATGACCGATGCAAACCCTTCACCTATGGCACAGATGATCCATGACAGTGGTTTGGCTTTTGCCGGTGGCTTCCCTATCTCAGTGCAATGCGCAGATACAGTGCTCTCCTGTGGTGCTCATTTCAACCCCGACTCGAGCGAGTTGGCCAACGTGCATGGGGAGCTCATTGCCAAACTTGACACTGTCACCATTGGCGCTGCCCTAAGAATTCCAGAAATGGACAATGCTATAGTCATTTCTCAGAACTAGGCACAAGCCCTTTTTGATCAGGATAGTGAAAAATATAAGGCGCGGGTGGCGAAGTCCTGGCTTAAGAACCCTAAAAAAGGGGCGTCTCGTCTGTCCAAGACTCTTTTCTGTGTAGATTTCAATGAGGAGTTATCGGATTTTATAATCCTACTGGCTCAAATTATGGGCTTACCCTCTACCAACGAGTTCCATTTTTGGATGTGCCCACTTATCAACATGGTGTGCGAAGGGACTCAGAGTATCAAGGTAGAGATCATCAATATGAACCTAGCGGAGTAGCTATCTAATGTACAAAAACAAAGAAATTCTATATGACTTCATACCTGATGTATACTCTAGCAGCATCAAGGCAATGGTTTGGTTTTTCATACATCGATGCTCATAAGGATGACCCCGTGTATGCCTACTACTGCAGTTCACCTTGAAACCAGCAGTACAATTTCTAAAGGGTGAATGATACTTTCACCATGTACATTGTCTGGCTTCTTGAGAGCGACACAACGAGAAGATTTTCTGATGAAGCCATGAGTCTGATATCGCACTACGGTGCTTATTTCATCCAATTTAGAAAGTTTTCCTATATAAGGCTTGCAGGCTATGAGAGCACTCCTCTCAAGCT
This sequence comes from Taxus wallichiana var. yunnanensis, assembly GCA_018340775.1. NCBI lineage: Eukaryota > Viridiplantae > Streptophyta > Pinopsida > Cupressales > Taxaceae > Taxus > Taxus wallichiana. The sequence goes on from CM031238.1 coordinate 838,576,341, forward strand.
TCCTATGTTCTGCAATGACAAAATGGCCTTGATAGAAGTGTGTAGGCAATTGGACAAATTACATAGAACCTGTAGAGATAAGAAAATTATTGGCTTGCACTTCCCCATCTCTTTGGGAAACTACACCTGCAAAATAGCCCTGGATGCACAAAATATAGAAAGGGCCCTAGCTCCCATTACTGTCCATTTCTTCAAGCCAAGAACTTGTTTTGACTTGAAGAAGTTTATTGAGCAGAACATCAAGATCACCTATCATCATAGGGCAGACACAGAGGACTATTGGGCTGACTGTGCTGATGATTTTGAAGCAAGAAGGAGGCATTACGGCAGGTTTTCTCTACAATTGATTCAGGAACTCAATTTGTACCAAGTTCCTGAAGGGCTTCAAGATGATAATTCTGACCTGTACTCATATGAGTATGACAATGTGGTCAAACACACTCCCTTGGAGGACTTGGATTGGTTCAAAAAGGAGAAGGATGATTTGGCTGAAATCCTAGCTCCGGTCTTAGTCAGGACCAAGATCTGGTTTGATAGGAAAGTCCGTGAGCTTAGGAGGCACTCAGGGGAATCCTCCTCCAAGGATGCTTCAACACCAAGGAGGGAAGCATCGACACCCAGATCAGAAGCACCTGTGCAAACCCCTCCTGCCTCGTCAACTCAAGGACCTGCAGTCTCTACTCCTTCCTCATCCACCCAGGTGTATCAGAAGAAAGTCAAAGAAGTTAAGAAGGAGCCTGTGGAAGAAGACCCCCGAGGAAGCATGCAGAATTGCCTTCGGGACCAGAGAACATTATTGTTCTCAGTGAAAGTGAAGAGAGTGAAGTGCCAGCTCCTGCAAGCCCTGAAGCCCCAATGGATAAGGACAAAGAAGTCCAGAGCACTGAACTTCCAAGCACTGTTGATTCCTCTGCCCAAGAGCCTCAAGCGCTCCACTCATATCTCAACTCGAGGCAACAATAGTACAAACCTTGGGCGCCATGAGTTCTCTGTCTCTTGGTCCTCTTGCCCCACCTGCTTCTTCCTCCTCCTCTTTTGCATGGGTGCAGCCTCTTGTCGATGTAGGAAGAGGAAGTCTTCCTCCCAAATCTCGGGACCAAATTTTCATGTTGTGGCGGCCTTGTTAGGCACTACTCCTCCTACTCACACCAAAAGCCGAGAATTACCTCCGGGATAGTGTCCACGCTCAAGGTCACACAATTCACGGAGATAGCAAGCCTAAGTGCAGATAAGCGATTAAGATTTGCAAGCATCCGATCTTGAGCTCTCAAGAATTCCCATGGGAGAATCTACCCCTGAAGGTGAGATCCACAATCTTCGTGAAACTTGATCACCAGAGTCATTGGGAGGGTAGAGAAAGGGCAGAAAACCATAGAACAGTTGGAAGAACAAGCCCAGATTCTTACAAGTTTCATCAAATCCCTTTGTCCAAGGAAAAGTTTTGGATCCTACCCAAATTGACTACTCTTCCACCACGTATAATTATGAGCCAAGATGAAGTACAAAGTATCAAAGATATGCACAAGTATTTGTCTATGGCGGAGAGCTATGGAGGCCATGGTGGATGATATGCTTGTTGCAGGATTGAACTTCATTGATGAAGCTTTCAAAATCCACGGGAAGGTGAACTAATTGCAACAGCAGAATCTCTCCTCCACTATTGGGATCATAGATAAAGAACTTAAACTTTGGAGCAGCAGTTGTATAGTAGACCTCCGCCTCATGGGACAAACAGATGAAAACATTTTATTGGCAAGCAAGGTCTTTGAAGATACAAAGGATAATTTGTCAAAGTCTTGGGTCTACAATGTGGAATGGAAGATCAATGTCCTGGAGAAGGCTTTGGGAGATTTAAGAAATAGCTAGCAGAAGGGTGAGGCCTTCAAAACACTAGTTATATCTACCTTCAAAGATATACATTGCCATCTTCATGATGAGACTTCCGGTGTGCCTCTCTCCTTACAAGAAATCAAAGCTCAATTCAGAGTTTTTGTCAAAGGTGATCTATTTAAGGAGAGTTCCATTTCCAAGGAAAAGATGAAGGAGATCTTCTCTCTTCAATCAGCTATAGAGGAAGCGAACAAGGATTATCATACTCATGTCGAATTTGATAAAGAAATGGAGAAGTGCCTTGGATTTTGGACTCAGTCTACTACCAACACATCAGTCCCATGAGGCAGAGACATAGCAGAGGCATTGAAGAGATTCAAACAGTGGATCTTAAAGTCGGTGGGTCCCTCCCAGTCATGAGCACCTGTCTTCTTCTCCTAATTCTTCTCTTCTCTTCCTCCTTTTCCTCTCAGATTTATTGTAATTAGTTGGGGTATTGCGATTAGCAGCCCTTTAACTAAACATTAGTTAAAAGAAGTAGTTACCAAGAGTAACTAATTTGTAAACTATATAATGGCCTCTCCTCACCATTTTGAAAGGAGGGAACTTGGCTTATTTCTGAAAGTGTAAATAAATCATAAAGAAATCAATACAGAAGGATTTTTCATTCTTTGTCTATCTGGTTTCCTTTATTCTCAAGCTATTCATTTAATCTTGTTAGATCATTTGTCTGTATTATGCTGAGAAGCTTTGTATTCCTGTAGATGTTATTTACAAAGCTTTGTGTCTTTTCAAATTTCATATTATTAATGTGATACAAATGATCTTGTTCCAATTCGCTATACCCTCTCATGCATAAGGAATTATTCTGTCATCTATAATTTTGAATGGTGCCTTTCTGCTCATTCTCGCATTTTCATTCCTCAGTCCTTTTGTGATTGATGATCCTTTTAGAAAACACTTTCATAATATCCAAGTTCCATAGTAAAATCATGCTTTGTATATGTGTAAATAGGTTCGTTTCTGAATAAGGGAACCTCTCCCATTAAAGAGGAGGGACTTCTTGTCCCCTGACTATTGCTCTTCTTGAAGTCCTTTTTGACAACCAACAATTTTTGGCGACTCCACTGGGGAATCATATTCCAGTTCTATAATCATTTATCGATCATCTTTTGATCTGGTGACTCCACGTTTTACTCAAGGAGAAGGGCCCTTGGTATTGAAGATTCTCAGTTTCAGCTTTTAGAAGTGAGGGTTTTCCTTTCCCTTCAACAAAAAGGAATAGAAAGGCTCGTTCAACAAGCACCCCTCCTGTCAAAGATAGAATCCCTACAGGTGGTATTCCTTCAGAGAAAATCAGTCCTAATCTTTGAGCTCTGATTCTTGTTGGTGTTTCAGTTCCTCTTCAAGCCATTTTTCCAAGAATGGCGGTACCATTGCCTTGGGGTCATCATGTTGGGCCTCTTGCCCTTCCTCAGCCTTTGCATGAGTTACCTAGAGGTAACCGGAAGAACTTTCCTAAATTTAAGGGTGATGGCAAGGTACATCCTGATGAACACATCGCAACCTTCATAGTTACATGTGGAGTTCTGGGAGTTGAACATGAAGACGTCTCCGTAAGGCTTTTTGTTGAGACTTTACAAGATAATGCTGCTGATTGGTTCTATCACCTTCCAGCCGGAGCTATCACTAGCTGGGACACAATGAGAACTAGGTTTGAAAACCGTTTCAAACCGGCGGAAGACGTGCATGCTTTGCTAGCCCAAATTTCTCAAATAAAGAAGGAATCACAAGATCCCATGAGAGAATTTGTGGCTTGATTCAATAGGTTGATTAACAAAATTCCACCAAATACTCAACCTGTAGACCAAATTAAAAAACACTTCTTCCTAAACGCCCAATTGCCTGAAGTTAGTTATGCACTGAGAAGGGCTAATCTCGCAACATTGGATGAGGATCAAACTCTTGCTGTTAGTGTGGAAGATGATTTAATCATGTCAGGGAAGTTGAGGAGAGACCCTTCTAAATCTAAGTCTGCTTCTTCCTCCTCTTCCACTCCTGGACCTAATACTGATCCATTGGTACAAAAACTTGCAAATGATCTCATCGCCATTAAGAAACAATTGGATAAACATACTCCCTATGCAGACATTCCAAGGAGGAATTTTCAACCCAGAAATCATTTTCCTGCTTCTCAAACAAGGCTAGAGCTTGAAGGACCTCCTATTAAAGTTCCTCGCAATCAATGTAACTCGTGAAGTTGAAGAACCAGAGGATGAGGAGGTTAATGAAGATTGTGAGGAATTTGTTGAAGAGGTTGATGATGAAACAGATGAACTTGAGGGATCTCAAGTTAATTTCTTCACCACTGAAGGCATTGATGAAGGAGATGATTATGATGAAGTAGTAGCAGACATGAATAGCAAATCATACGCTGTCATGACTCGAGAGCAGACAAATCAGAGGGAGAAAGTGATGCAGCCCACCAAAAATCTAAGGAGCAGCTGACAACTATCCCTGTAATTGCAAAAAGAGGATCCCCTATCCCCATTTCATCTACACCAAAGGTGAGTCCTGTCAATTCTACTACTAAAGTTACTTCTTTTTCCCCTAAAATTGATAAACCTAGGATCTCAAGCGATGATAACCCGTCCACTTCTGGGTCTTTCGATATTATTGATCACCTAAAAAAGACTAAGGTTCAAATCTCAGAGGCTGAATATTATCAAACCCATCCCAAGGCTTTTGCTAAAATGATTCACTTTGTCAATTCCCATTCTAAAACTACCTCTAAAGGCCTTTTACCCACTCCTTCTTACGCACATAGCCTAATCTAGTAGCCGCTGTCACCTCACCCAATGACAAAATCAAACCATTCTATGTAACACTCCTTATAGCTGGCCATAGGCTCAGTAATTGCGTCATAGACTCAGGAGCATCAGACAATGTAATGCCTGCCAAAGTAGCTCATGCCTTAGGCCTAACTCTCACACACACTTACGGATCTTGTTATTCCATGGAGAGTAAGGAAGTGCCCCTGGTCGGAAGGATTAAGGATGCACAAGTGGCTTTTGCTACTTTGCCTGAGAAGAAAGTTTTGGCTACTATCCTAGTAGCAGATATTCCTCCTTCATATGGGATGCTGCTAAGCAGAAATTTCTGTAAGGATGTGGGTGGAGAAATTCAAATGGATTGGTCACATGCCCTCATACCTGTTAATGGGCAAATGAAGAAGCTGCTGCCTGAGAAGCAGTCTGAGTATATTGTACAAAAAACTGATGATCCCAAAGCACAAATACTCTATGAGGATATGGGTCATGGCAACTACATGATTATGTCTCCAGAAGAAATCCAACTCCCCAAAGTGTCACCTAAAGATCCTAATGGTGTTTGGATATTAGAGTTTGATGGAAGTTGTTCTTCAGCTGGTTCTGGAGCTGGTGTCATATTGGTGTCGCCTGAAGGAAGCATTCATCCTTTCTCATTCAAGTTGCAATTTGAAAATACCAATAATACAGCAGAGTATGAAGCTCTCATTCTTGGACTCCAGGTGGCAAAAGAACAAGGTGTGAAGAATCTTCTAGCTCGTGGGGATGCGGAATTGATTGTCAAGCAAGTTAGGAACCTCTTCCAGGTAAAGAATAGAAGGTTGAAACATTACAGGAATCAGGTTTGGGACTCCATTGAATTTCTTGATGCTTTCTCCATCGAAGCAATGCCTAGGGAAGAGAATACCAGGGCTGATTCACTAGCAGTCTCAGGGTCACTGCTTATACCTCATCCTGACTTTTCTCAAGATAAGTTCACCATCGAGATGATCCATAGACCCAGTGTACCTGATAATACAAGTAACTGGCAAGTTTTCAATGACGATCAACACTTGCTTTCTTTCTTAGAACTCAAGGATAATTTTGAACAGTTGTACTTTGAAGGAAGCGATAATTTGCCTCGTGAAAGTGTGCCCTTTGACAAAGAAGCCGCGTCAAAGAAGAAGAAGCGGATCAGGATGGATGTATCAAACTCAAAGGAAACAAGATTCCAAAAGGATTGGTGAGTTTAGAAGAACTGTTTGACAAACATGATAGGTATGTAAAGTTTAAAGCTTCTACTGGACCTCAACAATCAGCTGAATATGACAAAATTAATATTGGGAGTTCTACTGATCCTAAACTCGTGAACATTGGAAAATGTTGCACACCAGAAGAAAAGAAGAAGGTAATTAGTCTTTTGAAGAAGTATAAAGATGTCCTTGCTTATTCCTATGAAGACTTAAAAGCCTTTCAACCAAAGGAGATGCAGCATTTTATCCCTCTCAAACCTGGGATTAAGCCTTTTAAACAGAAGCAGAGGCAATACAATCCTAAGATAGCTGACACAATTTTTAGGAAATACATAAGTTATTGAAGGCTAAAATCATTTTTCCTATCCATCATTCAACATGGATTGCCAATATTGTGCTTGTTAGAAAGTAAAATGGTGAGATTTGTATCTATGTTGACTTCAGGAATCTAAATCAAGCTTCCTTAAAAGATAATTGATCCTTACCGATGATGGATCAGGGCTTACAAGCAGTAACGGGATCCGAAATGTTGTCTATGCTTGATGGCTTCTCAGGATATAACCAGGTAGAAGTTAATACTGCAGATCAACACAAAACGGCTTTCACTACCCCTTGGGGTACCTTTGCTTACAAAAGGATGCCTTTTGGGCTCATTAATGCCGGTGCTACTTTTCAGAGAGCTATGGACTTAGCCTTTGGAAGTTTGAAAGGGAAGTGTATTGTTGTATACCTTGATGACTTGACTGTGTTTTCTAAAACAAGGGCCGATCATTTTCAGCACCTGGAAACAGTTCTTTTGAAATGTAGAGAACATGGGATCTCTTTAAATCCTAAGAAATCTATTTTTGTGTCACGGAGGGGAAATTATTGGGGCACGTTGTCTCCAAAGATGGTATAAAAATCGATCCTGAGCGAGTTCAAGCTATTCAGCAAATTCCTCTTCCAACCAGCAAAAAGGGAGTGCACTCTTTCTTTGGTAAGATCAACTTTCTGAGAAGGTTCATCCCTGATTTTACAGAGCTAACTTTGAATATCTCCCAAATGATGAAAGGAAAACAAATGTTTGGTTGGTCTCCTGAAGGGAAAGAAGCCTTTGAAGGTATTAAAAGGGCCATTGCTAAAACTCCTATTTTAGCATGTCCAGATTTCAACAAATATTTCATTATCTATTGCTACGCCACGGATAACACCTTGGCTGCTATTTTGACTCAGGAAGATTCTAATGAGCATGAACTCCCAATTGCATTTATGAGCTACATTATAAAAAATCATGAGTTAAAATACACCATAATGGAAAAACATGCTTTTGTAGTGGTTAAAGCTGTCAAGCAGTTTCGTTTTTACATTCTTAACTCTCACTCCACGGTGTTGGTACCGGATACAACTATCAAGTCAATTCTCACACAGCAGGAATTTGGATCCAAGAGAGGGAACTGGGTGGCCAAGGTCCAAGAATATGACATTGACATCAGACCAACTAAGCTCATCCGTGGAAAAGGCCTGTGTGAACTCATCGCTGAAGGAGCTAGACATGAGTTACTGGAGGATAAAGTTAGTCTTCCCACTATTGCGTTTTCGAGCTCGGTTGACGATGAATGGTATGCTGATATCGCTCATTTTCTCACCTATGGGGAATGCCCTCGATTTTACTACCAAAGAAAAGAGAAATTTGTTAAACTAAGGTCGCCAATGTGTTGTGGGAAAACGCCTTGTTTAAGCGTGTGTTAGATGGAATGTTTTTGAAATGTGTGGACAAGGAACAATAGAAGAAGCTACTCTCAGCTTTTCATGATCAGGCATGTGGAGGGTACTACTCATCAACTGTTATTGCTCACAAGATTCTTCGTGGAGGATATTACTGGCCTACCTTGTTCAGGGATGCATCAAAGTGGGTTGATAAATGTGAAGCATGTCAGACTTTCGTGGGAAGACCCAAGTTGGCTTCGTTACCCCTTAAACCTAGTTGTGATCAAGGAACCTTTTCAACAATGGGGTTTGGATTTCATTGGAACACTTAATCCCTCTTCTAGTGCTGGTCATACCCATGTATTAACCGCCATAGATTATTTCACCAAGTGGGTAGAAGCCATTCCAGTGAAGAGTACTACTTCAGAAGTAGTATGCAGTTTTATTAAAGAGAACATCTTGGTAAGGTATGGTGTACCAAACAAAATCGTGACAGATAATGCATCAAATTTTTCTTCAACCGAGATGATGGATTTTTGCTATGGATATGGCATCTCCCTGGCTCACTCCTCAGATTACTATCCTCAGGGAAATGGACAAGCAGAATCAACAAATAAAAATCTGGTGGCCATAATAAGGAAATTAGTCAACGAATCCCAACGGAACTGGCACAAGAAACTCTATGATGCTCTTTGGGCAGATAGGATCACACCTAAGAGAGCCATTGGGATGTCTCCTTTTCAGGTAGTATATGGAGTGGAGGCCCAATTCCAGTCACAGTGGAGCTTCCAGCCCTGCATTTAATGAAGGCCATTGAAGATACCAGTTTCAACGATTCTTTGGATAAGAGAATCATGTATCTCCACAAATTGAATGAGGACAGATTGAAAGTTGCTGATAGGATATCTACCCACCAACAGAAAGTAAAAGTCTTATTTGATAAAAAATCCAGGTTCAGAGATTTCAAAATTGGAGACATCGTTTTACTATGGGATAAAAGGCATGAACCTCATGGCAGCCATGGCAAGTTTGATTCCCTTTGGCTCGGACCTTTCAAGATCAGGCACTTTGCTGGTGAGAATTCTTTTTACCTTGATTATATGGATGGTTCTTCTCTCCCACTTCCTTATAGTGGGCTAGTACTTGAAATTTTTTAAGTCATAGGTGATTAGGAAGTCCTTTTGTACATTCTGTATAGCGTTTTGTTTTTCCTTCCTTCTCTCTGTTTTGGTGTGTTGTCTTCTGTATTGTTTTGGTTTGTTGACTCCGTGGCCCAATGGATAAGGTACTAGTCTACTTCCCTAGTTTGTCTAAATTCTTGCCTTGTCTCATTCTTTGAATTCATGCCAAGTCATCCCCAGAAGGAGCCAGCTGTTGTCCACTCAAAATTCCCCTAAGTTGAAAATTAAAATTTTGAGGTTAAGTGTCTTTTCTTCCTGGTAATGTGAAAAGTCAAGAAATTAGAAAAATCTACATTTTTGGGTCATTTTGTGTGATTTTCGGGCCTGTCGGACATTTTTGTCCCGTGTGTCCCAGGTTCATTCGGGCTCTCTGTTCCCCGATCGGCCGGTCTACCCGAAGTCTATTCTTTTCAGGCCCGTCGGAACTTTTTGTCCCAAATGTCCCAAGTTCACCTGGACCCGTTGTTCCCTTTTCGTCTGATTCAGCCGAATCACGTATTCCACGTACTTTCGTCCCGCATGTCCCAAGAACATTTGTGCGTCTTTTCCCCGCGTCACCCAAATCGGCCGAACCACGTACTTCGCGCTTTCGCGTCCCTCGTGTCCCAAATGAACCAAGTGCCATTCGTGCTAATTTTTCCGCTCTACCCGAATATCTTGCTTTTCAATTTGGTAGATGTGTATTTAATGCACATTTATTGTCTTTCTCTCTCCTAAATGGCTATATAACGAGCTTCCCCTATATGTTTTTGCACACTACTTTCATGCTATCTATTGCTCGAACCCTTGCAACCAAAATTCCTGTGCGCATATTCATTCCCCCTGCAATTCCATCCCAAGTCTAGCTTGTAGCTTTGCTCTTCGAGTTACTATCAACATGAAGATCAAATTCCAGGGGTAGGAACAAATTTCACCACTCGAGTCTGCCGTTCCCGATATCGGGGATAGTGAAGTTTGCCACCTTGATTTTGGGGATTTTTGGGCAAGGATGACCGATGCAAACCCTTCACCTATGGCACAAATGATCCATGATAGTGGTTTGGATTTTGCCGGTGGTTTCCCTATCTCAGTGCAATGCGCAGATACAGTGCTCTCCTGTGGTGCTCATTTCAACCCCGACTTGAGTGAGTTGGCCAACGTGCATGGGGAGCTCATCACAAACTTGACTCTGCCGCCATTGGCACTGCCCTAAGAATTCTAGAAATGGACAATGCTATAGTCATTTCTCAGAACCAGGCACAAGCCCTTTTTGATCAGGATAGTGAAAAATATAAGGTGCGGGTGGTGAAGTCCTGGCTTAAGAACCCTAAAAAAGGGGCATCTCGTCTGTCCAAGACTCTTTTCCGTGCAGATTTCAATGAGGAGTTGTCGGACTTTATAATCCTACTAGCTCAGATTATGGGCTTACCCTCTACCAACGAGTTCCATTTTTGGATGTGCCCACTTATCAACATGGTGTGCGAAGGGACTCAGAGTATCAACTGGGTAGAGATCATCAGTATGAACCTAGCGGAGTAGCTGTCTAATGTACAACAAACAAATAAATTCTATATGACTTCATACCTGATGTATACTCTAGCAAGCATCGAGGCAATGGTTTGGTTTCTCATACATCGATGCTCACAAGGATGACCCCGTGTATGCCTACTACCCGCAGTTCACCCTGGAAACCAGCAATCGCAATTTCTGAAGGGTGAATGACGCTTTCACCATGTACATTGTCCAGCTTCTTGAGAGCGACACAACGAGAAGATTTTCTGATGAAGCCATGAGTCTGATATCGCACTACGGTGCTTATTTCATCTAATTTAGAAAGTTTTCCTATATAAGGCTTGCAGGCTATGAGAGCACTCCTCTCAAGCTTCCTATGTTCTGCAATGACAAAATGGCCTTGATAGAAGTGTGCAGGAAATTGGACAAATTGCATAGAACCTACAGAGATAAGAAAATTACTGGCTTGCACTTCCCCATCTCTTTGGGAAACTACACCTGCAAAACAACCTTGGATGCACAAAATATAGAAAGGGCCCTAGCTCCCATTACTGTCCATTTCTTCAAGCGAAGAACTTGTTTTGACTTGAAGAAGTTTATTGAAAGAGAACATCAAGATCACCTATCATCATAGGACAAGACACGCAGGACTATTCAATGATCGTATTGATAATTTTGAAGTAAGAAGGAGGCATTATGGCAGGTTTTCTCTACAATTGATTCAGGAACTCAATTTGTACCAAGTTCCTGAAGGGCTTCAAGATGATAATTCTGACCTGTACTCATATGAGTATGACAATGTGGTCAAACACACTCCCTTGGAGGACTTGGATTGGTTCAAAAGGAGAAGGATGATTTGGCTGAAATCCTAGCTCCGGTCTTAGTCAGGACCAAGATCTGGTTTGATAGGAAAGTCCGTGAGCTTAGGAGGCACTCAGGGGAATCCTCCTCCAAGGATGCTTCAACACCAAGGAGGGAAGCATTGACACCCAGATCAGAAGCACCTGTGCAAACCCCTCCTGCCTCGTCAACTCAAGGACCTACAGTCTCTACTCCTTCCTCATCCACCCAGGTGTATCAGAAGAAAGTCAAAGAAGTTAAGAAGGAGCCTGTGGAAGAAGACCCCGAGGAAGCATGCAGAATTGCCTTTGGGACCAGAGAACATTATTGTTCTCAGTGAAAGTGAAGAGAGTGAAGTGCCAGCTCCTGCAAGCATCCCTGAAGCCCCAATGGATAAGGACAAAGAAGTCCAGAGCACTGAACTTCCAAGCACTGTTGATTCCTCTGCACCAGGAGCCTCAAGCGCTCCACTCATATCTCAACTCGAGGCAACAATAGTACAAACCTTGGGCACCATGAGTTCTCTGTCTCTTGGTCCTCTTGCCCCACCTGCTTCTTCCTCCTCCTCTTTTGCATGGGTGCAACCTCTTGTCGACAGTAGGAAGAGAAAGTCTTCCTCCTAGATCTCAGGACCAAATTTTGATGCTGTGGCAGCCTTGTTAGGCACTACTCCTCCTACTCACACCAAAAAGTTAATTACCTCCAGGATAGTGTCTGACGCTCAAGGTCAACAATTCCTGGAGATAGCCAAGCCTAAGGCAGATAAGCCAGAGTAAGATTTGCAAGCATCTGATCTTGAGCTCTCAAGAATTCCCATGGGAGAATCTACCCCTGAAGGTGAGATCCACAATCTTCAGGAAACAGTCACCAGAGTCATTGGGAGGGTAGAGAAAGGGCAGCAAACCATAGAACAGTTGGAAGAACAAGCCCAGATTCTTACAAGTTTCATCAAATCCCTTTTGTCCAAGGAAAAAGTTTTGGATCCTACCCCATTGACTACTCTTCCACCACCTATAATTCTGAGCCAAGATGAAGTACAAAGTATCAAAGATATGCACAAGTATTTTGTCTATGGCAGAGCTATGGAGGCCATGGTGGATGATATGCTTGTTGCAGGATTGAACTTCATTGATGAAGCTTTCAAAATCCACGGGAAGGTGAACTAATTGCAACAGAATCTCTCCTCCACTATTGGGATCATAGATAAAGAACTTAAACTTTGGAGCAGTTGCATAGTAGACCTCCACCTCATGGGACAAATAGATGAAAACATTTTATTGGCAAGCAAGGTCTTTGAAGATACAAAGGATAATTTGTCAAAGTCCTGGGTCTACAACATGGAATGGAAGATCAAGGTCCTGGAGGAGGCTTTGGGAGAATTAAGAAATAGCTGGCAGAAGGGTGAGGCCTTCAAAACACTAGTTATATCTGCCTTCAAAGATATACATTGCCATCTTCATGATGAGACTTGGTGTGCCTCTCTCCTTACAAGAAATCAAAGCTCAATTCAGAGCTTTTGTCAAAGGTGATCTATTTAAGGAGAGTTCCATTTCCAAGGAAAAGATGAAGGAGATCTGCTCTCTTCAATCGGCTATAGAGGAAGTGAACAAGGATTATCATACTCATGTCGAATTTGATAAAGAAATGGAGAAGTGCCTCGGATTTTGGACTCAGTCTACTACCAACACATCAGTCCCACGAGGCAGAGACATAGCAGAGGCATTGAAGAGATTCAAACAGGAGATCTTAAAGTCGGTGGGTCCCTCCCAGTCATGAGCACCTGTCTTCTTCTCCTAATTCTTCTCTTCTCTTCCTCCTTTTCCTCTCGGATTTGTTGTAATTAGTTGGGGTATTGCGATTAGCAGCCCTTTAACTAAGCATTAGTTAAAAGAAGTAATTACCAAGAGTAACTAATTTTTAAACTATATAATGGCCTCTCCTCGCCATTTTGAAAGGAGGGAACTTGGCTTATTTCGAAAGTGTAAATAAATCATAAAGAAATCAATACAGAAGGATTTTTCATTCTTTGTCTATTTGGTTTCCTTTATTCTCAAGCTATTCGTTTAATCTTGTTAGATCATTTGTCTGTATTATGCTGAGAAGCTTTGTATTCCTGCAGATGTTATTTCTGTAACTTTGTGTCTTTTCAAATTTCATCTTATTAATGTGATACAAATGATCTTGTTCCAATTCGCTATACCCTCACATGCATAAGGAATTATTCTGTCATCTATAATTCTTAATGGTGCCTTTCTGCTCATTCTCGCATTTTCATTCCTCAATCCTTCTATGATTGATGATCCTTTTAGAAAACACTTTCATAATATCCAAGTTCCATAGTAAAATCATGCTTTGTATAGGTGTCAATAGGTTTGTTTCTAAATAAGGGAACCTCTCTCATTAAAGAGGAGGGACTTCTTGTCCCCTGACTGTTGCTCTTCTTGAAGTCCTATTTGACGACCAACAATAAAGAAGGTAATTGGACGAGATAATATCAACCTGCATAATGTTACCCGCCCTTGATGAAGAGGGTAGAATCATCCTGGAACTAGAATGCATCCTTCAGACATGCACTAAGCGATTGAGGAAAAGGGTCATCATTGAGTATTTGATCAAGTGGAAAAATCTAGACAATGAAGACGCAACTTGGGAGGATGTAAATTTCCTACAGCAACATCCAGATCTTCTCAACATTGGGGACAATGTTGCTTGAAAGGGGAGGGGCATGCTACGCCCTTAATCATATATCTTATATTGGATGTATATAGCTGACTTGTGGCTATCATAACTTCTTATCATTATGTATCTCTTTCATATATGTTATATTTTCATTAGTGGGTCGGCCTTGGTGTTGGCCATAGCATAGGAATAGTGTATATAGAGGTTAGTAGGTAGTAGTTTATGATCATTGGAGCATTTGAGTATTATTGTATGGTTTGGAGGTTGCCCCCTCGAAGTGGCGAAACTATTCTAATTGCATATTAAGATCATTATTCTAAAATATTGTGTTATTTGGTGTTATATTTCTGCTCATGATCTAAATTATACAACTAATTTCATTACACTCATACGCAATGGTTGAGGAAGAGGAAGATGCCCAACCTGTTGTTCCCAAGGCAAAGGGGCTGCCATCTTTGGAAAAATTGATCAAGGGGAATAGAAACACCAGAAATTATCAAAGCACGAAGATTAGGACTGAGATGTTCCTTAGGAACGATATCCTTGGAATTTCTGTCTTTAGTAGGAGGTGTACTTATAGAATGAGTTCCTCTATTCCTTCTTAGCTGGAAGAGAGAAGTTTTGTTGCTCCAGAAGTTGAAAATTAGAATCCTCAACTCCGAGAGCTTTCTTCCCATGTGTATACCATAGAGTAGCTAGACCAAAGAATGATCTTGAAAATTTTCTTTTAGAAAGGGATTCATTTGAAATGAAATCCCCAATAGAGTCACCAAAAATTATTGGGTTTTTAAATGGAACTTTAACAAACCAAAGTCATGGGACAACAAGTCCCTCCTTTTTATTAAGTGAGGCTCCCTTATTGAAAGCAAGCAACAAAACTTATGTACAAATATACAACTTTCAAAGCATGGATTCCTAATACTTTGAAATGTTTATTCCCAAAGATCATCAATATGAAAGAATAGAAGAATTAAGGAGATGAGGGAGGAAGAACATAACAATACCTTCAGGAAATATAGATATAAGAGTATAACCTTATAAGTATTGATCTAGGGAGATGTAGAATAGAATCATTCACTTTCAAAATAGACATAATTTCATAGACACAAAGTTCCAGAAATCATAGACACAAAGTTTCTTAGCATGCAAAGATGGATGATTCACAAATTTTCAAACAAGGAAAGAAGGAGTAACAGAGGAAGAAAAGGGAAAACTTATGTATTGATTACTTCAAATCTATTACATCTACAGAGTACTAGGATCCAACCCTAACAATGGCATGGAGAAGCCATTAAATAGCTTACAAGAACGGTTACATTCGGTTACAAAATGCTGGAACTGATTCAAGAAATCAACATCTGAACTTCTCCAACACCTCGGCCGTTTCCATACCTGGCGGAAAAACTAGATGCATTGAATTGCAGCCATTCATCTTGCCTTTGCAAACTTTAAATTTGAGCCATCCACGTGGGAGAGATTTAAACTGAGGTGGGCCTAGGGATGCCTTTTGTATTTTGTGCCTCTTAGAGAAATGGCACTTTGGAACATTTTGGCCCACCCACATGCTTTTGATACGAGGCTTGAGACGTGGCTTTACTTGAGTGATGACGGAGCTGTGGGTCACTTTTACACTTTTACCTCTTTTCAATGTGGGCTCAAAAAATCAAATTGCTCCACTGGCCCACTTTGAATTTTCAATGACATCAAAACATAAAAAGGGCCCACCTCCCCACTAATGCTTGAAACATGACCATGTGTCCCTTTGCGGGCCAGTTCAATAGTTTTTGTGTTTTCTACTAAGTCCCTTTCATTTGGTGGGGCCATATGTTTGACCTTGGACACGTGGAGGGCTGACGTAAGTTTGGGACCTACCTTTGGATTTTACCTTTTAAAGCTACATTGATCTGACACATGGAGACTTCCACAAACTCTTCCATACTTAGCCGATTCAATGATAGGTTTTGCCCCTTCTTTGACTCTGACCACATGGTGAACTGGTGCTCATTTGAGTTTCAGCTTTGGATTTACCTCCGAAATTATGTCAAGGCGCGAGGCTCCTTCTACCACTCTGAACTATTCAATGGCCAACTCTGTCTCTCCTTTGACTCTGACCACGTGGCGAACTGGCGCTCTTTTAGAGATTGGCCCTTTGGTCTCACTTCTAAAGTTGCACCATTGAGGCACGTGAAGGCTTTTGCCGACCCTTTTTATACTCAGCCTAATTCAACGGCCGGTTCTCGCCCCTTCTTTGACTCGACCACGTGGCAAGCTGCGCACATTTAGAGACATGCTCTTTATTCCTCCTTTGAAGTTACGCCATTGAGACACGTGGATAATTCCGTCATTTCTTCATACTTAGCGATTCAGCCTACCACCTACTTGATTTCACGTTGAACCCTAGACACGTGGAGAGTTGACGCTCATTTGAGTTTCTGCTTTGGATTTTCCCCTTGAAGGGGCACTGAGTTGATGTGTGGCTCCTTCCACCATTCTTGGACTCTCCTTTAAATCGACAACGTGGCGAAGTGGCGCTCATTTGAAGACTGACCCTTTGGTCTCACTTTTGAAACTCGCAGATTGAGGAATGTGGAGGCTTCTGCCGACCCTCTTATACTTACTCGATTAAACGGTTAGCTTTGTCCCCTTTTTAGACCTGGGACACGTGGAAAGCCTGCGCTTGTTTGAGGATTGTCCCTTGGGCCCTACCCTTGGAGTTGCATTGTTTGGATGTGTGGAGGCTTCCGCTATCACTTGAAACATGCTCATGCCGCATCCGTTCTGAGATTTCCACGTACTACCTGTGGATGTTGGGGCAAAATTGACAGGAATATATGCCCGTCATTGCCAACTATGGAAGAATAAAAATAAAGGAAAAAATCCACCTTTATGCCCGAATTTCAAATTGTTCTCCATGGAATGGAAAACTACAAACAATACCAAGCTCAACGTGATCCATTACTCTAAGGTACCGACTCAAAATTTTCAAAACTTGACTTCAAAAAGAGGGGAATTTTGAGGGTGACAATAGAGGGCATTATTTAGTTTAAAGGACCATTCAAAAAGTTCTTGGAGATAGTTACTTTTGGCTTTCCTTGTTTAAGGATGTCAAAAAGTATGTGTAGAGGTGTGATCAATGCCAAAGAAAGGGGAAACCAACATTTACATCAAAGATGCCACTCTAGCCACAGGTTGTCTTGGAACCATTTGAAAAATGAGGGATGGATTTCATTGGACACATGGACTGTTATCAGCTAATTTTGACTTCACGAAATTAATAAGCATGAAATTTTTGAAAATTTTCAAAAGTATTCTTTTGCGTGTTTTATCACCCTCGTCGTGATTGTCTCATTCTTGTGATCGTTCCGGTCTTTGTTTCGTTCATTTTGGGTGAGAACTCCTCCCACCAGGTCATAAATTGCATTAATAATTAATTAATTTATTACCCTTTATTTGATAAAATCAATTTTATTAATTTTTGGGTTTTTAATTAAATAAATATTAATATAATATTTATTAAAAATCAATCGACAAGTTTTTCTTTATTGCCGGGGGAAAATTAAGCTTCCACTTCTAATTGTCGGGATGCCAAATTGGCTTTCCGCACCCGAATTTCCCCTTTCCTGGAAAATTCTTCTTATTTTCTCGCTTGTGGGATTTCTTCTACTGATTGCCAATCCAACTGGTTGGCAAATGGGTAAAAATCTCCCGATCTCCCACATGGGGAAATAGGATGGGGATTGCTAACTGCCTTGCCATTTTCAGTTGGCAAATGACTGATATTTTTCCCTTTTTCCTGGCAATTAATGCCACTACCGAAGGAAGAGGAGTCAGTTATTTCAACGGGAAGGGGGAACGGTTACGAGGAAGCTTCTTTAATTCCCGTAACCATTTCCCGTGAAACTAGTTGGAAGAATTTTTGTTTCTTATTTCTTTTAGGAGGACGGGAGTTTTCCATTTTTCTTTTGTTTTCTTCAAATCCAAAGCAATGATCAATTTTCAATGCCTAGAAGCGAAGAAGACAAGAGAAGGAGTTTAAATGTTGGAGAATAATACAAAAACAAATAATAAAACATTGTTTTAAAAGAAATTCAACGCATTTGTAAAAGGAAGGTAAAAGATCCACACAAGAGTGCAAGGAGATAGTCCTCTGTGCATGCACAAGTTGGGCACAATTGTCAACACTTTCTACAGTCCAATCAAAGGGGACAAACTTGTGATGACTGAGAGATACTCGAGTCACTAACCATCCTCCTACACAAGCAAACAAATGGAGACAACAAGAACTAATTTCCATGCGTGGGAGAGGAGAGAACAATCCAAACACATTTTCAAGCAAATTTCCATGCCAAGGTAATAAAAAAGAAGAAAGATTCTCCAAAGGATCCACGCATTGCCAAGCAGGACAACAATAATAATAAAAAAGGATTTCAACCATTCATCAAAATCTAACGCATTGTGAAAACTGTCCATGTAATTTTTTTTTGTTGATTGTTTTCTATTTTGCAGCAAAGGCCACGTGGGAAAGACAAGGAAGAAGCAAACATGCCACACATTGGTCAAAAATAAGAGACACCCTGTCCACGCATGAGGAGAAGCAAATTTCCAGCCAAAGGGAGATTTTCCCACGCAGACAATAAAGAAATTTCCATGCCAAGATAGGATCTTCCACACATCAGTCCAAGGATATAAAACCACACATTTCCAAGCAAAAACCTGCCAAAAGAAATCATTCTCGCATGTAAGAAGAAAGACAAGGTGAAAGCACAGGCCACGTGGGAAAGAAGAAAGGAATCCACACAGGTTTTGAAGGCAGGAGTGCCACGTTCCATCATTTGCTAGAAGAAAAACACTACGCATGAGAATTTCCAATGCAGACAAAGAAAAAAAAAATCCACACAAGCCAAGGATTAGCAATATCCACACTCAGGAAAGTATGAATCTCCACGCCTGGTTTGAAAACAATTTCCAACGCAGTCAGAGAAGAGAAGGATTTAAACACCATAGCAAAAATATTAAAATTGATCCTATGCGAAGTCATTAAAAATCGGGAGAATTTAATTTTAAAAAATATAAATCATTTTCATCACGCATTGGTGAGAAGTATTCAAACAAAAATATCATGCATTCAAATGCATTACCGATGTATATCGGCACAAAGGAAAATGAATTTAATGAAGAAGATGATAAGATGCGGAAAGAACGTGCCACGAGTTGTGATCCGAAAATGGGTGTTTATTTTTTCCACTTTTAAACGTTTTCAAGGATTGTTAATTTTTAATCAACTTGAAGTCTTTTATACTCCAAAAATTGATCAAATTCTGATTTAGGAATGTTTTCCAAACTGAAATTTAAATTCCTTTTTATTCAACATTCAATGTTTGATCAAAACCCAAATTCATTGTTTCTTGATTTTAATCGATTTTTCAAAGTTGTCAAATATTGATTACCATTACATCCACATTATTTTTATGAACTTCAATTATTGCAAATAATCGAAACCGAAAAATAAAATCAGAACACAACACCAGATTGTTTACGGGGTTCGGAATTCCTACGTCCCCGGGTTCGTGATGAACCGATCCATTAATAATGTTAAAAAATATAAATACAATAAAATTTACATTAACCAATAATGAATCAAAAACTGCAAAACTATGTTTCAGACCTTCAAAGGACGTTAATGGAGCTCAACATATGTCCTTCACCTTCCTGATCCACTTGCAAGTGTCTCCCTTTGGTTCTATGCCTTTGTGTGACTTTAAAAGAACATAAGTCTGCCACAGATGCTCCAAATTAGATAAATGATAACACCATCGTGATTATCTTGAAATTTTGAGAAACTTTCATACATAACTTGAGATCTGGAAGTGAGCAGAAGTGCCCCAAAATTGCACTTTTCCAAAACTACCTCCTTATTCTTGTACACTGACACTCCGACACTTCTCCCTTACAAATACAATCGCACTTTATTTATATCACTTACAAGAGAGTGGTGGGTTGGTAAATTTGCTTATCTTTTAGATGAGGTTAGGGGTTCAAAAATTGTCCTTATCCCATGGGATTAGGCTTATTCCCGTGGAATGGATTAAATAAAATATTATTATTATTATTTTAAATCCAAAGCCACTAAAAACCTGCCAAGTGTCATGCCCATAATATGTCATTTGTCCATGTCACAGTGTGCCACGTCATCATTTGACCACAACTTTGACTATGCATATCTTTCGTGATACGAACTCAGATTTGGTCCTGCTCAAATCATTTGCGTCGAGAAAGTTTCGCGAGCTCTATACCACGGAACTTTTTTTAAAAATTACAAGACCATCAATTTTTCTTTGTCACCAATTGCCACGTGTCACCTTGCCCTTGGTCCACTTGTTGACATTTTGACCAAAGTCGATGAACTTTGACTGACATAACTTGAGCTCGAGAATGTCTATTTTTCAACTTTTTTATAGTCGTTGGAAATATATCGAAGCCTCTCCCTGACCGACATAGTTTAGGAAAGTTTATGGAACATTTGACATTGAAATTGATCCCTTGATGACTCCTCCCTACCGAGAAGGCTTTTGTCCACAAAAAGTTGTTTATCAACCCTCAAATATTGCTATTTCTTCCTGCATTGCACAAACACATACAAGAACCCAAAATAACATTATAGGTTAAAATAAATGCAAATAGTTGATTATCTAGTCACATAACCGATTAGATAATAACACCCAATTAAGCTAGTGTTCAATTGAAATGTCGCAACCCTCATCGACTCTATGCACAATCGTGAACTGTCATACCCCATTGTAATGCCATCACAAATAATTGACCAGATAATAACACCCATTCTATTACGGAAATATAGTATTCAAATGTCACTTTGTGATACGACCGATTACTTAAATTACAATTTCATAACACATATCAGTATGCCAGACATCTAAAATGCGCACAATTAGGCTAGTGCCCCTTTGTCCATCTGAAATCAGAATAACCTTGCAAGTATTCACTATCCAGAATAAAATAGAATATCAACACCCAAAAATATCTAGAGTCAACAACTGAATCCATGTGAATCTTCCCAAAATAGTGTATCGCCATCACAAATAATAAGTCAGATAATAACACCCATCTATAACGGAAGCTAGTGTTCAACTGACACTTTGTGATTATGCTGATTACAACTGCAAATATTCACTATCCAGAATAATTAAACCATCAATGCCCAAAATGGCTATATTCAAAATCTGAATCAACATGAATATGTAAATATTCTATCCATACATTGAACTATAAACTATATGCTTACCCAAATTGGTGAACTGCCATAATCTACAAAATGATCACCTGGTACCTTTGCAAAACAGTTTGTTAGTGTAATAAAATTTACACCCTAATTGCAACCACATCTGATAGTTACAAAAATCAAATTTTCCCAAAATAAGGGTCTTATAAATTAGTGTAAATAACACATGTGGATACAACAAGTTTGTCTATTTATTACAATATAAAACAAGTGCCCAAATGGGTCTTATAAACATCCATAATATTTGCACAAATGACAACCCTATATAACTACAAGTTTCAAAATAGACATTTTGATGATGCCCATATCCCTACATACTGTTGTCAGAAATGGAATAACCAACCAAAATGTGAGAAGATGAATATGAGTATGATGAACCTATCACTCAAATCTTCTCTACGATCATTGCTTCCAAATTATTTCAAAGATAAATATAAACATAGGATCAAATCCCTAAAATATAGCTTTGAAAATGTTTGCATACTATCACTAGTTACTGCAATGCAAACATAAAGTTGAGGAATGTTTTACCCATCCAATTACTTGGATTTCTCCGTTTAGGTGGTTTTACTTCCCCAATACTAGAATGAGCATTTACATGAGTTAGATCAACAAATTTTGGTTTGACATTATTTTCCTTTTTAACAACTTTCCAATGTTGCACTGAAGGAACATACCAACACATCTTAACATCATGACCATTCCTTTTACAATGGGAACAAAATTTAACTTCCTTATTTTTAGGAGTCTTACCCATTTTTCCATTCCTTGAACTCTGTCTAGGAAAATGATTCCCCTGTTTAGGAGAGGTAACCTTTTTCCATTTCTCACCTTACCAGAGTGAGATTGGTCTTTGCACCTGCCTTATCATTCACAAAAGGCATTAACTTCTTTATCATATTTTTCCTCTTCCAACAATATGCTGCAGAATGATTAGTACCTTCACAAAATGTGCAAGGAAAAGCATACCCCTGTCTACCAAAGCTATATTGTTCAGACTGAAAGAGTGTTTTAGAAGTCTTAGGATTAAATTTCCCCTTAGTGCTATTTTTAGTGTAAGTGGGAGGAGGTGGAATTTCATTACCTCGTTTACCTACTTTCTTACACCTTTCATTGTTCCTCCTGATGGCGGAATCCTGCAATTCTAGAGGCATAGATCCTTGGTTGTTGGAAGCTTGTCTTCCTTCAACTGCTTTAGAACTTTCTCCAATTTCCATTTGCCCACTAGAATATCCCAAACCTACAAATCGAGGTTGATCCTCTACCTGTATGGGATTAGCATCACCTTGTCCATTTTTACCAAGGCCCTTTTCGTTAAATCCCATCTTAACCATTAGTTTAGACCCAATTCCCTTAGTGTGTTTTTCAAACTGACTCAAAGGAATATCTAAAACTGAATGAGAGGAAGAATTAAAATGTGAACAAATTACAGTGCATTCTGTCATAGTACCTGCATCTGATTTGGAAGGAATTTCCTTCTTGTGTTCACCTTGTTGCAGCTTTGCCAAGAGGGCATCCTTGGTCCGTATTTCTTCCTGCAACTCTTTAACAAAACCCATCAACTTCTTGCTTTGTGCAAGCATCTCATTGACATACTCCTCTTTCTTGGTTATAGAGGATTGTGGTTCATATTTTAACCACACTATTTCCTCTTCCAAGGAATAAAAATTAGCTCTCAGGAAAGAGTTTTCTTCCTGGAGTTGGCGGTTAATGGCTTCAAGCTCATCCAGTTGCTCCTGTTTGGATGAATTGCCCATGATTCCCTATTCCTGCAAACACAACATGTACTTCCAAAACTACACATTGCAAAAGAAGATTAAAAAGCCCCAAAACTATCTACACACTGAAAACTGAAATCAATACTGAAACTGAAGCCAAATTTTCAAACACAATTAGAAGCTAATCGGTAATCTAATTGCTCTAATACCAAACTTGCTCGAGAGATTAGCAAGTTTGCAAGCGTAATAACCAGCTCTGATACCAAACTTGATCCAAAAACGAATGTTTATTTTTTTCCACTTTTAAACGTTTTCAAGGATTGTTAATTTTTAATCAAATTGAAGTATTTTATACTCCAAAAATTGATCAAATTCTGATTTAGGAATGTTTTCCAAATTGAAATTGAAATTCCTTTTTATTCAACATTTAATGTTTGGTCAAAACCCAAATTCACTTGTTTCTTGATTTTAACCGATTTTTCAAAGTTGTCAAATACTGATTACCATTGCATCCACATTATTTATGAACTTCAATTATTACAAATAATCAGAAACTGAAAAATAAAATTAGAACACAACACTAGATTGTTTACGGGGTTCGGAATTCCTACGTCCCCGGGTTCATGATGAACTCGATCCATTAATAATGTTAAAAAATGTAAATACAATAACATTTATATTAACCAATAATGAATAAAAAAACTATAAAACTATGTTTTATACCTTTGAAGGATGTTAATGGAGCTCATCCTATGTCCTTCACCTTCCTAATGCACTTGCAGCAGTGTCTCCCTTTGGTTCTACGCCTTTGTGTGACTTTAAAAGAACATAACTCTTCCATGAAGCTCCAAATTGGATAAATGATAACACAATCGCGATCATCTTGAAATTATGAGAAACTTTCATACATAACTTGAGATCTGGAAGTGAGCAGAAGTGCTCCAAAATTACACTTTTCTAAAACTACCTCCTTATTCTTTTACACAGACCTGTCACTTCTCCCTTACAAATACAAGTGC
Organism: Taxus wallichiana var. yunnanensis; assembly: GCA_018340775.1. Taxonomy (NCBI): domain Eukaryota; kingdom Viridiplantae; phylum Streptophyta; class Pinopsida; order Cupressales; family Taxaceae; genus Taxus; species Taxus wallichiana. The sequence continues at coordinate 838,600,142 of CM031238.1, forward strand.
ACTTTATTTATACCACTTACAAGAGAGTGGTGGGTTGGTAAGGCCGCTTATATTTTTAGATGAGGTTATGGGTTCAAATCCCCCTTCCATAGGTTTAGGCACCCAATTTAGCCATTGACCCCACATTTGGTGGGAAAAGGATATGATAAGCCTTTAAATAACTTTTTGTCCACAAAATCCTCCTTATCCCATGGGATTAGGCTTATTCATGTGGAATGAATTAAATAAATTATTATTATTATTATTATTATTTTAAATCCAAAGCCACTAAAAACCTGCTAAGTGTCACGCCCATAATATGCCATTTGTCCATGTCAGAGTGTGCCACATCATCATTTGACCACAACTTTGACTATGCATATCTTTCGCATACGAACTCAGATTTGGTCCGTTCAAAATGCGTCAGAAAGCTTGCGACGAGCTCTATACCATGGAACTGATTTTAAAAAATTATAAGACCATCAATTTTTCCTTGTCACCAATTGCCACGTGTCACCTTGCCATTGGTCCACTTGTTGACCTATTGACCAAAGTTGACTTCCATGTTGACTGAACTTTGATCAGACATAACTTGAGCTCAGAGTGTTCGTTTTCACGTTATTACAGTCGTTAGAAAGATATCTGAAGGATATACTACAATGAAATGGTTTAGAAGTTTAGGGAACATTTGACACTAAAATTGATCCTCGATCGGGTTGTGTCGATGAAGTAATCAATTTTGAGCTTAATATGTCGAACTTGAGTGTTTATTGAGAAGAATGGTTTGTTTGATTGAATTTCTTCCCATATTTGTGTACTCGTTTTCTAAATTTTAAATTAACAACATGTCATTTTATATTTTTCACGAACCCAAGAAAACACGGTTTACTCGATTTTGTCGCATACGTAGTTTTAGCTTGGCGGAAGGCCTACTTTGAGAATCCATATCTCGAGCCCAGATGATCGTTAAGAGAAATGGTTTGGTTCATTGAATTCTTCCCATATTCATGTACTTATTTTCCAAAATTCAAATGTACATCACTTCATTTGATATTTTTCATGGAGTCAAATAAAATGTAGTTTGCATGATTTTTTGCGTGCGTAGTTTTCATTTGTCAAGGAGACTGACTTTGAGGGTTGATATTTTGAACTTAGATGATTTTTCAAGAGCAAAGTATTGTTTTTTTGAATTTTCCTCACATTCATATGTTCCCTTGCCAAGTTTTAGATGCCCAAGGTGATGTTTGATATTTTTTCCAAGCTAAAACCAAACGGGATTTTCACAGTTTAACACTTGCATTTTCCTGGCAGTTTCAGAAGAGTCAACTTTGACCTTTAATATTTCAATGAAGAATTTGATTTGGGAAAAAAATCTCTGATCCAAAAACTTTTGGTACCTTAGTAAAATCCCTCATCCAGTGAGAGTTTCTGAACAAGATTTCCTATTTTTCCTAGGCGAGTTTGAGGAGGTCATTTGTGCAGTTTTGTAAGAAGGAAGTAATAGCCTGAAATCACTCTTTTGTCACAATCATGTTATCTTCAAACAAAATGATGTTACGTTATGGATTCCAAGGCATTCTAATCACCTCGAATCTCCATTCGAGTATGAGAACATCGCCATTACTAAAGTGGGACACGTCGCGTAGGTTGATTTGCGATCGCATATCAACCGAAGGCAAATCACGATTTTCCCTCGGTGCTTGTTCGAATTGGTCATCACTTGCATGGATGCACCACGAAACCTGCACAATGTGGAAATTTAACTCAATGACCCCAAAGTGGAAGTAACCTCGACTTCCTCATTATGCAAAGTATAGGTCGTAGCTATGGCGGAGAGGTCTTTTTGGAGTCAAAGCCATTAATATCGATAGAGATCGATAATGGGAGAGATTTTTTTACATCATTGTCTTCACTTAATCATTATACGAGATATATTCATTGAAAAATCAAAATCAATGACAAATGCGATTGCATGGATCATCAAGTAAGGTCACATCATTCAAGTGTGTCTCTGTCGGTTCTCGATTAGGAGTGGGCATAATACTTCATTGACCAATCTTAAAGTTGGAGCATTCTCGAATTAGACGATCATGAGTATATCGAATGGAAACACTTTGGAATGGTGACAAAGAAAAAAACATAACTCCACATAATTAATTGCAATCTCGACTCTTGCAATAGCTCTCTCAATGACAAAAGAGAAGGAGTTGGATTCGATAAGCCAAGGTGGTGTAACGACTATGGGTTCATGACAAATGAAGAATTCACGTGGAAAAGTATTCGAGCATGTGGAGAATTGTGTGTAGCTCGTGAATAAAAATTTGAATAATGAAAAAATTGCTTACACTAGGATGATGCTTAAACAAAGAGGTGGATGAATTACTCAAGTTTCAAGTTCGAATCTCTTTTCAGCTGGAGGATTGCAGAGTATGGTCAATGAGTTCATTCCCGTACGACCAAGATAGGCGGACTCTTGGACCAATGGATAAGGCATTGATCCTAGATGTCTTGATCTAGGTGGCGCGTTGCTGACTAGGATGTCTATGTGTGTGTCTAAGTCATTTAAGTGGGGTCCACATGTACCCATTGCTTTTATTTATAAAGTGATGTTATTGTTTAACTCACTTTTGGAAAACTTTGGATAACTTAAGTGATTTCTATTTTTAGTTGTTTTTTATAAGTTGGTTGAAAAAGTCAAAGTCATTTAAGATGCCCTATTTAATGTTCATGTAAACCCTAACTACTTTGTAACCAACTTTTGGGTTATAAAAGGAAGTCAGGGGCTCATTTGTAAAGGGTGACTTTGAGAGAGGAGAAGAAAATAATTTTGTATGCAAGCTTTACTTCAAAGAAAGAAACTTTGTGTTCTTTTGAGAAGACATTTTGGAGTTAATGAAATATGAACTTTGTGTCTCATTCATTGTCTCTTATAGCATTTGATGTTCTTATGTTCATTAGATGTTAGTGTTTGAATCTTGCATGCAAATATTATCTTGGATCTTATTGTCAATGCTATTAATATGTTGTTCTAGTTCACAGTGATCAAGCTCTAATTATCTACTTGCTCACGTGTGTTCCTTTTACTCATTCTTGTTTAGCTGATGCAAACTCTGTTTTATTTGTGTTAGTTATTTATTGTTCTTCTCCATGCAATATTAGGCTCTGCTTTTACCTAACTCTTGCATGTTCCTTCCATTCATTCCTTTCCATTATTTTCCTTCATTCCATTCCATCTCCCTCATTCACTTTTCTTTCCATTGATGTTCCAAAACACCCCCACATATAATTTTGAATGTACAGTGTAAATATAGTTTTGGTTTTCAATAAAGGCAACCTCACCTTCATTGAGGAGGGACTTCGTTCCCACACTGTTGCATGTCATTTGCATGCGTGCAAATCCATATGCTAACAGAACCCAACTTTCCATGGAAAATAATACATCCTAGTTTGTACTGATTATGTTACTAAGTGGGCTGAAGTTCAATCACTACCACATGCAAAGGATGATAAAGTTGCATATTTTCTTTATGAGCGTATCTTTCAAAGGTTTGGAGCACCAAGATCCATTGTGTTAGATCAAGGACCACAATTCATGTCAGGGGTAATCGGTTCTTTTGTAAAAACATATCAGTTGAAGCATAAGAAGTCATTTCCTATCATCCACAATTTAATGGCCAAGTTGAAGTCACTAACAGAGAGTTGGAGAACATACTAAGATAGTGGACATCTTAAGGAAGAATTGGGCTCAAAAACTACCAGAAGCAGTATGGGATTATAACACTACTTGGAAAACAACAATGGGATTTACTCCTATGAATTAGTCTATGGTAAGAAGCCAATTCTACCTATAGAATTTGAGATTCAAACCTTGAGGACAACAACTGAAGTGGGCATTGATTTGACAGAAGCACAACATGCCAAAATTATTCAATTAAATGAATTGGATGAAATTAGACTTCAAGCATTACATCATACTAAGATCATTCAACAATGAGGTAAATTTGGCATGATAAATAGATAAAGCCAAGGAAATTTTAGGTAGGAGATTGGGCTTTGCTATTTGATTCAAAGTATAAGGACTTTAAAGGAAATTGCAGATGAGATGGATGGGTCTGTATCAAATTGTAGAAGTATTTGACAATGGGACTATCCAATTGGTTCCAATAGATGGTGAAAGGAAGGTAATGCTCGTTTGATCCGAAAATAACCAGATTATTACTACCTGATCTCGGACCCTTGTAGGCTTTAATTATTTGCCGATAATTTACTCCTTTTAAGTAATCAATTTAAAATAATGCAAGACAATAATGACAATTGCACATAGATTGATTACGGAGTTCGGCAATTGCCTACGTCTCCGGGTTCATGGTCGAACCGTTCCACTAGTCAAAACTTGTAAGTTACAATAGTACTTTCACAAGAAAACCTAATGGAATTTTACTTGCCTACCAGTACACCAGTTCTTCAGACGACAAGGGTGAAAAATAGCACCCGACTTCCACCTTCCTGGTGTACAATCTCCTTCGGCTATGATCGGCCTTCCCAACGCAAACAATGCGAAGCTAGCACTCGGTGACAATCCAGGATTTGCAAGTACTTGGTGTGGCGCTATGGGCCAACTAGGTAGTTTGAATAACTCCTAGCCACAAATATTTCATTTATTATTGCCTAACAAATAATAGGTCAATAATATAAAAATATACAATGCCTAAATAATTTAGGTCTTCACACAACAATTTCTCATTCTCCTCTTGGCTCGGACTTCGCCTCCAGCGCTCTAGGAATGAGCTTCTCTCCAAGTTTGTGTGTAATGTGTCTCCTTTACAATACAAATGGGTTCCCTATTTATACATTTTTAGGGCCCAAAAATATGCATTGCATATCATCCTTAGGCTAATATTAGCCTTCACCCGTACATAAAAAATGGGATTAAATCCCTATGTGGGCGGATTACACGTTTTAATGGGATTAAATATTCCCATTTTAGCCGATTGAATATTTTAATGAGGGATAAAATATATTCCTAAGGCTATTTTTAACCTTAGCCTTACCCGTGCATATTTAGGGGGATTTAATCCCATATGGAGCGGCTGTATTTTTAAAATGGGTTAAAATCCCATGTGGATTGGTGTTATAAAAGCTTAGGCTTTATTTAAGCCTTTCCATGCATGAAGTGGTCAAAGACCACGTTGGGCTTATAACCGCCCCCTACCACCGCTTCACCTCCCTCTCCTCACGTGGAATCTTCCATGCATGACAATGCATGCCTTTACCACGTGGACATATGTTTGGCGGTGTGTAGGAGTTAATATTAATGTATACACATTAATATATACATGTGGCATTTGGAAAGTGGCCTTACCAAATAATATTATTTCGACCCATACAATGTGGAATAGAAATAATCCTGTAGTCCACTTGTCGTCTCCCGATAGGCAAATCGAGCGAATTCGACGAGTGTTGGCAAGCCACGTGTCACAGTGCGATTGGTCCAAATATTGACCAGTTGACCAGAGTTGACTTTCTCGTTGACCGAACTTTGACCGAACATATCTAGAGCTCCCGATGTCCGTTTGTCGCGTTCTCACAGTCGTTGGAAAGCTCTCGAGATGATCTTCTGCACTAACACCATTTAGAGATGTTTAGGGAACTTTCAGAAATGATCCACGATCATCGTTAATGGGCACAAAATGAGGTTGTACCAGAAACCAACATCAAAAGAAGAGTTTCAGAAGGAAATTCAAGAGGATTCAGATCTAAACTATGTGGGCAAAGTTTCTTTTCCCAACACAATTCAGACATGATCAACCAGCTACTAAAAATAAAGAGGAGGTGATTGAAAACCAATGATGGCGGTCATCCTCCTTTGAAGCATTGGTTGAAAACTAGTAATGGCGGCTAATGCTTTCCAAAAAAAAAAAAAAGAGAAAATAAATACAAAGACCAAAAACTAGCAATGGAGGTCATCTACCCCGAATGTTCATCGATAAAGGAAGTACCAAGTACGAAGGGAGCATCACACCAACATGGGAATGACAATGGATATTTGACAAGTTTTAATACTAAGGTATGCACAATCAATTCATTTCTTAAAAGTAGGATGGTTTTAAATTATGAGTTGATAATTATTAAACATTGTGCACCTTGATTACCACTCACTTCGCACGCTTCTCAAATCCCAACTAAATCCATAATTCATTTCCCTTAATGTTCACACACGTCCAATCATTTCCATTAGCACCTCGGGATTTTAGCATAACTTTCCAAATTCAATTATATTGCTTGCATGCTAAGTTCATCCCATTTTCTGCTTTCCAAATTAGACCCTTCCATTCTGTCGTTGCCACTCTCCTACACTACCACTCTACAAAATTTTCCACTTCTAATCTGTGCCTTCATCCATATTTCCTATCTGCTCAAGTTTTAGATATGAGGCCTAGGTTGTGACATGAACCAACAAGCTCTACTGAGCTTTTGGTTGATACAAGGGTAGTTGAAATTTTTGAAAGTGTGGGATGGCTGGATTTTCTATTGGCATATGAAGAATTCAATGTTTCAATGACTAAAGAATTCACAAGGAATATGGAAGAGGGGCACTCCATTATCAATGGTAAGAAAATTCCCTTTTCTCCAACTATAATCAGTCATCTTTCTGGTTTACCTAATGAGGGGTTAACAGTAAGTGATAGGACCATGTATCATGAAGTAATTAAAATATTTATAGTTGGGAAAAAGAGAAATTACAACTGGTCATAGATAATAAGGGAAAAGCAAAAGGGGTTAAAAGAATAACTATACCTGAACCTTGGGCTGAAGTGGCCAAATGGTTGATTAAATATTTTACATGTGAGGGGCAATATGAAATTGTACTAGGTCCTATATTAAGAATGTTAATCCATCTTCACCATGGTCAAAACGTGCCTCAGTATAAGATTAATTTGCCACAATTTCTATATGAATCCATTTGTGTTGCTACAAAGAAATTTCACTTGGGGGGCTCCATATTTGAAATTCTAGGGTTTGATCCACTTAATATGCAAACATCAGTTTGTCAAAAAGAAGCATGGGGTGAAGAAATGGTTAAATTTTCAAAAAGAATGTGCCTTGAATCCTACGGTGGTTGTAGAACAAGCCCCATCTGCCTCTGTGAGACCCAAGAAACATATCCAAACTTCAAAGCCTACACCTACCCTCCATGAGACACCAATTGATAATCCCCTGTCCCAAGAGGAACAAGAAGCAACTGAAATAATGCAAACCCTGGTTCAAACCCCACCTGAGTCTCCTAACAATCCAATGTCCTTATCTGCTCCTGACATAGAAGTGGAAATTGAGCATTCTTTGCCTACAACTAGAGGGTCACCTGATAGAGATAAAGGGAAGGCACCTATGGAAGAGGGAGAACCTAGTTCTCCCCCGATTCTGATACTATCATGCCCCAAGTCCTCTCCTTGTCCAAAGTTCAGTTTGAGCTACAGATAGCTCAGGAGAGAATAAACCAACTGCAGTCACTTTTGGAGGCCAAAGAAACTCACTTCTCTCAACAAATAGCTACCAAAGATCAAGAGATTCAACAACTGCAGGGCACAATAACACAACATGAGGAAGCCACCCTTCAGTTGCAAAAGACTTTAGAGGAATGAGAATAGGAGGTACGCTCCCTTTAGCTAGAACCGAGGATATTGACACCTCACTTACACTGTTGTAGGAAAGCAAAAGAGAGCAAGAGCATATTTTCCTCAGATTATTGTTTTAAGAGGTATGGTTAAGTGGATGGAAGAATGCTATAGATTAAGGGTAGTGGCGAGGAGAACAAAAATTTGAAAGAAGAAAATCAATTGTTAAAAGAAAACGTGATGAAGTCGACTCTATGATCAGGTTCTTTCTTGCCACTGCCCTTTGAACTTTTATGCATTATTTTTGAAAGAATAGTTCCTCAAATGGAAAATATCTAGGGCTCATGAAATGATGGACATAGAGTTTGAGGATGATAGATAGTTTGTAGCTGCATATACTATAGGAAATGATGTTGAGAAAAATTTGTATGTTCATAAGTTTCTTCTCCTAGAGCAAATTGAGATTCCAATCAATCTTTATGTGGGAGAAGTACAATTAAGGGCTTTCATTTCCACACTCAGACATTAGGGTGAATGGAGAGATCAAGCAAGCGTATTTGTGCAGTCAGAATCTACCATTGGCCTCTTAATGAGGCATGATTTACCAGCACCACTTCAGTTTTCAACATGTTTCATTCACAGGTGTACTATCTACATCTAGTAGACAGGTACACAGATATTCTTTGGAATTGTGTCAAGAATTTTAGAGAACAGGTGATCCCCACATTCAATGTTAATTTCCTTGCTTCCTAGGTTTGATATCAGCTACTTATAGAGCCATATAAAAGGAAAGAGGTCATTTCACCAACAAACCTCAGATGGTCATTGAAACGAGCAAAAGATCTCTGCAAGATAATTTTGGACCTCAAAGAACAATGGATTGGTATGAGATACATGCCCCCATTGGTCCTTACACCTGTGCCATGATGGAATTCACACAGATGACCAAATAGAAGGTAAATACAAGACTTGGAGGGATAATGTTGTTCATCATTTTTGGATTCTCTAACACGTCTTTGGTTAAAACTTGGCAAAATTTTGCCAATGAGTATAACTATCCTAGAATTGTAGAGAAATTGAATGCTAGGTAGTAAGAGGACCTGTTAAACCTTTAGTTCGGGGAGTGATGAACCCCATTTTGTGATGTTTAAGCCAATTTTAGCCTTATACGATTTTGATATCATAGTGCATGATGAACAATCTTAACTTCTTATATCTAATACTTTACTATGATTTTGAAGGGATTCTTGTGTATATGTTTGTTATTTTTACCTTGTTAATTCTTCTTCAGAAATGGCTTAAATATATATGTTGTGAAACATTAAATGCACTTTTGGAAGAGTATGTGTTGAGTTATCATAGGGATTGCAAAGTTTAATTCATGCACTGACGCATGAATCTATTAACGTGTTGGTACGGGAATCACCTCCGCATTAATAGGGAACACATAGTACCACATCAAGATCATCCAGGTCATCGACCCTTATTCTCCAAAACAAGAAATTTACACATAGATGCAAATAATTCAAATTATTGGAATCACAAATGGCATCACCATATCTAGGACATCATGCAATGCCATTAACTCAACAAACATTCTGCCCAACTTTGAGGATGAAGTGCTCCGAACTAGAGATCTATCATCACTAAAAATCTCTTCAATCAGTTAATGAGTTAAAGAATCTTTAGTAGTGATTGACTCCTTCAAAGGATCCAATCACATATTTCCTCTTTAGTTGTCATGAATGATTCCAATTCAAACACTTTAAGGACTGCCCCTTTCATTAATGTATTTCCCAAAATAGATAGCCATTGCTTCAATTAGCATTTAGTTAAGTAGACTTAGTCATTTGGAATAACTAGTTCTCTCCTAACAGAACTAGAACATATCTTGTATAAAAGAGATCATGTACTCAGATTTAGTGGTTCGATTATTAGTCATTTGATTCATTGTAAAAGTGCATTTTCAATTCAATAAAGATAGCAGATTCAGGGGAAATTTTTGTTGTTTAAGTTCAAGTGTTAAACCTGATCGAAGGGAAGGGGTAAGGGACACTCCTAACAAACGAAAAGGGAGTTTGCATTTATTTCTTTTATGTATTTGTGAATGAATTTAGTGTTCAACATTTATTTCATTACTTTGATGCACTTATGTTTTCATGATCAATGATTTTCCAATTATGTATTTTGTTTTAATTTTCCTTTCAAGCATTTTATTTTGTAATCATGATCAGTTCAACAATTTCTTAGTTTTTGTTACTAAATTACATACTTCAATATCATTCATACTATTCCATTTGTTGAAAACGATTGTGGACACCACCTGGATTGATGAGGATAACATGATTAAAGTACGAGCATCAACAACACTCATCACCGACACATATTTGCATGTTCGATTCACGATAATGAGGTTTTTTATTCTAGTTCTGATGATGAGAATATTGACAAGGACTCTAATCCTCCTTCTCATAGCCATCTTTAAGAGAATGTTAAAAATCCTCTTTTCCCATCGGACACCGTGTAGTCTTGTTTATAGCCTCATACGCTCATTACATCTGCCTCCATTCCACTTACAATATGTGAGGTTTCTTCCACTCCTCCTCCTTCATGTGTTGATGATTCATACATGTCATACATTGTTCTTTTGTTTGTCAAGAAACCCTTTTGGGATGAGTATTTTTAGACCTTCATTATCTCTTCGCAGTGCCTACTTGTGTTACAATATAGGGAGTTTGTCTTCCTTATACATATGTTTCAAAGGATTCCTTCATCTCCTTTGTTGGGAGTGTCCCTTCTCATAATTTCATCACTTCCACTATTTTGGAGACCATCAAAGATCACCCTCGTTTTGTGGATACTCTCTCTACTATTGTGGGGGTTGTTGTCATGCCTTCACTTCATATGAACATTATTTCAGGTGAATGTTCCCCTCTCATACTATGACAATTCTACTTCCTTGGCATTACCTTTGGTTCCTTTGCACATGTTTTCTAGACCTATGTCACATTTTAGTGGACCAGATTCAAAGTTATTCATACTACTTCCTTCAGTTTCCTTCATGGAGTGGGTGGACTTCAATACTCCATTTTTGTTCTTCCTAAGGGTAGAAACATAGTTAATACGAGATGGACCTTCTTCATTCTATAGATGGAAGATGATGTCATCAACATTCATAGAGTTGCATATTTCGATCCTTTGCAAGATTCTTCAATGAACCCTTTAATGAGGCCAAGTATCCTTACTTGTGCTCTCGTCTTGGGTGAGGTCCACTGCGGCTTCACATATTCTTTAGTCTCTCTTGTCTCCTTCCTCTCTTCTCTTCTTCTTCTTCTAGAAAGATTGTAGTTTGTACATGGGTACCTCATTAGGCCTTTAGTTTCCGGGACCCATTTGACACATATTTCTTAGGTTGTTTAGGGAGTCTTCTATCTCTTATAAGTGGATTATTTTCCCATTGGTTTCCCTTAATTACTTGAGATCCTTATAGTACGTGGGTACCTCATCGTGTGTAGTGTTGGGACCCATTTCTTGTTTCGACTTCTTTGCCTCATCCTAAGTTATGATGAAGGGGGTGTTGGTGTGGGGTACTTACCTTACTTGTCTCAGGACATTGTCCACATCACTTGGTGAGTCATCTCACTTAGGTGAGATCATAGGTCTTAGGTGTCTTAGGGGGTATGATAGATTCCATCATACGCGTCAGTGTGCATTAGTGCATCTACATGAGTTACTTTCCATTTCTGGATCATAACTCCTTTCTCCCTTGTGGAGGTATGATTGGTCTTGCATTGGGAGTTACACAACACTCCTATTTGTACCTTCTTTTCGATATATGAGAATGAGTAGACCCTTTTCTTTTGCATGCACATTTCATGGTGGTTATATGAATTTGGGTCAAGTTCAATAGTGTGTTGTGCTAAGCCCGGATCAAATCCCCGAGATCGTCATAACTCCAAGAAAAAATATCATTATACTCTTGGAAAAGACCGATGAAAGCATGTATTTCATGGCGTATAAATCTTTCAATTTTCAAGAACGTCTCTCTCTAACTTGAACTGTAAAAATCATCCTCTTTGATAATCATGTTAGTTTTTTCTCATTTAAAAGATCATCTAAATTAAAAATAGATTCAAGAGTGACCAAAACCTTTGGCAACTTGTTACCCTTTAATTGAATAATTTGATCATTATAGGCCTCCTACAACTTGGATTGATTTTTGGATGAGAATTCGGCCTCCTCTTGAAGAAAAAGAATGATTTATTGGTCACTGTCGAAAACCTACCAATTACTTGCATTATATGGTATTGTTGGTTTATAACCAAGCTTAACAAACTCTCTTCTTACTTTATAATTTTGTGAGGATATTTTATTGAGATCCATTATAACAAGTTCAATTTGCATTTTGATTTTGATTCTTGGGAACAACGTGAATACAAAAAGCTTAAAATTATTTGATCAAGTCCCATACCCTATTCTTGTAGAATATCACTATATTATTCTTTTCTACACTCGAGCTCGACATGATGCACACAAAAACATGCTATCCCAAAAGAAATTCAATGCCTTAATTCCCCTTTTCGTAGCTAGCTGAATTCCTTGTACCAGTGCTTCATATTCGACTACATTATTAGAGAAAATGAACTGAAGTCGAAAGGATGAGAATTATTTCTTACTTTGTGGGGAAATTAACATGACACCAACATCAAACCCATTTTTTCTTCTTGATCCATCGAAGAAGAGTTTCCATAACTCTTCCATATTATCTTGGGATTTGAGAAGATTGGTAAAATAGCTCCCTCCTCATGAATACAATAAGTTCCTAATCATGTCTATTCAAAATCTTGGTCATATGGATTGAAATGAAGTCCAATTCCCTAATCATCAAGTAAAATTTTTGGGATCTCTTTGACAAGAGTGGTAGACTCATGATTCTCAATATATTCTTCATGATTTTGTATAGTGTAATTCATGTTGATGATGTTAGGAGTATAGGGTTCGACATGATCTTTATAGATTGGATTTGCTCTTATAGTCACCTTAGTCCCATATCGTAGTTTTGAGGAAGCATGTGTGATCAATCAATAGACAAATACCCACCCATATTGATGGTGAAATCCCTAGAGAGGCATATGGTGAAGAAGGAAGGAAGGTCAATAACCCATATGTCCAAGTGATTGATAAACTTGGACATGCATAAATAGTAAGATTCAATCCTTAATCATCCTAATGGTTTGAAAATTAGTACCATCTAATTTGAATACTTCCCTTATTATTAGCGTATATTGAATACCTAATACTAGTACATTAGCAATTTTTTAGGCATTACAACAATCTGTCTTCAGAGTCAATCATAAATTTATGCAAGCCCTAGATGTTTATCAATGATTGGAGAGATAGATATAAATAGGTGGTGGTTTGCTAGATTTAGCAAATTTTATCCCCTTAATTTTGCATAAACTGGTAGAAGTAGATGTCCCACACTTTTCACTTGGTGTATTGAAACTTTTCAAAGCCTTTTCCAACAAATTTATCTATGTGAAGGAATAGAAAGCTCCTCCCACATAGTGATGTTAAGGTTCATTTTTTTCATTTTTTCAATAATGTTGAAAGGAATACTCCCTATCTTAGATGGATTTTTAGTTATTGCATCCTCTTTTGGAAAATGAGTGTTTGGCATTGTATTATAGTATTGGGTTGATTTTTTTCTCACAACTTGAATGACATGGGCCCTAGATGATTTACCCACTACATGTTTTCTTATGATTGGTTCTATGGACATGTTGGGAAGTTGGTGCTTGATCTACCTTGGACATTTTTCGCCTTATTTCCTATTATTTGATCATGTATTGGATGTTATTATTTTTGAGTCCACATTTAATCCACAAAAATCCTCTTCTTGTCAATTCAACAAGGTTGATTCCCTATGTCATTTGAGGTTGAATTGCATCTTCGTGGAGGTTTTGGTTATTTCTCCATGGTTGTGGATATGATTTGAACCATGAGTGCTTGGCTAAGCACTCCATTAGGACACATATTATGATTATGTGGTTGGGAGAAATGGTAACACCACTCATAATATTGAACAATATTATTTTGCATGGGAATAATAGCTCTAAGAGAAATGGAATAATGGGATTCTTGGTATTAAGGTTTTACATTGGTGATATAATTTTAAATTTGGGCATTACTTTGGAAAGGATTCCTATTGGATGTTGATATGATTGATTTGGAGGTTGGTAAGGACAATTATATTGAGACTATTATCTTTTAAGGGAAACTAACTCATTCCCAAAACTATAAAGCATGAATTTGACCTCATAGAGATCATTTGAGGGAGGATGTATTGGTTGAGCTAATTGGTTGGATACTAAAGGAATGGGAAAAATGGCTAGTTGTTTAGTGGAAAAATAAGGAAAAAAGGCATTGGTGGTCTTGGAGCTATTTTTCCTACCTAGATCAAGCAATTCTCATCTCATATGGCAATATCATATGCATCCGACAACAGTGTTGTTCCACCCATTGATTGGATCATAACCACAACATCACTATTTAAAGATGCAAGTAGTACAAGAATGGATTGTTAGGGAAGGCTTGATTAGTGGGGAATCCTATTCCATGTCTTCTAGAAATGAAAATTAAAATCTCCCATGAATTCCTAAGGAGCTCTCTTAATAGTAGTCAACTACTCCATGAGAGATAAATGATCACTTTGTCTTCAAATTGTTTACAGAGTTTTTCTCCCAATTCATCCCAGTTGTGTATAGTGTTGGGTTCCAAACCACATAACCACTAAATTTCCTTTCCTTTCAAAGAAGTGGTGAGAATCTGACCACCACATTATCTTTTGTGATGTTGTGACTGAACAAATGTTGGAAACATCTTGAATATGCTCTATGGGGGTGATACTAGTTTCACTAGTGAAAAATGATAATTTTTAGAATTGTTACAAGTATAGCATCACATTGAGTGAGCACCAAGGGGATGCCATTGTTGAAGGTGGTGAAAAAATGATTCCTTATGGCCAAGAAATGAGTGGTTGATCTCTCCTTGGTGGGGGAAATCTTCCAAATGGAGGTGTTGACCATGCTCTGTAAGAAGATGATGAAGCTTCTCCTTTTCTTATCCTTGGAGGAGACAAAGATAGTTTAGTATTTTATTGGTTTTCTTTCCTTGAAGAAGATATTATTTGAATCCTTCACATAAGTACATGCACTAGATCTGGAAACTTAGAGAAATGGAGTTGTTAGGTACCTTTGATTAATGCAAATGCTAAGAGAAGTACCAACTCTTAGCATCTAGTCCCACCGGGTGTGCCAAAAACTTTTGTCACTTGGATCGTGCACCCACTGAATCATCAAATGATCTAGTGTAACATGGGAACATACCCAAGGTGTGGGACCTTGGCTCCTTGGGATGAACCTCCAGAAAAGGCCGACTTCCTTCTAAACTACATACATCTGATAAAATATCAGAAACAAAAACCTACAATGCTAGAAAATAAACTATATTATCCAATTCTTTGAGAAAAAGGGAGGGATATAATTGAAAATAATTGAAAAATGGAGATGCACCAATAGTTTAATGAAAAATAATATTAGCTCCACAAGCACATAATACTTTAACAAAATAATCGATGATATGCACAACTTTCTATTCCTTTTCTCCAACAAAGAACTTTTATGAAGATAAAACTTAATAATAACATAAGGGACTTTATTTATTCCACAACTATAAAAATAAGTTTCACTAATCACAACTTGTAATTTTTCTAAAGAAAATATAACTTAATGTGAAGGTAAAATAGATCACCACATACTAGGAAAGAAACATTCACAAGTATAAAATGAACTACTGGAATACACAACACATTAAAGAAGATGAAGGAAAAATATTAGTTCTATATATAGTATTGAGGCTAAAGCCTATATATGAGTACTCAAAATGGTAGAGCCTCCTTACAAAAATGATCAAAAGTACCTTTCTACCTAATGCATCCTCTATTTATAGATTAAGAAGGTTGAGCAATTATAGCCACTCTTCTTAATCATTACATACTAAAAATAAGATGCATTTACATTTGAGAAACAATCTCCCACAAAAATATCCAAGTGGTTGTGCAAGTTTGACCGGGTCAAACATGCAACTTGAATGGTGATGTGGCTTGGAGATTGTTCAAAATGGGCCAAGTTTATCTAGGGATAGTGTGACGCCACCATTTGCCTATCTGTGTCAGTTTCTTCTTTTTCTTCTCTAGCTAACTTGTGCATGTAGTCAAGAAATCGTTTGATGATTTCTTGGACATATTTATCATCAAGTCCACATGCATAACGGTTTAGGACCTCGATGGATTCAACTGTTCTATTCAATTTTCTAGGTAACTTCTTGGTTTGATTTATGGTTTTCTTGAGTTAACTCAAGAAATTTTGGTACGATACCAGCTTATGAATGGATTCAAGACCAAATGAATTTTTTACCTCAATATCTTCATTAACTAAAATCTTGAAATTGTAAATAATTTGATATGTTAGAAGCACATCAAGATATTCATTAAGGAACCTGCAGTGAATGATGTCAAACTCATATGTGATATCATTGAGGCCATCAATATTATCATTTGTGGCCTTGACCACTTTTTTCATGGATTCTTGCAACATCCGAACATGGAACTCCATGGCTTCATTATATTAAAATAGTTTAAATGAATCATCAATGATCCCTTATCTTTAGAGTAGATCGGATTTGATGCTTTGAACCTCCTTTCATGATTCCAATGTGAGTTCTAGATTATCACATTCCTCTATAAGAATACCATACATTTTAGTAATTATATCTTTCTCTGGTTTGAGCTCATTGTACAAAGTGAAAAAATCTTTTATCAATTGTCCCCCTTATTGAATCTAGCTTTAAATCCAAGCCTCGACTTCTCGACCTTGTTCTCAAATATTTTAACTACAGAGAAGGAACTTGCATAGAAATTGTAGATATCACAAGAGTAGTTAAAGGGGTTTTATGCTTGATCTTATGTAAGATGATTGTCAAATGTTCCACTTTTCCTTTCAACTCATCCTTGGTGATCTTATCTTTATCAAATTTTTCAAGAAGGTTTGAGAGCAACCTGGACATCTTGTTTGCACCTTCATGTGTGGCCTTACCAAGAGAAAAAATTGAAATATGATAGTCCACTACAATGATATTCTCTTTTGACTTTTTCGGTAGCTGGAGTCACTATCTCAATGAATCTTTCCCCTATCTGATCGATTGAAAGGTGAGAAATAACCCTTGGCCTCTTTTTCTTGTCACCGAAGAGTCATATCTAAGATCGTTGAGATCAACGTCATCTCCAATAGGAATTTTCTTCTTCTACTTGGGAGTTTTCATGTTCAACCATGTAGGAGTAGAAGAAGAAGAAAATTGTTTGGAGGATGACATGGGAAATGTCATCACAGTAGTAAACTGGATAGGTGATACAAGGCCACTTATTGCAGTAACCATGAGTGGCAATGAGGTGGTGACAAGCAAGGAAGGAGTGGAAAGGATTGACACGGGAATTGATTAATTAGGAAGGGTGGTGGAAGAAGAAATGGGGAAGGATATGTTGAGGAATGGGAGTTTTAGGGGGAACTCAGAGCCAAAACATCCCTGGATGAGAGAGAGAGGAAGGGATGAAAAGACCTAGGGCCATGGTAGGGGACGAGGTGATGAGAGTAGGAGAAATGGGAGGAGAAGAAATGGAAGATGTGGGAAAAGAGAGAGTGAGAGGTGGAGGAGATGGAGGAGCTGAAAATGGGGAGGAAGGGAGAAGGGGTAGAAGAAGGTGACTGCAACACTTGAGTTGTGTGTGGTGGTGAAGCACTAATATCAATAACCTATATATAGAAGTCACCTTGGAAGGAGAAGTTCCATGGAGGGAACCTTGGAAGAAGAACCAGAACCTCTATAGACAATGGTGATTTTGTGAGGCTTAAGAGTGGGTTTGGTAGTGGACTTCCTTCCTTTTGAAGAGGTGGGGTGGCCCATGAGTGGTTGTACCTATTGTTACTGCAATAGGAAGTTTCTATGATGCTTTTGGTGTGAATCCCAATGATATCAGCCTTTGGTGGGTCTGTTAAGAATATGAGTTGCATGCTCTTTTAAATTGCTTCACTCTTGAGTGACCAATTGATCCATGCCAATGGTTTGTCTTTCATTAGTTTGATCATAAATGGGGTCCAAGACATCTCCATCATCTTGAAGGCCCTCAAGAACCTATGTAATTCCATATTTAGCCACTTCCTCTAGATTCAACCTTTGATAGTCTCTTTCCCATATGGTAATTTCATCTCTATAATTTATCCATATGTCCTCCAACTGAGGTATGTGAACACTAGTTGTCCTGATTCGACTGACTATACCCCAATAATCAAAGATCACCATGGGTGATAGGTATTTAATCTCATCTGGCCCATTTCACCTTTGACATTATTTTCTTTGTAAGAGGATGCACACATGTATCGACCCAAAACCACTAGGAATTGAACCCTATATTTATGTATGTCATGTTGGATTTTGTGGAGGTGTAGCAATTGTCGAACTAATTCCATCAAAACCTAATTATTTGTGGGACACCTTAGCAGTTTATATAGTGCACCTAAAAATATTCCCACCCTAAGATATGTGAACATTCGGAATTGTAATAAAATGCCTCCCTAAGTCTTGACCATGTTCAAGCACTATTTGATATCCTTCGGTCACATAGCTCCTTATAAAAAAACATACAATCATATCGAAGAAAGTGCATCACTAACCCTCCTGAAGTGACTTGATCCTTCCTTCATTGTGAGTTGAGGATAAAGGTCATAAATAGTGATTAATTTCTTTTTCCCTCGGGTGACAAACCTTGATATTTCCTTATCCGCAGCCACATACACAAGATAGGAAGTCATATAAAAATTTCTGAAGTTAGGACATTTGAAATTTGAATATGTATGACATTGTTGATGTGCTCTACCCATCGAATAAGATTGAAATTTTTATGGATAGTGGAAATATATAGGTACATCCATTCTTGGAAATATTTTGAAGACATAAGCCTTTTAACTTTGCTCAATAGTGTGATAATATCATTCACTTCTTGAATGAATTTAAAGCGTGGAATAGTCTTTAAAACTCTAGACATTGAAGGCTTGGGTTTTTCTAGGTAGCTCTTGTTAAGGATATTGGTACAAGCTTCAGAATTTGTTTCCCAATGATCATGGGAGGATTTAGGAGAAATTGATGTTAAAGCTTTGTCATAATGGTATGTGTTGTCATTGATGTCAAAACTGTAGAAGATGGAAGAAGTGGGATTGATGGCAAAAAGGGTAAATTGGTAAAGTGAGCAAGAAATGAAGATGAAGGTTGATTGGTAGTGTCAGCTCATAGAGAAAACATCAGAGTCAGAAAGTAGCTCAGGAAAGCATATGTAGTATGCAATAGCCTCAAGAAAGTGAATTGGGCGTTTAGAAGTCAAATAAGGACATTAAGGACCAGTTATATGTAAAAAAGCGTCAAGATGATCAAGGACAAGTTCTAAGGGACTTAGTCGGTTTTGAGCAAGCTGCAGAGATGAGGATATATCCACCGAAGTCAGGAGAAAGCCATTGAAGTTCAAAGATATCCGCTGAAGTTAGCTTGAAGCCGTGAAACTAAAAAAAAGAACTGCTAAGGCTTAGGAGAAGCCGCAGGAGTAAAGGAATGATGTCACCAAAATGTAAGGAGTCAAGGAACAAGATCTAAGCATAAAAATTTAAGCCACGGAAGCTTAGAAAATGCCACATGAAAAGGATGAGCCGCGAGTAAGATTGGTAAGGCCACAGATGTGAAGGAAGAGCCGTAGAAGTAAGAATAGCTTGAAGGAAAATATGTGGGAACTAGAAAGTTTTAAGGAGAATCCATGGAGTAAATGAAGTCAGGAGTAATGTCGTGCACAAATAGAAAAGCCATTAAGAATGGAAAATCCACGTAGAACAAGAAAAATTGCTAAGGAAGAAAGTCATGGAAATAAAAAAGTGTAGATAAAAGGATGGAGTCATGGATGTGAAACAAAGTTGCAAGAAGGAAACACAAATAAGAAGAAAGAGCCCTATATAAGGAACAAGCCGCATAAAGGTGAAGGACAAGGCATATAGTCACAAGTGATTGAAGAATCTGTGAGAAACATATAAGAACCATAGATAACTAAAAATCCGTCGAGAAAGGTGAAAAGCCGCATAACAAATAATATTACCACGATACAAAGGAAAAGGTCACAAAAGCCAAGGGAAGCTGCAGATTGAGCAAATATGAACTGGAGATGGATCAAGAAAAATTAGATAGAAGTTTAAAATGGAAGAAATGAGATTTAGTATCCAAAATCAATGATGATTCGATTGACTGAAGATTGCGGAATACGTGAACAACTAGAACTCCATAAAGAGCGATGAAGTTCACTATTCCTTCAAAATTGCTAGATTTCAATACATGTTGACTTCAAAGTAATTCAGTTACACTCTCCCGAAGATTCCTAATTCCAAGGTGCAAATTAAATATTGGAGAAGAAAGGAGCTCGTTTATTCCTGATCATGAGGAAATCCTAAAAATACAAGAAATCTATTTTTAGGAGTTAGCTCATAAATAATTTCTGGTAGATGCATAAAAGGTGTAATCAAGCCGAATATAGAAGGAGAAAAATATGGAGTTAGTGACATGCATTTAATAGTCTAGATTTTTAGGTGACAGAGCAGGAGAGATTACACGACACGCAAGATGAAGTGGTGGATTGGGTCGATTGTTTATATAGAGAAAATTGGATGCATTTGAGAGGAGTTGCTCGAGTGAAAAATGATGCACCAAAATTGAAGGAGCGACATGAGAGAAGAGGCTCAAGAGAAAAATGATGCACTCAAGATGAAGGAGCTAAAGAGGAAGAGAGAGGTGAAGGAGTAATGTAGGTATGAGGGTAGAGTCTAAGATTTGATTAGATGCATTACAGATTAATGGAATCAACAAGAGCACTCTCATGAGTGAAGAGATTAAGAGTTGAATATCTCACGAAGAACAGAGAAGAGAGAAAAAGTAGTTGAGCCAAGGAGATTTTCAAAGAAAGAAAGAAATGACACAAAGTCTGTTATTGAATATCTTATATTGATATATGAGAGTTGAGTAGAGGACTATGTAAGGAAATAAGATGTGGATTTCTTGTTGAGAAGAGAAAAGAGAAACTGAGGACATAGTCATTGCAAAGAGGAAGAAAGAAGACATGACAAAATAATAATGATCTAATGTAGAGAGAAAGAAAAGAGCTATGTGCAGAAGGAGACAACATTATCAGATGAAGAATTGATGTGCAGAGAAAAGAAAAAAGTCTGATAAGTTGAATGAGAAGAGATACTAGAAAGAGGTAAAGAAAACATTGCATATATAACTGTGAAGAGTGATTGTAAATGAATGAAAAAGCAAGGTGATCATAATCTATTATATGTGCAACATGGAAACTAGATGATCAAAATTTGTGTAAATAACAAGTCTAAGTTGTAGCTTAGCATTTCCAGGGGGTTGCAGCCTCCTTGTGGGTAGGTGCCTGCAGAAGATCAGTTTTAGCTGATTAAATTAGGGGTTTGTGCTCCTTGTAGGGTTGGTGCCTCACTAAAAAAATCTCTTGTGATGTGTTATATTCACTTGAGTTTTTTTTGTTGTGTGTAATATCAGAAAAGGTGTAAGGTATTGGTGCTCCTTATGGGGTTGAAGCCTCATTTAACAAATCTTGTAGGATTTGTAATATTCTTGCAAGTCCTTGCTTTGAATAATATAAACAACAATTTCAGTGGGTTTTTGTCTTGAAAGCGTTTCCCACATTATATCTGGTCTACTCATGAGAATGTGTGTGTATGATTCTTATTCATATAGTCTCATGATTAATATTGCATGCTTATAACAATCAAGAATAGTCAACAATTATAGATACAGAAAAGAAAGAGGAAATTAATAGTAAGTTTTATCGGGATTGATTCAACCCCCCTCTTAGTGCCTTAAATATCTAACAATAGAGGCATACCCCTCAACGTCGGGAAGCTTTAACAAATCCTCAAAATAATCAATGTCTAATATGATTATAACTATTTTATCATCGTCTATAATGTAAGTGACATGTGTGGGTAGGTAGAATTAAATGCACTGATTTGGCATCAGGTTTTCAGGTTTTGGAAGTTGTTGTACACATTGCATGTAAATTACAATTTTGAATCTAAAACCCGAAATGGTATAAGTCCTTTGTATTTTGGGAGTCAGAAGTTGACTTGCAATTTGCATGCAAATTGTAATTCGGGTTCCGAAACTTGAAATGGTCTTGAATGGTCGGAAGTCAGGTTTTGGAATTTGATTTGCAGTTTACATGAAAACTATAATTAGGGTTTCAAAACCCCAAATGCACTTAGGGGATCGGATTTCAGGACTCATCTTGTATTTTGAATGCAAACTGTAATTTGAGTTCCGACTTCCGATTTGCACTAATTTCCTATGTATTTTAGGTTTTGGGTTTTGGGAAGCAATTTGCATGCAAACTGCAACTTGACTCTGAAACCCAAAATATGAAATATATAAGAAAAATTCAGTACATAGGTAATTTCCTCAAATAATTTTGCAAAAAAATAGCACTTGATAAAAGGAAGATTTTGTAAGAAAAAAATCAAAAAAGAAGGCAAACTTGGCAAGGGAACTTAGAAAGTTAACATTTTTGGCAACCTCCAGGGAATGCTTGCCTGCTAAGCATTAGCCCAAGTATCCTTATGTAATCCATTGGGAACATGAGTCACTTAAAGTCAAGAATATACAAAACTAGAAAACAACTAGAAAGCAAACAAAAATAGAAACAAAACAAGACAAGAAAGCCGGAAAAATAATGTGCAAAGAACTTGGAGGAAGGGAAACTAGATTAATACTGTATAAGGTGAAAATACCTCAATAACAAGATTTGAGGTGAATCCCATTAGCTGGGATTGGAAAGGATTCTCCATCGAGCCTATAGGAAAAATGAACTTGCTTTTTGCAACTTGTGATTAGGTATGGCCCACTCTAGTGGGAATCAAAATTTACATGCATTCTGGCTTGTCCCCTGTCCACATCCCATTTGAGAACCAGGGCTCCTTCCGAGAAGATCTATGAGTTGCTTTTATGTCAAAAGTTTTCTTCATTTGAGCTTGATGCAGCTCAAGGGTCTTCATTGCTTGGTTTCATGTTTCCTCCAATTCCATAAGTTCAACGAACCGTACTATCATAGGATCACTTTCCATCATTTCCAACTGATGAGCTAGTTCCAAAGACGACAACTCCAAAGACAAAGGAATATTTTCTTCCCTCCCATACACTAACATAAAGGGAGAATTTCCAATGGCCCTTTTGGAGTGATCCTATCTAACCATAAAGCAGTCTTAAGTTGCATGTGCCAAGTTCGTCGGTTGCTTACCATTGTCCTCTTGATAATCCGTATCTGATTATTTTTGTTAGAATTGGCCAAACCATTACCTTGTGAATAATAATTTGATGAGGTTTTCAGATAAATGCCATTTTCACAACCCACTCACTAAGCTTTGTGCCTATGAATACCTTGGAATTGTCTAAAATAAATGTAAAGGGAACACCAAACCTTGTCATAATACCTTCAAGAAAATCCAAAATGGATTTCTCATTGCCTTCCTTAAAATCTACTACCTCTTTCCATAGGGTGAAATAATTAATTGTAGTTAGCACCTATGGGAGATTTATCATTCCAATAAAATATAGGCCCCATTGCATGAAAGGTTGGTCTGTTTGGATTGGATGGAGAGGAAGAGAAACTAACCTTTGCTTCCCTGTGAAAAAGACACATTCCTTACATTTCCTTACCCACATATGGGCATCCTTGAATAAATCGGGCCAATAGTAACCAACCCTCATGATTTTTGTGGCAGTTTTCCTTGCTAAGTAATGACCTCCTGATATCCCATTATGAAATTCTTCTAGTATCGTATCAACCTAATATGAGTTTACACACACGAGAAGAAATCCATTTAAATCCCTTTGAAAGAGTACATTATCTATGAGAACATAGGGAATGCATTAAAGACAGAAGCTTTGTCTCTGATTTATGTCTAGGCCGAGAGGATACTCACTTGATTGTAAAAATTCTTCATGTTAGACATCCAATCGGCAGGAGTGTGAGTCTCTTCTTGATGATGATTATGTAACACACTATCACATCCCTCTTTTGCTTCCAAGTTAACAACAAGATGTTGACACAGACCTTTCCCTCTGACCATTTTGGTTACCTTTATATGGACATCATATTCCATGACCTTTGTAATCCATCCATCCCTTTTCTCGTTCATGTCTTTATTCAACAAAAATCTTTAACTCTTGGATGTGATACCATCAACTGGATCCTGTTGTTGGATAACATAAGCTGAATTTCTTTAATGCCTAAATGACATCAAAGACTTGTTTCTCAACAAAAGAGTACTTGAGTTCATAATCTTTGAGGGATTGGCTGAAGAAAGCGATTGATTGTTCCATCAAATCATCATTACTGCTTTGAGTGAGAATCTTAGGAATGATTTCGATCCTGTAAAGGCATAAAGGATGAAATATTTTTCATAATCAGGATTTACCAATGTGGGGGCCTGAGAAATGGCCAATTTGATGGCCTTGAAGTTGTTTTTACCTTATTTGGTCCATCGAATGGTATATTCTTTTTCAGCATAGTTGTGAGTGGCTTGGCCAAAGTGGTAAACTAAGGTACAAACTTAGAGAAATGGAGTCATTAGGTACCTTTGATCATTGAAAATGCTAAGAGAAGTAAAAACTCTTAGTGTGAGTCCCACCAGGGCGTGCCAATTTTTTTTTTCACTTGGATCACGCGCCACCTAAATCATCATATGATCTAGTTCAACATGGTAACATCCCCAAGGTGTGGGACCTTGGCTCCTTGGGATGAACCTCTGGAAAAGGTCGAATTCCTTCTAAACTATGTACATCGATAAAAGATCGATGTAAAACCTATAATGCTATAAAACAAACTATATTATCGATTATTTGGAGAAAAAGGGAGAGATATAATTGTAAATACTTGAAAAATATATTTGCACTAATAGTTTAATGAACATTAAGATCATCTCACAAATTTCTATTCCTTTTCTCCAAAAAAGAATCTTTATGAAGATAAAACTTAATAATAACTTAAGGGTCTTTATTTATTCCACAATTGTAACAAATAAGTTTCACTTATCACAACTTGTAATTTTCTAAAGAAAAGAAGCTTAATGTGAAGGTAAAATAGATCACCACATGCTAGGAAAGAAACATTCACATGTATAAAATTAACTGTAGGAATACACAACACATTAAAGAAGGTGAAGGAAAATTATTAGTTCTGTATATAGTATTGAAAATAAAGCTTGTATATGAGTACTCAAAATGGAAAATCCTCCTCACAAAAATGATCCAAAAGTCCCTTTCGCCTAATGCATACTCCTATTTATAGATTTAAGAAGGTTGAACAATTATAGCCACTCTCCTTAATCATTACATACTAAAAATAGGATGCATTTACAATCAATAAAAAATCTCCCACAAAAATATCCAAGTGGTTGTGAAAGTTTGACTAGTTAAAACCTATAACTTGAATGATGAGTGTGGCTTGGAGAGTGTTTGAAAATGACAGTCAAGTTCAGCTAGGGCTAGCACCACCCTTTTCCCATTCTGTGTCGGTTTCTTCTTCTTCTCCAACTAACTTGTACATGTAGTCAAGAAATCGTTTGATGATTTCTTGGAAATATTTATCATTAGGTCCACATGCATAACAATTTAGGAACTCGATGGATTCAACTATTATGTTCATTTTTCCAAGTAACTTCTTAGTCTAATTTATGGTTTTCTTGAGTTGACTCAAGAAATTCTAGTACGATACTAGCTTATGAATGGATTTAAGAACAAATGAATTTGTTACCTCAGTATCTTCATTAACTAAACTATTGAAATTGAAAATAATTTTATCTTCCGGAAGCGTACCAAGATCTTCATTAAATAATCTGCAGGTGAATGATGTCTAACTCATCTATGATATCATTGAGGCCATCAATACTCTCATTTACGGCCTCAACGAATTTTTTTCATGGCTTCTTGCAACATCCAAACATGGAACTCCATGCCTTTGTTATATTCAAGCAATTTCGAAGAATCATCAATGATCCCTTCTCCTAAGAGTAGATTAGATTCGATGCTTTGAACCTCCTTCCATGCTTCTAATGTGAGTTCTAGATCACATTCCTCTCGAAAATACCATACATTTTAGTAATGCTGTATCTTTCTCTGGTTTGAGCTCATTATATAAAGTGACAACATATTTTATCACTTGTTCCCCTTTCTGAATTTGGCTTTCAATCCAAGCATTAATTACTCGACCTTATTTCCAATCTTTACAACTACAAAGAAGGAACTTGCATCAAACTTGTAGATATCGTGAGAGCATTTGAAGGGGTTGGCTACATGATCTTGTGTAAGATGGTTGTCAATTATTACACTCCACCTTTTAGATCATCCTTGGTGATCTTATGTTTATCAAATTTGTCAAGAAGGTTTCGAGAGCAACCCAGGGACATTCTGCTTGCACCATCTTATGTGGCCTTACCAGAGAAAATTTGAAATCTAATAGTCCATTGCAGTGATATTCTCTTTTGACTTTTTGATAGTGGAGTCGCTATCTCAACTAATATTTCCCTTGTCTAATCGATCGAGAGGTGAGAAATAACCCTTGGCCTCTTTTCTTTTCATCAGGGAGTCAGATCTAAGACGTTGAGATCAACGTCATCTCCAATAGGAATTTTCTTCTTCTGCTTGGGAGTTTTCTGTTCAATCATGCAGGAGAAGAAAAAGAAGATAATTTTTTAGAGGATGACTTGGGAAATGTCATCACAATAGTAAAATGGGTAGGTGATACAAGGGCAATTATTGTAGTAGCCGTGAGTGGTAATGAGGTGGTGAAAAGTTAGGAAAGTGTGGGAAGGATTGACACGTGAATGGATGAAGCAAGAAGGGTGGTGGAAGAAGAAGAGGGAAGGAACTGTTGAGGTAGGGGAGTTCATAGGGGGAACTCAGAGCCAAAACATCCCTAGATGAGAGGGAGGGAAGGGAAAAAATACCCGGGCCATGGTATGGGACGAGGTGATGGGAGTGGGAGAAATGGGAGGAGAAGAAATGGAAGATGTGGGAAAAGAGAGAGTGAGAGGTGGAGGAGATAAAAATGGGGAGGAAGGGAGAGGGGGTGAAGTAGGTGACTACAACACTTGAGTTATGTGTGGTTGCAAATCACTAATATCAATGACCTCTATAGAAGTAACTTGGGAAGGAGCAACCTTTGTAGAGGGAACCTTGGAATAAGAACCAAAATCTCTACAAATAATGGTGATTTTGTGAGCCTTGGGAGAGGGTTTGGTAGTGGAATTCCTTTTGAAGAGGTGGGGTGGGCCATTGGTGGTTGTACATATGCTATTGTAATAGGAAACTACTATGATGCTTTTTGTGTGACTCCCAATGATATCAGCCATTGGTGGGTCCGGTTAAGAATATGAGTTGCGCACTCCTTCAAATTGTTAGACTCTTGGAGTGACCAATGGATCCATGGAAATGACTGGTCTTTCACATTAGTCTGATCATAAATGTGGTCTAAGACATATCCATTGAAGGTCCTCAGGAACTTCTATAATTCCATATTTAGCCACTTCCTTTAGAGTCAACCTTTGATAGTCTCTTTCCTACACGTCAACTTCATCTTTGCAATTTATCAATATGTCCTCTAACTAAGGTACATGAGCACCAATTGGCCCGATTCCATAAACCATACCCTAGTAATCAAAGCTCACCTATGGGTGATAGGTATTCAATGTCATTTGGCCCATTTCACGCTCGACATTCTTTTCTTTGTAAGAGGATGCACACATGTATCGACTCAAAACCACTTTGGGAATTGAACTCCTGTATTATTCCTGTCATGCTAGAGTTTGTGGAGATGTAGCAATTGTCGAACTAATTCGATCAAAACCCACTTATCTGTGGGACACCTTGGCAGTTTATAAGGAGCACTTGAACATCCTCCCACCCTAAGATATGTGATTATTGGGAATTGTAAGAAATACTCCCCAAGTCTTGACCACATTCCAAACACTATCTAATATCCTTCGGTCATAGAGATCCTTGTCAAAAACACATAGGATGGTAGTGAAGAAAGCATCACTAACCCTCCTGAAGTGACTTGATCCTTCCTTCATTGTGAGTTGAGGATAAAATTCATAAATTTTTGATGAATTTATTATTCTCTCGGGTGATAAAATTGAATAGTTTCTCATCCCTGTAGCCACATACACAAGATAGGAAGTCATTTTAAAATTTTCTGAAGTTAGGACATCCGAAATTTAAATATGTATGGCATTGCTGATGTGTTCTGCCCATCGAATAAGATCAAAAATTTTATGGATAGTGGAAATATATAGGTACATCCATTCTTGGAAATCTTTGGAAGATGGGAGCCCTGTAACTCTGCTCAATAGTGTGATAATATCATTCACTTCTGAATGAAGTTTGAGCATGGAATGGTCTTTGGAACTCTAGATCACTGAAGGCTTAGGTTTTGCTAGGTAGCTCTTGTTAAGGATCTTGGCACAAGCTTTAGAATTTGTTTCCCAATGCTCAAGGGTGGACTTAGGAGAAATTGAGGCATACCCCTCGACATTAGGAAGCTTTAACAAATCCTCAAAATAATCAGTGTCCAATATGATTACAACCCTTTCATCATCACCTTTAATCATTGGAAAGTATCTGTCATAATGTGTTGCAATTGAGAGCACAAATTACATACATTGTATTGATGGTGGAAAAGTGATAGTCGGAGGCAAGTCCACTATCGTAAATAATCTTCATCTAAGCATTCTTAGATGGAGCTCTAAATCTAATCAAAATATATGGTAGGTCAACATGTTTGAGGTCGAGTATCCTTGATATTATAAATGTTTGATGTGATCTTGGAAGGGGAGCCACCCCTTGGAAAATGTACTTCATCTTTCATTTTCCCTTGGATGATGATTGAGACATTTACTCATGGAAGAAACTCTAAAATTTTTACAAAACTCACCGAGACTTGAGGCGGAAGTTAGCCCCTCTAATGCAAAGTAAGGAATCACTGAAATGTACCATCAGAAAATGAACCTGCTCTGCAGCTTTGAAGTTTCAACTTGAAGTTCTACGCGAAGTCAACCCTTGTTTTGCATGTTTTGATTTTTTTATCGGCTAATTTTAACTTCATAAAATAAAAATAAAAATAAAAAATACATAATACATACATACATACATACATACATACATACATACATACATACATACATACATATATATATATATATATATATATATATATATATATATATATATATATATATATATATATTTCAAAGTGTTCTTTCACGTAATTTTTATCCTTCATCGCCATCGTCTTATTCTCATGGTCATTCTGGCTTTCGTTTCATTCATTTTGAATAAGCCATTCTCCCGTTACACCACAAACCGTGTTTTAATTATTTAACATCCTAAAATTTAATAAAATTAATATTTATTAAATTTTATGGGCTTTAATTAATAAATATTAAGTTAATACTCATGGAAGTTGTTAGAAAAACTTGGGAGAACTTTTCTTCTTTTATTAATTGTCGAATAGCGCCGTGAGCAAGTACTGGGACAATTTTTTTCTTCGCTTCCAATTTTCGTAGACAATTTTGATTTTGCTTCTATCATCCGGGAATTGATGAGGAGACGGTTACAAGAGGTTGCAGAAGTAGAGGAAATTGGGAAGAAGGAGAAACAAGGAGATATTGTAGATATCCAGAGCCGAAGAAGGAAAAGCTTATTCTACAGACACTACCCGACTTTCACACGGAAACCTGACATGGGCATTAGCTAGAGCCAAGCAACCTTGAGAGTTTTAGGTAGTTGTCTCCATTGGAGGGAAGCAATAGCAAGAAATTTCATGCACGTGCAAAGGTTGATCTGGAATCCCAAACAAATCTCGTATGCAACAAAGAAGGTGAAATTCCACATAGTTGTTAGTTTTTTGTTAATTTGTCTGTAGCTAAAAGCGGTCAAGATCCTCCATGCAACTTATAGATAGAGAACAATCTTTCCATGCAAGCCCAAGGATAGTTTCCACGCACCAGGAAGAGATATCTGGCCACAACCAAGCTCATGCATTTAATTTTTTCTCTCAAATCCCACACGGGTGAAGAAGAAGAAAGGAGTTTACACGCCATGCTATGGAAAGAGGAATAAGACCGAATGAAGGACTAGTCAAGATCCTCCATGTAATCTGCGGGTAGAAAACAAGTTTCCATGTCATGCCCGGAAGGGAGAATGAAATTTTTTTTTATTCACGCACAACATGAAAAGAGGAGATTGAACACACATATGTTTAGAGTATCCACACAACCTACAGAAAAGAAAAACAAAATGAAAAGTTATCCTCGCATGGTGGGAGAAAGGAGAAATAAGTTTGTTTGTTACCTACACAGTAGGAGGAATCTGCTCACACATGCTAAAGAAAACAAAAGAATCTAAGTCTCCAAATCCACACATGCATAGGAATTTGTCTTATTTTATTACTATTATCTTTTCTTTAAAGAAGAGAAAGAAATAAAAAGGATACTACGCATGATTAAGAAGGAGAAATTTGATCAATGTGTCAAAAAGAGAAACAAAACAACAGTTAAAATGAAAATCCATGCAGCAGTTAAAGCCAATTTCCACGCATATTTTTGAGTGAGGAATAAGATTAAAATATAACCAAAAATGGAAATCCACGCATGCACAATTGATTGAAGTTCAACGCAGTTTTCTTTTTATTATTTATTATTTTAAAAAGAAGATATTCATGGTGCTACGCATGCTGAGGAGACAACAACTTTCTCGTGTCAAGGGTGGATGGAGATATTCATGCACACAATGAATATTTTAAAAAAATAATAATAAGGAGCTTCGAAGATTCAACGCATTCTTTGAAAGTGTAAAAGTGATCTAAAATTGTATTATTTTTCAGATGGTGATTTGAGCTTTGCCTCAATATTTTTGTGTGGTCATTTTGAATTCGGCATTCGCTAAATCTCTTTTTATTTTTTAATACAAAGAGTTGTATTATTCTTGCGGCAACGGTGGTTCGAGAGACTTAGACCCGACACCTTTCTAGTGTCTTGGTTTTCTTTTGGCTTTCCATGTTTCTTTAAAAAATTAGAAAAATAATAATAAATAAATTTTATAATGGGTGAACGTTCCAATAAGTCGGTGTTAAAATACGCATATCAAGGGTTAGTTCCAACATCATCCTTAAATTCAACATATGATAATATTTTGGATACCGATATGGGTCACGTAGATATGGTTCAATTCTGTGACAGGGTAAGACGGGAAGGGAGGACTATTTTCTCAAAAAGGCTTTATCGTTGCGGCTTACCTCAAGCGCAACATTTCCCGTTGCCATACAATGCCCCAAATTTGTCCTAGCTTGTGCTGAACATTATGACCCTAAGTGTCGGGGAATTTTTAATGACAGAAATGAACCTTTCCTACTCAATTCTCCAGATCATATGGAAGATTTGTTAAGAGTGCCACTCCATGAAGAAAATGTTGATATTACACAAGAATTGGCACAACAGTTTTGGGATGAAAATCCTTTGAGATGGTCGAAGATGGTTGATAAAAAATTGGTTGGTCAAACCAAAAACTCACACTTCAAGAATTCCCAAAGAGTTGTTTTGGGTAGAATTTCATGAAGAAATAGGGGATATGATTACTCTCCTCAGCAGGGTTTTTGGTCTTCCTTCTGCTAGAAATTTTCATCTTTGGATGTACAAGTTCATTTGTATCATTCTTGATGCAAAGATGTTTATTGATTAGGAAAGTATCGTTAGCAATACTCTCCATAAGCAATTGATTAAGGTAAGGATGAAAGGTCATTTTTATATGACCTCTTATTTGATTTATGTTGTAGTAAGAAGGAGGATATTTTCAGGGCTAACAACTAGAGGTACAATGGGTCTTGACAAGAATAGTGTTTTTCACTTTTACCCATAGTTGGAGTTCAAGAATGGTTCTCACCATTTCCAAAGGGTAAATGATGTTTTCCTATTCTATATAATCCGGTCACTAAGGAGAAACCCAGAGGAAATATTTTCAGAAGATGCCAAGGCGGTGATAAAACAATGGGGAACTTGGTTTATCCAGTTTCCCTCTTACTCCTATATACGAGTTGATGGATTTGTGGGAGCTCCTTACAAACTTCCTAAATATGTCAGTGATAAAATAACATTGATGGAACTTTCATGTCATCTTTTCAAAATCCATTGCTTACTAGTGGATAAATGCAAAGGAGGTATTCATTTCCCAATTCAGATTGGGGAATACAAATGTCCAAATTCCCACAGTGCAGAGCTTATGGAAAAATAATTTTCTCTCATAACTATACATCCTTTCACAAGTAGGGCTCAATTCGATATTAAAGGATCCATGGAAAAATACCTAGGAAAGATATAAGCACAAGGCAAACATAAAAGAATATTAGGTAGAATGTGCAGATGACAGGGAGGTAAGATGACAAAAATTTTCTCATCTCACACTGGCTCAGATAGAAAATTACAGATTGAGGGATCCTCCCTTGACCCTTCTTGATAATGGGATTGATCTTATAGATCCTACCTATGATTATATTTTTTTCACTCCACTCCCTGGTATTGAATGGAGTAGAGGAGACGAAACTTCTCTAGATGTTATAAATCAACCTGTGTTAAAAAGGACTATGATGTGGTATGAGACTCAGATAGTTAATACTCTCCCATTTTAGGCACATATGTCAGAAATAAAGATGTTTCCAATGAAAGGAGGATTGACACATAAAAGGTGGTGCAAACTTCTTCACAAGAGTCCCCACCAACATCATCACACGCATCTCAGAGGCAAAGTCGGTGGTTACCCAAACTTGTCTCTAATAAAGAAGAGTTATCTCAAGGATTGGTAAAAAGTGTGCATCTTCGTGAAGGAAAATAACGTGTTTAAGGCATTTCTACCCAAAACTCATCTATTCACATCAATGAGAATTCCAATAGGCCTACCAAAGATCCAGATCATCAATGTCTTACACCAGAGTCCAAGCAAATCCCAGTGGTACAGATATCTAATTCTTTCGAACATCTAGGTGATAAGGGTATTCCACAAGAACATGAGGATAATCAAGAATGTGTTACAGATGCTACTTCACCAAGGATTGAGGCCACAGAACAACTACCTACTAGTTTTAGTCATGAGAAAGGAAAAGAGGATTTTTCTTCCAGTTCTCAACTTTTTTGTGTTGAATTAATGAATGAAACACCGACCTGGGTTGAATTTGAAATAAAAAAGAGAAAGAGATTGGTTAAAGTGGCCAACATTGATTTGGAGTCTCTTTCTGCCATCTTCAATAAAGTTGTGCAAAAAAATCCTAAGGTCTTCTCTAGAATAGTGATTGAGGATAGCGGAGATAAGTTTGCAAAAATTACAGTTCCTACTACTGAGAAGGATCATGGGGACATGATAATCATTGATTATGAAGTATCCAAGATAGCCCTTAGTAAGACCACTTTTGAAAGTGATGTTGCTATGGCAAAGGATTCAATGAATAGTGTGTTTAAAAGGTTGGAGAGATACAAATCTCAAATTTCCCAACTCAAGGAATAAAAGAATCAGTTGCTTTCATATGTTCATCATTTGATTAGCCCAATTGAGTCTTCTTTTCTGTTCTAGAGATGGTGGCTATTCTAGATCAAGAAATTCTCAATCAATTGAAGGATGTGATCACTCTAGGGCACACTCTAAGGTCATGGGTTTCTGAGATAGAAAGTGGTGGGTTGAAAACAATTGTTGAGGTGATAAAAATATCGAGAATATTTATGCCTACCTTGATCCAGTGTTTCCATTCAAGGAGTGCCTCATTACAGAATTAATCACACTGGATCAGATTTTTCCAAGTCTTCAGGATCTTGCTCGCATGGAATCTACATTCTTAGCCTCAGAGGGGATACTTGAGTTTGATCATCGTATGACACGAATTCTATGGCTAAATCATGCTAAGGCCAGGAAAATGATTCTAGAAGACTTGGTAATTCAGTTTGATAGTTTGTACAATGAAGCCTATACCACACTCTCTTCCATTCAAGTCTTCATCAAAGAGATTCCTTACACCTTCATCAACGAACATAGCCAAAGGAATTCAGTACAACATCTGGTGGAGCAGTTTACAAAATTGATACATGAAATGTATACTCCTGTTGATGTTTTTTCCACTTCTTCTATGGATCAATGTTTCAAAATCAAACACCTTTGCGAGGAGATCCAATCTAAAGTTGTAGACCTGCATACCATACCAGGTAAGATTCTCGAAATGTAGGTACTTTGTGAGGCTAGTCTTCTCCCGAGTTGTTTTCGAAGAAGAAAAGATGCACCAGACATTGCAAAAGCTCAAATCTTTTGAATTGGCAAAGAATCAAGATCCTTGTTTTGCCAACAACATGGTAGGATGATTTCCTATATTTTCTCATGGGTGGGAGAGTCCATTTCTCATACGATTGAGATAGGTGGACCCCACCCCAATGGATAAGGCACTAGTTTTTGTCGAATATTTTGAAAGTGGTATTTTAAATGATGTTATTGTTAAATTCACTTTTGAGGAAACTTATGAGATTTCTATTTTTAGTTGTTTTTAATAAAGTTGGTTGAAAAATTCAAAGTCACTTAAGTGCCCTATTTAATGTGCATTTAAAATCCTAACTACTTTGTAACCAACTTTTTGATTATAAAAAATGTTCAGGAATCATTTGTAGAGGCCGACTTTGAGAGAGGAGAAGAAAATACTTTTGTGTGTAAGCTTTGTTTCAGGAAGAAACTTTGTGTTCTTTTGTGAAGACATTTTGGATTTAATGAAATACGAACTTTGTGTCTCATTCATTGTCTCTTGTAACATTTGATGTTCTTATGTTCATTAGATGTTAGATGTTTAAATCTTGCATGCAAATATTGTCTTTGATCTTATTGTCAACGTTATTAAGCTGTTGTTCTTGTTCACAGTGATCAAGCTCTGCTATTTACTTGGTCATGTGTGTTCCCTTTTATTCCCTCTCGTTTAGCTAATGCAAACTCCATTTTTTTGTGTTAGTTATTTATTGTTCTTCTCCATGCAAATATTAGGCTCTGATTTTACCTAACTCTTGCATGTTCCTTTCATTGATTCATTTCCATTCCCTTCCTTCATTCCGTTCCATTCCCCTCATCCAATTTTCTTTCCATTGATGTTCCAAAACACCCCCACATACAATTTTTGAATGTACGGATGTAAATACAATTTTGGTTTTCAATAAAGGCAACCTCATGTTCATTGAGGAGGGACTTCGTTCCCACACTATTACATGCCATTTGCATGTGTGAAAATCCATATGCTAATAGTTTTGGTGACTCTACTGGGGATTCAGGAATCGTTAACCAATGCTTGGTTAAATCTTTATGACTATCCCCTCTGTACAAGCTCTAGTTCTTCAACCAAACCTTGTGCCTGACAAAGATTTTCAAGGAGGCATGCTGCAAGCCTTTGAACAGTAGCTTGGGAAAATTGTGAAAGCTTGTAGCAATTTGTTGCTGTTGATAGAGCCATTGACAGAGAAATCTACATTGAAGACCTTAGAAGAAGAGCACCGCACTTGTGGCCAGAAGACCTCCTGGACACGTGTTGATCATTGTTCACCGACACGGCCCTCTTCTACCAAGGTAATAATTTGTATGACTATTACAGGTAACCCACCTATCTTGCAACTAAATCTTATTTTTTTGGATACTCAAGAAGATATATCATCAGATCTAAGGCAATCTATTTGGGAAAAGTGCACAAGCAACTATCATTTTCATCTTGCCACATCAGTACTAGATAACAAAGAATATCAATCCGTGATAGTTGCTAGAGTTATTTAGGCACAAAAAGCTCAAGAAAGAGAGTGAAGAGAAAAAGCTAGAGCCAATCGAACATACCGGTGATCCCTTCACAAGTAAAGATTTCAAACTCGGCAAGAAAGAGGTTTATGCGGGAGAGAAATCTAAAGGTTGATCGATCCCATTTTTGATTTCTAAGGAAAGTTTACTTTCAAGTCATCTCCTCCAAAGAAGAACACGCCTCATAAACTGTAAGCCTTGCATCAAGTCCTGAAAGAGCAAGCAAGAAAGGAATCACTACTAGTCAAGCACTTTTCCTTGCTCACGTCGTTTTCCTTCGCATACTACCTTTCCCAAAATGGTAGTCAACGTAGCATGGGGAAATGCCATAGGCCCATTGGGATTACTATCTCGACATGAATTCCCAAGAGGATCGAGGAAGATTCTTCCCAAGTTTGATGGAGATGGGAAGACATCACCGGATGACCATATTTCGCCTTCTTTCTGCGCATGTGTTGTTTTGTCGGTAGAATACGAAGATGTTGCTATTCACCTCTTCATCAAAACATTGCATGATGTTTCTGCATATTGGTTTCATCATCTACCAAATGGATACATTACAAACCTGGAGTGATATGAAAACTAAGTGTGAAGATTGATTCAAGATGGTAGAAGATGAACATGCTCTTCTTTCCCAACTATCTCGGTGAAGAAAGAGCCAACAAAACCCATGAGGATTTTCATGAATAAGTTCAACAAAATGGTGAACAAAGTTCCTAGCAGGATTCGTCTAAACCTTGATGGACAAAAATGTTTCTTTATTAACACACAACAACTAGAAGTGTGCTATCAGTTGAGAAGGGCTAGAGTGGCTACTTTGGAACTTGCTCGACAAGGCTTTCTATTGAAGCAACTCCCATGCAACTAACTCAAAATGTGACGTTGTTGAAGAAAGTGACGATGAATTTGAAGTTGTCGAGGTTTACTAGGAAGATCCAGATTCTGGAACATCCGAAACTGGTGGAGTTCCATTCAAAAGTGCAAAGACAATATAATCCCAAAATTACGGGGACAATATTCCATGAGGTTCAAAAGATGTTAGACACGTGGATAGTGTTTCTTATTCGACATTAGACTTGGATAGATAATATTGTACTAGTTGTTATGATCCTCATGTGTGGATTTCACTAATGCCTTGAGTTTTGGTGTAACAGTTCATTACATTTGGTATCAGAGTGACCACCGTGTTCGAATCCCACTCGGTTGGTTACGTCGTGTAGTCGGGGCCTGTGGGGCACCTAAATATTGGTGAAGCGGGTCTCGTACGTATGGGAGTGTGGGTGCAAACCCATCTGAGTCGGGCTCTCATGGGAAGCGTGGTGGGATGTTAAGATCCTCATGTGTGGATTTCACTAACGCCTCAAGGTTTTGGTGTAATGGTTCGTTACACCGATTCACAAGAAAAATGGAGAAATTAGGATTTGTGTGGATTTCGTAATCTTAATCAAGCTTCCTTGAAAGATAATTATCCATTGCCAGTCATGGACCATATTTTGTAGGCAGTAACTAGATTGGAAATGCTATCCATGCTAGATGGTTTCTCTAGTTATAATCAGATTGAAGTGGCTAGAGAAGACCAACATAAAACCATGTTCACCACCCCCTAGGGTACATTCATGTATAGAAGAATGCCTTTTGGTCTGATCAATGTTGACATAAATTTTCAAAGGGCTATGGATATGGCATTCATAGATTATAAAGATAAGATCATCGTGATATACCTAGACAACTTGACAATGTTCTCAAAGAAACGAGAAGATCACCTAAGAGACTTAGAAAAAATATTGCAAAGGTGTCGAATTCATAAGATTTATCTGAATCCAAAAAAGTCTATTTTCGGAGTTACAAAAGGGAAACTCTTAGGTCATATTGTTTCTAAAGAAGGAACTAAGATCAATCCTGAGTGTGTTCAAGCGATCAAGAATATTTACTTGCCTACAAGTAAGCATGGAGCCTACTCATTCTTTGGGAAGGTAAAGTTTTTGAGAAGGTTCGTGCCAGATTTTGTTTAGATAACCAAAGAAATTTCTGATATGATGAAAGGTAAAGAATATGTCAAATGGTCAAAGGAAGGTAGAGAAGCATTTTAGCAAATCAAGGGCACTATTGTGAAAGCTCCTACATTAGTGTGCCCCAATTTTAACAAGGATTTTATAATCTATTGCTATGCTTCGCCGCACATAATCTCTACCATCTTGTCTCAACACAATCAAGAGGGAATCAAATCTCCTATTGCATTCATGAGTTCTAGATTCAAGAAACATGAACTCAATTATACTCCCCTTGAGAGACATGCGTACGCAGTGGTGAGAGCTTTGAAACATTTCAGATACTATGTATTGAATTCACATACCAATGCCTTAGTTCCAAACCCCCTTGATTAAATCGATGCAAACACACAACAGGAACCGGGATCTAAAAGAGGTAACTGGGTCTCTAATATTCATGAGTATGATTTGGATATCAAGCCTACGAAGCTAGTTCGTGGAAGAGGACTCTGCCAACTCATCGCGGAGAATGAGCGACTAGATGAATCTGAAGAAGAACCGGTTGAAGAAGGTTTCATCAGTACCATAGATGAATGGTATTCCGATATAGCCTACTTTCTCACATATGGCGAATTTCTTGAGAATCTAATAGCTAAGGAAAAGAGAGCTATCAAATTAAGAGCTTCCAAGTACGTCATTTGGGACAACACTTTGTTCAAGAAAGGAATTGACGACATGTTCCTCAGATGTGTCGATAAGGAACAACAACCAAGGTTGTTTAAGCCTTTCATAATCATGCTTGCGGTGGTCATTTCTCTGGCCCAGTGACAGCTCATAAAATTTTGTGAGCACATTATTACTGGCCCACTATGTTTTTCGATGCTCATAAATGGGTAGCAAAATGTGAAGCTTGTCAAAAATTTGTTGGAAGACCAAAATTGACATCTTTTCCTTTAAAGCCAGTTGTCATTGAAGATCCCTCTCAACAATGGGGTTTAGATTTCATCAGGGTTTTGAATCCTAATTCTAGTGCTGGTCATAATCACGTGCTCATCGCAACTGACTACTTTACAAAGTGGGTAGAGGCTATACCAGTGACACAAAAATCTACTGCAGTAATTTGTGACTTCATGAAAGAAAATATATTGGTTCGTTATGGAATTACGCACAAGATCGTGATGGAAAATGCCTCAAATTTTTCTTCTACGAGAGATGATAAGTTTTTGTTATGGGTATGAGATATCTTATCTCATTCGCCGATTACTACCCTAAGGGAAACAATCAAGCAAAATCCAATAAAAAAAACATCATTACTTATTGTGCGTAAGTTATTTGAAGAAAATCAAAGAACTTGGCACAAAAAGTTATATGATGTATTGTGATCCGATCATTGCATAACTCCCAAAAGAGCAATCGGGATGTCTCCATTGCAGAATCTGTTGTATGAAGCGATGTTCAAATTCCCATCATATTGGAGTTACCGGCATTATGATTGGCTCGGAGTAGTTGACGATGAATGCTTCACCAATGTGTTAGATTAAAGGATCATGTTCATAAGCAAGCTTGAAGAGCAGAGAAGTCAAGTGGCAAACATGATTGAAGAACATCAATCCAAGGTAATGAAATTGTTTGACAGAAAAACTAGGGAGAGACAATTTCAAATCAATGACTTAGTTCTTCTCTAGGACAAAAGACGTGAACCAAAAGGAAAGCACGGGAAGTTTGATTCATTGTGGCTAGGCCCGTTCAAGATCATACATTTCTATGGAGATAACACTTATTACTTGGCGTATCCTCGATGGAACTCATTTTCCTTTTCCCTATAGCGGGTAATATCTCAAGCACTATCAAAATTGAAAATGGGTTATCCCCGTATGTACATAGGTGATTAGGGTTTTTGGTTTGTTTGTTTTCCCTGTTTTTCGGTTTCCTCTCTTTTTTCACCCTGTTTTTGTGCTCCATCATTTTTGGGATCGTGTTAATTGAATATTTGGGTGCTGGGCCTATCACTTTGCCTTCATGAAGTCCTTGTCCCCAATAAGAGCCTATTGTTATCGCTAATTTTTACTTCACAGTATATATATATATATATACAAATTTCAAAGTGTTCTTTCACACGATTTTTATCGTTCATCACCATTTTCATATTCTCATGGTCATTCTGGATTTTGTTTCATTCATTTTGAATAAGCCATTCTCCCATTACGCCACAAACCTGTTTTAATTATTTAATTAATATTCATCCTGAAATTTAATAAAATTAATATTTATTAAATTTTATGGGTTTTTAATTAATAAATATTAATTTAATACTCATGGAAGTTGTTCGAAAAACTTGGGAGAACTTTTCTTCTTTTTATTAATTGTCGTAACTGCCGTGAGCAAGTGTCGGGGTAATTTTTCTTCCGCTTCCAATTTTCGTAGACAATTTTGATTTTGCTTCTATCATCCGGGAATTGATGAGGAGACGGTTACAAGAGGTTTGAAGTAGAGGGAATTGGGAAGAAGGAGAAACAAGGAGATATTGTAGATAGTCAGGGCCAGAAGAAGGAAAAGATCATTCTACAGACACTACCCGACTTTCACACGGAAGCCTAGCACAGACATTAGCTAGAGCCAGGCAACCTTGAGAGTTTTAGGTAGTTGTTTCCATTGAAGGGAAACAATAATAAGAAATTTCTGAGATCCAGGGTTGCAAAGGTGAAGGTAATTTCATGCACATGCAAAGGTTGATCTGGAATCCTAAATAAATCCCGTATGCAACAAAGAAGGTGAAATTCCACATAGTTGTTAGTTTATTTTTGTTTGTTGTTAATTTGTGCAGTAGCTAGAAGCCAGTCAAGATCCTCCACGCAACTTGTGGGCGAGAAAAAAATATTTCCATGCAAGCCCAAGGATAGTTTCCATGCACCGGGAAGAGCTTATGGAAAAGAATTTTCTCTCATAACTATACATCCTTTCACAAGTAGGGCTCAATTCGATATTAAAGGATCCATGGAAAAAGCCCTAGGGGCAAGATATAAGCACAAGGAAAACATAGAAGACTATTGGGAAGAATGTGCGGATGACAGGGAGGTAAGATGATGATAATTTTCTCATCTCACACTGGCTTAGATAGAAAATTATGGATTGAGGGATCCTCCCTTGACCCTTGTTGATAATGGGATTGATCTTATAGATCCTGCCTATGATCAGATAGTTTTCACTCCACTCCATAGTATTGATTGGAGTAGAGGAGACGAAACTTCTCTAGATGTTATAAATAAGCTTGTGTTAAAAAGGAATATGATGTGGTATGAGAATTAGATAGTCAATCATCTCCCATTTCAGGCACATATGTCAGAAATACAAAGGTTTCCAGCGAAAGGAGGATTGATACATAAAAATGTGGTGCAAAATTCTTCACACCAGTCCCCACCAACATCATCACATGCATCTCAGAGGCAAAGCCGGTGGTTACCCAAACTTTTCTCTAATAAAGAAGAGTTATCTCAAGGATTAGTAAAAAGTGTGCATCTTTGTGAAGGAAAAGAATGTGTTTCAGGTATTTCTACCCCAAAATCATCTATTCACATCACTGAGAGTTCCAATAGGCCTACCAAAGATCCAGATCATCAATGTCTTACACCAGAGTCCAAGAAAATCCTAGTGGTACAGATATCTAATTCTTCCAAACATCTAGGTGATAAGGGTATTCCACAAGAACATGAGGATAATAAAAAATGTGTTACAGATGCTACTTCACCAAGGATTGAGGCCACAGAATAATCATCTCTGGTTTTAGTCATGAGAAAGGCAAAGAGGATTTTTCTTCCAGTTCTCGATTTTTTGTGTCAAATTAATGAATGAAACACCGACCTGGGTTGACTTTGAAATTAAAAAGAGAAAGAGATTGGTTAAAGTGGCCAACATTGATTTGGAGTCTCTTTCTACCCTCTCCAATAATGTTGTGCCAAAAAATCCTAATGCCTTCTCAGAGTAGTAATTGAGGATAGCGGAGATAAGTTTGTAGAGATTACAATTCCTTCTACCGAGAAGGATCGTGGGGACATGACAATCAATAATTATGATGTATCCAAAATTTCCCTTGGTAAGACCACTTTTGAAAGTGATGCTGCTATAGAAAAGGATTCAATGAATAGTGTGTTTAAAAGGTTGGAGAGATGCAAATCTCAAATTTCCCAACTCAAGGAAGAAAATAATCAATTGATTTCATATGTTCAGCATTTGATCAGCCCAATTGAGTCTTCTTTTCCTATTCCAGAGATGGTGGCTATTCTAGATCAAGAAATTCTCAATCAATTGAAGGATGTGATCACTCTAGGGCACACTCTAAGGTCATGGGTTTATGAGATAGAAAGTGGTGGGTTGAAAACAATTGTTGAGGTGATAAAAATATCTGAGAATATTTATGCCTGCCTTGATCCAATGTTTCCATTCAAGGAGTGCCTCATTACAAAATTAATCACAATGGATCAGATTTTTCCAAGTCTTCAGGATCTTGCTCGCATGGAATCTACATTCTTAGCCTCAGAGAAGATACTTGAGTTTGATCATCGTATGACACGAATTCTATGGCTAAATCATGCTAAGGCCAGGAAAATGATTCTATAAGACTTGGTAATTCGGTTTTATAATTTGTACAATGAATCCTATACCACACTCTCTTCCATTCAAGTCTTCATTAAAGAGATTCCTTACACCTTCATCAACAAATATAGCCAAAGGAATTCAAGTCTGACAACATCGGTGGAGCAGTTTACAAAATTGATACATGAAATGTATACTCTGTTGATGTTTTTTCCACTTCTTCTATGGATCAATGTTTCAAAATCAAACACCTATGCGAGGAGATCCAATATAAATTTGTAGACCTGCATACCATACCAGGTAAGATTCTCGAAATTTAGGTACTTTTGTGAGGCTATTCTTCTCCCGAGTTTTTTTCCGAAGAAGAAAAGATGCACCGGACATTGCAAAAGCTCAAATCTTTTGAATTGGCAAAGAATCAGGATCCTTGTTTTGCCAGCAACATGGTAGGATGATTTCCTATATTTTCTCATGGGTGGGAGAGTCCATTTCTCATATGATTGAGATAGGTGGACCCCACCCCCAATGGATAAAACATTGGTTTTTATCGAACATTTTGAAAGTGGTATTTTAAATGATGTTATAGTTAAATTCACTTTTGAGGAAACTTACGAGATTTATTTTTTAGTTATTTTTAATAAAGTTGGTTGAAAAAGTCAAAGTTACTTAAGTTCCCTATTTAATGTGCATTTAAAATCCTAACTACTTTCAGAACCGAATTTTGGGTTATACATGAATGTTAAGGGATCATTTGTAGAGGGTAACTTTGAGAGAGGATAAGAAAATACTTTTGTGTGCAAGCTTTGTTTAGGAAGAAACAATTTGTTCTTTTGTGAAGAAATTTTGGAGTTAATGAAATACGAACTTTGTATCTCATTCATTGTCTCGTGTAACATTTGATGTTCTTATGTTCATTAGATGTTAGATATTTAAATCTTGCATGCAAATATTGTCTTTGATCTTATTGTCAACGTTATTAAGTTGTTGTTCTTGTTCATAGTGATCAAGCTCAGCTATTTACTTGCTCAAATGTGTTGCCTTTTATTCATTCTCATTTAGTTGATGCAAACTCCGTTTTATTTGTGTTAGTTATTTATTGTTCTTCTCCATTAAAATATTAGGCTCGATTTTACCTAAATATTGCATATTCCTTTCATTCATTCATTTCCATTCCCTTCCTTCATTCCGTTCCATTCCCCTCATTCACTTTTCTTTCCATTGATGTTCCAAAACACCCCCACATACAATTTTGAATGTACAGATGTAAATACTGATTTTGGTTTTCAATAAAGGTAGCCTAACCCTCATTGAGGAGGGACTTCGTTCCCCACACATTGCATGTAATTTTCATGCGTGCAAATCTATATGCTAATAGACTCTTGAAAATATACTAGCAGAGCTTCATGAGGATTTTTTCAACCTCTAACCTTTGATAACGGAAGTTGAAGCTTTTTTTGCAATCCGAACCCCCGATTTGGTCGATGATAGAATTGGAGACCCTTTTTGTAGCTTGAACTTCAATGATAGATCCTCTTTCAATTTTCAAGAAAACGAGACTTTGAAGCCTAAGCTTCATCAACAACACAACCAATGAAGGAGGGAAAGACATGGAAACATTAATCTAAAGGCACAAGAAGGAAAAATATAAAAATGACACAAATATGAAAACACCAAGGGTGCCCAAAATCCCAAGTAAAAGATGGAAAAAAAACCTAAGGAGAAAGCTTGAAAACCTTACAAAAATGATTAAAAAATAAAAATTACTTAAATATCAAGTGGGTTGAAAGGAAAAATTCAAAATTTTCCCAAAAAACCACACAAGGAGTACAGCCAGAGGTAGGTGAAGAATCAATAGGTAAGTGTACAAAGTGTCAGGTGAAAAGACAAGTAAAAATTCACCCTTAAATTGAAAAGGTGAAATTAATTACCATGTATGTGACACATGTGCGTAGGTGGCATTAAATGCACTAACTTGACGTCTCGATTTTCAGGTTTGGAAGTCATCGTGCATATTGCACGTAAATTACAATCCGAAACCAGAAATGGTCTAAGTCCTTTGTATTTTGGGAGTTAGAAGTTGCCTTGTAGTTTGTATGCAAATTGTAATTCAGGTTTCAAAACCTGAAATGGTCTTGAATGGTCAGAAGTTGATTTGTAGTTTGCATGCAACCGTAATTGAGTTCCAAAACCCGAAATACACTTGGGGTATTGGATTTGGGTACTCATATTATAGTTTGCATGCAAACTGCAATTTGAGTTTCGACTTGATTTACATTAATTTCCTATGTATTTTGGGTCTCAGGTTTTGGGAAGCAATTTGCATGCAAACTACAACTTGACTCCCAA
Organism: Taxus wallichiana var. yunnanensis; assembly: GCA_018340775.1. NCBI lineage: Eukaryota > Viridiplantae > Streptophyta > Pinopsida > Cupressales > Taxaceae > Taxus > Taxus wallichiana. Next base: position 838,644,729 of record CM031238.1, read on the forward strand.
AATATGAAATACATAAGAACACTTTAGTACATAGGCAATTTCCTCAAATAATTTTGTGAAAAAGAACACTTGATAAAAGGAAGATTTTGCAAGAAAACTTTCAAAAAGAAGGTAAAATTGGAAAGGGAACTTGGAAAGTTAACATGCATCTTTGGAGGGTTCTTAACAAGAGGAATAATACATGTGTGTGGTAGGAAGATCCTTAGAACATATCTAGAATTTTCTTGCTAGAGAGAAGAGCTTGACGATCCATAATGAAATATTCTTCTCCATTATTTGAACCACATAGCATTGTAGCTTAACATGGGAATCTTGAAAGGTGAAAGGGATTATAAGAAACTTGAATTGAACACTAGGTTGGATCCACTACTCTTGGCATTTCTCAATCCGGTTTGGAGTAGGAGCCATGGATTATCTATAGCATTGGGTTTTCCACCAATGTATATAGGAGTCGGAGAGGTTAAATTTTTTTTTTCCAAAATTTTTATAGCATTGGTCATAGTTTTCTCTTCTTCAAACCTAGTTAGAATTGTCAACACATTGACCATTATTAAATTGTTGTTAAGTGTGAGGGAGTGAGATACCTTAAACCAAGCCCCTATAAGAGTAATTTGCAAGAAGGTAACTAAAGCCTTCAACAACAAGAACATATAGAGAAGGAGCCAATGGGAAGCCTTGGACAATTAATCAAAAAAACCAAATTTGTGGAATTGAGATCCATTTATGGCGAAACAACATATTGATAGTGTGCATAAATTCAAGGCCAAATCCTAGGGCTTGCAACACATGTATGATGAAAGGCCATTCAATCCTATCATAAGATTTCTCAAAATAAATTTTAATGAAGAGATATTTTTGATTAGAGAGTCCAACCCATTCTATACCTTCCTATACTACAATAACATTTTTAAGGATATATGTGTGTTATATGAAACCAATTTATTCACCCCTAACAATGAGAGTAAGAAGGTCCATTGGTCCAAGAACTAAAGCTTTGGAAATGATCTTATAAGATACATTGAGCAAGGTAATAGGTCTCTAATTATGGATCTCTGTCTAAGGAATGAATATAGTATTTACATGATTGATAACATTTCCTAGGGTGTTAGTTTGTAAAGCTTCCAAGTAAATGTTTTGAAGATTAGGCTAAACCATATCCCAAAGGGTTTGATAAAATTCACATGGGAATTTGTCAATGTTTGGATGTTTGTCAATGGCCATAACCATAGTTGTTTCCTTGAGATTATTTTAAGCGAGGAGTCTATCACAAGCCACTCTATGAGTTTCTAAAAGCTTGTAAGGGACACCTTGGAGGAACTAAGCAAGAGCATTATCCCTAGTAGGGGAGGATGGTTGAACAACAAAAAAACCATTGTAATGATGGACAAAGGGACCCAAAATTTCAGGTAATTGATTAATTCTATCAATATAATCCTTAATCTCCTTAATTTTACTAAAAAAATGTATATAGTTGAGGAGAACACAAAATTATTTGATGACTCTATCCCCACTTTTAACCAATACATAAAAGCTCAAAGTTGAGCACTATGAGAATTTTATACTTCTTCCACCTTAAGCTTATGTGACTAGAATGCAACTTGAGTTTGAAGTTGGAGATTGAATGGTGAATGATCCAAATCCTTATATACCTTTTGGAATTCACATTAAATCATGTCACGTGTGCATTGCCTATAGTTATTAGCTTATTTTCCATATGTTCGAGAAAGGCGACGGTGCAAGAAATGATGTCAATCCACTAGATGATTCAACCCGAGTCACCATGAGGGAAATGGACCAACTTCTGTAACACCCATACTAGTAACATGGCTAAAAAAATAAATATTTTTTATCAACAATACTTACTCTATCACTTGGGCCCCAAAACAACAACACAATTCCTAAACCAAAGCACAACATGCATCACTTTGCATGTATCTCCAAAACAAGGAGATTATGATGCCAACCAAACATTATAAAGGAAAAAAGTATAATACCATTAAGCCATAAAATATTTTGTCAAGGGAAAATGGTGCCAATACTTCCACTTATCCCTCTACTAAGGAAGGGAGACTAGTCTTTGGTTCCTCTAAAGTAGTCATTCAACAACACATGAAAACACACTTATACCTTTGTTTCCTCATAAAATAAATAAGAAATTCCATACACCATGATAATACTTATCCCTCCACATTTGGAAATGAAAATACCCAACATACAAACATGCATAACATACTAATGCATATAAGAAAAAAAACTCATCAATTAAATTCATACACACTCCAATAAGAAACCAATTAAGTCCACAAATTTTAAAATAAATGGAGACTAAAAATTACATTTCATCATATATGTATCACCATATCAAGCCTTCATACAAGGCTTGAAAGAGAGAGGACTGGGAATATTCTCGATACATTAGTACACACTACCAATCCTTCAATGGCTTATGAGGAGCTAGGGTCATTCCAAACCACTCATTTCTCCACTAAGGTATGGGGCATGATGTTTTGGTTTCTCTAAGTAACAAATAAGAATGCATTATCACTTATCCCTCCACCTGGTTTATTCAAAACCCATTTATTCCTCCACTAGAAAAAATCCCACATACATTTGGTTCCTCCTTAAGATCACACAAGGTTTACTTCAGTTTTACCACTACTTATACCTCTATGATGAACCTACCTTCCCCCGCACACACATATACGATAGCTAACTTTCCTTAAATGACCTTATTTCAAACACCCATAGTCCTATCCTATATAATGATGTCTTAAAAATCATTCAAAAGGTCAAGAACCTTTAGTTATGATGTAATTAGACCATCCTTCCTTTTACGACAACATAATATTTAGCAAAATTTGACTTTAGAACTTGAATTTTGATTTTTGTTGATGTTTCCAACATATACCATCACCTATAGCTCCTTTCATGTTCATTATACTTGCAATATCCTTCACTCATGCTTGCACTTACCATATGATTCTTCAAAGTCTACTTCTAACAATAGTCTTACAAATTCTAACTTCTCTATGCCAATCTATAAAATTTTCTCTCAAGACTCTTCCATTCACATATTACACCTTCATTAATGGTATTTAGGTACCCTTCTTATAGTTCTAGACTACTATTTTCAACTCCATGCACTAACTCTTGTCATTAATGGATGAATTATACACCAACTTGTGACACTTACACATTCCTCTTGAATCACTATATTGTACATACCTTGTCCATAGTTATAAGGGGGATAAAATGTCAAGATCAAAACAACTTTCCTTGCTATAGACACCCCTCATGCAACCACACCATCAACTATGAAGCTATCTTCAAAGTGTTTCAAGATTGTTAGAACTATATGTTTCCTCTTTCTTATTCTTGGATTGTATTAGGATAGTATTGTTGACTATTCAAATGCTATGTGCAATAATTTTCATGCATATAAAGTTACATTTTCTTATCAACCCTTTTGTCAAGATGATTCTCTAAACACCAACATCCATATTTACATTAAAGCTACACCCAATCATATCTGCATCATCTATAGTTCTTGTTTTCGGTAGTAGGCGGTGTGGAAGGTTAATGCAAATAGTTCATTGGATTGCACTTATCTACCACACCTTTGTTCAACATATCTTGATATCCAACCACAAGATCATTCTTTGTTATAGTCATAGTGTTTTTACAATGAAGGATAAAAAATACAATGGGAAAAACATTAAATGAAGGATAAAAAATATGATTAGGAGTGGAGGGTGGCCATTTGGCTCATTACTTCTAAAAAACAAGTGGACTTGTTTGTAGAGGTCATCCTTGTCTATTTTATAAAATCTGATTTGTATGTTAAGCTTTGAGCTTACATCAATAATCTTTTAAGGAAGAAACCCTTAGAGATCCACTCTTGAGGATGAAAAATCCTCTAAGAGATCTAGTAGAAGGAAGAAAACCCTTCTCCTAGTTGAGAGGATTCTCCACACATGGGTTTCCATTTCACATCATAGATTTAGTGGTGTTTTTCAGTATTTTCTAGTGGTATAGAAGGTTGTAAAAGTGTAGATTTGTACAAGGGTTTGAAGGTGGAAGCTTGTTGCAGATTTTTACCTCCATTTGCAATCATATCTAGGGTTATCTACACCCTGGTTGATAGGGTTTGATACATTCTAGGGCACGACCATCCTGGATCTCATCACCAACATATTTTTCATATTTTTAGAGGTCAAATCAGCCAACTTGCATAATTTTTAGCTCAAGGGTTTTGTACTTTTGCAAATTTATATAAAATAATTCCAGCCTTTTTTAGGTCAAATATGGTATTTATCTCTTGATTCCATATTTATAAAATTATTTGAGTTGATTCCCTTAAATATTCAATGGTTTTTCCTTTCATTTTGTGGGTTTTCATCTCCTATGCAAGTCACTATGCATGTATAAAATTCAGATCTGCATTGTAATATTTTATAAATTATTTAGAACTTATTCTTTGGATTGGAGTTTTTCATAAAATCCGTTTGGGGGTCAAAAGTGTCCATTTGGGGACATTACAATGGTATCAAAGTGGTTGTTTACTCCATCTTGTTGGGGTTAAAAATGGATAGTTCTAAGATGGAAGAACATTTGGTGTAACAGTTGATTGGGACATGTATAGAGCTACATGATCTTCTACGTCCCCCTGATTCGAGGAGGGAACTAATCCATGTTCTAGACTAATTAGTGGTTTGTTATTTCTAGTAAATTTGTCACCATCATAGAGCATGTTATTTGCATTGGAAAAACTCAGAGATATGCTATTCTGCATGGCTTTGTTGATACATAAGAGTAGGATAGTTATCTTGAGGGTGACAAACTTGCGTCATAGAGATATTCTAGGTTATGGTACTAGATATACCAAATGATGAGGACTTGATAAGATGGCTACTTCAGTTGTTGGTTGAGTCTTTTGGTGGGCTTATGCAGACAAATGTTTAGTCATTTGGGTTGAGTGTCCGAATATTGGAGGTAGTTATCGAGTTAGACTCTATTGGATGATGTGGGACCATGAGTGTTGGGACCTCATTAGAGTGATGTTCTGTCTTTTCCATTTAGTGGCCGACAAGATGCATTCCAGGGAGGTGTTGAGTCACATTCATGAGATTATTACATGTACATGAGATGACAATGACTTAGTGACCTATGCATTGTGCACATATATTTTGGAGTTATGCACGTAGGACAAGCCACAAGATCAAACAAGTGACGTGGTTGAGACCTTGCATGAGGAGAGCTTAGTTATTGAGTGTTGTGATATGGTGAGTAACGGTGTGGAGCCGGATAGCGAGGAGATGACTATAGATGTGATTAGAGACCATGTGATTCTAGAGGGCCATAGTGTGAAGGATGGTATGATGACATTGAGGAGTGTACCATGTTTGCCACATGACATTTTGTTAGTATGTATTGTGCCAATATTAGAGCATACATCATCGGACATGGTACGTTATTGCCATCGGTTGGTTGGAACTTATTCCATTAATGTTTGGTCAAGGTGGATACACCATGCTATGATTGGAGAGTAGATGTTTTCTAGTTGGGTCTTGTAATCGAGGGTGATGGTTTAAGAGCCTTTGATCACATGTGATTAGAGAGAGGCAAGGTATAATGTGTTGATTTGGATCTTAGTGTGGAGACTTTCTGATGTCTTCATCCTTTTATGATGACTTATCCAACTAGGAGAGTCATACTTGTTGGCTGTGAGACTCATTCTGGGGGTTGGCTATTCTTGGTTGAGTTTTTTAGCACATTTCAAGTATACTGGGACATGTATGAGGTTGGTGACAACATTAGCCAGATTGCAGGAGATTCCACATTGCTGGTAAGGGCCTTGTTGGTTGGTCTGTTGTTGTTTGGAGAGAGCCTAAGGAGTTGGTGGCTTTGGCATTACATTGGGAGATTGAGTTCCCCATATTGGAGTTTGTTTTCCATTGATTGGGATTCATCTTTGTGTCATCACCATTGGCTTGGTATTCTTCAGGAACACTTTGGGGTGTTTCACTATTGTTGGCTAATGTGGAGTTTGATGGATGGGACCATGGAGTTAGAGCTCATGGTGGTTAGACAGGATACAAGGATTAGTTTGCTTCCTTTCCCCATGAGAGTTGGGAGTATCCTTAGGAGAAGGCTTGCTCAATCCACTTTGTCGGGTGAGACAAGTGGGATATTTGATGACTCTTATTCTAACGGATTGTTTACTATAGACACAGAGCACACCATGATGACTTATGTGGAGAGTGAGTTGGATAATGTTGAGTTAGGGAGTGATTTAGGTATGATGGATACTTTGAATCCAGATGATAGGGTGAGTGGAGTCATGGATGTGGGTGTGACCAATAGTTTTGCACATGAGAAAATTACAAAGATTTGGGTTATATGTTTAGATAACTGAGTATATCATTATGTTGGTTATTGGAGGTTTTGGTAGACTAAAGATCTCATTTTCTTGTTAAGTACTCTAAGAACTAACACACCTGTAAGATTTTGGATGGTCACATATAAGAGATAGCTACAAATTGAAGGATGAGATGATATTCTATCGGGGAAGATTATACCTTGTATGTCGATTTATGGTTGTGATGGAGAATCTTTGCGACATGCACATTGATCTTTTGTGACTAGACACTTGAGATTCGATGAAACCTACAAGTTCATGTGGGAAATGTTCAAATGGCATGGGTTGAGGGAGGATATCCTCAAATTTATATAGGGATGTACGGTTTGTTGTTATGACAAATCGGAGCTTACAAGTTCATCATTTTTTGAGCTTACATGGGATAACACTCATATATATTTTATTACTTCTATGCTTGGTGAGCACTTTACCCATGTGTTAGTCAGTAGATGGAAAAATTTGAGTCGATTATTTGGTTATTCAAGAGGTTCACATTTAGCATAGGAGGTGGACTATATGGAGTTGATATTGCAGATTAACCGTTTATTAGAGTCTTGGGACTTTTCCACCATAAGACACATTGAGACACATTATGAGAAGCCTTGACCTCATACGAGTGTGGGTCATGTGAGAGATTTTTTGTGCTTAATGATTATACAAGATGTTTCATAGGTTAATACAAAGGATGCTATAAGATTTAGAGTGTACTTTCATACCCATGGGATGGAGGCGGTGATTGTGAGTGATCACATGATGATAACTTCATATTAGCAGAGACTAAATAGATTGGTAGTTTTAGTATGGAGTGTGGTGGAGAGTTTGTGTGGGTATCATACTACTTCAGGGGTAGCATTGTTATATAAACAACATGGAGAACAAGATGACTACATAGGGTGTCTTGGTTACGTCGGATCACACCGATCATTTGGTGACTACAGGTGAAGTGGAGGAACTTACTTTGTGGTATTCAACTTCTTCATGATAATGCTTGGGGTCAAGTATTTCTCATGAGGGGAGGATTGTAATGTCCCCATTTCCGAGCAGGTGGCCTAGGAGGCCTTTCATCTATCTTAGCCTTGGTCATGCCCAAGGGGCTAGTGATGTTGATGGTTATTGGGTATGGTTTGCACCTTCATTTCAATTATATGTTATGTTTTGATGTTGGACATGTACTTTGAAGTGACTTAAGTGAAGTAAGGTTACGCAATGCTCCTTGAGAAAGGTATGTTTTGGTCCCACATCAGAAGAAACCTTAGATGTTTGGGTTGGCTTGGGTGCATCAACTGGATTAATAAGATATTTTCAGCACTTCTTCAAAGGAGGTTGGGGCACCGCGAGAGTTTCTTTGGAGGAAGACTTTTCCATGGCCTTTTCAAACACAAAAGTATTTTTTCCACTTCGATAATTTATAGGAAACTGAAGTTACATCCTTCTGAGGCTCATCCATGAGAACTACGAGCTCATCATGTAGAATTTCATGCTCAATTATCTTAGGGGTAAATAATTTCTTTGATATAAACATTGAATTATCATTGATGACCGGTTTGTAGTGAAGCCAAAACTTTTAAATTTATATGGATAAACGTAGTATTTCGGGTGGAAGAAATGGTGAAGTAGGATTTGAAAGGAAGAGAAGAAAGGGGTCATCTTGATAAGCTTTCTCATAAGAGCCAACCACACTATGTTGGGACTCAAAGGTCCACCAGCTTGTCCTAGTCTTCAATCTTGAACAACATCCTAACAAAAGCCTCGTCTGGGCCTAAAAGATTGAAAATTGCTTGCAAATATTTAGAAGAGAGCTTGGATAAGCTGGTTCCCAATTCTAATGCTACCATTTCTCAAAGGAAACTTTTCTAGTTATCTCATAGAAATCTCAACCCGCAATACCAAGAAAAATTTATGAATTAATAAGAGAAAGGTAGGATTTTATAGGGTGTTGATCACTTGAAGAGTCTTTGTAGAACATTTTAACAAAATTAATTACAAAATCAATCCAAATGATCTTCATAGACTCGGGAAAAGGAGGCGGGATCACTCCTACCAAAAGAGGCATTCACTTGATTTGGTGAAAGCTTGCATGAAGGGAGACATCATATATGAATGAGTTACCACGGTTGTCCATTTCCCAAGGTATATTTTCTAAAAGGTAAGCATTAAATAAATTGAGAGGATCACTGCGCTAGAGGTAAAACCATTTTCCATGACTAAGCCCATGTGCGATAGTGACAAAATGGAAAAGACAAAAGAGGTCGTTGTCATAAGAGGGAATATCCTGTGCATGTCCACATATCCAACTAAAATGGAAACCATTTGAAGCTAATGGTTAGAAATGGAATATCTTCAATTAAAAGGATTCTCTTCCATTATGGTAAAAAAATTCCTTTGTTGCGCATCGGGATTTTTTCAACTAGTTTTGGGGGGAAATTGGGTTCATTCCTTCATGGAATTTTTATATAAATATGAGGGCCTATCCTCATACTACAGGGGGTTGGTTTTTCTAAAATTTGAAAATTAATTCTGCAGCTATGAGTTCCCATTTTTGAAAAATGTAAAAAGCTCGAATTTAAAGTTATAATGCTAAGGTGGTCATACTATACAAACATTAGCATGCATTGAGGGCATCTAGTTCATGTCCCCTTGTAAAAAAGTGAGATTCAATAAAGCTTGTATGTTTCGATTCATTTTTACTTTGGATTTGCATATTGTGTGTGTGATTAATGAATTATAATTTTCTTTATGCAATCTCTTTGTTCATCATATCTCGTATCTAATACACTAGATCAATCTATGTATATTGTATTTCCTTGGTCACTAAATTAATATTATTTTTCTAAGAACTTACTTTGCAATACTTGACACAGTTATAAAACCCTTATTACAATATCCTTGTGAATGATTTTGTTGGCCTTTGAGTGTATTTTTGGTGTATGAAAATGGAAAGGATGAGCACTTTGTTGGAATTCTCGCATAAGAATTTGTGTTGAGAATCCTGAAGGTTGTGTGGGTAACATTTGTAGGAATTGAGCATCAATGGATGAAAATTTCCTTTTGGAATTTATTTTTACTTAATTTAATGTTTCTTGCATTATGAAGAAGCAAGTGTTCTACACAATTCTGGTAATTTATTATTACAAAATCAACAACCATCCATATCTTCTTTCTTATAACTATCACATCCTGTCATTATACCCCTCACAAACACATTAAATTTTCATATCATACTTGTGTTTGCATACATATGCATTGCCCTTGCTTATCATAAATGCATTTTCCTTAAGCTTTGAAGATTAGTATTCCATGCATCATTGAGAACATTCACATTCAACAAATTGTTTGCAAATAATGTATAACAAAGAAAAAATCAAAGGTTACTATCTTTAGTGACCTATGTCTCACCCATTGAGTATGTGACATATATTTTGTGACAACTCTAGCGAGTGGATATCACATTTATGGCTATACTCGTACATATTGACTCATCAATAATTTGAAGGAAATCTATTAGACACATATTTCTTTCGATTTACAGGATCTAGCCATCCCCTTTGTATGTGCCTCCTAGTCACTTCCTAAAGACTTGGTGTGAAGGAGAGTGTTAGATGCATCCCTTGATACAAACAATATATTCCCAATCTATCATTCTCTAATGAATTTTTCACTTCAAAATTGTTATTAGGCCCCAAGGTTGTAAAACTGGGAACCAACATGCTTCTAGTGCCATTTCTAGGGAGTACTAGACCGGCTTGGGATGTATTTCTTTGAAGTAGTTGGTTTAGTCCTAGAGTCGGGCATGTTCTTATCGATTATCAAGTGATCTTGAAAGTATGGATAGGGATATACATACTACGATGTACCTAAAAGGGTGTTTGCAGTTTGTTAACAAAATCGTTGTTGGGTTTTACAAGGGTTTATTAGGGTTTTTCTTATAACAGTTTGTGAAGTGTTTTTTTCATTATAGATTTTAGAGTTAATCTACATCTCTAGAGTGTAGGGATTTAGTGATGGCTCCTCTATTTTAAATTTGGGTCAGACTAGTATCATTTCATCCAATATACCTTGGTGATTAACTCTCAATTTTGCAAAACGGGATGGATAGAGGTCCTTTTTAGATATAAACCCACATGGGTTCTTCTCCTATAAATGGAAAGTGTACAAACAAGGAAGAAGCAAGAATAAGAATAAAGAAGAAACAAAAACAATGTTGTAGATCTTGTAAGAATAAGGTTGTCATATAGGTACATAAATCCAAGAAATGCAATGAACCCAAACGAGGATGTACATAATACCATGACAATATAATGGGAAAGACTGGGGTGTACAAAGAAAAAATGTTGATAATGTTGTCAATTGTTAAAGAGTAAGAAAAGGTGGATGAATTATTGAATTCGATAAAAGGACAAGAGATGGTATTTAGCATCTTGAAACTCTCGAGTTCCTTCATGCATGAAAATTCTTGAGAAATTGAACATTTGTTGGTTCTTTGAAGATGTGGCCTTCATTGGTTTGAAGATGATATGTGTTAGGACCTATGATATATTTAATGAGGTAGGGACCCCACCATTTATGAGCGTATTTTCCTTCTTTGTCATGTGTATAATCAAGTTTAAGGACAAGGTCACCCACATCAAAATTACGTGGATGAACAAGTTTGTTATGTTATTTAGAAAGACGTTGTTTATGTTTTTATTACGAGTGTATGCTTGGTCACATCATTCTTCTAATAGGTCGAGGTCATGGAGATGGACTTCATGAAGTTCCTCATCTGGAATGATACCATGAAGGGAGATGTGGAACAAAGGGAGTTCTACCTCGAGTGAAAGGATTACCTCGACTCCATAGTTGAGTGAAAATGGGGTTGCTCCAAATTTGTACGGACATCGGTTTAGTATGCCCATAATGTAGTATATAACTTTGTATGACAATTTGTGCATGATTCATTAATTGTATTTTCTATGATCTTATTGATAATTTTATTTGTATATTACACTTGTCCATTGCACTATGGATGATATGGTGTTGAAAATCAATTTTTGATTTTGAACTTAGTGCACATTTGTTTCATTTCTTTACAGTTGAAGCTCCCACCATTGTCGATACGACGGTGTATGGAATTTCAAAATGAAAAATGATTTGATTAAGGAAAAAATTAGATGTAGTAAGGTCAAACATATTAGTGAGAGGCATGGATTCAATCCACGTAGCAAAGTTTTTTGTGGCTGTAATAATGAAGACATGACCATCTTGAGACTAAGGCGATTTCCCAATATAATCCAATCCCCACATATTGAAGGGCCATGAATTTGTAATAAATTGAACCTCACCCGAGGGGAATTAATCAATTCATCATGTTATTGGCAAGGTCTACACTTCTTGGCAAAGACATGAGCATCATATTCTAGTTTAGGCTAATAATAACCCATACGTAGGCACTTACATGTAGTAGCATGACCGTTACTACAATGTCAACTATAAATGCCACCATGTGCTTCCTCCAAGATAAGGAGAACCTTGTATTTGTTAACACATCGAGTAGGGTACTATTGTCATGTGTTTTTTCAAGGGTAAAATTCAAGTTGAAAACATAACAACTTTACCCTAGTGTCAAAAGTTTTTCTTGTAAATCCTCATCTGACCCTCCTCTAGATCAATTTTTCCTCTATGTCACGACTATCCCCATCCTCCAAGTGATCATATGTGTTGTGATAACCTTGACCAAGTGTTTTCAATATGAAAACAAGTTCATAAATTTCTTCTGATGTAGTGCTTCTCAAGCGCAGATTATTCAAAGTAGACCTTGAAAGGTTATTTCTAGCCTTTTCGAGATAGGTGTGCATCCTTCGAGAGATATTTGAAGTCCCAAATTCATCGGAAGTGGTATTGAGGAGCTAAGAACATATTTCAAGTGATTTATGAAATTTTAGGGAATATTTGAAGGTTTAGGGACCAAGTTCAATGAAAGTGAGTTTTTAAAGGTGAAGGAGCTTGCAATTAAAAATAGTGCCCAAGCTTTGAAGATGATTCTGAGAGCTTTGTAAAGAGTTAGAGGTCAACAAATATACCATTGGAAATATAATTCAATTTTATAAATGATGGTGCTTTCATATTTTTCACAAGACACGGCGCTTCTTTCTCATAACCCATTTTCGTAGACATACTTTGCAGTCTCGGGAAAAAGGCTATTTTTGGGATTTAAAAGTAGAATTAGATCATGCAATCCATCCCATTCATCATAAAAGGATTTTGGAGTCAAATTAATACAAATAAGTTCCAAAAATTCATCCTAAAGCTCCAGGAAACTTTATCTTCAAGGTCTCTCTCAAGGTATGCTCTCGTAGTTAGAATTGCTTTCAAGAGGACATATGTCATCTCTAGGTGAAGGAGATTTTTGTGGTTCCATCTCTTTAGGAAAGTTAGGACAAGAAATTTCACTCATGCTTGTTTTAGCCCTATGGTCCATTATACGACACCGAAAAGGCTCTATGATGCTAGTTAAGCTCTTTCTCAATTACTTCTAGCCCTCCGCCTTGTCACAAATCACAAGTTGACACTAGTCACTCCTAGAAGAGTGCACATTTTTCTACCCCATTTTTCCATCCCTTTCAAAAATTTGGGATAAAAATGTGTCCCATTCCAACCCTTGCCATGGATATTTATGTGACCCAGTCTCAACCCCGGGTGTTTTTCGCATGTTTTCTCTCTCCTCCGCCGGCAATCACTTTGCGCCACTTGTCATGCTCAGGTGAGGGAAAATTTTTCTACCCCATCTGTTATGTCCTTTTGGGATAGTTGGGATGAAATTTTTGATCCATCCCAAAATGTTTTAAAAGCCAAAATTTTGTAAAATTGTTGTGTTGTATCTTCCTTGTGCGTGAGTGAGAGAGAGTGCCGCTTGAAAAGTTTTAAAAATATAAATTTTTCCCATCTCATTTATTCATGATAAATCCATGAATGCTGAGTAAAAACACTCAAAAACCTCCATTAAACCTACAATTTATCCAGACACCATGCCAAAATATTTTCAAAATGACTACATGCTCGAAAACTAGAAAAATTCATATCTCCCAATCTGGGGATGAAATTGAATGAAATTTTCAGTCTTCCTCTACTCCAGAGCCTTCAAGAATCAAATGAAAACATATCAGATGTTTCTCTATATTTTTAATGGTAGATAATCCTCGTTTTGTGCCCTAGATTTTGCTTTTTCAGTTTCTAGGCATTCCGATAGATGGATCGAGGTGAAAATTGGAACATGTGGTCCCCGGAGTGAGCCTATTCTAGTGAAATTGTTTTCATGAAAAACCGAGGTGGGAAGTGATATTTGTAAAAATAGTAAGTCTCTGGTGTATCCACTTACTAAAAATAGAAATTTTCCTAAAAATAAATTCCTCTCGTAACAAGTGCACTTAGTGAACAATGAGAATAATAAAATAGGTAGTTTCGGTCAAAAGGAAAGAAAGTAGAATAAAGCAAAAAGAAAAGGCAACTTCTAAAAATAGAAAGTTTCCAAAAATAGAAAAATATCATCAACAAAGTGGAAATGAACATGCCAGAGGATCGAGAAGTTCAAATTTGAGCAAAAAGGTGAAATATCCCAAAATAAGAGGCCTAGTTCAACTCTGTTAAAAATAGAAAGTATCTGCTCCAAGTGTGAAATTGCAATAGGATCAATTTTCATCCATCTCGCTACTTTTCAACATATTCACAAGTTTCCTAGGTGGTGGCATAGCTCACAAAATGTAATCCATCCTTCACAAAGTTCTAAAGGAATCATTTTGGTTACAATTGATTGTGTGCAAGAGTGATGTAGGACATTGTAAGGCATGGTAGTTGAAAACAAGAAACATTGTGCAGATAGAGGAGAGAGTCAAGATATTAGTTGAAATTCGAACCAAGAAAGTCATTACAACTTGTGAGTCAAGTTAGATTTGTCATCATCTTTCCTTGGTGAGTTTGGAAGAATTGGCCAAAGTGAGTTGAGTTGTTTGAGTAAGCTTAGTGAGTTGTTCAAGGTGATTTAGTTAAGGTCAAGAATCACACAAAAAGATCCATCAAGCAAGAGTGATTCATTACAGAGCATCCAAGTATCTAAGCATGTCCACCCCAAGGTCAGAATCTCCTCGTGATGATCAAGATTTGATTTCACAACAAGCTCTTAAAAATGCTCCAGTGATGACATTGTGTCAACTCCTAAAGAGCCATTTCCATGGATTTAAGAAATGCTTGAGAATGAGCCAAGGAAAATGTTGCTTGATATCATGCCAAATCTAAAAAAAATTAGGAACATTGAATTCTAAGAAAAAAAAGAAGGCCTAAACAACATCCCGTTTCTTTAGTGGAACTTCAGGTAATTAGTATGTTGAAATTGCTAGGCCTAAGATTGAAAATCCTATTGAGAACATGACACCGAAAAACTATGAGTTGACCCACATCTCATTGGGTAAAGCTTCACATGAGGGTGACTCTCACATGTTCAAGGAATCCACTTCTCACCTCCTCACCCGGAACGAAGAATATAGGAAAATAATTGTGCAATTGAAGGAACATGTAAAAGTTCTCAGTTCTCACATTCAACCCTTCTTGGAACCTAACTTGACATCTTCTCTTCTTATAAAATACATTCCTCCGATCAATAGTGTTGATCCTAAAGTAGTCAAGAAAGCACAAGGCTATATGATGCAAGGAAGGCCAATGAGAAGTGGATTAAGAAAATCATTGAGCAAGACAATAAATTTTTTCAAGATGTGATCTCTCTCATCAAATACGTTCTTGTAACATTGTCAAAAGTGAACAAAGAAAAGGAGGAATTTGCAAAAGAGGTCATTCATTTAGATGAGATGTTTCCATTGGTATCTCGAGATGATCTCCTTCTATTCTCACATCCTTGTGAGTAAGAGTGTGTTTGCATCCGTTGCAGAGAATTTCTCTCAAGTTTGGATCCACATCATGGATATGAAATATGGAATGCTCAAGAATGCCATATCTGAGTTGGAATCTTGTGGACAACATGCTTTTGAGATATTGAACAATGTTTACAATTGTGTTCAGAGGCTTGAGTTCCCTCCGCTCATTGAGGACTCATCATCAGAAGAACTATTTCCAAGAGCTGGTCAAGAAAGAGGTGGACAAATATCTTTCCTTCAATGAAGATAACTTAGAGTCCCTGACCAATATCAGAAGTTGCATTGCTGAAATTTTAATGGACAATGAAGAGTGGTTCACTCAATGCAAGAACATGGAATAAGGTGTTGCACTACATTTACAAGTGACTCGATCATTAGGAGGCATGAATCCAAAATTTATTCATCACGGGGAGTTTCTTTATCAACTATGGAAACTTCTCCCTTCTCCTCTCTTTATCCCTTTTCTTCTCCCCTTTTCTAATTCTTCATTAACCATAATCATTATATTTTTTCTCATTCACTTAAGTGACTTTCTAAAGTTGAATTGTAAAAGTACCTTTAATTTATAAAAAGGGAACTTATTTCTCATTTCCTAGGAAGATGTAAAGTCACAAGTGAATGAGAACATGAAGAGTCATGTGGGGGTAGGTGAAAGGTCAATTCACATTGCTATAAATTGGGATGGATTCTCCATTCCAAAAGATCCTGAAAATTTAGTTCTTTGTAGCAATTGTGGATTGTGATTTGGGTGTTGAGCTTTGTATCACCAACACAAGAAATAAAATCTACATTTATTCCATTTCCCTTTTCATGTGTTCCTCTATTTTCTCTCTTTTATGCACTTTGTAAGTATAGTGATCAAGAAAGAGATTTGTATCTTTGATAAATGAATCTAAGAATTATGTGTTTGGGTTTTTTCTTCTCACTAAATGGATTCATTGTTGCTTTCCTCTAATTAAATTTTGAAATAATTCGGTTATTGGGTGTGAATTATGCTTGTGCCTACTCACAGTAATAACCTTCCTTTGTCTAATTTCTCTCCTTCACCCCTCATCGTTGCAATTTCCTCCCTTGTACCCCATATAAGCACTTTGCCACAGGTTCAATGAAGTGTTCTTGTGTGATCCCCAACCTATTTGGCCACACCACAATAATAGATATGAGTAGATTAGTTTACATTAAAAAATGGGAGCCTCCCCATACATAAGAAGGAGGGGCGTATCCCCGTGAGAGTTGGTGGAAAAAACCTAATTTGTCATACAACAAATTATTTCACCAATATGTACCTTTTAAGTTGTAATAGTACAATATGTCTTCCTTAAGTAGGTATTTGAGATCCTTTTTTGTATTCATAGTTGTGTTTGGGGTTGATACCTTATGGGTAAGCTTGGTACTATATGAATTTACGTGCATCAACATATCAAGTCCTCTGTAGGGCCATGTGGCTTGATTTGACATACATCTTGAATGTCCCAAGGAAGTGAAGTGGTTGGGGTTTGACGAATTTGTATTATGAGAGTGTCATCATGAGAATCAGAATGTGAATGAAATTGAGTGGCGATCGTGGCCAAAGAATTATCCAAGGCATTTTTTTACGTGGGATTAATTAATTGGTAAATTAAGTGAGGTGTGACATCAATTCTTGGACTAAGTCATAATAATATTTTAAGGTTTTCACTATGACATTGATATGTACCACTAACCTATTGACACACTAACCGACAATCCCCATGGCATGGATATATGAGACATCCTTAGCTAAGGTGACATGTATACCTAAAATAAGAGCCTCATATTCTTCCATGTTGTTAGTGATTTTGAACTTGATAGGAAAGAGGGAAAGTCTAGCAAGAGGGATCAGTGAGTACACAACCTACCCCAAATCCTTAGAGGTAATTTTCCCCATTGAAGTGCAACATCTATGTATCCTCATGGTTTGGTTTTAGATAGGTGAAGTTCTTGATCGGCATCACATGAGTGCACCTTAAGACTATTTGTGAACCTATATTAGCAGTATTTTATGGAAATGAGATTATCTATACCCTCAATGAGGAGGATGTCCTCATTGGGTAATGCATCATGAATAGGTTGAGGAACATAGATGGGAGCGATAACCAACTAGTCCACTATGACTTGGCCTTTTACTTCTTTTCCGTGATGATACTAAGGTCAAATTCCATAAAGAGAGACATCTACTTCCCAATGTGATCCACTTTGGGAGGATAACATGTGAGAAGAAGTGTCGTAAGGGATATGTATGGATAATGATGTAAGTAGTTTGATATAACATGTAGTGACATAACTTCATAGCTTGTGTAATATATGGCTAAACAATCCTGCTCAATGGATGTGTATCATGCTTCATAGTCTAGTAAGGCTCGACTAACATAATAGATGACATGATCCTTTCCTTTTTCATCTTCCTATGCCAACATTTCCCCTACAAACACTAGAGTGGAAGAGGTATATAGCAGCAAAGGTTGATCTGGTGAAGGAGGTTGTAAGGTTGGTAATGAAGATAAAAATTGTTTCATATTGTTAAATTCTTGTTGATAGTCTTTGGTCCACTCTAGTTTCATAGATTTTTAAGGAGACTAATTATGGCATGAGTGCAATAAGTAAACTCAAAGACAAATTGTCAGATTGCACCAAGTTTTTAAAGAAAGGTGCATATGTTTTCTATGGAGGATGGTCATGGCATGTCAAGAATAAATTTAACATTTTTGTGTTGACATTGATACCATGTTTAGATACTAAGAATCCTAGGAGTTTTCCCATGTCACCTCAAATATGAATTTTATGGGATTAAGGTGAACCTTGTATTTATGAAGGCATCCTAAGGCAATGTCTAAGTCATGAGTGTGATCATCGCAAGGCGTCAATATTTGATGAAAATATCATAAATGTAGAATTTGACTATTGTATGTATAAGGTCATGGAAGATGTGTGCCATTCATGGCGTTGATACGTTGCACTAATGTTTTTGAGTCCAAAGGGAATTTTCACATAATAATAGGTGCCCCATTCCATAGTAAAGGTAGTCTTGTGTTGGTCTTCGAGGAGCAATTTGAATTTGGTTATACCCCGAGAACCCATCCATAAGAGATAACATTTTATACCATATCATGATGTCAATGATGGTGTCGATGGAGGGTAAAGGAAATTTATCCTTAGGAAAAAAAAGCTTAAGGTTCATAAAGTCAATGAAAATTTGGATTTATAAGGTGGCCTTCTTTCGAATCGGTATGATGTTGGAAACCCACTTGAAATAATCCTTTGTGACAAAGTAATTTTGCATCTAAGAGTTTGATGATTTTTTATGACGTAAATAATTGATGAGGGAAATTCCTTATCTTTTTTTGAACGAGAGAAGTGTCAAGATATGTAATCATGTTATGGGAGACAATTTAGGATCAATGTCAGGTATATCAACATATCCCCATGTGAATACCTCCTTATGTTTTCACAGGACCTTTATGTGGTGCTCACGTAAATGAGGAAAGTAGTCACCAAGCATGACTGATAGTTGATTTAGAAAACATAATAGTTTCATCTTGGAAATGATATGGGGCCTCTAGTAATTTGGATACTTCATCCTGGTTGGGATCAATAGTAGCATCATAAGTGTCTTAGTGCATAGGTGTCTTGGAGAAGTTTCCCAACTTATGATGATGTCAAGGGAGTTTATCTTCTCAAGAATATAAGAGTTATAGAATAGCCTCATCATTATCTAGGGTAGGGAGAGGCCCATGGTATTGTACATCAATTTCTAGGCCTACATATGATCTACCATCTTTATACTGCGTAGATTTGGTTTGTCGTACATCTAATACCCTAGTGTCTAAGGTGACCTATTTAGGTGCAGGATCAACAATGGCCATGCTAGGAGCACTAAGACCAAAGTGTTGATTGCATAGAATGGATTAGAAGCTTGTATGGGTTGTGGAGTTGTTACGAAAATGTGCCGTAAGGCATAACTAGAGATTTTCTCGATGACCCATGGAATATCAAGGAGTGGTAGATTAGTGGGAGGAATGTAAGGAAGTGTCTCTTCCTCATCCTCATTGTTGCTAGTATCATAGATAGGGGATTCATAAGATGCGTTGATGGTATTAGTTTCAAGTTGAGAAGACCGTATTTGGGCCAAGGAACATTGGTAGTGTAATACTTCCAAGTGCCTAGACTCAACTTGAAAAATGATGTAATCTTAATTGAAATCCATTTTCCCTTAAGATCAGGCACCTTCTCCTTAGCTAAAACACTGATCTTGCTAAAAGATTTGGGTGAAAGGGAAGGGTGATCAAAAAAATTCTGTGTGGTTCCTAATTTGTTGCATTGAAGTGGTTAGAGGTTGAGGCATCGCTCGTTTGCTCCTCTATATCGGTTTGAGGCGAAATCGATCTCAAGGTAAAATAGCTAGAGGTAATCGATGCATGATATCATCAAGTAACATATTGTTATTTTATATGTTTTGAAGATCATTAGGTTCATGTTCATTATAATCCGCTAATGTAATTTGGATTTCAGACCTAAGATCAAATAACTTTGGGTAGGGAATACTTTAGATCTCATGAGTAGTTGGCATTAAGAAATGTTCATTAGGAAATGGTATTGGGATATCCCAAGGATTGGGATCAACATCATGCCTAAAGCATTGGTTATTATGGATGAATTTGATACATTGGTACCCAAACGATGTGACTGCGTGCATGTGATGTGTCCATGGTCAACCCAATAAGAGGTTGTATGAGAGAGGACAATCTAAAACCATGAGCTTGGTACAGACCATTTTGGGTCCAACTATGATGGGTAACTAGATACATCCTATGGGTTTTTGTTTGGTTTTGTCAAAGCCACGACAAGTCAAGTGGGTAGGCTTGAGGTCATCGATGGAATAACCAAGATTCTTGATGAGGGAGAAAGAAGCTAAGTTAATTCTCAATCCTTTGTCCATGAGGACCCTACACACTGTGCATCATGAATGATAATGCTAATGATTAGGGGCAGGCCATCTCCATGAAATAAGACCCCATCTGTAATCATGTCATCCTCAATAAACTCCAATGCTAAGCAATCCAAACTTGAGTGTTGTAAGGATTATCTTGTAGTCTCTATGTGATATATTTCTAGGTTTGGAGACGCGATAGGAGTTTTGGGAGCCACACAAGAAGGACCCTCAAAATTTTGCAATTATTGGAGGAGAAACCTTCAATGTGAAGCTGAGGTGTGCATGTGTTCCATAAAAGGTATCTTTCATGTAAGGGAGTTTAGTTCATCTAAATTTTTTTAATGAGGCTTGGAGTAGCTTCCATAGCGATACCATGGTGGTGCCACAATGGAATACATATCTAGATGCGATGATGGTTTAGTTGGAGATATATTGTCGGAGGAAGGTGGGATAAGATCTTTATTTGGTACTTCTTGTGACATTACAAGTGGAGGCTTGATTGTGGGAACCTGCTCTATTGTTGGTGGGTCTTGGGAAGTATTAAGCTATAGTGGATTATCGGAGGAATTCTTTGGCTTAATAATGAGACCTTTATGGGCAGATTTATGTTTATAGATTACTTTAGCCACATTGATATATTTAGAATCGAGGAGACTATTATTTTATGAAGGATCTATGGTGCCCATGACATTATTCATGAGGCTTTTATGATGTTTATTTTGACAATTGGAATGAGATATTTCTAAAGATTGATATTTCTCATAACGCTCTTATATAATGTAGAGTAATCGAAAGAAGAGCCAAGGAAGAAGTTGAGGGTTACTTTCCTAAGGTCTTTACAATCACTGTGAGAGTGTCCTATAGTGGCATGCCACCAACAAAATAGATCACCTCTAAAGTTAGGTAAGGCCTATTTTGAAGGGGGACTATTCATGGAGTGGGAAGCATTTGGAGAAGTTTGCACGAGATAAAGGAGTATGAAGGGAGGTGCAAGGAGATTCATGACATCCTCCTCCTTTTTCTCTTAGAGGATTTGAAGGGATGATTACATGCATTGTGCTTTTAAGTTTAGGTGATGAATTGGAAGTGCATCCAAATTCATGCATGAGATGATATTTTTCTTTTTGCTTGCTTGAGGGATTCCTCCAATGTGTTGGGAGAGAAGGACCTAACCTTATATTGGAGAGTAGGTGTAAGGGCCTTAAGAAATATTTGGCATAGACTTTGATTATCAAGATTATGATTAGCTTGTATGGAAAGTGATGTAGAAGCATCATGTACATAGCTCAATTTTTAGCCCGATTAGTCTTTTAGGGTGTCTTAGGAGGTTTTGTAAAGGTTTTGGTCCATATGGATCCCTGATAATATAATAAGTGGCATTTTAGAGTTTCCTCCAAAGCCACATTTGAATATTCAAATGTAAGTTATAATGTAGTTGTTAGCGATAAAATTTGTCTCTAGCTCTTTCTTCTAGCTTCTTCTTCGATCTCTATGTCGGTGAAATCTTGCAGGTTCTCGATGATGTATGGAAGTTCACCGTCTAAAGGATTGGCAACACCCAAGTTCCCAACATGACTGCTTTTCTTGACAAAAAGGAGAGCTGCTAAATTCAAGAGCAGCTCTTCAAAAGTGGGGTTGGTTTTTCCTCCTTGTCTCTGCTGCCGAGTGTATCTTCTATCCGCCTGACTTGAAAATTTGTGCTCTTATTTACGGTACTAGATTTTGTCTTTGCCTTTCCAATTCAGCAATGCATTCCTCTTCAAGGTCTAGAATTCTTGTAGTAATGAAGTAGTGATTGACACTTTACCTGTTATGCCAAAAACTTCTCTCAAATATGAAGCAATATCCTCCTGGATGTGGAAGAGCAATTTGGGTCTTTCAACAAGAAGATTTCCCAGAATAGCCATGGTTTGTAGACATGTGGCTCATATAGTCAAATTCCTTAAATTTTTCCTTTTTTGAATTTTGAATTTTTCAATTTTTTTAGTATTTTTCAGACCTTACGATCGTATTCAGTGTAGATGTTGTTAAATCTTCCCACGGTGGGTGCAAAACTATTGGCAAGAAAATTTGTTGGGGAAAAATTTGTGGTTATCTTGCTAATGCTCTGGGAGTCTAAGTCCCTCTACTTAACCAGTACAACTGCCGTATGTTCATACATAAGTAAAAATGAGTTTTCTCCTGGTGGCCTTACGACCAGGGGATCCAATAGGGACACTCCACTGACCCTGCAACAAAATCTTGCAGATATCTACAAGGGAAGAATTTTCTAGGAGAGTGGGAAAGGGAG
Organism: Taxus wallichiana var. yunnanensis; assembly: GCA_018340775.1. NCBI lineage: Eukaryota > Viridiplantae > Streptophyta > Pinopsida > Cupressales > Taxaceae > Taxus > Taxus wallichiana. The sequence goes on from CM031238.1 coordinate 838,667,285, forward strand.
TGAGAAAATTAGAAAAGATAAACTAATGCTGCAAGTAGAAAATCAGAGACTTGCATACACCAATAAAAACTTCATTACATGCACTTGAATTTAGAAGAAAACAAATCTGCATAACAACAACAAGACCAAATAGAGTTTGATGAACACAAAGTACCACTAAACCCCTCAAGTAAAAAAAGGCTAAAATTCCTTCTTCCTTTATTGAATCTCAAGTAGAAATTGTACATATCATAGAAATGGAAGACATTTTGAGTAGGGAAAATAGAAGAAATTTTCTATCTCTTTGCTCTCTTCACAAGGATATCTCTCTCATGAATTCACAAAAATAGCTCCAATATCTAAGAAGTTTAAGAAGATTTTAGAAGTTTTCTAAGAAGAAGATCAAATGAGGAGCTAGTTACAATTTATAGAAGAGGATGCAACTCTTCATCTTCTGATGAATTTTCAAATACTTTAATTTGACTTTAGACTGTTCATATTCCACTTAAATATTTAAGTCCCTTTTATAAAATCAAGGCAACTTAAAGTTTACATTATGTTTCTAAAGTCACTTAAAGTAATATAACATTGATGAGAGAGAGAGAGAGCATTAGGTGAGAAGAGAAGAAGAAGAAAGAAGAAGAATCATGTGGAAGAATGAGTTGCTGTTGTGGAATTGGCTCTGCTCTCCAACTACTCTCCACTTCGCGTTCCTGAGAATACTTCTATCTTTCCAAGCTCCTTGTTGAAATGAGCCGCTGCAGGTTCTACTTTGTCGGCATGAGGGATGCGAATGCATCTCAAGGTTTTGGTCCATCCATCGGTCACACTGTTGATGTCCTTGCACTTCCGAACCATGATGAATGATTTTATGCGATAAGTGCAATGGAGGATCAGATCTCTGAGAGGAAGTTGAGAGTATCCTTAGTGAAGGAAAATGGGTTGCCCACCCCTTTCTTGACATATTATTTGAAAGGGTCGATCAAATCATTAGCAGTTGTGTGTTCACTCATTACAAGTACTCCAAGTTTCGAACTTTACGATTTATACTATCCCCGTAGCTTATATGTTAGTATCTTGTTAGCCCAAGTAGTCCTTGACTTGTGGCTCATGTTGTAATTCGAGACATAGAACGAGTCGGGGTCTTCTCAAATGTCAAATTTGGGCATGCCGACGTAGGAATGTAAAGTCAGATGTGCGAAAGTGACCTCCAGGTGAGATGCATCATTTGAGCTTTTACACGTGAACACCCCTAGAGATATAGGGAATGAAATCAACTTCTTTCTCCTACTTTTGAGCTTGTTATTCACTTGAGTGATATGCCTTGAGCTCGAACAATACAATCTAGTCACTGAGGTACTTAGGCAGTCTTAATGGAGCTTGGTTGAAGCCAATGACTCATATGTAGGAGAAGGTTGAGAATTGTATGAAGTATGAGCCATATTCCTTGATCAGGGATGCTACTTGTGGTGACATCCTAGCTTCAATATCCCCTTCTAAGCTTCAAACCATGTACATGGTGAATGCATCATTCATGCAAGTGAAATGCATGTTTCTCTCCTCCATTACCAACTGTGGAAGTTTCTCAAACGCAAACACCTTGGTAGAAATGTTTTGCGTGAGAGCCAATCCTTTGAATGATCTCGAGCTTGCAAGGAGATATACCAAGTAAGAAGTCATGTGGAAATTCTTTGTCATGGGTACTTGGAGAAATTGCAGATGGAGATTGTCACTAATGATCCGCTTTGATCAATTCTTTGTTTTCCTTCTATTAATTTCAAGATCAAAAGACCCATCCAGTCTTAGAAGTCTCTTGTACTTGCTTTTCCCATTACTCTACTGAGGAGAGTGATGATATTAGAATACCCTTCTCATAATTCACACCTTGTAAGATTCTTGGGCATCCTCGAGGGCTTTCTCCCTTTTTTTAACCATCACCTGAGTGCAACCCCTTGCACGTATGCATTCATCGTTTCCCAATCGTGCAAGGCCCTATCCTTTGAGATGATGACCATCTGGGAGATGTTGGTATCTAAAGAGAAAACAAGATGGTTATAGGGATGGTGACCGCCATTTTTGTACCATTGTCAACTCAAATGGTTTGTGTTTCGGGCTCATAGTGGTGGGAGCAGGCTAGGACCAACTCATGACTTTGGATAGACATTGGATGTCCCACAACAGTGAACAAACCACTTGTGAATATTTGATCTTCAATCTTCTTTCATTTCTAGGCTGTTATGCAAGTTCTAAGATCATTCAGGTCCATGTACAAGACATCATTGTCTTATATCTCATACTCACAGGCGAAGGGTTGTGTGGGCTTTTGTCTTATCCACTTTTGCTTCATGTTTCCCTTAGAAAAAGTAACTTACTATTTTTAGTAAGTATGAAAAAATAACTCCTGGAACCTCCACTGAGTGTTGTGACCTTGATTTCCCTTTCTCCCTGCGTTCCTCGTTCCTTCTGGATCAACTTTCTATTTTTAGCAGGTGCTTGTGGGCCCACTTACTATTTTTAGTCAGTGTGCAAAAATGTCTGTTCTAGTGAGTTCTCAACGTAGTGCATCTTCAATGTCACCGTCTCCTTTGTAGGTTCTTCTGTTGAGGAATTTCCCAAAATAGCAGTCCCCTATGTGTAAGACCTACTATTTTTAGAAAGTGATCTTTTGGATGTCAGATTGATGTGCAAAAAAATTTCTGATATGGGTTTTTCCCAACATCACCCCTCTAAAATTTTGGCTCTACCCGCTCAAAACTCTAGGAGATTTTAAACTTTTAATTTTCAGACTTGGTAGTGCTTCTAGATGTGGCAACCATTAATGGACCTCAAAATTGTAGGTATGGTTTTATCCTCTGTTTGTGAAAAAAATATATATTTTTGATGTGGGTTTTTTCTTTTGGTGCTTCACGTGAAATTCTACTTTGTTTCACCCAACGGTTTGATGGGAAATTGGATTTTTTCTTTGTTGAGCCGAAGTGGGATTTCTTCGTTGTGGATGCTCTATTGCACAAGAGGAGAGTTTGAAGGTGTATTTTTGATGGTCTTGGGTAGAGGAATGAATAGAAAAATACAACTTGTTGTTTCATGCATCCGTTTGAGAGATTTCTTCAACTTCTCGTTTCATGGCCATGGAGTTTTCTCTGTTTTCTCCTTCTTCGTTTTGTGCCTCTCCTTCTGTGTTTGCTCAAATTTCCTTCTGGGACCTACATGATTTCATGGAGTGAAGGGAAGTACCTCTGTGGAAAGTCTGGTTCGAGGTTCAAGCAATGGCAGAATGATGGTGAGAAGGTTGCATAGGAAGAATGGAGATATGTCTGCGGGAGTGGAAGCGAGTTAGACACGGGGAAGCGGTGAATATTTAAATTTTTGAAATCATGGAGAGAGAGAGAGAGAGAGATGGGTGTATTTTTCATTTCTCGATGTCCCTAACCTCGGGGAGGTGAGGGACATTAAATTCCACGATGGTCCCTGGAGCCGACACGTGGCGGCGATCGACGACAGGAATAAAGGTGAAAAAAGTGGCTTTAAAGCACTTTGGGGCTGAAAGTATGTCACATGGATGAACAAAGTACTCCCTATAGGGGCTGGGCACATTTTTCCATGTATTTTGTCCCTAACTTCCATGGTGAACAAGAGGACAGTGACGTGTCCTTGATCCGACGGCGGGAATTTGAGCTCCAAAATGCACTTGGGGCTGAATGTCAAGTCTCGAAGGTGACATGGGGGTGGGTGCATCTTTTCCAAGGTTGGTGTACCTAATCTCGGGGATATCAGGGACATAAAATCCCACCAAGCTCCTGGTGCTGAAACATGTCCTCCTAAAAATTTACTAACTTCTGAATTGTCTTCAAGAGGGTAATTTGGAACGATGATAACTTAAGCTCCCGATGGAATTTATTGGTCAAATTTTATATGATCTTGATTAGAAATGGAATTTTGAATCTAATGGTGGGGGTATCATGTATTTATTATTCCATCTGATCCCTAAAAAAACGAATTTGTGATTTTGTACTCCACTTGTGCCTCGGAAAAATGCTTGCAAACCCTATGAGCCAAGGTGTTGTGAAAGATATGATTTCCCCATCATGTGGTTTTGGATGATCTTTCGGAAATGTTTTGTTTTACTTCTAACTCCATCTAGAGCTCTCGAATATTATTTTAAAGCCCAGCAACTATTTTAGGCTTGTGTATTGTCTAGGCTCTTGAACCCTATTTTTAGTCAAAAGTCATTCAAAACTTTCCCAAACATTCCAAAATAATTTCCATGATGTTCTAAGGTCTTCAATTCAAGTCCATTTTGAATTTGATCCTTCTCATCACGCTCCAAGGGGTTGATCTAGTCCTGGGAAGGCCAATCACAACCCTTCCCAATACTGCCAGAAGATAACATCTTTTCAGAACTTCCTAAAATCACAGGGGATTAAATTGAATTTCTTGAATCACATAGGGGACCGATTTAACATCAAATAAGGGACCAGATTGATGGATTTGACACAGGGTGCCTAGGAATGATAAAACCTGAAAATTTTGGCACATGGGTATAGTTGTTGTGCTGCGAAACTTTGAATTTCCCTGTCGCATATTTGCACGAAAACAATCGGCTCTAGCTTGGGGACATGGCATGGACGAGCGTAGTAAGACATGACATGGGAATCCAAAATCTCAATTTTAGACCATATAGTTCTTTGACCAATGTTGTATCCATTGGGCCTTGCAGAGTCATGTACAATTTTGAGAAAGAAGGAATGGAAGAAGGAAACACACACACACACACACAAAATGACGGAAAGGAGACACACAACACACAAAAAAAAAGGGGAAACACACCTAGAAATAACCTATGGTACAAGGTGGGGACAACCCGCTTTCACTGATGATACAATTTTAGGTCCACTATGAGGAAATTCCAGCGGTGTTCCATCCAAATATGAGAGTAGAAAAACATTCTCGCCGCAAGCTTCATGAATCTGGAATGGGCCGAGCCATAATGAATCAAAATTTCCATGGCTGCCTTTTGGTTCCCTTCTCTTGTCCCATAGCAGGATGAAGTCTCCAATTTTGAATTCTCTCATTTTGGCCTTCTTATCAAATTTTTTCTTTACTTTCAATTGGTGCTCTTTGATATGGTCCACCACTCGGAGTCTATTTTCTTATAGCTTCTCAAGAAAGAGGATCCTCTTGTCAATGGAATCCTTGTATTGTCCATATTCTATTCCTGTAGCAACTTGAGAGCCAACATCTCAATTGTGATGGGAATTTCTGCTTCAACCCCATACAACAGTTGGAATGGTGACATACCTATTGCCTTCTTAGGAGTGATCCTGTCCACCCACAATGCATCATATAATTTTTGTACAAATTCCTTTAGTTCTCATCTACAAGCTTGCGGACAATGGTCATAATGTTCTTGTTACTTGATTCGGCCTGTCCATTTCCCTATGGGTAGTAGTCCGATGAATGAAATAAAGAGATTCCATAGCCATAGAAAAACTCGATCAACTCCCTTGAAGATAATTAGGTAGCGTTATCTGCTACAATATTCTGTGGTACTCTAAAACGTACTACAAAATTCTCCTTGATGAAGTTACATCTTTGTTTCGGTGTTGGCTTGCTTGGCAAGAATGGCCTCCACCCATTTTGTGAAGTAATATGTCACTGTGAGCACATAGGTGTGCCCTGCACTTGAGTGAGGATTCAAAACACCAATGAAGTCTAGCCCCCACTGTTGAAATGGTTCTTCAATAACAACAGGCCTGAGCGGTAGTGTAGCAAGTTGTGGTCTTCCAATGAATTGTTTGCATACTTCACATTTGGAAACCCAATATTGAGTGTCTGCAAAGAGGGTAGGCCAATAATACCTTCCTCGGAGGATCTTGTGTGTAGTGACCATCACTGAAAAATTCCCACCACATGCTTGGTCATGATATGCTTTAAGCAATTTTTCTTGTTGCTCTTTATCTATGCACCTGAGGAAGCATCCATCCAGGCCTCTCTTGTAAAGCGCATGATTCCATATTACAAAATTTTCTCCTTCAGCTTGAGTGTTCTCATTTTCTTGTAATCAAGATGAGGAGGGCATTCTCCATAAGTTAAGTAATAGGCAATATCAGCATACCACTCATCAGTAGTGGTTACAAAGAGAACACTGTGGGTTGTTTTGAAACAAGTTGAGAAAACAAAATTTTCTTCACCATGTTGAGCTTTGAGTGTTTCATCCCCAGTAATTAACCTACAAAACCATTCCCCTTACCAAGTTGGAGGGTCAAATCTCCAAGTCATATTCTTGAGTCTTTGCAATCCAATTTCCTCTTTTAGCTTCGGGATCCTACTGTGTCAAGATGGACCTGAAATTTTTTACAGCCTTAACCACTACAGAGGCATGCTTCTCCAATTGGATGTATTTTAGTTCATGCTTTTTCAATGGACAACTCATGAAATCAATAGGTGCTTCCACACCTTCATCATTTTTCTGAACAAGAACGATAGAGAGTGTATGTTCTAATGCATAACAATACATGATGAAATCTTTATTAAAATCTGGAGACACAAGATTGGAGCCTTAGCAATGAATTTTTTGATCTTTTCAAACACTACCTTCCCTTCATTGTTCCATTTAAGGTTTGCATGTGGTTTCATCATGGTCGTGATGTGCTTTGTCATTTCAAAAAACTCAGGAACAAAGCGACGAAAAATTCACCTTTTCGAAGAATGAATGAACTCCTTTCTTGTTTGTGGGTAGAGATAGTTCTTGAATGGCTTATACTCTCTTAGGATCAATGTGTGCTCCATGTTTATTCATGATATGCCCCAGTAACTTACCTTCCATAACTCTGAAAATGCACTTTTTGGGATTTAGTGATATGCCATGTTTTTGCACCTGCAAGTACTTGTTCTAAGTGATGGATATAATCTCCTTCTTATTTCAAAACACTATGAGATCATCAAGATATATGAAAATGCAATGTTTTAGATCTTTGAATTCCAAATCCATCTCTCTTTGAAATGTATCTCCCACATTGATTAGGCCGAAAGGCATTCTGTTGTAGGAAAAAGTGCCCCAAGGTGTTGTGAAGGCTATCTTGGTGCGATCCTCCTCTACCACTTTGATTTGATTATACCCTGAGCATACGTCAAGCAATGAAAACATTTTAGATCTAGTGACTACTTGCGAAATGTTTTCCATGATAGGGAGAGGATAATTTTCTTTCAGTGATGCCTGGTTCAAGTTGGAAATCTACACATATTCTTATTTCACCATTCTTCTTCCGCACCGACACAATGTTGGTCACCCATGTTGAATGATGGATGGGAAAGATAATCCTTGCATTGAGCATCTTTATTACCTCCTCCTTCATGGTATCAACAATATTTGGCTTATATGGCCTTTGTTTTTCTGAATGGCTTGGCATCCGCTTCAAGGAATTTCCTTCACTGGAAGGATTTGAGTTCATCATACGAGTAGGCCAAAAATTATTTCTTGAGTAATGCAATGACCTTATTTTCTCCTCGAGCGAGCAAAATTTTCCAATATTGACCATCCTTGGCTCCTCTAGAGTGTCTATGTTTTCCTTATCAAAATCATCTGGACACCGAGGAGATTGTTTTGCTTTTTCTTAAATGAATCTGTCATGTTTTTCAAAGAGGTATTCTAGAGAAACTAGACCTTTGGGAATCTTGTTTCCTTTCAATTTGATCACTCCTTCTTCATCAATTCCTTCGATTCCTCCTTTCTCTTCTTCGGAAACCGCTTATTGGTGTGTATTTTTACCTCCTTCAAAGAAGAGATTATTGAAATTATCCCTCTATTCCAAAAATGCTAGAATCTGGTTATCATCATTAAAGACTTGCCAATGATTTACATTATCTGGTACACTAGGCCTAAATACCATTTCAATGGTCACCTTTTCTTTACCAAAAGAAGGATGAGGTGTCACTAGGGAAGATGACACTGCAAGAGAATCATCCTTTTCATTCTTTTCTCTTGGGATAGCTTCAATGGAAAATGCATCAAAAGATTCAATATAGTCCCATACTTTGTTTCTATAATGCGAGTCTTGGATTCTTCACCTGATATTGTTGATGAAATTTCTTTACTATCACCTCTGTATCACCTCGGCATCTCAACTTCTTGATTCCCATGTCTTCTGCCACACCTATGCCTAAGAGGAGAGCTTCATAATCTATTGTGTTATTTGTATTATCAAATTGTAGCTTGTAGGAAAATAAGTACAATTCACTAGAAGGAGAGTACAACACTACACCTACTCCCGAACTTGCACTGGAATGACTACCATCAAATTCCATCATCTAAACTTGATCTTCTTCCTCTTCCATAAGAAGTGGAAAGTTCTCATCTTGTTTTGACATGAGGAAGTAGTTGCCTAGCCCACTATCTAGAAAGAGAATATTTACCTTTGGATCATCAGAATTTTGTACTATGAACTTCATCTTTCGATCTGGCAAAGAACTTCTTCATCTCACCTTTCACTAGAATAGTTATAGATGACCAGTCCATTTTTATTTCTCTACCCAAGTCTCTCTGAAGCTTGGATCAATAGCATGCCAAAGGATGTTGGGATGTCCACCACTAGGATGGTTAGGAGCACCTTCTTGTCTGGAAAATCAGCTAGTGCTACCTATGCATATTTGATTCTTCCTACCAATGGCACTTGTTTGGATTCCATTGAATAACAAGTTTCATTCACCTAGGTCAAGGTGAGGCCTAAATAATTTACAACTTTGACGGGCATCACATTATCTGAGGCTCCAAAATCTATGATACAATTATTTAGCTGGAAGCCTTTAATGAGGAGTGATAGGTAAAAAGGTTCAACCTTGTTGGTTTTGGAGGCACTGAGAGCTAGCATGTTTTGATAAGGTGGTGTGGATGGTGTGGGGAGTAAGCCTTTGGAACTTGGACATGAGGTTATAGGATTACCGCCATGGACTACATCAATGAACCTATCAAATTGGGCGGGATGCGTTTGTAGGTATTCTATTTCTGAGAGCTGGACTTTAGTTTTTCTTACGTGTTCCACAAATTCAAATGGGGTTATGGTGGGCAAGGAAGAGGTTCCAAGAATGATGAAATATTTACATGGTGAAGGTTTTGCTATTTTGGGTGTTGAATTTTCCTTCACGGGTGCATTAACTGGCTTGGAAGGAGATGGGGATGTAGGTTTTGATGAAACCTTAGATGTTTTTATGGGAACAACATTTGAAGGAGAATTATTCTTAGTAACCTTTGAGATGAGAGAAGGATTAGATGACTTACTTGGTATGGAAGCATGATCCTTGCTAACTAGTGGGTCTAATTTTTCTTTAGCCGACTCCATAGAAGGTGGTAATGGTGATCCTTTGCTGATGATTTTATTTTGTGGGACCTCCGTAGGAGAATATTATTTCTTCTTCTTTTCCTTCACTACAGTCACCGAGGATGGAGCACCTTTCTTGGACTGTGTGCGAGTGAAAAATGTGCATCGAAACTTGGAGCTTCTTCATAATCATAATCTTCATCATCAACATACTCAATTAGGCTATTATGCGTATCACCATCAACTTCCTCCACCTTAAGACAATTGTCATAGTCCTATGCATTTTCTTCTTCAGGTTCTTCAATTTCCGCTTCCTCCTCTGGTTCTTTGGTGTTATAAGTGGCATTAACTGGTGGTGCTTCAAGAGTGATCGATGAGGAGGTGGGAAATCCTTGGTATATTGGGAGGATTTTTCTTCCTTGGAGTGTTTTGCATTGTGATCTGGGACAGTTGTTTCTTCAAGGCAACCAAGTCATTTGCCATTTTTTGGAACATTGGGTCTGTGGTGACTGAGCTTGAACTCTAGCCCTTTTGCTTTCCATTTGGGCCTTTCACTTTATTGGATAGGATTAGATCATCGTCGGTTTCTATCAAATGGTCTTGAGCTTCCTTGGTTGGCTTCTTCTAAGGAAGAAACCTACTTCTGATGGTAAGGCACTGATGAAGAATATCTTCAAATTATTTTTAGGAGGCACCACATCTTTGGGATTCTTCTTATCACTCTATTATATCTTGCTATGAAGTCTCTCATTGATTCAGAGGTTTCTTTCTTCATTTGTACCAATTGGACCAAGAGATCCTGACAGTATTCTATGGTCTTAAACTTGTGTTCGAATGCACTTCTTATATCTTCCCAATAGGTGACAAACCTCGGGGTAGCATGTAGAACCATTTGGCAACATTTTCTTGGAGTGACTCCAAAAAGAGCCTAATTGACACATCTTCATCCTCAACGCCCAATACACCGCAAGTGGTGATAAATGCTGCTACATGTTCTTCAGGGAGTTGAGAACCATCCCCTCTAAATTTTGGAAAGTTTTTCTTGAGCCTCTTGGTAGCTCGTGGAGTGGTTGAGAAAGGGTGAGTGGGCTGGTGTTTCTCCCCATGGTACATTAGGCCTACATACCTCATGATCATGATCCTGTTATGTTTCTATTTCTATCTTCTAACCTCGCTAAGACTGTGACTTCTACTGCTGCTCTTTCGTCTCAGCTTGAAGTCTTTCAATTTCTTTGAGCTGAGCTCTTATTTACTCTCACTCTTGCTTTTATTTCTCTAGCTTCTTCTTTAGTCTATACGTCAATGAAATCTTCAAGGTTCTCGTTGATGTATGGAAATTCACCATCCAAAGGATTGGCAACACTCAAGTTCCAAACGTGACCGATTTCTTGACGAAAAGGAGACCTCTGAATTCTGAGTAGCTCTTGTCTTCTTTGAAGCTCTTCACAAGTGGGGTCGGTTTTTCCTCCTTGTCTCTATTGCCGAGTGTATCTTTTATCCACTAGCTTGAAAATATATGCTCTTCTTTGCGGTGCTTGAATTTGTCTTTGCCTTTTCAATTCAGCAAAGTATGTTTCTCTTCAAGGTAAAGAATTCTTGTGGCAATGAACTAGTGATTGGCACTTTGCCTTTTATGCCAGATAGCTTCTCTCAAATATGAAGCAAGTATCCTCTTAGATGTAGAAGATAAAATTAGGTCTTTCAATAGGAGGACTATTGGGGAAATATGGGAGCAACGGAATAGTGCTATGATTTAATAACGAACAAAATCATGCACACAAGACCCAAAAAATTCCCCACAAAATCTACAACAGTGGGAGCATAAACTAGAATAATCCAAATCACAAAAAGTACACACACATAACAAGCATGTACCGTGGTTCACCCAATGTGGGCTACATCCACCAAATATAGAGTCTCATATATATATATATATATATATATATATATATATATATATATATATATATATATAATATAACAAGAGATTACAAACTAACTCTTCTGCACAAGAGTACATGTATCTCTACAAGAGTATCTCTTCCTCCCAGATCTCCAACTGGATCGTGTGAGTACACTAAACCATGCCTCCATACCACCACTTGTGTCTCCTCTAGATCTCTAACCAGATCTACCTAAGTGCACTACAACCATGCCTCTCAAACATAACCAAATCTCACATACCTGAAGCTACCCTGCATCTGCCACTGTGCAGCCAAGCTCTCACTATATTGTGAATCTACAAATGAGACCTCTACAATATCTAGATCTACATGGATCAACAATACAATATGATCTCATGGATCTACAATACAAGACTAGATCTACATAGATCTATAATACAAGATCTCACCAACATGTGGATCTACAAGAAGAAACAATATGTGCTTTGCATACTGTGCAAGCCATTACAATGAGACAATAAATATACAAAGGAAATATAGTAGCCTGCTATTTCCTTCTATCCAGCTCCTCTCCATGGAGTCTCTGTCTTCATGTAACCTATTCCTTTTTTCTCTTCTTCTTCTTCTTCTTCATCTTCATCCTCTTAGTCTGGGAGAGAATCGAGGATCTAAAGTGATCCCTCTTTTTGACTCTTCTACTCAACCCTAACTTTCACACTTATATATAAATATATAAACTTAGGGCTCCTTAGCTATGCAATTACATCCAATAGATTTTCTTTAAACAAAATCTATATTTAAAGCCCATGACTAAAAATAAAACACATCACACAGTAGCCAGTGCCATTAGACCTAACTACGGCTGGTTCCCACTTGCTCTGACCGATGTCTATCCATCTGACCGATGATGGGTCGTGGTATTTCCAGTCACTTTCCATTGCATGCTAACTATGAAGCAATCTAGCTCCACAACCTAACAATCTCCCACTTGGAGATAAATTGCTGAACCTCTATACCTATACCTATACATCACCGTCTTCTACACACCATGAAGACCATCTATTCTTTCCTTCAACAATTCTCTCAAAAATAAAACCCGGAAGATCAAAATATCTTCTCAAAACCAAAGAAGATAAAACCATGACTTACCAAACCTGCATGAAGCTATAACTGATCCATGACACCAAGCCTCAAGCTCCCACTGAATTGTAACACCAAGCCTCTCATGCAGCCAAGCCATCATGACTAACACACCTACAAGAGCTCCCACTCAAACTAAAGTTCGAGCCTCAATCACATCCATAGCCATACTTGTAAAACCAACCATGTTCTCCATCCATCTATCCATGTCTCCATGCAACCACCAATGCAACTGACCAAGACAAGTCAAACTGGAATATGTGAAAGAAAAACAAGATCCTGGGTAAAGACAGACCAAATGAGTTCTACCTACAACAGTGGGTGATCAATCCACAAACTTTTATAACTCAAAGAATCCAAACACCGCAATCTTTAAATCCAACCCTTCATAAACAAGTAGCATGTCCAAGAAAATCATCTATAGATAACATCTCTCAAGGAGTAACATAGTAACAATAGGAAATAAAAACATCCCCTACTCATGCTGAAAGCATCCATGTGCAAATCAAACATCTGCATCATCATAGACTCACAAGGCTGAATCTATCCAACATGTACAAACTCACCATGTACATCCATCTATATCACCAGCTCTCCAAAAGCTCCAAGTCTGCCACCGACTAACTCCAAAGACAAATATGAATCTTGTGCTCATCAATGTTAATAACATCCATGCTAAACCATGCCACTAATACCAAGTGCAAATACTAGCAAACATGTCATCAACATACTCTACAAAAACCAACCAAGATAAAAGTAAAAACCAGGGCACCATATAAAAATGGTAAATAAACACTGTTGTTAAACATGTGTGACCAAATTGACCACTGTTTCCCCTAACCAACCTCGGTCTTTGCACGACCAACCACGGTTAAGATGACCGACCATAGTTAATCCTAATTGACACCGGTCTCTGCAATCAGTAATATTTTCTCTTTTAACCCTTAAAAATCTGAAAAATTGCTCTATCATCTTCACCTAGCTAAATCTAACCATCAACTGTAATCCCATAGGGATATCCAGTACCACAAAATAAACCAGAAGTGATATCACAAAGTAATAAAATCGATATACCTGTAAATCCATGACTTTCCTCCAAAACCAACTAGTGCCTCTGCCACTCGAATAGTAGCAATCTCCTCTCACTCTGCATGTGCATCATGTATTCAATCCTGCAATGCCAACAACCATGGCTTGCTCCTATTGAACAAAAAATCCCCAACACTGCCTATTAATACGTCAGTGAGAAATAAAACCAGATGAAAGAGAATATAAAATGATTCCCTTCTTGTCAAAGAATACTTCTACATCACAGAAGTTTGGACTTCTTGTGAAGTAGGTGAATCAACTTCTTTCCATTCGTATGTACTCAACATCTCTCGTTACCTATAACTGTGTCTAACCATGAATTTTCATTGAGGATATCATCCTTGGACTAGAAACCCTTGTCCTCAAGATTCCACACAACTGGGAAATAAAATTCAAACAACACTAAGAAACCATGGTGTAAATTTGTGCACATAGTCCAAACATAATATCAGTTGCTCCAAAAAAAGGAAATAAAACATGAACCATATAGAGATACGACTCAAAGTATCAATGGAATAATCGAGCCAAATCCGTCCTATTTCGATCTAAACATTGAAGTGATCAACATGGTTTCTGCCCATACACACTATGCTAGAAACCTGATCCTCTAAAATAGGACACAGAACCAATTGCCCTCTCTTGCTGCAAAAAACCCTATATAGATAAGTATCCATAAGGACCAACCACGGTCGTCCCCTAACCAACCATGGTTAGTTGACCGATCGTTCCTCCGTGACCGACCTCGTATTCGGACCGATGTCAATGCTACTAGAATGAACCCAATGCCACACAATTTGGCATAACACACCACACTAGGTGCCTACTTCAACCGAAGCCGATAGTTGAGCTGAGCCAGTCATTTCAAGAAGCATCCAAATCTTGTACAAAAAACTTAACAACAAGTCCATGCAATAAATTGCATCAAGATGAAACACATCACCTTACCAGCACCAAGACACTCAACCACATCTTCAACTGAAGTACATGCTTCTTTGATGGAAGCCCCATCTTTATTCTATGCTACTACCTCTCTACCGAAGCCCGTGCATCTAACTACACCAAAGGATGCATAATTGCTCCTTTTCTCATTCTTAGATCTAGATCTGCGTAGTCCCAAGCATGCATGTGCAACCAAAATAATATAAGCACTGCAATACCAAGGTAAAACCATACCTCAATAACTGGATCTGCAATCTGACCAACATGCTTGTGCCTCCAAGAACTAGGGACACCTCAGAAAACAAGATACATTCTATGTATCTTTCCATTTCTTCAGATCTATGATTTTCTGTTTAAAACTAGGCTACCCGATGAATCGACTATGGTTACCCCAGAATCGACCACGGTCACCCCGCCGATGCAGTTTCACTTAAGCGACACCCGTCACTGTAATTTCTAGCAACCTTACTCTTCCAGCTCCCACTTGAGATTAAATCTCTTCCTATGATCTTCTCATCAGGAAAAAAATGCTACTCTAATACCAGCTATTGGGGAAATCTGGAGCAGCGGAATAGTGCTATGATTTAATAATGAAAAAAATCATGCACACATGACCCAAACAATTCCCCACAAAATATACAACAGTGGGAGCATAAACTAGAATAATCCAAATCACACAAAAGTACACACACATAACAAGCATGTACCATGGTTCACCCAATGTGGGCTACGTCCACCAAAGATAGAGATCTCATATATATATATATATATATATATATATATATATATAATATAACAAGAGATTACAAACTAACTCTTCTGCACAAGAGTACATGTATCTCTACGAGAGTATCTCTTCCTCCCAGATCTCCAACCGGATATGTGTGAGTACACTAAATTGTGCCTCCATACCACCACTTGTGTCTCCTCCAGATCTCTAACCGGATCTACCTGAGTGCACTACAACCATGCCTCTCAAACATAACCAGATCTCACATACCTGAAGCTACCCTGCATCTGCCACTGTGCAACCAAGCTCTCATTGTATTGTGAATCTACAAACAAGACCTCTACAATATCTAGATCTACATGGATCAATAATACAATATGATCTCATGGATCTACAATACAAGACTAGATCTACATAGATCTATAATACAAGATCTCACCAACATGTGGATCTACAAGAAGAAACGATATGTTCTTTGCATATTATGCAAGCCATTATAATGAGACAATAAATATACAAAGGAAATACAACAGCCTGCTATTTCCTTCTGTCCAGATCCTCTCCATGGAGTCTCTGTCTTCATGTAACCTATTCCTTTTTCATCTTCTTCTTCTTCGTCTTCATCCTCTCGGTCTGGGAGAGAATCGAGGATCTAAAGTGATCCCTCTTTTTGACTCTTCTACTCAACCCTAACTTTCACGCTTATATATAAATATATAAACTTAGGGATCCTTAGCTATGCAATTACATCCAATAGATTTTCTTTAAACAAAATCTATATTTAAAGCCCGTGACTAAAAAATAAAACACATCGCATAGGTAACCGGCGCTGGTTAGACCTAACACGGCTGGTTCCCACTTGCTTTGACCGATGTCTGTCCGTCTCGACCAATGAGGGGTTGCAGTATTTCAGTCACTTTCCATTGCATGCTAACTGTGAAGCAATCTAGCTCCACAACCTAACAAGGATTTCCTGGAATAGCCATGGTTTGTAGACATGTGGCTCATATAGCTATTCAAATTGGACAGAAATTATTCCTTTGTTGAATTTTTTTGTATTTTTCGGACCTTCCGTCATATTCAGTAATGTGATGTTGCTAATATTTCCCCACGGTGGGGCTAAAAATGTTGGTGAGAAAAATTTTCAAGGAAAAATTGGTGGTTATCTTGCCAATGCTCTGGGAGTCTAAGTCCCTCTACTTAACCGATGCAGCTGCCATATGTGCATGCGCAAGTAAAAATGAGTTTTCTCTGGTGGCCTTATGGTTGGGGATCCAATAGGGACACTCCACTGACCCTGCGGAAAAAGCTTACAGATATCTGCAAGGGAAGAATTTTCTAGGAGAGTGGGAAAGGGAGTGAGAAAATTAGAAAAGATAAACTAATGTTGTAAGTAGAAAATTAGAGACTTGCATACACTAGCCAGAAACTTCATTACATGCACTTGAATTTAGAAGAAAACAAATATACGTAATAACAACAAGACCAAATAGAGTTTGATGAACACAAAGTACCACTAAACCCCTCAGTCAAAAAAGGCTAAAATTCCTTCTTCCTTTATTGAAGCTCAAGCAGAAATTGTACATATCATAGAAATGGAAGACATTTTGAGTAGGAAAATAGAAGAAATTTTCTATCTCTTTGCTCTCTTCATAAGGATATCTCTCTCATGAATTCAAAAAAAAAAGCAGCTCCAATATCTAAGAAGTTTAAGAATATTTTAGAAGTTGTCTAAGAAGAAGATCAAATGAGGAGCTAGTTACAATTTATAGAAGAGGATGCAACTCTTCATCTTCCGGTGACTTTTCAAATACTTTAATTTGACTTTAGATTGTTCATATTCCACTTAAATATTTAAGTCCCTTTTATAAAATCAAGGCAACTTAAAGTTTACATTATGTTTCTAAAGTCACTTAAAGTAATATTAAAAAGTGCAAACCTCAACGCAAAAATATAACATTGATGAGAGAGAGAGCGTTGGGTGAGAAGAGAAGAAGAAGAAGAATCATGCGGAAGAATGAGCTGTTGCGGTGGACTTGGCTATGCTCTCTGACTTCTCTCCACTTCGTGCTCCTGAGAATACTTCTATCTTTCCAAGCTCCTTATTGAAATGAGCCACTACATGTTCTACTTTGTTGGCATGAGGGATGCAAATGTAGCTCAAGGTTTCGAGTCCATCCATCGGTCACACTGTTGATGTCCTTGCACTTCCCAAACCATGATGAATGATTTTCTGTGATAAGTGTAATGGAGGCTTGAATATCTGAGAGGAAGTTGAGAGTATCCTTAGTGAAGGACAATGGGTTTCCCACCCCTTTCTTGACATATTCTTGAAAGGGCCGATCAATTCATCAACAGTTGTGTGTTCACTCATTGCAGGTACTCCAAGTTTCTAAAATTTTTGATTTATACTATCATGTAGCTTGTATGTTTGTTCTTCTTTCTCCTCTAGCTTTGTGAAGTCCCGATTGATTGCCTCAAACCTGATTGCCAAGGCCCTCACCCATACATGTGTCAAGTATTCTTCAGAGTTTCAAAAACCTTCTTTTTGATCAACTCTTAACGATGGGTGTTGCTCATCTCACTCACTACTAGTCCCAGAGGTTCCCAAGTAATCTCTTTCTTTCTCCACATCCTCTTTGAGTGCTCACATTCTATTGGTTGTTGTGCACATGTACACAAAGAGCTTGATTGCCTCTTGGAGTGTTGGCTTCCCTTTTTAGAGATTGAGTTGATCCATTCATTGTTTTCTTGCCCCTGCATCATGAGCTCATATGTTCTTCTGATGGATTCTGGATCGAAGCTACTTATGGGCACCACTTTCTCAATAGGAAGTGTTGTAGTGCTTGGTTCCACTAGGTGTTGCACATAATATGAAAGATTTCGTACTTGTTCCTATAGTACCTCAATCTTCTCTTTATATTCTTTATTCCTGTCACCATGTGAGCAGAAGATTGTTGATATATGTGTAAATCTCCCTCATGGTGCTCATCTCGTAGTTGGCTAGTGTCATCTCATCCACTGGATTGATTACCTTTGGCTGAGATACTTCGATGTATTGATTACCTGTCTCCCCACTGTAGAATCATGAGGTGTATGTGTGATCTTTCTTGACCTTTTTCTTTAGCCAATGAGACAATCGCTGATAGATCAGGGGCTGCTACTTATTGCATAGTGCGAGTGTTAGGGATGACCATTTCCCGCATCCACAGAAACATCTCGTCGGATTCAGTCTCAATGATGGGTGCACTAACCATTCCTTGTTCTAGAGGAGGAGGCAAGTCCTAAATGAGAGGGGCATTGGTGTCAACAAGAGGCAAGACCTCTTGTAGTGGTTCAAAGACTAGATCGTGAACCATGTACTCCTCATTCAATGTGCACTTTACGCTTGCTATATTTTTATTTGCATTACTGAGATAAAATCTTCCTCCTGCAACGATGCTAATGAGCCTTCTTCTACCCTGACTTTCTTGGGTGTCTTCTCGTGGGGAGAAGTTTCCAATTCCGTGGCCTTCCTTTTTAAACTCACTCTAGAGTGTTTAGAGTTGGAAGTCACCTCCACCACTTTTGAAGATGAATGATGTGAAGCTTACTTCTAGCTTGGAGAAATTCCTTGTGATTGGATGACCATAGTCCTCTTCTTCTAAAACCAGTTCCTTGTTCTCCTCACTACCTTTTCATTTCTCTCCAAGATATCTCCTGATTCATGAACATGCTAGTTGATTTGGGGCATTAGGGACATCTTGAATACGCATACCCAGGATTGTACATATTTGTCCCATCATCATGTAAGATTTCTTCATACCAAGATAACTTGAATTTCTTCATCTCGCTGATTGTCATCCTCATGTGGTCCTTTTCACGTACTTCGAACTCGTCGATCAGATTGGCCCAGTAGTCCTCAACTTGTGGCTCATGTTGCAATTTTGGGACATAGAATGAGTCGGGATCTTCTCGGATGTCAAATTTGGGCTTGATGACATAGGAATGTAAAGTCAGATGTGTGAAAGTGACCTCCAGGTGAGATGCGTCATTTGAGATTTTACACATGAACACCCCTAGAGATATAGGGAATGAAATCAACTTCTTTCTCTTGCTTCTAAGCTTGTTATTCACTTGAGTGATATTTCGTAGAGCTCGAACAATACAATTTGGTCACTGAGGTACTTAGGCAGTCTCAATGGAGCTTGGTCGAAGCCAATGACTCATAGGTAGGAGAAGGTTGAGAATTGTATGAAGTATGAGCCATATTCCTTGATCAGGGATGTTGTTTTTATGGTGAAATACTAGCTTCAAGACCCCCTTCTATGATTTGGACCACGTACATTGTGAATGCATCATTCATCCGAGTGAAATGCTTGTTTCTCTCCTCCATTACTAACTGTGGAAGTTTCTCGAATACGAGACACCTTGGCGGAAATTTTTTGCATGAGATCCAATCCTTTGAATGATCTTAAGCTTTCAAGGAGATATACCAAGTAAGAAGCCATGTGGAACTTCTTCATCATGGGTGCTTCGAGCAATTACAAATGGAGGTTATCGCCGATGATCTCGCCTTTGAGTCAATTCTTTGTTTTCCTTTTGTCAATGTTAAGATGAAAAGACCCATCTAGTCTTGGAAGTCTCTTGTGCTTACTTCACCCATTACTCTACTGAGGAGAGTGATGATATCAAAATACCCTTCTCGGAACTCACACCTTGGAAGATTCTTGGGCATCCTCGAGGGCTTTCTCGCTATTTTCAACCATCACTCGAGCACAACCCCTTGTACATATGCATCCATTGTTTCCTAATCGTAAGGCCCTATCCTTTAAGATGACGACCATATCTTGGGAGATGTTGGTATCTCAGAGAGAAAGCGAGACGGTTCTAGGGCTGATGACCACCATTTTTGTACCATTATCAACTCGATGGTTCCTTTTTTGGGCTTATAGTGGTGGGAGCTGGCTAGTTAGGCCAACTCATGACTTTGGACAAACATTAAATGTTCCGCAGCAACAAACAAGCCACTTGTGAATATATGATCTTCAATCTTCTTCCATTCCTTGGTTGTCATGCGAGTTCTAAGATCATTTAGGTCCATGTACAAGACATCATTGTCTTGTATCTCATACTCGTAGGCGAAGGGTTGTGCAGATTTGTCTGTCCACTTTTGCTTCATGTTTCCCTTAGAAAAAAACTTACTATTTTTTAGTAAGTACGGAAAAACAACTCCCTTGAACCTCCACTAAGTGTTGTGACTTAGATTTCCCTTTCTCCGTACATTCCTCGTTCCTTCTAGATCAAATTTCTATTTTTAGCAGGTGCTCATGGGCCCACTTACTACTTTTAGTCAAGTGCAAAATGTCCGTTATGGTGAGTTCTCGCCACAATGCATCTTCAATGTCACCGTTTCCTTCATAGGTTCTTTTGTTGATGACTTTCCCAAAATAACAATCCCCCATACGTAAGACCTGTAATTTTTAGAAAGTGAGATTTTGGATGTCGGATTGACGTGCAATTTTTTTTTTTCTAATATGGGTTTTTTCCCAACATCATCCCTTTGAAAGTTTGGCTCTACCCGCTCAAAACTCTGGGAGATTTTAAACTTTTAATTTTCAGACATGACAGTGCTTCTGGATGCGGCAACCATTAATTGATCTCAAAATTTTAGGTCTATTTTTCTCCTCCATTTGGGAAAAAAATTATATTTTTGATGTGGGTTTTTTTCTTCTGATGCTTCTGTGAAATTCTACTTTGTTTCACCTAACGGTTTGACAGAAATTGGATTTTTTCTTCGTTGAGCCAGAAGTGGGATTTCTTCACTGTGGATGCTCTGTTGCACAAGAGGAGAGTTTAAAGGTGTATTTTTGATGGTCTTGGGTAGAGGAATGAACAAAAATACAACTTGTTGTTTCATGCATCAGTTTGAGAGATTTCTTTAACTTCTCGTTTCATGGCCATGGATTTTTCTTTGTTTTTTCCTTCTTCGTTTTGTGCCTCACCTTCCGCGTTTGCTCAAATTTCCTTCTGGGACCTGCGTGATTTCATGGAGTGAAGGGAAGTACCTCTGTGGTAGGTCTGGTTTGAGGTTTAGTAATGGAAGAATGATGGCGAGAAGGTCAGATAGGAAGAATGGAGATATGTCTCGTGCACGGGAGTAGAAGCGATTAGAAAGCGGGAAGCAGTGAATATTTAAATTTTTGAAATCATGGAGGGAGAGAGATGGGTGCATTTTTAATGTCGTGATGTCCCTGACCTCAAGGATATGAGGGATATCAAATCCCATGATGATCTTAGAGCTGACACATGGCGGCGATAGGACGACAAGGAATGGAGGTGAAAAAAGTGGCTTTAAAGCACTAGGGGCTGAAAGCCGGTCACGTGGATGACCAAAGGAATCCCCATAGGGGTTGGGCACATTTTTCCATGTCTTTTGTCCCGACTTGAGGGACATCAAATTCCATGGTGAGAAAGAGGATGACACGTGTCCTTGATCCAACGATAGGGAATTTGAGCTCCAAAAATGCACTTGGGGCTGAATTGTCAAGTCTGAAGGTCACATGAGGGTCTCCAGAGGTCACATGGGGGCTTGGCACATTTTTCCAAGGTTGGTGTACTTGACCTTAGGGACATTAGGGACATAAAATCCCATTAGGCTGCTGGTGCTGACATGTGTCCTCCCAAAAATTTACTAACTTGTGAACTATCTTTAAGAGGGTAACTTGGAACGATGATAACTTAAGCTCTCGATAGAATTTCTTGGTGAAATTTTATATGATCCTAACTAGAAATGGCATTTTGAATATAATCGTGGGGTTCTCATGTATTTATAGTAGCAAGGAATCTTTATTTATGCTCCTGGCATTAGCTTATGGTAGGGTGTTGGTGTAAATGCGTTCACACTTGTCTTTGTGAACTAGATATTTTGCACCTTAAATAAGCTCATTTGAGAGCATACGTTATAATTTTTTTAATTAGTTTGTGGGATATTGTTTGTCTCCCATAACTTATTGGATTTTTTGAGCTATTACCTCCACTCCTTGATTTATGGAGATGATTTAATCTCCTTGTTTTAGTGTTTCCTCCCTATTTTTGGTTGAGGATTAGTTTTATAAACACTATATAATTGTGTGTTCATGGACATGAAATACACAAGCTTGAATAAAAAAATTGTTTTCTCGCAACTTGCCTCCTTGTGAAACTGTGTGATTGGATTTGTTGCTAAGATCTTGTGTTGCTCCTCTTCATGGTTTGAGCATTTGGTTGTTGCATAAATCCTTGTCCCAGTTCTGTGCAATTGTGTTTTTGAGTTTTTCTATTCTTGCTTTCTTATTGGAGCCTCTTTGTTGTGGAGTTTCTTTGGCCTTGTGCTGCATACTAGTTGTGCCTTCCTACTTATCTTCTGTTGCACTTTGGTGATTGACTGACTCTTCATTCGCTATTTATCATTTTTTGTTAGAGGTTTGGGATTGAAGGCGCCAAGTAAGGTTTCTAGTTTCTAGAAATCATTTTTTTAGTTGCCTTCAGATTATCTCCTTTGCTGGATAGATATGCTCTTGTGTGAGCAGTTATGCACTTCCAACGGTAGAAAATCAAAGCATTAAAAACTTTTTTTGGTTGAAAAAATCTGCTTTCCAGCCGCACAAAACCACCTTCAAAACTGCCTATGTGCAAAGCAATCTCTCAACTTGCCACGTGGAGATTATATTCAGCTGAAAAAAAAACACAAGTTTTAGTTTTAGAATGTGCCGTGAGTTTATTTCATTCAATAATTTTCGCATGCACAACCAATGTTGATTGGCCAATTAAATTATTCTTTGCAAAACTATACTTTTGAAAAAAAAATTTCTAAAGTTTTGCTTAAATAATTTTTTTTGGGGCTAATAATCTTGTTTTGGGTTAAATTAATATTTTTGAGGGTTGTTTATAAATGGAAGGCATACATAGAATCTACATCTTCTCCCGATTCCAACGAGTGGTCACATGACCACCTTTGCCTCTGATTGGTCTAATTTTTTAATCAGTGGGTCCTTTTAAATTAAAATTGGCCTATTTTATGGGAATTTGAAAGCTTAATAACTTTTGCTCGGTAACTCGAAATCGAGTGTTGTTTTTTTGCAAAAGTGCATGTTTTTTCAACCCCATTCTATTGGTTCAATTTTTAGTACCATATGAGGAAGTACCATTTTCGGGGAGAATTGGTCATTTTCCGCCATGTCAAGAAGTCTGCCTTCTTCGTCTGTGCCTACAAACATCATGGATCTACACCTATTTGAACCATTAAATTCATCCAACTATCATGTTTGGAAGCCAAAAATGGAACAGCTTGCTCAAATCCCATGGTCTGTGGCATGTTTTTCAAGATTTAATGCCTGCCTTTACCAAAGTGAGAAGGACAAGTACGGTTACACGTGCAAGCAAGATGAGGCCCTGAGACTTATTTCGCTCAATGTAGCGGACAACCTTCAGTTTCATATTTCAGCTGCCAAATCTCCTAAAGAGGTATGGGAGATTTTTGAAAAATTGTTTGGTAAAATTAATGAGTTTAAGTTACTACAATTGGAAATGGAGTTTACAAATGTGTCACCTTCTGATTTTCCTCTCATAGAAGATTTCTTGACTAAATTCAAATAACTCAGAAGTAAATTAAATGATGGTGGTAAAGAAAAAAAGGATCCTGAATGTTTTTTTTTATTCTGTCAAAATTGAAAGGTCCATTTTCTGTGTTCACTTCTACTTTCTTTTCAACTATGGATGCTCTAGGGGATGCGTTTAAATTGCCAACATTTGAGGTGTTTTGTGAGAGGTTATCTCGTGAACAAACTAAGTTAATGGCACTTGATGCCTTTCCAACCTCAAACTAGGAACTTTTAGAAAATTCTCCTAAGGGTAAAGGGAAACCTAAGTCGAAGCCAAGACCTAAGATTTCAGAATCTCCTAAACCCTCTTCTACTACCACTGATAAAATTTCTGAAGTCCCTAAACCTTCTAGTCCTAGAAAAGGGAAAAGAATGTCAAAAGAAAGGTGTATGATCCTTTTCCTTTTTGTAGCAAAAAAAACCATCCAAAATCACGGTGTTTTGTGAGAATTGAAGCACTTGAGAAGATGTTGAAACAACATAAGCTTTATGTTCTTACACCTTCAACCTCTTCCAATTCTGGTAAAGAGAAATCCCTTTCAGCTCAGTCTTCACTCCATTGGATGATAGATGGGTTTTTGATTCAGGTGCCACACATCACATCACACATTCAAAGAATTTACTAAGTTCAGTTTCTCCTTGCAACATTTCTCAGATTATGGTGGGAAACTCTACTTCGTTAAAAGTAATGGGTACAGGGATTGTTAATATGCCAAATGGTTCAAGTGCATGATTTTCTACATGTTCCCCACATTTATAACAATCTATTTTCCATTTATCAAACTGTAATTCAGGGAAAGGAAAGACTATTGAATTCTCACCTGATAAAGTTGTAATAAGAGAATTAAATGATCCTAGTGATATTGTAGCTACAAGTGTTGTGAATATAGATTCTATATTGTATCTCTTTGACAAGTTTGAGAATTTTGTAAGATATTCTCTTATTTCTCACTCAGATTCTGTTAGCAAGTTGTGGCATGAGAGATTCAACCATCTAAATTATATATATCTGCAACAACTATCTTCTCAGAACATGGTAACCGAAATTCCTAAAATTTCTTCTACTGATGGTGTTTGTCCAGGTTGTATGTTAGGTAAACAACATCAGGATCCATTTCCCAAAGGATTGGCTAAGAGAGCTAAGGCTCCTCTCAAGTTAGTACACAAGTGATTTGATGACTCTTCCTTCTCGTTCTTTTTCTGGTTGCAAATATGTATTAACTTTTATTGATGATTTCACGAGGAGAACCGTTGGGCCCCAGAATTTGGCTAAGTACAAGAAGGCATGTGAGCGTGCATGACCTATTTGAATAAGGTCGCGAGTTGAAGGCGCGCGAGGAAGGGTTCTAACAGGTGTTGCGGAACACATGGCACACGCAAGGCAAGACAGATTTTGGGACTTATCCATATACATGAGAAAAGTGTAACCCGTCTAGCATGTGGAGTGGATAAGGTGCCAGCCTGACGATTGTAGGATAAAAAAGGGAATATTCCATGCATGCAATGGAAGGTTCTAGAAGAACATCATTACATAGAGTGGAGATCTCGGATCAAAGGAGGCATGCTCTATTGGAGGACCACTTGGACACTTGGCAGCCGATCTGTTACCTCATAAGGCATGGCGGTGAAGGCAGAAAATCTATATATTGAGGTGCGCGGGTAGCCGAAGGAGAAGAGTGATTAGTGTGGTAGACTGGTGGAAGAGAGGCGAAGCTCTGCAGAAATATAATGGAGAATTCTATGGGCTGGGATTAGAGAAAATATATGAGTGATGGTATATTTAGACGGATGTGTCTGTATTCATCTTTGTAATGTGGAGGACATAGGGTTGTTCTAATGCATGAATTTTCTCTGCATTTTTATATGGGTTTGCTATGACCTCAAGGAATGTAATGTGGTTATTGAGCTCGTTAATATGAATATAAGGCACTGTTCTAAATCACATACATGTTCATGAGCATGATCTTAGTGTATTTACTATGTATGAACCCATATGTTGTTTTCCATATCTCTTATATGGATGCATTGATGTGATAACTCATCATAGGTTCTTAGGATGAACATATGTTTTCTTCCTTTCTTTTACATTTGAATATTTGTCATAAGATGATGCATTCTGATAAAAATCACATAAATGAGAGGCTCGGCACCCGCCCGTGCCTCGGGTGAGCGCCCAATGCCCGCTAGGTGATAGGCTGGCGCACATGGGATTTTACTGTTAATGTAAGGGTATTAAATGACTACAAGAACATGGGTGTATTTTCTTTAGAATAAGAGTGATGTTTTCAATGGTTTTAAAGAATTTAAGGCTTTTGTTGAAAAACAATAATCTCATTCCATCAAAAAGCTTGCACACTGATAATGGGGGAGTATATTAGTAATGCATTTAGGGATTTTTGTATTGACCATGGAATTCTACATTAGTATACAATTCCTTACACTCCTCAACAAAATGGTGTTGTGGAATGGAAAAATAGGACACTCAAGGAGATGGAAAATTGCATGCTTCAGTCAAAGAACCTTGCACCTGAGTTTTGGGCTGAAGCCATGAATTGCACCAACTATATTCAGAATCGGATTCCCCATAAATTTGTTCAAGGGATTACACCTGAGGAAGCATGGTTTGGAGAGAATCCTGATGTTTCGATTTTTGAGTCTTTGGAAGTCCAGCTTGGGCTCATGTTCTTGATGAAAAAAGGAAGTCCATGCAACCAAAGAGTAAGGAACTCATTTTTGTTGGCCATTGTGAACACATGAAGGCATACCACCTTCTGGATACTTCTACTTTGGAAGTTCATTTTTGAAGGGATGTTCATGTTGATGAGATAGATTCTGTTGAGACTTTTGATGAAGATCAACATCTATCTCCAATACCTCCTTCACCTGACATGGATGACATGCTTATTAATGATTCTTTTGATGATGCTTCTAAAGAAGAGGTTTCTCCTCCAGCCTCCTCCTTCCCTCCTTCTCTGGCACAACAACATCCAAAATGGCTTCAATCTACTTTGTAGGTAACTAGTAACTTGGTAGGAGATCCGAGTGATCCTTGACGCACAAGATCTGAGACTTCAGGTGATATTGCTTATCGTCGCACTCAATCTATGCCTTCGGGAATGACTCTTGTAAGTGAAGCTATCTCCTCGATCCTATTAATTTTTCTGAAGCTTGTGGAAACTTTGAATGGGATGAAGCTATGAAAGAAGAATACTCCTCTTTGATGAAAAATAATACATGGGAATTGGTTCCTCTTCCTAAGGGAAGGAAAGTGGTAAAATGTAAATGGGTCTTTAAGACTAAGTATGTAGTTGATGGATCTGTAGAAAATTATAAGGCTCATCTTGTTGCTAAGGGATTTTCTCAAGTTAAAGGGGTGGATTACTCTAAGAATTTTTCTCCTGTAGCAAATATGGATTTTGTTCACCTTGTTCTTTCCCTTGCTGCTTCTCATAGGTGGTTAGTGTATCAGATGGATGTGAAGAGTGCCTTTTTGCATGGTGATCTCCATGAGGAAATTTATATGGAGCAACCCCTTGGTTTTGTGCAGGATTCTTCATTGGTTTGTATATTTCCTTGTTCTGTGTATGGTCTCAAACAAGCTCCTCGAGCTTGGTATGAGAAAATGGATGAGTTTTGTTGTCTACTAGTTTTCATCGGTGTGAAACTGATCATATTGTATATGTTCTAAAACATGATGATGAATTGTTAATATTGGTTTTGTATGTTGATGATCTCATCCTCACTAGTAGCTTAGCTTCTATGATTCAGGACATTTAAAACAAATTGAGTGTGAACTTTGACATGACAAATTTGGGATTGTTGCACTATTTCCTTAGTCTTCAGGTTTCTTAGTCTTTTGAAGGCATGTCTATTGGACAGAGGAAGTATGCTTCCAATTTGTTGCAAAAGTTCCACATGGCTGATTGTAAGCCATCTCCCACTCCATTTCAATCAGGTATTGAATTGACTATTAATTGTAAGTCTAACCTTGTTGATGCCTCTTTTTATAGACAATTGGTTGGGATCCTTTTTTATATCGACACATACCTGTCTTGATATCACCTTTGTTGTTAACCTTGTGTCTCATTTTTCACATGAGCCTCATGAGAGTCACTGGAAAGCCGCAAAGAGAATTTTGAGATATATAAAAGGGACATTGAATTTTGGCATACATTATTCACCATAGGGATCTTGTGAAATTGAAGGCTATACAGACTCAGATTGGGGAGGTTGTCGAGACACACAACAATCTACTTCTGGTTTCTTTTTTCACCTTGGCTCGGGTGGTCGAAGTACGGAATTCAAAAAAAAAAATGTAGTTGCTTTGTCATCCACTGAAAGCTGAGTACAAAGGTGCGGTAAAAGTAGGTCAGGAAGTTCTTTGGCTTCACCAAATACTTGATGAGTTTGGATTTCCACAAGAATATCCTTCTGTCATATGGTGTGATAATCAGAGTGCTATTCAAATTGCACGTAATCCTATTGAACATCAGCGTACAAAACACATTGAAATTCATATGCACTTCATCAGGAAATTGATTCAGGATGATGTCATTGACTTGAAGTTTGTATCTGATTGATTAGATAGTGGATATCTTCACTAAACCACTTGCTTCTCCTCGATATATTCTTCTACGAGAAAATCTTGGAGTCAAGGAAGTTGTACTCAAGGGGAATTCAACATGAAGTCCCTTATTTCCTTCTTCTTTTCTCTTGTTTGTATGGGGTACCTTATTTGGCATAGTAGCTAGGACCCTTTCTTTCTGCTCCCTTACATTCACTTATGGGAGGGTGTTGGTGTAAATGCATTCACACTTATCTTTGTGAACTAGATATTTTGCACCTTAAATAAGCTCATTTGAGAGCATACGTTATAATTATTTTTAATTAGTTTGTGGGATATTGTTTGTCTCCCATAACTTATTGGAGTTGTTGAGCTATTACCTCCACTCCTTGATTTATGGAGATGATTTAATCTCCTTGTTTTAGTGTTTCCTCCCTATTTTTTGGTTGAGGATTAGCTTTGTAAACACTATATAATTGTGTGTTCACGGACGTGAAATACACAAGCTTGAATAATATTTCTTTTTGTTTTCTCTGCAACTTGCCTCCTTGTGAAACTGTGTGATTGGATTTGTTGCTAAGATCTTGTGTTGCTCCCCTTCAAACAAGTGATTGTGTAGTAGAGGTAAGAGATGAATTATGCATGGCATGTCTTTTTTTGGTGAGAGAATTTTTCGAGGACAAATTGGTGGATTTCTGGCCAATGCGTTGGGAGTCTAAGTCCCTCTACTTAACTGGTGCAGCTACCATATATGCATGTGCGAGTAAAAATGTGGATTTTCCAGGTGGCCTTACGGCTAGGGATCCAACATGGGTACTCCACTGACCCTGCGACAAAGCTAGCAATTTCTTGCTAGATAGGAATTCATCTGTAAAGCGGGAAAGGGAGTGAGAAATGAGATATGAGAACTAATGTTACAGGTAGAAAATCAGATTCCTACACACACACTAGTTAGAAATTTCAACACATGCATTTATGAGAAGAAACAAATTTGTAAATAACAACAAGACCAAATGGAATTTGATGAGCACAAAGTATCAAGAAATCCCTTAGTCAAAGAAAGCTAGAAACTCCTTCTTGTATTGATTGCTCAAACCAAAGTTGTACATAGTGGGGAAATGGAGGAAATTTGAGAATGAGGGGAATGGAAGAATTTGGCTATCTCCTTTGTTCTCTCAATGCACTCTTGAGTTTACAAAATCAATCACCAACCCTTTGAAATGGGAATGGATTTACAATTTATAGAATGAGAGGTGACTCATCATCTACCCCCAATGCCTTTTCATATGTCCTCGCACAATTTAAAACTTTTCAACTTCCTAGGAAGCTTTTAAGTCCCTTTTTATAACATAAAGGTGACTTATTACATTGGGAACATTAAGACATATGAAAAGTGCAACCCCAATGCAAAATTAGAACATTGATAAGAGAGAGAAAGTTGGGGGAAGAGGAGAGAGAAAGAGAGAGAGAATAAGAAGAGGAGATGTCATTCCCGATGAAGTTCATTGATCTTTGTTAATGGAAAACTCCAAATGCAGTGAGACTTTGAATCTTTGAAATCCTTGCACCCTGAGAAACTCCTTCAAATTAGCTCATGAATTCTTGCCAAGTTGAATGATTTTTTCTCTACTGATGACCACAACTCCCAACCTGCGTATGATATACCTGTGACCCGAACTATGTAGTGAGTGTCGAAAAATATTATCTAGTTCCCTGAGATGGACCTAAAATTCCCTATGATCAATGCCCATGGATAATCCAGAATGATGGTGTTGACCTGAATGATCATCCCTTTATGTCCCATTGTGCCAAACTTGCCCTTTGAGAACAACCTGCTATTTTTAGTAAGTACAGATGGGGAAACTTACTATTTTTAGTAAGTGTTGTAGTTTAGCTTTTCCCAAACCTCAACTAGATATGGTAGCTTCAATTATTTCTTTTCACTATGTTCCTCTTTCCTTTTAGACCAATTGGCTATCTATAGCGGGGCCTTGTGAAACCAATTATTATTTTTAGTGTCGATTGCGTGAAATTTCTGAGATGACATTTTTGATGACTTT
The DNA here is from genome assembly GCA_018340775.1 of Taxus wallichiana var. yunnanensis. NCBI lineage: Eukaryota > Viridiplantae > Streptophyta > Pinopsida > Cupressales > Taxaceae > Taxus > Taxus wallichiana. The sequence continues at coordinate 838,697,625 of CM031238.1, forward strand.
TCTCTACGCAATACTCCCTTTGTGTTCAATGCCTTATTCATAACCTCTTCAAATGGTGGCTTACCTAAAGCAACATACCCCTATGTAGGAAGGCATGTTATTTTTAGTAAGTGCACTACGGATGTCAGATTGCGACAAAACAGTCTTGAAAATCTAGGTTTTATTTTGGGGTTCCACGCTTCATATTTTGAGTAATTCCTTTGAACAAGTGGGAAAATGAGATTTTCATCAGACAAGGAAGAATATTGAAAAAAACACAACACTCCCTAAAAAATGGGGACTTCATGGTACGAAAACTATTTTACATGAAACTAGATTTTTCAACAATCATTCCCTTCAATTTTCACATGATTTCACCCACTTGAACCTTGATAAGTGAAGAGGTTGCTCGCTCACTTTTTTTGCAGATATTCTTCATGTGATAGGAAGAAATATGATGAAAACTCATTCCGCCGTATCCCTAAAAATAGGGACTTCATGGTGTAAAAATAGTTCATGAAAAACTAGATTTTCCAATGATCATTCCCTCCAATTTTGCATGATTTCATCTCTGGAACCCTAAAAAGTGGAGAGATAGCTCGCTGATTTATTCCCCTACTCTATCATGGAAGCCATCAATGGAGCTTGAAATTTGTAGGTCTATTTTTTTTCTCCGTTCATGATGAAATCAACTCCATTACGATAGGTTTTTTCTTCTTATCTCTTTGGTAAAATTTCTCTTCGATCCGGTTGTTGGTTGACAGAATGAAGCTATGCACAAGAGAGTTAGATGTTAGAAGCGGGAAGTAGGTGGGGTTTTTAAAATTTTGAAATAAAGATGAGAAGGGAGATGGGTGCATTTTTCAATGTTTGATGTCCCTGACCTATGAGGGATGTGAGGGACATAAAATTCCATGGTGAGCAAGGCGACGACACGTGGCGGAGATCTGACGGTAGGGAATGAAGGCTAAAAATCAGCTTTAAAGCACTGAGGGGCTGGAAGCTGGTCATATGGGTGACCAAAAGTCTCCCTTAGGGGATGGGTGAATTTTTCCATGTTTGATGTCCTTGACTTGTGAGGGACATGAGGGACATCAAATTCCACGGTGCTCCTAGTGATGACACATGGTAGCGATCGGATGGTTGAGGCTTTGAGCTCCCGCAAGCACTTGGGGTTGAACTGGCAATCCTGGAGGTTGTATGAGGATTTAGAGGTCATATGGGGGCTAGGTACATTTTTCCATGGTTGATGTACCTGACCTTGAGGGACATGAGGGACACAAAATCATGCCAGGTTCCTGGAGATGACATGTGTCCTCCTAAAATTTGACTAACTCCCGAACTCGCTCCAAGAGGACAACTTGAAACGATGATAAATTGAGCTCCCGATGGATTTTTTTAATGAAATTATTTATGATCCTGACTAGAAATGACCTTTTGAATCCAATGGTAGGGGTATCAGGTATTTATTACTCCATCGATCCCTCAAAAGTGTATTTTTGATTTGGTACTTCACATATGCATGAGAAAACTGCTTGCATACCCAATATGCCAAAGTGTTGTGAAAAAAATAATTTCACCATATTATAGGGCTTGTAATTCCATTTCTAATGATGTTTTGTTTTTCTCCTAAATCCATCCAGGAGCTCCCAAAATCACCTTTAGAAGTTCAATGGTTGTTTTGGCATGTGCACTACCTAGGCCTGTGAACCCTAATTTTGGTGAAACTACCCCAACTTCTCCAAGTCCTTCCAAAATCTTCTGAATCACTTCCATGATGTCCTAAGGCATTTGAATTTCCTCCACATTTTTTTGGATTTTATGCTCTACTCCATGGGGTTGCTCCAGTCTTAGGAAGGCCAGTGATAGCCCTTCCCACAACTGCCTGAAGCTTGTAACTTTTAATGAACTCCTAAAATCACCTAGGGGAATGAATGGACTTTCCTAAATCACCTAGGGGGATGAGATAACATCAATCGAGAGGTCACTAGACTAACTGGGTGGACTTGGTGTGCTTGGGAATGATAGGACATGAAAATTTTGGCATAGGGGTATAGTTGTCGTGCTTAGAAATTGTCAATTTCCTTGTTGCACATTTACACGAAAACAACTAGCTCTAGCTTGGGGAAATGAAATGGACTGAGCATAGTGAAGACATGACATGGAGAATCCCATAATCTCAACATTTCAAAACAAAGCCATTGGGCCCTCCGGAGTCATATACAACTTATAAGAGAGACAGAGAGAGAAGAAGGAAAACACACATAACGCACACAGAAAGGAAAGACACACACCACATAAAGGAAATTATATACAAGGGGGATTACAGAGGTGAGAAAGAATATACACATACCTGAAAATGGGTTGAGAAAAGTACATGCCATCATGAGATAGCGGATTGAAGCTTGACCTTTGAAGCAAAAAAATTGTTATTTGATCAAACCATGCTTTTGTGATGGCCTTGCATGGCTTGAGAAGAATAATATTGATCATGATTCCATCCTTGTACTCATATTGTATTGAGAATGTTCCTTCATCCATTGAAAATTTGGTTAACCTCTTGAAACTTTTGCATTTTGAAGATTCCTCTTGATGTCCCACAATCATGAGACACCATCCCTCCATGTCTTCGAGAGTGGGAAAATTGATCTTTGTCATGAAAACATTCATCTTATTTGAATTGAAACTTCAAATTGTCTCTTATATTAGAAAAACACTTGGAAGGAGTGAGAACAAACTATTTTCTTCCCATTCAAGAACTTCCTTGAACATCCCGCTTTGTTTCTCTGACCAAGTATTTTTAGTCATGGAGGTTAAATCATTGAGCCAAAGGTCTTCATCATCCTTAAGAGATTGTTGCAACATGGGAACATGTTCAAGATGAATCGGAGCTTGGAGGAAGGTGAGTGCAATCTGATTTTGGATCATTTGGAAATAATCACACATACTCTTGCTTTGTTGTCTAGAGAAATTATCGCCAATATGCATTCGTTCGAGTCCATCTTGATATTATTTTCAAAATTACAGCTTTTGGTTTGGCCATGTAAGCATTCTTCACCCTTCATTGGATTTTTCCATATGAACTCTTTTTTTGCATTGATGGACCATTCTCGAAATGGTGGGAGCAAGTTGGTTTTGAATATACTCCCAACATTGTTACAGATTTTCGCCATGTTCCAAACAACTTTCTTCAATGCAAATCAGCTCAATGTTTTCCCTGTTATCTTCTTCCATGGCGGAGGTGTTGTCTTCAAAACTAGAGATGTCCAAAGGAGATTCATGAACTTTTCTTCTTTTGCACTCATGAACTTCTTCACACGATGTGGAAGAAAAAGACATGCTTTCATGTCCATTCTCATCAACCGAAGTATTAGGGAAGTCATCAAGATTATCCAATTGCTCCATCTCAACATCAAAAATTGGTCCACCAAAATAGGAAGCACAAATTGATTCATACATGTCTTGTATCTCCATAGCCTCGAGTTAAGAGTTCAAGGCTGAGTTGAGGATATTCAGTTTCTTCCACAACCTTCAAGATATCTTGTACAAATAGTTCTTCTGAAATTTCCATAGGCTCATTTTTATCTTCATTGGAATAATATTCTTGTTGTGCCTCCAGGAGATGGTTAAAAATCTGATCCATACGGGCCCATGATTCATTTGAAACATTCTCGTTCACCTCTTCCATGCTTTGTGTTGCCAAAGATTCAATTTCTTGTAAACACATGCATACTTGATTCATGACACCTACTGACAAGGAGAAGATGTCCAAGCTTCGTGGGAAGGGCACTCCTTCAAGCTCAAAATCCATATCATCTTCTTCTTGGTAAGAAGCAGATAACCGTGTTAGGGCAGCAATATGAGAAGAATTTTCAGCTACATCTTGACCATCCATTATTGAATCTTCTTGCTCATGTGAAAGATGAAAGGCTTTGTTTTCACCATGATGATGATTTTTCTCCTTGAGTGAGTAGAGGTTGTGTTTAAATTGTTTGTTCTCCTTGGATTTGAAAAGAGAGTGGGATTCTTCCATTTGATCATTCATGATTGCATCGGGAAGAGAGTTTGATTCTTTGACTTCCTCCATTTCTTCATGTGACATTTCTACATCACTTGAAGAATCAAAATATGAGGGAATATTATCTATGACCATCTTGAATTCATCATCTTTGAGACCATGATGTCGGGTGACTTTCTTGCACTTCTTCACATATCTCCATTTCATCATTAATTGAAAGATAAAAACTTGAAAAGAGATAATCCATGCTTACTTTGAATTGGCCATCTTCTTCATCATTGGTGGAGTCTTCGGAGAGAATTCAATCATCCATTATGTAACAAGGATATTCCTTTAATGAATATATTATTTCCCATATGGGTCGTAACTCGAGAAAAATGGAATTGTTGAATGGTGATTCTATCTTTGTCTCTTCTACTTCTTCCTCCATGATGTTGCTTTGGATTTCATCGGAAGGTTCCATGATAAGATATTCTTCAGAAGCATCCAATAATATTTTGGGAATGAAAACCTCATAATATGGGAAGGCATCAGGGTCTTCCTCCATAGGTCGTATCTCATCTTCTTCCTCCATTTGATGCGGTGCTTCAAGATGTTCATATCTTATTTGTAGAGCTAAAGCATACCTCTAAATTTCATCAAAGACTTTGGGGTTAGAATTTCCTTTTATTATGCTCTGAAGTCTTTCCACATATTCTCTTTTCAACATGTTCATTTCTTCATCACCGTATGTGAGGAAGTCATCTATTGAGCATTGGAAGAAAGATAATGTTCTCAATTTTGCAGTGAGATGCGTGAGGTTGCAAAAATCTTCTTCAATGGATCTTGCACCATCCTATCTTTCGTCATCTTCTTAAATGCTAATTTTATCTTCATCGGAAGGCTCAAGGATAGGATTTTATTAAACATAATTCAATAACCTTTCAGGTATGAAAACCCTATGGTACAAATGATCTTCCTCTATAGGACAACTCTCCTCTTCTTCTTCCTCGCTATGGGTTGCTTCAAGTTGCTTGTTCATCTCATGTAAGAATTTGGCATATTCTCGAGCTTCACACCTTATCTTATGTCTCCTTTGAATCCATTCCTCTTCATCGATGACATGTTCTTTCTTCTTTCCTTTGTCAACACTAGTCTGGAACCATGGCTAATCAACAATCTTCTTTTCTAGGAAGACATCTTCTTCTTCTTCTTCACTGTCACTCATTGGTACTTCACTCCAATTTGGAAATTTTTAAATTGTGTGAGGACATATGAAAAGGCATTGAGGGTAGATGATGAGTCACCTCTCATTCTATAAATTGTAAATCCATTCCCATTTGAAAGGGTTGGTGATTGATTTAACTCAAGAGTGCATTGATGAGAACAAAAGAGAGCCAAATTCTTCCATTTCCATGTTATGTACAATTTCTACTCAAGCATCAATACAAGAAGGATTTTCATGCCTTTTTTGATGAGGATATTTTAGAAACTTTGAGTTCTCAATATTAACTCGTCTTGTTGCCATTTGCAAGGTTGTTTCTTCTTAACTTTAATGCGTGTGTGAAATTTCTAGTTAATGGGTGTGGGACTCTGATTTTCTACCCACGACATTAATCCCTCTTCTCTTTTGTCACTCCCTTTCCCGTTCTCTTGACAAAGTCCTCTCTAGAAAGAAATTTCTAGCTTTTCCGCAAGGTCAGTGGAGTGCCCTGTTGGATCCCCGACGACAAAGTGACCATGAAAATCCACCTTTAATCACGCATGCATATACGAAAGCTGCATCGATTAAGTAGAGGGACTTAGATTCCTAGAGTGTTGGTAAGAAATCCAAAAGTTTTTCCACCCAAAAAATTTTCTCGCCAATAGTTTTATTCACTGTCACTCATTGGTACTTCAATTTCCCTGTTGTCGTGTAAATGTGCAACAGGGAAATTGACAATTTCTGAGCATGACAACTATACCCCTGTGCCAAAATTTTCATGTCCTATCATTCCCAAGCACACCAAGTCCACCCAATCAGTCTAGTGACCTCCCAATTGATGTTATCTCATCCCCTAGGTGATTTAGGAAAGTCCATTCATTCCCCTAGGTGATTTTAGGAGTTCATTAAAAGTTGTAAGCTTCAGGCAGTTGTGGGAAGGGCTATCATTGGCCTTCTTAGGACTAGAGAAACCCCATGGAGTGGAGCAGAAAATCTAAAACAAATGTGGAGGAAATTCAAATGCCTTGGGACATTGTGGAAGTGATTCAAGAAGATTCTAGAAGGACTTTGAGAAGTTGGGGTAGTTTCACCAAAATTAGGGTTCATAGGCCTAGGCAGTGCACAGGCCAAAATAGTTGTTGAACTTTCAAAGGTGATTTCGAGAGCTTTGGATGGAGTTAGAATAAAAACCATGGCCATGATTATCTTTATGTTTTTGTTGATAGATTTATCAAAACATGCATTCTTATGGCATCTAAAAAGACAATAAAAGCAAGTGAGGCAATCGAACTTTTCTTTGCTAATGTATGGGTTCATTTTGTCTTGCCAAAGTATATTGTTTCTATGAGAGATTCCAGGCTCTTGGGAAATATTTGAACTATGGTGTGGGACAATATGTTCACCAAGCTACAGAGAGAAGCATGACCTTCCACCCGTAAACAGATGGGCAAACATAAGTAGTGAACAAGACTTTGGTGCGGTGATCTAAGGGTATAACAATAAATATCCACATAATTGGGACGAGTCCTTGGCTTATATTCAACATTCCTATAACCAGGCAGTACACACATCCACTTTTCAGTCACCATTTGAAGCATGCTTGGGATATCTACCAACTAATCCACTAGACATAGTAGTTGGGTAGCAGGAAGAGGAAGAGATACATGATTCAGAGGTGACTAGAGCAACAAAATTCATTGAGAGGATCCGAAAAATCCATCTCAAGGTGAAAGAAAAATTGGAGAAATATCAGGCCAAGTACAAAGCTAGGCATGATCAACATCAAAGGGAACACAAGCTTCATGTTGGAGACAAAGTTTGGATTTACTTGAGCAAGGAGAGACTTCAAGGTAAAACAAGAAAACTCAAGCCACTATAGTATGGACCCTTCACCATACTTGAGCAAAGTTGGAGAAAAAACTTTCAGAATTGACTTTCCACACTTTATGCGAATGTAATCAATAGTAAATTATGAGAACTTGCATCTATATGAGCCATCCATGCTTGACGAAGAAGAAGGATTTCAGTTGTTACCTTCCATAGAAGATTGTGTCCGGACTCACGGAGGTAAGTTGGAGGAGGACTTAGTGCTACAATAGAAGGTTAGAGAAATACAGAGAGAGGTCCGCAAGAGTCTTAGAAGGTTGGACGAAGGGAAGACACAAGGTAGGCCCGGTGGTACTCGAAGGAGAAAATAAGGGAGTTGTTTCCTCATCTACTCCCCCACTAAACTTTTGTGATCCATAGGGATCTAAATAAACTCCACTTCATCAAATCAACCAGTACCAGAAGGAAAAATATGGAAAAATGTAGAGAAGACTTTAAAGTTACAAAACCACCCCTCTTTGCAAAGTGGTGGTTGCATAACCACCACCTACATAGAGTGTTGGTTGTGTAACCGTCATCCGATGGTTGCGTAATCGTTGGTCTACAGGCATTGGCGGTCCTATCACTTAACATGGAAAAATAAAATAACTCCACGAAATGGTTGAAGAATTCAAAAATCGATCACGTCTCTTCTTTAGATGCCTCTTCCAATTCTCTAGTGTATGGGAGGACATGAGAAGCAATATTTAAGGAGAAGAGCAAGTGGGAGTTCATCATCAAATACATGGGAGAAGTGAGCAAGAGATCTTCAGTGCTAGAATTGGATTGTAGAAGCAAGGAGTGTTTGAGAATAGAGCAAGAAAGTACATAAGGGAAGTGTTGACATTGTTGATTTCTCTTCAGCTTATTGTAATTTGTATCTTGTTAATTAAATTGGCCAATACATAAAAAGGGAAGAAAGAGCAATTTCCCTTCCCGACTGGTTTTCCCTCAAATTGGGGGTTTCTAGGATAAAATTATGTGTGTTGTCTTGGTTTTGAATTCTTTATCTTTCTCTACAAATAATTCTAAGCACCAAAGAATCAATCACTAACTTCAAACAAATATGTCATTTTCGAATTTGGAAGTAGAATAGTAGTTTCATTTTGTGGTCTTGTAAATTATCCGGTAAGTTTACAATTCAGTTATTTTCTTGATTATGTTTTGGAATGGGTACGTAGAAGATTGTTTTGGTTGTTTTACTACTTAGTTCTCCACCCCTTTTTCTCTTTTTGGGAGGCATGAGAGATAATTCCTTCGGAAGATATGGGAAGCCATGGTGGCTTGTGGTAATATGATAAAGTGTTGATACTCATTTGGTTTTAAAGGAAATGTGGATACCATGGGTCATTTCTATTTCCTCCCTTCTTGAGAAGTGTTGGGTTGCTTATGTGTGTAACAATGGTTTTGAACTTGGTTGCTTAAATGTAAGTTCAATGTTTTATTTTCCCTGCCTTGTGCATCTTGGAGGCATGTAACCTCTCTCTCCCATGGGCTTGGAGGGAGGCTAGCATGTCCTCCATTTTGGAGATGGCATGTAATGATGCCAATTGGTTGGGTGGATAACCAAGCCACCTCTCTTATGTTGGAGAAAATTCTAGTGGATGATGGAGCATGGTTCTTGAGTTTGCATGGATTTTTCTTACTTGGAGAAGAAAGGTGTTTTCCTAAAAATTGACATGTTGTTCCCTATTTAGGGAGGCTTTTCCACTTTCATTTTAAGTTTTAGTTTTATTGTAAAATGTAAAGAAAGAAGGAATGTTAAGTGGTTGTATTAGATTGAAAATATCATTGTCATTCTTGTACAAACTTGGTTTGAGTGAAAGAAGTTGTATGTATAAAGAGACACTCTTATATTTCCATATAATCTTTATGTTAAAAAGGAGTGAAAATATTATTTTTATACTTCTTCTAAACTCGTGTAAAAGGAGATTTGTACAATGGTGTAGGAAGAAAGAATTTACTTCATTGTGTCTATAAGGAAATATTGTGCTTTGTTTATAAAGGAAAGTATGGCGTTTGGATGAGATTACTAAGCCCTTGAGCTTTCATGATTCATTGTTTCCATTATCTTTTATCTCAAGAGTAGATGTTGCAAAATTACATTGTAACTACCAAACGTTAGCTATTTACTAATAAGTTTCTTAGTTTTTAAGGATTTAAGTTCGGATAAGGAAAGTGCATTCATGTGTGTGTATGGGTTTGGTTAAAATGTAAATAACTCTTTGATTTGTGCTTTGATACTCTTAATACTTGGAGAAGGTTTTGATATAGGAATGAAAATTATAGAAGGTCACCTAAATTACCTACTTTCTCAAATTATATTTCTTTTGAGCTTTACAAGAAAAGTATTTCACTCTCCTAATTAAATTATGTTTGAGAACTTATAGATTAATCAAAATAGTTGTCTTCATTTATCTACATGCATCTTATTGAGATTCTAAATATAAGAAAATGCTTCCAAAAAGATGATACTTCCTTTTTAGGATAAAATTTGAGATTTTTTTCAAAAACATATTGGTAATCTGCATACATTCTATTCCATATGTATATATCTATGCAGATTGGAGGTTTTAATGTATTGAAAATTTTTTAAACCAAATGATCCTTTATAAATCATATAGAATGAGAATCTAGTTTTCAGATATAAAAAAAAAAAAAAGGGAACTCGTAGACACCTATAATTACGCTAATTATCCCCTTTCTTTGCAAATCGACGACATATAATCAAAAGCGCTCATTTTCCCTCATATCATCATTAATTAATTACACTAAGCTAATTAATTAAGTCACCTATCCAACTAACAACCTAATTAACGACCTTCCGTTAATTATTCACCCCTTCTACCTAGATTAATTAATTAGTATTAATTAATTAGTTTTCCCTTCCATTTAACTAGTTAATCAATATTTAATTGATTTAATCCCCTTATAATAGCTTAAATCGTACTAATATTCCTCTAATTAGCTTCTATAAGCTATTGCATCCGCCTATTAGTTAATCACCTTTGATTAATTAAAACACCCCCAACTCCCATGACTTGCTAAGCATAAATTAAACCCTTCTAAAGTAAGGTTACCTTTTATAAATCAACCTTATCCATTCCTAACCATATTTTACCTTTATCCCACGTGAAAAGGGATGAAGTGTTTCCTTTATCCATTGGGCTATATAAGAAGCCCTCCTTCTACCTTTATACCTACACCTAAACTTCTTTTCTTGAGAGGTCACCATTGTTAAGAGCTAAGCTTCCTATTCTTGCATTCTTTAAGGATCAAACAAGAAATTTTTGATTGCCATTGGAGCTAAATAGGTCCATTCATTCTTGTTGGTAATCTAGGAGAGTAGAGATTTTAAATAGCATGCTAGTTTTGATCTTATGTTTTCAAAGTTATGATGTTAGTTTAGATCTTGTTTAGCTCTTTATCTTGATGGTGCTTAGGCTTTGTCTTAGCTAGATTATAGAACTATTTTTAGGTGGTAGTTCTTGCTTCATTTAATTTAGCTTAAGAAAAGTACACATGCACACATTTGGCATGCCCGGTGGGACACTTAGTCCCATGGCATTTTAGTTTAAGTTTCATTGTTTTGGCTAACTTTTGATATGCACATGTAGTAATTAATGTCCATTTTCTTGGAATTTTTACTAATTTGATATGTGTAACTTCTTGTTCATAGCCATATTTTTAATGGGTTATTGCCATTCTTAAACTAACTTGTCAAAATTTGAGATATTGTGAGTTTTTTTATTTTTGCCATATTTTGGTTACAGGTGTGGCATAGGCACATTTTTAGGAGCGTAGGTATGATTTTTGTGGGCGTGGTGCTGGTAGTGCAAGTGCACTATCAAAACTTGCTCTCATTTACAGTAGCCCAGCGCTTTGTTAAAGCACGGTTCTCTTTAACCGAGGCACACACACCCTAACTAGCGCGGATGCACTAACCTAGGCACAGACGTCATTTTCATATTGTACCTTCATTGCATTTTGAAACTGTGGATCAGGATCGGCATGTACACCCTAACCAGAGCGCACATGTTGTTTTTGTAAGGCAGCACATTTTTTGGTGGCGACATATGTTCTATTAGAATCTGGGACTATTTTATAAAGTGGTGGTGCACACATTTTCCCGGTAGTGCACATGCTTTTCGGTGGTGCACACGTTTTCTTGGTAGTGCGAGTGTTCTGTCTGATTTCCATCTATTTTTCTCGAAGGTGGCACATACATTGTTTTTGTGGTGCACATGCCTCTCTGGTGGCATAGGTGCATGGTAAGAAAAAACATGCAGAGTAGTGCATACATTATTTTCGTGGCGCACACACGCCTCTCGGGTGGCGTAAGTGCACTGTAATTTGAAAAATCACAGTGGTGCATATGCCCTAACCGTGTAGACACTAAAAAAGGGGCGCAAGTGTCCTTTCGTATTTTTGAAATTAATGTGTTGAGGTTCTAACATTCTTGCAGGTTTTATCTAATCATATACTTGTCTTTGCAGGCTATTTTTACATGTTTGTACTTGATTAGATGGATTTTTACATTGTTACTTATAGGAATAAGATCATGTATGCTCTTCCCTCACATCCCTTGGGGTGATCTTGGGAATCAGAAATGATTCTTAAGTCCTTTTGATGCTTTGAGGTTGTTAGGAATATTTGAGTTGGAATTGGTTAACTTGGCATAGTTGAATTAAAGTGTTTTTCCATTTGATATCTTTTAGATTTTGAAGACATCACATATGCTCTTCTCTTGCATCCTTGGATGATCTGGAGAATCAGAAATGGTGCCTTCTCTTTTGATGGAAAACTACTAAAAATTGTCATACATGACCAAAACACCATCGCTTGTCAAAGAACGGAGGAATCAAAACAAAAATTCAAAAAAACTACTAATATAGTTGTTATATAGGTTGCCAAATGGTGTTCAAGAAAACCACACCTAATTAAAAAGATAAAATGAACAACATATTCAAAACATTGTATTACAGGTTTGAAAAGGGTACGTCCCTCTCCACTCAACTGGAACATAACCCCTTTGGCATAACACCTTAAGCTACAACAATGGGGTGGTTCGAGGAACCCCAAAGTAGTCCACGCAAGAGGGAACCTTGTGGAAAAACAGGAAGTGCTCTACACTACTTATCTAACTAGTGATTCCTTTGTGAGATAGAGTTACAAGTTGTCCCTATGTGACCCTTTTAAGTACACGATGGATGCATTTAATGCCCACTATGCTTGAAGGGGGAAAATTGAGATACTCCCAAGATAGTCGGGACTATTTGGGTAAATCATCCCACTCGTGGATAATATTTGTAACACCTAGGACAAGAGAACCACCTAGGAAAATATACTTTGGCCAGGAGCCCACTTTGACCATTCTAAAATAGTGTTGAGTTGTGAACCATATTTTTATTGTGAAACGTGTGATGCGTTACTTTCGCTTAGTTTTTACTTGCCTTAGGGTGAGGTGAAACTCTACCGAAGTGAAGCCAACATTTTTCATCCCATTTTTATTTACTTCCTTCACATTCTTTTGACACTTTGTTGATCAGAAGGAGAGTGACTACCTTTGTGTTACCAATCGATTGTTTCTACCACTTTTTGTCCATTTACACCCATCCATGTTTGTGGCTAGGTAAGTTAAACGTCTAAAGTGTGCATGGAGACGTATTCATATCATTGGTGACCATTGTGATCTTGATACCCATGTCAAGATCATCATTGTAGTTAGGCATGGTTCATCATCTTGAACTTCCTTAGAAGGGTTAGCTTGTTTGTATCGTATCACTACAATTTTGATATTTACGTCTTGTTTCTTGTAAACTCGACATAAATATCTATATTGTAAGGTTACGTTGCACACATTTTTAACTATTCCTAGCTATACTTTGAGCTCTTTAGTTCAGATTCTATTATTACCTCAATTTTGAAGAGTGTTGGGTGTTACCATTTGTGCATGTTATATCAATAACACCTTGATATCAATACCTTACTTTCTCGCAAAGTTTGGTTAACATATCTTGGTGATATTGTTGTGTCATTCATGAATTATAATTGGCACTTTTTGAGATATAGGTCTTAATCGAGTTTGAGCTCGCTCCTAGTATATCTTGTTAGGGGTCACATTGAATTTTTGTATTTACTTACGTTTTGTTCATTTTCATGAACTTAGCATAAGTAAGAACATCTTGTTAATTATCTTGTGATGCGAAACTACTTTTTGAAACGTAGTCTAGGAGGTACTTCAAGGTTTAGATACCAAACATTTGTGTCACTAGTGATTTATCACTCTATCACATTGGTATTCTCACATTGTTAATTCATTCATATTCTTGACAATACATCTTGCATTTCACTTAGGTGTGGTCACAAAGTTTTGAACACATTTACAACTTACCCTAGTGAAACTATCACAAAAACATGGCTCCTAAAACATGATTAGGACTCAAGAAATAGACATACGAGGAACAACAAGTGCAAGCTTGGGAAGCCTCTAACAGACAAGGGTCGAACCCCTTCATTGGACATGATCTAGGACCTCTATTTTCTATGGAAAAAGAGATAGAAGATATGGTCGATCATAGTGGAAATGAATTAGAATCCCCACACAGAATTTGATTTTGACCCTACTTTATTAGATGAGTTTCTTTTTAGAAATAAAGATAGAGTGCTAGCATGGGTCATAGAATTAGGGGCCAAATTTCCCACTAAAAATGAAACAATCCCACCTGCGAATAACGCTACTGAGGAAGAACGCCCCCTTATCAATATGGAGGATATTTTGACACATGGACATGCTTCTACCTCTAACGTAGGGAATGATAAAGTGGTGGGGCATAGAATACCCTTTATCAAAGTACCTACATGTAGAAACAAGATAGACATGAGGCGGTGAAGAATCTCCACAATACGAGGAGGAAGAACCTTTAGAAGATGAAACCACAATTCAATAATAGATTAGTAACCTAAGAAGATCAAATTAGCTTTGCTAACCTTCCATGTACAGAAGGAAGCAAGCAAGAACGTTCAAAATTCAAAGCCTAAGGTTAAGATCAATGAACTCCAAAGAGAAAACCAGGGAGAAGAAGATACAGTGTATCATCGCGTATATATCCCCACTTCTCCACTAGAGAACAATTACTCATATAAGAGGTATGGTCTATGAAAGAGACACTCACAAGCCTACAAGAGAACAATATAGGGAGCATTAGAAAGTATCAATACGAAGAATTATGCCCCTATCCTTTTGACAAGACTATGACCCTTCAACCCTTTCCTAAGAAATTTGATATGCCAAAACTTGACAAATATAACGGGAAAGGAGATCCACGGGATCATCTCAAAGATTTCTATATGGCATGTCAAGAGGTGTCTTATAGTGACAATTATCTCATTAGAATTTTCCCTAAGAGTCTTATGAGGTAATCCTTGGAATGGTTCACACGCGTTTACCTTGGGATCAATTTTCACCTAGCCAGAATTGGCAGAAAGGTTCATGTGTCATTTCTTGTACAACATAGAGAGTGATTTCACCATGGCAGATTTATGTGGTGCCAAAAACACCCGAATGAGAATTTCACCAGCTTCCTCCAAAGGTGGAGAGAGATAGCTAGTCGCTTCCCTTGTGCTTTCCCTGAAAAATAGCTAGTTAGTATTTTCATTCCCAACCTAAACCCGGATATAGATTTCCACCTCCAAATGCATTGTGTTCGCACTTTTGAGGAGGTCATCGAAAAAAGGGGTTCAGATAGAGAAATATCTCATTGCCAAAGGCACCCTCAAAACCCAATCTAGAGATAATCAAAATGTCAAACCCACGGAAAAGTGAAGGTTTTTAACAAAAATAAAAATGTGGTGGGAGATGGGATCACTGATTCCAAACGTGTACAAATGGTCCAAACTCGATCAACCTTTTAAACTGACCAAAGGACCAATTCAACCATCACCAAAGTGAAGAACATTCACCTCTCTTAATGAACCATTTTTGGTTATACTAAAACAATTGGATGGGGCCCACATGATGACATATCCTACGATGCAACCATTTGATGACAATGCTCCAAAACCTTCATGGTACAAGGAGCTTGAATATTGTGAAATGCATCATGTCAAGGGGCATAAAATAGAAAAATGTATGTGACTCCATCATTATATTCAGGACCTTATTCTCGAGAGGGGAAATAGAGGTGGAGAACCTAGGAAAATGTAGACACCTAACAAGAGAATGGCGATATATAAAGAGCCATTCCCCAATCATGATAAATTAGAAAATTCAAGCCGGATCGGGAGAGTATTTTCATTCCCAAGATAATACTTTTATATAGATTTTGTTTGATTCCAAATGCATTTGTTCGTACTTCTTGAGGAGGTCATCGAAAAAGGGTTCAAATAGAGAAAGATTCATTAGCAAAGGCACCCTCAAAACCAATCTAGAGATAATGTTTAAAATGTCAAACCCACGGAAACTAGTTAGAAGGTTTTTAACAAAATTTACTAAATTTTGTGGTGGGAGATGGGATCATTCTCCAAATGTGTACAAATGGTCTAATACATTCTATCAAAACCTTTAGGGTCGGGAGTGTCTTTAGAGGGACCAATTCACCATCACCAAAGTGAAGAACATTCACCTCTCTTAATGAATTTTCCTTATATAAAACAATTGGATCGGCCCACATGATGACATATATATTGAGGTAGACCATTTGACAAAAATGCTCCAAAACCTTCATGGATACAAGGAGCATGAACATTGCAAATGAATCGTGTCAAGGGCTAAAATAGACAAATCTTTAGTGACTCCATCATTATATTCCTCATGACACGTAAAATGGGGAACATAGAGGTGGAGATCCCAGAAAAGACAAAGTTTCACCTAACAAGAAATGGGGATATATAAAGAGCCATTCCATGGATCATGATAAATCCGTGTCAAAAGTCAAATCTGGATCGGGGAGAGTCATCCCAAGGTTATTAGCAATGAATTACTTGTATACAAAAAAATAAAACCATCTACGGTGTGATTCTCTTATTGGATGTATTCACTCTCCTAATGATATCCACCATCTAAATCGAGGCCATGGAAAGGACTCGACACTACGATAACAAGGATGCCCGCCTTGTGATTGGAACCTTCTCCACTTCCACCCCAAAAAATCATCGTAACATATAACCTCTTAGAGAATGAGAAGACATCAATAGCTAAGATTTCAATCTTAGATCTTCTTAAGATATCAATGTACATAAAGACATCTCGAGATATAAACTCTTGAAAACTAGGATCGGTCCTTTAGAGGTCGATCCTACACACCTTCAAGCCGCGATGGAAAAACATGTTAGATCCGAATGAACATATTGCCTTCAACCATAGGGATGTTATCCCCCCTAAGAAAAACCATAATATTCCTTTATCCATATTGAGGTAGTTTTCACTGGGCTTAGGAAGATCAAACGGGTGTTTGTGGATAACGGATCCTGGGTTGAACATTTGTACACTCAAGTTGGTTAAAAAGCTAGGACATACATTGAGGTAGATCTTGAGAAGATATCATCAGATATCACTCGCTACTGTACACGACAACGTGGAAGTTCTAGTCATCGAGAATAATCACGTTACCCATGGAGTGGGTTTGCCATCGACAAAGTTTCATATCCTGGACTTGGAACTTACATATAATATGCTTCTAGGCCAACCATGGATTCATGCCATGCAGGTCATGCCATCGACATTTCATCAATGCATTAAATTAAAGCATGAGGGACACACCATTACAATATAAGGAGATTCATATCCCATTTTCTCACCATGTAGAGCTCTTATTGATATACCTATGCCTACTTTAAACGTAAGGGTACATATGCATGTCCCTTAGCCAATATAGATGTCCCTCTTCAATAAGAGGCCATGGAATCTCAAATAGACTCAGATTCTATCAGTTCTTGCGCCCATGGGGCATCTATGTCAACATCTCCTTTTGATTCATGGGAGATGAAAAATCCTTGAATATGGATGTGGGAAATAAAATGTACAACAAGCGCTCTTAGTTTCAGACATCTCATTATCACTCAAGACTAGAGGTTGGCCTAACTATCGCTTCAGAAGACCTAGAAATGAACACACTATTGGGTAATTCTTACCTGGAAGCTTGTTAGCTGAGGAAAAATTACTTGATCCACCTGAACTTGGGTCCTACAGAGGATACTCGGCCATCCTATTATCAAACCCCTAAATATGAGAAATCAATAAAATGATGTACTCAAAAAAATGGGCTACAGAGGGCCTAGGATGTGGAAGAAACAAACAAGGACAAAGAGAGAACCAAAGTGCCTCTTTCACATTTCAAAATAGAAATTGGAGGCATTGGGATTCACCCTTATGGAGCACACCCCAATGATCAAGACACTACTTGTTCTGAACATGAGGATAGCTTTGATTATCTAGACAGTGATACAAATTCCCATTGTAGCCAATATGAGGATCTTGCCTCCATAAACCTATTCATGAACAACGTTTTCCTAACCATAACCCCTACGGAACCAACCCTTGACCTTGTTTACCCTGCCCTTGTTGAATGGGACCAACAACATCACATGTCGCTAGATTTATTCAAGAATGACGAAGCTATCGTAGAGTTCATGGGCATAAGGGATACAATTCCCATTGGAGATCACAAGAAGGGTTTCTTTATTGACTTGGATACATGTGCCTACTTCGGAAAAGGAGGCTAAGCTTCGTGGTCAAAAAAACTTAAAGAAAAGTGAGGGAAAAAGTTCCAACGTAAAGCCTCGGTAAAAATCAAAGTCCAAGTCACATAGTGAAAACCTCTTTGAGGCACTGGCCGACAAAAAAAAAAAATCAAAGGACAAACAAAGTGACCATGCTAAGGATGAAAATCTTGTGGAGACATCCTTGGACAAAGATCTCAACCTCCCTCTTGAAAACGCACATGGAGGACAAATCAAAATTACTATTCAAAGAAACCATTGATGTGAATATTTAGTAGAAAGAATATCCCAAGATAGTAAAATTGGGAGTATCACTCTCAGCTAGAGAACATAAGACATGGTTTTCATGAATGTTGTTTTGTGAGAGTTTATAGACGTGTTCGCATGGTCTTATAAAAGACATACCGGCTTAAATCGGACACTTTGGTCATGCACAACCTAGTTGTGCATGCAGACACTAAGCCTATCAAACGAAACTCTCGAAAGATGCACCCAAGAGTGGCCTTACTGGTTAAAGAAGAGTTGGAAAGATTGCTTGTGGTAGGATTCATCCGGCCTATTGATTATTTTGAATGGATATCGAACATTGTTCTATCTAGAAAAATTCTGTCGGTATCCGAATCTGCACGGATTTTAGAGACATTAATAAGGCTTTCCCTAAAGATGATTTTCCACTGCCAAATATTGACATGATTGTCGACTCAACAACAAGGTATGAGATGCTATCTCTCATGGATGGATTTTCAAGGATACAACCAAATCAAGATAGTTGAAGAAGACCAGCACAAAATGGCTTTCACAACTCCTTAGGGCACCTTCTGTTATCAGGTGATGCCATTTGGCCTCAAAAATGCAGGAGCTACTTATCAGTGGGAAATGACAATAATTTTCATGATATGATTCATGATATCATGGAGGACTATGTGGATGACATCCTTGGAAAGTCTAAAACAAGAGAGGATCACCCTGTTATTTTACGATGTATCTTTGAGCGCCTACGAGAGTACAAGGTTAGGCTGAATCCAAAGAAGTGTGTCTTTGGTGTGCTATCAGAAAACTATTGGGCTTCATTGTATCAAGATGAGGTATTGAGGTAGACCCTGCTAAAGTGTTGTACTATTACTGAAATTCCTCCACCTAAGAATATCAAGCAAACTACACAGCTTACAGGGGAAAATTCAAGCCATTCACCACTTCATCTCCCAACTTGCGGATAAGTGCCACTCATTCACCCATTTGCTTAAAAAGGATGTCACTTTCATCTGGGGACTTGAGCAACAACAAGCCTTTTCTTTGCTTAAACAATACTTGGCTAATCCACTGTCCTCATGCCTCCAACTCCTAGAGAACCACTCTTGCTCTATATTTTCTGCTACGTAATTTTCTATTGGTGTGCTGCTTGCCCAATACGACCTTGGTCATAAGGAAAAAGTGGTGTATTATCTCAGTCACACCTCATTACCTATGAGCTCAATTATCCTCAAATTGAAAAAGCTTACTTGGCTATTGTTTTTACTTTTCAAAAACTTCGCCATTATCTATTGAATACCAAAACCAAGCTAATATCCAAGGTTGACCCACTCAAGTACTTACTATCTAAACCCGCCCTCACAAGTAGAATGGCTAATTGGATCATTCTACTCAGTGAGTTTGACATAGAATTTGTACATCAGAAGTTGGTTAAAGGACAAGTACTTGTTGACCAGCTAGCAAAAGCACCTTTGCAAGGCACCGAACCTTTGAATCTGGATCTGCCAGATGCCTCCTTGCTCTACATTGAAGAATCTATCAATGGTAGATACATTTTGATGGGTCCTTTACGTTTCATGGTTCAGGTGTAGGGGTAGTCCTTATTACTCCTTATGGTGATCCTATACCACAGGATTTTCACCTAGGCTTCCCTTGCACAAACAATATTAGAGTATGAGGCACTTATTATAGGATGAAGCTAGCTATCAAGTGGAATATTCATCATGTCAAGGTTGTAGGTGATTCTTAGTTAATTATCAAATAGGTTAATGATGAATATAAGGTTAAGGATGACAAGCTCATACCTTACAAGAAGTTAGTAGAAACTCTAAAGGAGTACTTCATGCGCATTACATTTGAAAAATCCCAAGAGTACAAAATAGATCGGTAGATGCCAACAATGGGTTCTATGCTTCGTATTCCACTAGGGAATAATGACATGTCCATTCTTTGTAGAAAATTTACACCAACCCGTGTATGATATGCCAAAATCTTGTCTAGCTTGTGATGTTGTTGGTCCCAATTCCCATGGTACGAACCCATCTTTTCCTATCTCAAGGACAACACATTCCCTCCCGATATCTCCCAGTTCTAAAAAGTAAATCCTGATTCACCAAATAGCCGTTACACCCTTTTAGGAGGTACACTTTATCATCGTGGCTACGATGGGAATCTGTTACGTTGTCTGGATGTGACGGAGTCAATCCAAGCAATCAAAGAAGTACATGAAGGGGTGTGTGGAGCACATACAAACGGAATGGTCTTAGCTAAGAAATTGTTGAGAGTAGGCTACTATTGGCCTACCATGGAAACTGATTGTTGTAATTATGTCAGGAAATGTGTACTTTGCCAAAAGTATGGAAACTTCATCCATGCTCCATCGTAACCATTGCAACCTATCACTACCCCATGGCCATTCTCTAAGTGGGGACTTGACTTGATAGGAAAACTTACTCCTACCTCATCTGATGGTCATACGCATATCATCACAGTAATGGAATACTTTACAAAATGGGTGGAGGCTATCCCTTTAACCTATGTAACAGGAGCCCAGATTTCTAAATTTATCATGAATCATATCATTTTTCGATATGGCATTCCCGCAGCCATCATTACAGATAATGGGAAGTCATTTAAGAACAAAATGTAAAAGGTCTTTGTCAACGATTCCAAATTAGGTTAAAATGGTCCACACCATATTACCCTCAAGGTAATGGATAGGTTGAAGCCACAAATAAGACTTTGGTGAGGATAATGGAGAAGATGGTCAGAAAAATAGGTTGTAATTGGCACTTACAATCCATCCCCCTCTTTGGGCTTATAGAACCTCCATTCGCACTCCTATGGGTGTGACACCATATTCTCTAGTGTTTGGGACAAAATCTATCATCCCCTTAGAAATTGAACTTCCTTCCTTGAGAATTTCTCTTAGGGACTATTTGATAAAGATGAGGATTATCGGGTAGCAAGACTAGCTGAATTGGAACTCCTAGATGAGAGGTGCATTCACACTCTTAATCACCTAAAAGTGTATCAGAATAGAGTCTCTAGAAACTACAACAAGAGAATCATCCCTCATCAGTTTGAGGTTGGTGATTTAGTCATGAAGGAGAACTAGTTCAACACAAGAGTAGAACGAGAAAAGAAAGGGAAGTTCGAACCACATTGGTTGGGACCCTATGTTATAGTGGCCAAGTATGACACAGGGGCATACAAACTTGCTCACCCCAATGGTGATGAGCTCCGTGAGCCCATGAATGCCATGCATCTTAAGCAGTTCTATGCTTAAACATGGCGCAGAAAAGTCAAAAAAGCAAAAAACTCAAAAACATGGTAAAATGATCAAAAATACAAAAAAATCAAAAGGAGAAAAAGAAAAAGAAAACAGGTCATCCACAAGTGAAAACCACACAATTGTGGCACTTTGGATAAGTCCTTGGGTGAAAACCGGTTTCTAACACCTTGGGAGGATTCGTTGTTCACAAGCATCTTGCATCTGGAGGGTAGTTTTACTTGGCCTAGCCCTAGTTCTACCTTTGAGATTCCTGTGAGCCCCATCCTATCAGGACCCTTGATCCGCTTTGTCTTCTTTTATTCATTTGTGAGGGGTATGGTCTTTCGCTATTTCCCATCTTACACTGGGGGCAATTCGATGACTTTACCTTCTTGTTCATAAGTGTGTGGCCTCCCACACTTTCTTGGTTACCTATACATAACTCTGGAAAACCGTTAGAAAACCACAAAAAGAAAAGAAAATTGTTTCACATAAATCCAAAAATAATAGAAAATTGTTTCAAAAACCTAAACAATAGAAAATTGTTTCACATAAATCCAAAAACAATAGAAAATTGTTTCACAAAAACCTAAACAATAGAAAATTATTTCACATAAACCTAAACAATAGAAAATTGTTTCAAAAACCTAAATAATAGAAAATTGTTGCATGAAAACAAATCTTACAAAAACATTTACTTACATTTACTTGCATTGTCTTGTTTCTTGCTTTGCTTGTTGCTTGTATAGTTGTTTTATGTTTTTTTTTTTGGGTTGTTTGTTGCTTGGGTATACTTTGTTAGGATTCATCTTTTCTTGCTTAGATTAGATTTATTCTTGCTTGTGCATATTGAGGTGTGTTTTTGCATGCTAGTGAATCCTGGTGTATTATGTTAATTCATTATGTTCTTTCTTAGCATTTGATTGTGTTTATTGCATGTGCATTGTTTTGTTATCATAACATCACATTACCATCATTATCATCACATCTAACATCATCTATACATCATATATCAAAAAAGCTAAGTATACATCATACATGAATGCTAAGCTAATCATCACATATCGTATCATCAAATGGGGGCAAGAGGGATTGCAAATATCAAAATCTATCCCCCGCACCCTTATCATCATATCATCCCATCCACTAAGTATGACACATCTCATAAACAAAGCACATTTGATATATTCTACAAGATCACATCATCTGGAAATAAAAACACATGTGATACATCAACAAGATCATGATACATATACATGTCAAATAAAAAAATACATCATAAACACATCTATCTATCCATGAGAAATAATAAACACGTGTCCATCTCATATATACATATGTCATATACAAATGTCTAAATCATACATGTATGGTATATCTGTGTCAAAAAAATGGATATACATCACGACAGTGCATCATAAATGCCTTCATCTGAGGCATACAAAAGAATGATACATATAGCAGGATAAAAGCCTTCATTAGAGGCATGTATCAAAACTACTCTATATCAAAAATGCCTTCAGCTGAGGCGTACAAAGATGATACATCAAAATGTCCATATATCTATACAAGTATAAACTGTCTAGATCGGTACTCAAAATGATACATCATCAATACAATGTGCCATCAAAAAGGGGCATGCATCAGAAAGAATCAAGCCTTCATCATGAGGCATCATCAAAATAAAAGTATACAAAACTATACATCAAAACCAGCCTTCATAAGAGGCATGTATACAAACAATCTGTACAACAAAAATAATGTGGAGCTCAACCACAACTCTCGCCCTCACCAAGACTCCTAGGTCTGTCACCTAGTTGATGAAACAATGGTGGTTGAGATGGCCCGGTCCAGCCGGCTACTCTGGCATAGGCTGCCTAACTGATCTTGTGTCGGCCCGATCTCCATGACCAAGAGCCTGTCGTGCTCATCTCTGACTGTCAAGGTAGTACCACTCGCTGCTCTAGGGGAACTACCCTGTAATAGGTAGTCCTATAAAATAAATCCTCACCACCGAGCCTCATAGCATCATGTATCAAGTCAGCATCTCCAGAGGTGAGGGCTGCCTAAAGGGAAACATCATGCTCGCCTGTCACTCTGCCTAAATCAACCTCAGCCTGTCTCGAAGAGGCAGCCTCTCGATCTCTCTCTGTAGTAATAGTCTGCACCTCGGCTCGTGCCTAATCCCTCTATGCAAGAAGGCCCTGTGACCGTGTATATACATGATCCCTCTGAGCAATGACCATCCACACCTGAGTCTGGGACTGATGTAGAAGGCTCAATATCTGAGCCCCTGTGCGGCTGTCTCTCGCATCTGACTCTGTCATGCCGCTCTGTCATCTCCTAGGCTAGCCTGGGCCCGAGCCTGATCTTGCTCTGAAAGTAATGTGACAATATGGGTCTAGGCCTCATCATGCTCCGTTGTAGCGGTCACACACCAGCCTCAGGCCTCATCCCTCTCTGCTCTAGTTGTGTCTCTCTCAGCTAAAGCATGTTGTAGTTCTACTATACTGTGGCTATCTATGCCACTAGCTATGTGGCTATCTGTGCCACAAGGACTAGTCCCTTTAGCGCTCTGGGTGACTGGCCCTACTCTAGGACCCTCACTCTAGGAGGCTGAACTGGTGCCTATACTGGGCCCTGCGGCCTCAGTCCCTGTGCTTGTGTGGCACCTTGCCCATCATGCAGAATGCCATCAAAAGGATCCTCTGGATCCGGCCCCACTACTCTATCTCTCCACTCAGACCCATGCCAGATCTCTATAGGTGGGTAAGCACCTATTACCAGGCCTCCTCCGGGATAGTGAGACGTCGGGGTAACACAATGGCGTACCAAGCTACATAGTCTGATGTAGTCCCTGGGTCCCGCACCTGCCTTGCTTGGTCCCATGCCTGTGGGACCACCTATGTGAAACTCACCCTAGCTCGGGCCACCGATATGTGAGGCCCCATGGTATGCCTCTCTGAATCTTTGCGTGCATACCATATATCTAAGTTGTGGGACCCCCTGTACTCTACCAATTCTTTGCTGCTTTGGCACTGTTAACTCGGTATAACTCTATAATATAGTTGCGGATGTCGATGATAAAGTGCTCTACTGAGCACACACTGGGCTCTATGGCATCCTTTGGCCACTGGAAATGTCTGTAAGGCTACTAGATAATATCTATCTCTAGCAGCTCGTAAAAATCTCACCTATATCTGAATAGGTTGCCTAGATGGCTGCATACATCACCACCAGCTGATACCCACGCCATGTAAGATGGCTCCTCGGGGTCTTGGACACACAAAGTGCCCATAGGGCGTCCGATGGTAATATGGTCCCATGACCAAATCTGTAATAAAGAGGCTAGACCCACGGTCTTCTGACCGTGGTAGGTAATCAAATGTAAATCCCAATATAAGTGGGCCAAAATGCACTGTCCCCAACAATATCTCTCACCACTGAAAATGTCGTGTACCAAAGGTAATAGTCCTCTTGGGAACGACGTCCTTGTCTTATCAGTGAGTAAGAACCCACTGATAAGAGACATAATGTAGAGAGGTCCTCGATGCAATGAAGGGTCGGAAATACACTCGTGCAGAGCTATAGTCATACCATCGTGTGGTATGTCATCTACATCAAAAATATCATTGCATGCTACTCTGATCAGCCTCACATCGGAGATATACTCAATCAAGGTGCCTATGATCAGCACGCGAAGGATCCGTCATACATCCTCAAGGGTCACAGTCATCTCCCCTGTAGGCAATCTGAAACACTGACTCTCGTTATGCCATCACTCGGCTAGTGCAGTCAGTAGGCCATGGTCCAATGTAATGGAGGGCATTCGAGACATGGGGCCTAGCCCCGCCTCGAGGAGTATAGCCATGGCACACCGGGTCTGCACCAGCGCATACTCCCCTCTAGCTCTACTATCTGGGAGTGGCGCTCCCGCATCTGTAAAACTGGAAACCATCTCTGCAAAATATCAAATCACTCGTCAGTTACTAACATTTCTTCTAAAAATCTATCTATCATTTTAGGGTTAACCCAAACATCCTAAAATTTCTTCTGAGTGTCATATTTTGGCACTTTTCTATCTATCCTCTGTCGGCCTAGGGTGCCTGCATGCCCTTTTACGCATGTGCGCCCCATTTTGGATGTATGCTCCTCCTTTTTGGCGTGTGTGCATGCGCGCACTTGTCTTCTGGTGTTTATGCCCTCATTGGGATGCATGCACACCCTTTTTGGCATGTGCGCTACACATTTGGTGCTTGTGCCATCATTTCTATGCCTGTGCTTATGCACATGAACCCCCAAGTGTGCGTGCTCTCCCTTTCATGTGTGCCCACTTTTCACGTGTGCACCCCTTTTTAGATATGTGCGCATGCATGCACATGTGTGGTGTGTGCGCATGCACGTGGGTGTGTGTAACTCATGCCTACGCGTGTATGCATGTGTATTATGGCACGTGCACCCCTAAAGGGATGCCTGTGCCCCCAAACCGATGATACTGCGCTGCGTGCGTGCATGCGCACCGGCGTAACTTCCTAGTGCTAAAAGCTAAATTTAGAGCATTAATGACCGTAATTAATGAGTAAGGTTCAGATACTCACGAAGGGGCTGTCGCTCGTGTGCCATTTGGTACCCTCGATCGCATCCATGTGCCTCACTTGGTCTCATGTGATCACCATTGTCCTCGTCACTATCAGAGCCTCACAGAAAAAAATTCTAAATGGCTCGGTTAAAATGAATTGGTCGCGATGTTTCGATCAACATTTTCTCCTCTATTCACCGTGGAATAATTATTTTTATTAAATAATTATTTTTCACCATATTGGGGCATTTTTTACTATTTGATACCCCATTCTTCTCCCTCGAACAATTTTATTGCTCCTAGGTGATTTTTCTTCTTATCCACACTCTCGTAAATAATTATTTTTTATTAATTTTTCCACTAAACAAGGACATTTTTGTCGCTTGTTTCTTTCTTTTCTTCCACCTAGGGCACCTTTTGTTGTGCCTAGCCCCCTCATTCTATTTCTTCTATTTTCTTCTACTATCCACTACATTTTGGAAAACTAGAAAATAAAAACAATATATGTATCACGGCAAAAACTCAAACAACCTACGTAATCGGTAACTTACTTATTACGGCTGAAACTTGTGTCTTGCGAGTGGTATTTTTTTCCATATCCTACTTGGTTTGTCTCACATCTTCCCGATTAATACGACTCATGGATCGCCGATTCACAACCATCTACAAAGCCGCCTACTTGCTTCGTCGGTACTCTGGGGCACGTTTGTTGCCTGGTGTTGTTTCGTTGCGCACAACGCTTTTCTTGCACCCCATGTCCATTATCATTTCCCCATGCATGTATCCTTACTCGGGGCATCATTTTTAACCCTTGTCATCAATCACGAACTTGTGGATCTCTTCAGCAATGATAACAAAACATTTGTACAACTGTCTTGACCGTTGTTGGGTTGGGTATGTGCGTTCATACTTGTTTTTCTGTTAGATGAGCTTGTTTCCTTCTTGTATTGCATTGCATCTTTGTATGTTGCATGGAGTTGGTATTTTCAGCAATGGAAAATTGTTCGTAGTATGGCTTTTCATGTCATTCTACCTTTGTCGTATGCTTATATTTTTCATAAGGATCGATGACATAGCTCTTATGGTAATATGATGACATCGAAATTGTTCCAATACACAACGGCTAGAGGCTAAGCTCTTCTCTCCCCTCCTCCATATTTCTTCTGCATCACTTTCTTCTCACCCCTAATCTTTCTGCCTCACCGGGGCATCTTGCCTCTTCCCATTCTTCTATCTATCTCTCACCTTTTTCGATCGTCGATCGTCTTCTTTCATCACCCCATCGACACTCGAGGGGGCATCTCTCCCTCCTAATTTTTCTTCTATCCCTTCAAAATTTTCTTCCATCTACTATCTTTGAAGTGGTGTCACTTACGCCACCCCAAAGAGGGGCAAATGTAGACACCTATAATTATGCCCAAGCAATTTAAATACTTAAATTGCGTTAATTATTCCCTTTCTCACAAATCGACGACATATCATCAAAAGCGCTCATTTTCCCTTATATCATCATTAATTAATTACACTAAGCTAATTAATTAAGTCACCTATCCAACTAACAACCTAATTAATGACCTTCTGTTAATTATTCACCCCTTCTACCTAGATTAATTAATTAGTATTAATTAATTAGCTTTCCCTTCCATTTAACTAGTAAATCAATATTTAATTGATTTAATCCCCTTCTAATAGCCTAAATCATACTAATATTCCTCTAATTAGCTTCTATAAGCTTACATCTACCTATTAGTTAATCACCTTTGATTAATTAAAACACCCCCCAACTCCCATGACTTGCTAAGCATAAATTAAACCCTTCTAAAGTAAGGTTACCTTTTATAAAGCAACCTTATCCATTCCTAATCATGTTTTACCTTTATCCCACATGCAAAGGGATGAAGTGTTTCCTTTATCCATTGGGCTATATAAGGAGCCCTCCTTCTACCTTTATACCTACACCTAAACTTCTTAAGAGAGAAAATGCAAAGCATATAGCAAAGAGACTAAGAGCTTGCCTTTTGTTTTCTTGAGAGGTCACCATTGTTAAGAGCTAAAGCTTCCTATTCTTGCATTCTTTAAGGATCAAACAAGCAATTTTTGATTGCCATTGGAGCTAAATAGGTCCATTCATTCTTGTTGGTAATCTAGGAGAGTAGAGATTTTAAATAGCATGCTAGTTTTGATCTTATGTTTTCAAAGTTATGATGTTAGTTTAGATCTTGTTTAGCTCTTTATCTTGATGGTGCTTAGGCTTTGTCTTAGCTAGATTGTAGAACTATTTTTAGGTGGTAGTTCTTGCTTCATTTAATTTAGCTTAAGCAAAGTACACATGCACACAGAAAAAATATTCAAGTGTGAAATTATATGTAATTACACACACACACGCACACACGCGCACACACACACATATAATATGTATATATATGTGTGTATGTATGCATGTATATATGCATGTATGTATATAATTACGTATACATACATACATATGTATGTATGTACACAAACACATCATTTTGGTCTCGTATATTTGTGTATTGTGAAATTAGAATACATATTATTTTTTTATAAAATGTTATATGGATATGAGTTTCCACTCACACACCCACGTATATATAGGTGGTTTGGATACATACATACATACATACATATATATATTATATATATATATATATATATATAAACAAATAAAATGGGGAGGGCTGACCCCTCCCCAAACTCTTGTAAAGTGACACCCACTACCATGGGTGCGGCCAACCATGTTATTCTGCGTCGCTTTTGGATACACCGCATATGAATTGCATTCATTCCTTCTAAACGCATCTGGTGTGTGTCTCGTGTGTGTGTGTGTGTGTGTGTGTGTGTGTGTGTGTGTGTGTGTGTGTGGCTTCAGTATACACCTTTGCATACGACCTACGACCATTCGTTCTAAACACATGTTGTGGTATATATATATACACCGCATATGGTCTACGGTCATTAATTCTAAAACACACACACACATGTATGTGTGTGTGTGTTTGTGTGTACGTACATACACACACATATTATGTGTGTGTGTGTGTGTGTGTGTGTGTGTGTGTGTGTGTGTTTAGAAGGAATGGCGGTAGACCATATGTAGTCTAACCAAAAGAGAAACATACATAGTATGGTTGGTGCACCCTATATATATATATACTCATCATAGCCACATTTTAGGGCCGATCACCCTATCGGGGCTTGGTGGTTTTCAAATAAACACACACACACACATTTATACAGAGTGTAAATAGATCTTTTTGATATATATTTTTAGAGGTATAGACAAAAATATGGTTTGCATCCAGTAGAAAGAAGAGATTCATCCATCAACATTATAATATTCTCCATAATAGCTCCTGGAAAAAAGAAACATGTAAGAAGAAATTAGAGAGAGGTGTGGAAAATAAATGAAATGAAATGGATGTGTAATAAAACAAGTTAAGAGGAATAAGGGTTTTCAAACCTCACCATAAGATCAATGGTAGGAAATATTTTGATCCTAGGGCTCTCATAAAATCTAGGTGGAACCACTTGTCTTATGTTTAGATTTTGTACATTTTAGTGGCTTTTAGCTCCCTCTTTATTGAATTTGGGTGAATAAAATTTTCAAACTAGCACTAAGATTTTGATTTTATTAGAGTTATTTGTGCTAATGGCTTTAAATAGTTAATCTTGCTCTTAGGTTTTGCTTCTAAAATCACATATTTATTAAACCTAATAGCGGCCTTAAAATTATTCTAAGCCTCACTAAGTAAGCTTTTACCTTGAGTAAGATAAACATACCCTTAGTAAATTGAAATAATTTCCCTCTAGATTAGGAATTCCACATTTTCAGAAATTATAGCTACCCTTGTTAAGATCGTTTTAATATTAACATAATTTAGATAGAATTATCTTGGGTTGGTGCAAGAATCACTTAGTGTGCTTCTAGACAACCCTAGCTAGTTTAATGAGTGGGATTAGTGATGGATTAAGCAATCACATGGTTTATCACTATTCTTCCTAGTTAAATTATAGCAACTCGGATCGAGTAACTATCAATCCTATCAAACTTAATTCATCCAGTCTTACACTATCGATTTCATGGATTGAATTAATTGAAACCCTTGGTGGGAAAGCTCATACCTAAACTAGAGTGTCGTAATCACGAAACTAATGTTATAGGTATTATGTGCATCCTTAGCTAATCCATTTATCAATCACAATTATATGAATTATTATGTTCGTGTTCCTTAGGGTCATGGTTTGGAGTAATAATAATGGTTCCATCTTGGAGCTCTAATCGAGAACATAATATTACATTTGTTTTTTTCTTGACATGTCTTGAACATAGGTCTTGGAGTTAATAAAAACATAAATAACCTTAGATTTTGCTCAAGCGAGTACCTAGTTTATGTCTCGTTATCTTTGTTGTATTACACCTTATACATATACACAAATACATAAAAAAATTAACCCAATAATTTCTTATTAATTAGTTGATATTTTGGGTCATAAAAACCAGGGCATAACATATGCCAAAACCTTCATCTATGGTGAATTTTTTGACTCTAGTGTGTCCAATCTAGAGTGAGATAAAGAGGAGGGGGTTCATTTATAGGAAAGAAAAGCTCATCGGGGATCATAGAATCAAGAGAATATTGAATGCATGAGGAATGATCGATGGAGAGATGGGTAGAAATAGCCAACTCTTTCCATTAATGCATGATGCTCTCTTCTAAATCATGCATGGAAGATTATTTCCCCAAATTGGGTGAGAAAAGGAATGTTCATAGTGAAAAGTGTTGACATAAGACACTCACAATGTTGGGGTGAGGTACGCATGAGTTTTAAGAATGCACGATTTGACTTGGAAGGAAATGGAGTTCTACAAAAGGGTCCCAATATTTAGGGATGGATCATGCGACAATATGAACCTAGGGAAGGTCCTTCTAAAAAGGTTATGAAGGAGGGAGACTGGTAGAAAGTTCGTAAGTTGGTTTTCAATTGGAATTTCGACAGGATCGATTGTGGAGAGATATTACCGCATGGAGCAATGGCGTATGCATTGTCAAATCCACAAGCATACGGGATCAGCCATGCAAATTGATAGTGGCCGATGGCATCGGGGAAGTAGTGATGCCACAAATAGAATCGACAATGCAAGTAATGTCTACACAAGGGTCAATGGTATTTACGATTTGTGGACTTGAGAACAGAGGCTTGTTCGTGAGGTTTTTACTGCAAAGATCATGGATAGATGACCCTATAACATTTATCCTAAGATGAGGAAGGATTAAAGGTCTCTTTACAAGTGATAATATTTTTAGTATTGTACATATGAACCAAACTCTTTGTAGATGCATTGGTAGAGAAATATGAGGTATTAACAACATTGGTAATGAAATTGTTAGTTGAAACAAGAATAGGGTTGGATTATTCAAACTTGGAGTGATAGGGAAGTGGGTCATTGTGTATTTTAAGACATCTGTTAGCTTGATGAAATGCTTCATGTTGATCACGTTGTTGGTATTTTTGCATGAAGTTATGCTCGGAGACAAGTAGTCCATTCCTACGATAACCGTTGTGCCCTTTAATCCTTTACTATACCTTCTTTCATAGTAATAAATTTGATTCGACTGTCGGATCATCTTGAAATTTTCCAGGGTGTTAGATTTTGATTACTAATGTGCCACACCAAAGTTCCTAAAAAGGTTGGGTGAATCTTCGACATTTTTGGGGCCCAATTCATTCATCTAGTGGTCTAAAATTGGCTCTACATTTTTGGTGGTTTTGTCTAGCACTTAGAGTTTTAATATCTTTTTCTCGTATTATGTAATAAGCCAAGATTTGATGTACGCCTTAATTTACAAAGGCATATTTTGTACATAAAAATTGGGGTCCATCCAAGGTGTTTTACTTTTTAGGGTTTTTTAAGTTTTAGGGTTTTCTTAGAGATAGTGGGAAATAAAAGGAAGATTGTAAGGTTGTAAAAGATTAGTGTGGATTACGGAATGAGAAGAAAAATATTTTTAAGCTATTGTTTTTTTTGCAAATTGTTTGTGTGTGTTTTGGAGGTATTTCAACCTCTTGCAACTAGATCCACATCATAGACCTAATTAGCATACCACTAAAAAAATTACTCTCATCATGTCATTGAGGAAGAGGTCGAGAAAGGTCTACGACCATGGTGAATGGTAAGGGTAGAAGCTATCACAACTCTTAATTGTATAGAGGTTAGTGATAGTCGGTATGGGGGAGGGGATATAGAGTTTCTTTTCGATTTGGTGACAAATTAATCAATGTTATGGATAGTCTTATTGGAAGAAGTGCCTTGAGGAAGAGTGTATGTGACTCTATTGTCAGTGGCATTCTTGTTTCTAAGATGCATGATGAATTGAATGTTCTTGGTAGGTTGTTGATTTGGAGAAGGATTTTCAAACTCTCTCATGATTTAATTTTAGCATTTGTCTTGCTCAAATGTTTCTTCGCAAGAGGTAGGAGAAAAGAATCTAACCTTGTATTAAAGGCGAGGTTCAAGTGTTCTAAGAAATAGTTGAAACAAACTTCTATCGGGAATGTTATGTTTGGCCCTAGTTGATAAGGTTTCCTAATATTCAATAAAACATTGGGAAGATTTGTTGTCCATTTGTTTGCAATTGATGAAAGCATTGATGTTATTCTCAGGAAGATCATGGTATTGAAATTCATTGACTAGAGTAGTCACCAAGCTTTCCAACTCGAAAATGGAGTTGGTTAGTAGAGCATGGTACCAATCAAAGGCATCTCTAATGAGTATCTTAGCTAAGAGTTTGGTGACAATGTAAGAATTGGTTTGACCCACCATTGTAGACATTTCCAAAAGCCTTGATATGGATAGTAGGGTCAATATAACCATTGTAATTCATGGAGAGAGTGATGCCTCCAATGCCCATAGAAGCGATATAGGGGGTGATATGATCCCTTTGAATGGATTGAAAGGTCTTGTTATGGATTGGAGGTTGGCAACGAGAGCTCCATTGATTCCAATTGGAAGGGGAGGGAGAGGGTTGACCTTAATTTTTCATATCCCATGAGACCATTCGAGATCGACTAACAAGTTGCGTTAGATTAGTTTGAAGTAAAAATGATTTGTAGTCATATTCTATTACTTGAATTAAGTGGTCAATGCATTGAATGATAAGTTGGGTAGAGTAAATATTTGGAGGGACTCGTGTTATTATTTAGATCAACATGTGCTTCAATTGGAGGAGGCTCAATGTGATTGATTTTTGCATCATACTTATTAGAAAGATAATCTTCGATGTGCTTCCATAGCATCTCGGGAGACTCACTTACATATTCAAGAAATCGTTGCATAATTTTTTACATAGCAAGAAGAGTATAATTAAATTTAGGGGCAACTTTGAGCTCCCCTTCTTATTTAGTTTTGAAAATAGGGTTTCAGATGCTAGATCTGATCTATATATTTCAAGGTGGAGGTTTGACTTCTTAGCATTAGCTTCAATGGAAAAACAATTAGTGTGATGAGGAAATAAGTTAGGATTGTTATTTTGAGTGTTATAAAGATTGCATAGAGATGGCTTAGTAGAGGATGTAGTGGAACCACCAATTAAATAATCTATAGTGAAGAAGGGATGCCGAAAGAGGATTTCGATGACAGGATCAACCATGTAAGAAGTTTGCATAGGGGGCGATTGCATTGAAGAGATCAACTATGAAAATAAAATAATTAAAAATGGGATCGTCCATGTCAAAATATTTCACAAGGGTTAATGGCATGTGAAAAGATTGGTTGAAACACATAAATGATCAACCGTGTAGTAGGGTTCTTTATAGAGTCA
Organism: Taxus wallichiana var. yunnanensis; assembly: GCA_018340775.1. NCBI lineage: Eukaryota > Viridiplantae > Streptophyta > Pinopsida > Cupressales > Taxaceae > Taxus > Taxus wallichiana. The sequence continues at coordinate 838,731,333 of CM031238.1, forward strand.
ATGATATCTTCGAAAGAAGGAAAAGGAAAAATGGAGTGAATCGATCTAATTTAGGGCAAAGTAAGATTCATGTGGGGTTCACTAGAGTGTATGAAAGACAAAAGATAGGTTCTAATATGGGTTCTCAAATATAGGGATCCAATATAAACTGGGCACACAATGCAAATACAAAAGTCCTCAAGGAGTGCTAGTGTTGTAATTATAGAGGATAGTGACCCTAACCCTAAGATAGCTATAGGTTTCCAAGACCTGTAACTAAGGTAAATATAGGTATCCTACTATGATTTAGAAATAAGAGTAACCAAGGGGTAAATATGACCAAGGGGCATAATATGATAAGAAAATGTAGATCAAAGAAAACATACATCTACTCTAGTCTATAATAATGAATGACCAACATACAACATACATGTGCAAGATAAAAGACTTAAGAGAGCTATAAATACTTACATGTAGCATATGTGTTACTATTCTTACATAATATTCCCTAAAGACAACAACATTAAGAGAGAATTGTGACCCAAAATGCATAAAGGTAAGCTCCAATACTCCAAGTCAACAAGTAAGTGTGAAATAGTGTGAAAATACGCAAGCTAGAATTGTCTTCATGTATGGTAAAAGTAATTTTTGGTGGTGATTTATCAAAGATAAGGTGGATTATATATACCTAATGCCATTTCCCATGGGTGTTGGTGTCAGCTATGGAAAATTAACAAGTGACACCATTGCCCATGGGTGATGGCATCAACGTTCAGTGGAAACCCTAAGGTCAAGAGGTGAAAATCACATGACATGGAGGTAAAAGGTAATTGGAAGTAAATATCAAAGGTCTAGGGTGACCAAAAGCAAGGATAATAACATGCAACAACTAAAAACAAGTTGACATAATGAGAAAAGTGGACATGATGGGTGTAATGTGTGAGAAAATGGAAGAAACAAGGAAAATATAAGATAAATATGGAATAATAATAACATCTCTAAAATGTTGTGATCTACCCCACATGACCAAGTCTAATCACACTCCAATCCTAACAGCCCCTTAAGGCATCTCTGTTCAAAAGTAGGATGCATTAATAGCCCCTACACAAAAGAAATGATTAGCAAGCGTAAAAATTATGGTGTATATAAAGGATGTGTCTTTTCTTAATGAATTTAACATAGCTAGATTTGGTAATCACATTGGAGGCCATAAAACACACACTTTAACAAGGGATCAAGTTTTTATTATTTGAGATGTATGAAACAAAAGCTTTAGGGTTCACTTGTAATCATGTATCAACCAAAAATACTTAAGAGTTATTCATTAAAGAATTGTGTAATCCCACACTATCCTACAAATCATGTTCCTGTGTTGTTGATCTGTAAACTATCTACTTTGGAATTCATTCACAAAACCACAATTATATTGTTGTTCTACTTTCAAATAGAAAATGACAAGTTGAGTTAGTGATTGAATTGTTTATGCCTTAGAACTAAAATTTGCAAGAGAAATGAATTAACACACACACACACACACACACACACACATATGCCAAGGATTTTTATCTTGGAAACCTCCAGAGGAGGAAAACCAATTAGGAAGGGAAAACAACTCTTTCTTCCCTTTTTGCTTTATTGGCCAATTCAAAATATAAGAGATACAAACTTTACAATAAGTGTGAAAGGAAATTGACAATGTCTCACACTTCCTCCCAACTACTTGACTGCTCTGTTCTCAAACTCTTTCTTCTACAAACTCAATTCTAGCACTTTAGAACTCTTACACTTACTCCCATGAAGTCTCTTGCTTCCGATGATCAAAACACTCCTTCCTACATGTATTTATATCCTTTCTCATGTCCTCCCGTGCACTAGAGGATGGGAAAGGTCATGGAGGAGAAGAGACATGGACAACCTTTCCAATTCTGGGACTGTTCATTTTGAATTTTATTTTTTTCCAAAAGTAGCAAGACCCCCACCCTGGTTGGGCAGTAGTTTTGTAAACACCGCTCTGCACTTTGAGTGGCGTTATGTTAACATAAAGACATAACATTTGTTTCTTCATTTTCCTTCTTTTTCCGCTGGTTGATCGATGAAGTAGAGTCATTTTGGATCCCTATGGATCACACCTCCCCTTCTTAGGAGCCTTTTGGTCCCACAAAAGCTTAGTGGGGGAGTAGATGAGGAAATAATTCCCTCACTTACTCCTTCGAGTACCACCGAGCCTGCCTTGGTGTCTTCCCTTTCAGTCCAAGCTACCAAGACTCCTGCGGACCTCTTCTAGTCTCTTTGACATTTTGTCATAACACTACATCCTCCTCCAATTCACCTCGTGAGTCCAAGACACAATCCTCAATGGATGGTAGCAATCTTCATCTACTATGGATGACTCATATAGGTGTAATTTCTCACATTTTATTACCGTGTACATCCTCATAAATGGCAGCAAATCAAGACGAAAGGCATTTTCTCTAACTTGCTCCAATATGGTGAAGGGTCCATATCATAGTGGCTTGAGCTTTTGTGCTTGACCTTGTAGTGTCTCCTTGCTCAAGTAAAGCCAAACTCTATCTCCAACATGAAGCTTATGCTCACTCCTATGCTAATTGTGCCTAGCCTTGTACTCTGCTTGAGATTTCTCTAATTTTTCTTTGACTTTGAGATGATTTTTTGGATCCTCTCAATGAATTTGTTTTCTCTAGTCACCTCTGGGTCTCATGTCTCCTCCTCATCATGCTACCCAATTGCCATGTCCAACGGATTTGTAGTTAGATATCCCAAGCATGCTTCAAATGGTGACTTCATAGTGGATTTGTCTATTATCCGGTTATAGGAATGATGAATGTAGGCTAAGGACTCATCCCAAGTCCTTGGGTATTTGTTATTATACCCTCTGATCAATTGTACCAAATTCATGTTCACCACATCTGTCTGTCCATCTATCTTTGGATGGAAATCCATGCTCCTCTATAACCTAGTATCCATCTTGTCCCACAAAGTAGTCAAAAAATTCCCCAAGAACCTGAAATCCCTGTCATAAACAATAGACTTTGTGCAAGCCAAAATGCACTCATACATTAGCAAAGAAAAGATATCTTTGCCTCATGTGCTTTTCTTGTATTTTTACATGCCATAAAAGTACATATCTTTCTTGAATCCATCAACAACAACATAGAGATAGTCATGACCATTTTTAGACATAGGTAATCCTCCTATAAAGTCCATAAAAATGTCCTCCCATGGACAAGTAGGTACTAGCAAAGGAATATACAAACCCTCCTTCCTAGTCTTAGGCTTGCTTTAGTACAACAAATTTTACATTCATGTATAAATTTTGATACTTCTTCTTGCATATTGGGCCAATAAACGTACCTTTGCAAGTGGGCCAGGGTCTTACCAACACTGAAATGTCTCACTACTTTTGAGGTATGTGCTTCCCTCATTAGTAGAATTATTTCTTCTTTAGGCACACAAAGCTTCCCCCATTGGTAGAGTATCCTATCCTTGAAATAACAATCTTCAATCCCCGTCCTCTCAGCCCCTTGGGACTGCAATTGCTGAAATGTCACCCCAAAGTCTCTGTCTTGGGCATATGCCTCTCCATAAGCTTCCTTCGTGAAGGGATCGATCTGAGAGATAGTGGCCAAGCAGGATAACTTCTCCTGTGTAGGTGGCCTAGACAACATGTCTTCCACCAAGTTTGTACTACCCTTCTTGTATTTGATCACAGATGAAATTTCTTTAGGAACCCCATCTATTTGTAGTGCTTTTCATGCTGCAATTTAGACCGTGCTTGTAAATACTAGAGAGGTTTGTGGTTAGTGTGCACAATAGTTTCTTTACCCAACAAATAATGCTTCCATTTTTTAATTGCTTGAACTAGTGCATACATTTCCTTATCATATACTAAATATCCTTTAACTGCTGAAGTAAAAGTTTCAAAATGATAGCATACGGGTTTACCTCCCTGAAGCAACACTACACCCATAACATAATCATTTACATTTGTCTCTAATTCAAAGGGTTTCTACAAATTAGGAAGAGCAAGCACTAGTGCATGACTAATCTTGTATTTTAATAACTCAAAGGATTTGTCTTGTTCTTTACCCCATTCAAAGCCCTTACTCTTTACCGCCATTCTGTGTAGAGATGTTACAATCATGGAGAAGCCCATAATGAACTTCCACATGTATTGTATTGCTCCCACAAAACTCCTAGTCTTTGTGGCTCCTATTGGTGTTGGCCAATTGGTGATGGCTTCCACCTTCTTCGGATCCACTCATAGCTCTCCTCCTCCAACCACATGCCCAAGATAGACAAGTGAATGTTTGGAAAATTCACATTTATTCATATTATAAAGCAACTCTTTCTCCTTGAGAACTTACAAGACTTGCTACAAATGAGTTAGATGTTCCTCCCATGTGGCACTAAAAATCAAGATATCATCTAGATAAAAAATGACACATGAATATATGAAATCCCGCAATACATCATTCGTCAATCTCATAAATGTAGCAGGTGCATTGTATGAACCAAATGGAAGTGCTAACCACTCATACAAACCTTGTTTTGTCTTGAAGGAAGTTTTCCATATATCCTCCTCCTTCACTCTAACTTGGTCATAACCGACTTGAGATCCAACTTCATGAATAATTTGACATGTTAAAGCTGGTCCAAGAGATCATCTACGTGGGGAAGTGGATATCTATTCTTTATGGTGATCTTGTTGAAAGCGCGATGATTGATGCACATTCTCCAAGAACCATCCTTCTTGGCAACATCACAATAGGTGAATCGCATGGTGAGGTGCTTGGACGTATGACACCATGGTCTAGTAGTTCATGGAATTGTTTCTTTACTTTAGTACTCTCCAGCAAGGATTGCTTATATAACCCAATGTTCGGTAGAGGGGACTCGACAACATTTGAATCTCATGCTCTATTACCATTTTGGTGGTAACCCACCTAGGGAGCCCTGAAAATTTTCTTGAAAAGACTGAATAATACTATCCAAATCTTGTTTTCCCTGGTTAGAAATTTGAAACTTCTACCCCATCTTGTTTATCCTTTAACAAAAGTAAACAAAATTGATTATGATTTTCCTGAATAAGTCATTTTGCTTGGTTAGCACTCACCATAGTAACTTGTGTCTTACGCTAGTGTGCCTAGATGTTGTAGTTGATCCCATCCTTGACCCATCTGTATCGGTTTTCCCTTCTCATAAATATAGCATCCTGATATGCAAGAAAGGACTCTCGAAAACAAAATCAAAAACAACAAGTGGAATAACATCAACTTCCAATACATCAATATAATGGGAATTTATCCCAAACTTGACCTTACATATTTTTTTGTTACCTGAATTTCAACACCCTTCTTCACCCAACCCAAAGGATAAGGGTGTGGATGCTTGTAAGTCTCAAGACCAAGCTTCTTTTGCAATGCTTCAGAAATAAAGTTAGACTAGGAACCGGTATCAACCAAAGCATTTACCTTAGTTCTCTTGAGGCTGGATTTTGATTTGGAGTAGTCTACTCGTCTCCTCTTCCTAGCTCTCCATGTTAGTGGCCATGCATCCAAGCCTCTTGTCTACATCGAGAGCCATCTTCTATTTCCACCTCCCTTCTATCTTTACAATTGTCATAGACTTCTTTGAGTCCTTAGTTCGGTTCTTCGAATGTAACTTCGGATGTAACTTCCAACATGTAGCATCAGTATGACCATTGATATCACAGTTCTTGTAAAAATTCTTGGGATCTTTAAAAGTATTTAAAGTAGTGGCAAATTTTTTACCTTTCCCTTTCCACTTACCTTTGTTACTTATTTTCCCATGTTCTTTCTTCTGCTAATTTGTCTCACTTGTTTTGCCCTTGGCTTTGCTTCTCCTTGCTTCTTTTCATGTCTATATAGTATGCCTGCACACATGCCTCATTGAGATCTTTGGGCTTCCTGGAGATGAATTTTCTTCGAAGGTGAGTGTGAAGTCCTCCCAAGTACTTAGTCAAAATATCCTCATCCTCCAAGTCCATATTCAAGCAATGTGGCTCCGCCTCGAAACTCGCAATATAGTCCTACACACTTTCACCACCACCTTGTCTAAAATATTGCCATTTAATCATTTGGCCATCTTGTGGCCAATAGGATAGAAGTTAGCTCTAAGTAATTCTTTAAATTCTTTCCAAGATTTCACAATAGGACGTTTCTTCTTTTCACAAGTGGCTAGATGGGTTTCCCACCAAACTAGAGCATGTCCCTCCATTTTGAGATGTGCAAAGGTGATCCTCTGTGCCTCAGTGACATTATGGACGCTAAAGTAGACTTCTAATTGTTTTAACCATTTATCAAGCAACTCTACATCTACTTGTCCTTCAAAGCTTTTAATTTCAACTTTCGTCTCAACTTTAAAAGGAGCATGATCAGATTTTACCTTCTCTCTTGCATTTGAAGTCTCTTCTTCACACTCTTCCCCATATTCTTCCTCATGGTGGCTCCTCCCTATGCCAAACTTTTCAGCTAAGCCTTGAACCACTAAGTCCATGGAGTCTTGCTTAACAGAAGTTGTCTTTTGCAAATCTGCAAGTTCTTCTTATCTTCTAAACATCCTATCCATCATGGTCTCTAACATCTCGATTCTATGGACCAAGTTTTCTTCCTCCATTTTTCCCCGAATTCTCTGTTTCCACTTCCTTGTAGAAATATCTAGATCACAAGGTAAAGCCTCTTCACCTTTGGATCTTGTCATTGTCATACAAATCCAAGAACGAATACCACAATCCTGGATACTTGTTAGCTTTGATACCAAAATGATATGTAAACTATCTACTTTGGAATTCATTCACAAAACCAAAATTATATTGTTGTTCTACTTTCAAATAGAAAATGATAGTTGAGCTAGTGATTGAATTGTTTATGCCTTAGAACTGAAATTTGCAAGAGAAATGAATTAACACACACACACACACACACACACACACACACACACACATGCCAGGGATTTTTATCCTGGAAACCTCCGGAGGAGGAAAACTAGTCGGGAAGGGAAAACAACTCTTTCTTCCCTTTTTGCTTTATTGGCCAATTCAAAATATAAGAGATACAAACTTTACAATAAGTGTGAAAGGAAATTGACAATGTCTCACACTTCCTCCCAACTACTTGACTGCTCTGTTCTCAAACTCTTTCTTCTACAAAATCAATTCCAACACTTTAGAACTCTTACACTTACTCCCATGAAGTCTCTTACTTCCGATGATCAAAACACTCCTTCCTACATGTATTTATAGCCTTTCTCATGTCCTCCCATGCACTGGAGGATGGGAAAGGTCATGGAGGAGAAGAGACACAAACGGCCTTTCCAATTGCGGGACTATTCGTTTGAATTTTATTTTTGTTCGAAAGCAATAGGATCTCCGCCCAATGCAAACCGGTGGTCACAGGACCGCCGCTCTGCCTGAGTGGCGAGTTCCATTAACATAAAGACATAACCTATGTTTCTTCATTTTCCTTCTTTGTTTCTGGCTAATCTAATGAAGTAGAGTCATTTTGGATCCTTATGGATAAATTGTAGGTCATTATCCATGTCACACATACTTATTTGATGCTCTGATAGCCTATCTTTTCCCTGAAAACCACTATATCTTAAAGGCTTACTCTTTGCCATGCAAAACTATCGCTACACGTATAACTTTAAATACAATAGAATACTATCAATGTCACATAATTCTAATTAAGTTCAACAAGTTCCTAATGATGACGTGCATAACTTCTAAACCTTATCCTAAAGTTGTGACACCTTGTCTTCATCTTGCACAATTGTGCATGCCTTATGCAACCCTATTTCTTACACACAATGGCTCATAGTCTCTCGTAATATTGCCAAGCCCTGTTGATGCAACAATAATTTTTCGATGTCATGAAGCCTTGTCTACCACACGCAAATCTTGCAAAGACCAGGTTTTGGTGCATCCATGATGAAATCTACGTCTAACAATATCTCATATCAACATTGATATAATTAGGATGAAGCACACGTGGGTCATGGGCTATTTTCTTCACCCAAGGAAAACCCAAACAACTTGGTAAAGCTTGATCCAACAAAGGCGATTTCATATCGAGCTACCTACATACTAGTTGAGGAGACCAATAGTGATCTAGGGCATCTTGAGGAACCTTTGTAAAGGTATCCTTACTTGCAAGGATATATTTTTTCTCCCACCTAGGTCATGACATATTCTATAGATATAAGGGATTTATCAACGTGTGGAGGTATCTTGAGGGATAAAAGAGAATTTTCCATTGGTAGTTTTCGAATTAAGCCAAGTCTAGTACTATAGAAGTTAGAATAATCTACAAGCTTAGTATATGATAGGTCATACGATTAGAATTATAAGAGAATTCTTGCAAAGTCTTTTTATAGGACTTTTATTGAGTGTGGAGCCATTGTGTCCAAATTTGTAATCTTTCCTCATATTTTGTTTAAGTGTTGTGAGTTCGATGATGTCGTGCATAACTCATCGAACCTTGTCCTGCAAAGGCCACTTGATGCCGCAATGATGAGATCTACAAGAGAATCTCATGTCAACATTAATACAATTAGAAGGAAACACACGTGAAACTTAATTTTTTTCTTCACCCAAGGACAAACCAAGCAACCTAGAAAAGTTTGATCCAATGGAGATGATTTCATAGGGAGCTACCTGCATACCGATTGAGGATACCCATGACGATCTAGGGCATCTTGAGGAATCTTTACGGTGATATCCTTACTTATATAACAATCTTTGTTGTCTTGTTTGGGTCATGACATAATATACAAATGTAAGGTAGTTGTGAACGTGCACACGAATCTTGAGGGATCAAAGATATTTTTCCATTGGTAGTTGCTAAATTGATCCAAGTTTGGTTCTATGGAAGCATAACAAAGAGTACAAGCTTAGGACAAGATAGGTCATACGGTTGGAATTCTAAGAGAATTCTTACAAATTCTTGGCATAATATTGTCATTGAGTGTGGAGCCATTGTGCCCAATGCTATAATATTATCCCGTATTCCACTAAGTGGCATGAGTTCCTAATTATGTCATGAATAACTATCAAACTTATCCTGTAAGGACTACTTGTTGATGTTGCCATGATGAGATTGGCATATGATAGAATCTCCTATAAACATTGATATAATTAAGAGGAAGCACGTGTGGCCCTTGATGCATTCTTCACCCAAGGACAAACCAAGCAATGTGGTAAAACTTGATCCAAAGTAGGTGATTGCATAAGTAACTCCCTTCATACCGAGTTAAGGAGATCAATGGTGATCTAAGGCATCTTAAGGAATCTTTGCAACAATATCCTTCTTGGAAAAGGTATCTTTATTCTCTTGCTTGGGTCATGATAGATTCTACACATGTCTTTGGAGTTGTGAACATGTAGAGGAATATTGAGGGATCAAAGAGATTTTTCCATTAGTAGTAGTCAAATTAAGATAGGTTTGGTTTTATAGAAACTTGGCCGAGTCTACAAGCTTAGGATAGGATATGTCATGAGATTGGAATTATAAGAGATTTTATGCGAAGGATTTTCACAAGATTGTCATTGAGTGTAGAGAGATTCTACTCATGTTTGTAATCTTTCCACATATTCCGCTAGGTGTTGTGAATTCCTAATGTTTCCATGCAATTCCACTAAGTTTCATGAGTTCGTAATGATGTTGTGCATAACTATCAAAATATATCCCAAAGTTGTGACACCCTACCTCAATTTTATGCAACTATGCACACCTTGTGTTGTCCCATTTCTTGCATGCAATGCTTCAATGTGTTTTGTAATGCTACAAGCCTAATGCCACAATGCATTTTTGATGCCCCAAAACCTTGTGTTGTCACACGTCCTACAAGGACCACTGTTGACACCATAATGATGAGATCTCGCATCCAACAAAATCTCTTATAAGCATTGTTACAATTAGGAGGAAGAACATTTGAGCCTTGTACCGTTTTCTTCATCTAAGGATGAACCAAGCAACATGGTAAAGCTTGCTCCAAAAAGGTGATTTCAAATGGAGCTTACTCCTTATGTTATGTTGTGGAGCATGTTTTCATGTGTGGAAGACTATACACTATCCACAATTTTCTCACGATTTTTTACCTCAAAAAATGTGCCCAATATCTCGAGAAACATGTTCTTCTCATATGGGCGGGATTTTTGAACCATAGGTTTATGGGGTGGTTGTGGTACCCACGGTATTGTAAAAATGCTTAAGCAGTTGCCTATTAAGGTACTTTTGATAGGTGAGACATATCATTGTAGGTATGTGTGAGTTCAAGTGTGAATTCAAGAGAGTTTGTTGAGCACAACTCTAAACATATCTGGGTATTATATTGAAAGAGAGGTGGCTTGTAATAAAATCGAGCAAGTGATTCTTGGTGGACATAGCCCAAATTGGGTGAACCATGTTAAATACCATCTCTATATCGTGTTCTTTTGTTTTCTGCATTTTTTATTTCAGATCAATGATATTATTTTGCATATTAGTTTCTACTGTTGTAATTCAGTGTGGGATTGTTCCTCATACTTTATCCCTTATTTCTTAACACCTTACTTGTTAAGGAGATCAATATCGATATGGGGCATCTTGAGGAATCTTTACAACAATATCCTTACTTCGTAAAGGTATCATTTTTTTCTCTTGGCCGAGCCATGACAAATTCTACATATATAAGGCAGTTGTGAATGTGTAGAGCCATCTTAAGGGATCAAAGATATTTTTCCATTGGCATTTTCCAAATTGAGCCAAGCTTGGTTTTATAAAACCTTAGCAACCTCTATAATCTTAGGATAGGCTAGGTCATAGGATTAGAATTATTAGATAATTCTCATAAAGTCTTGTCATTTAGTGTGGAGATATTGTTCCTACTTCGCTATCTATTGAGGGAAACCTTTCTTGAGATAGGAATTGGAAGAGTCAAATCTCTAACATAAAGAGGAGGTCGCGCCCCCTTATGCACTACCCGCCTAACTACAATCATTAACAATAGGTACACAACCTAAATTCTATAATATTTTGTCATATTAATATGATAAGCTTTAATTGTTTCTTGATATCGTTGTTCCAGAGATCTTACTTCGGTAGGATCTAACTTTGAGTTATAAAATGCATCGGTGGGTGCAAAGTGTGGAGGGTGTAAATGAGGAGTATCCACATTTGTATGAGGTGCACAAATCAACTACAAAATGAATACCCAAATGGTATATTGCTACTATTCAAGACAATAAATTGGATGGAGTCTTATGGACTTCCACTTCATGATTGAGGGCTCATAACATGTCTCGCGAGGAGGTGAACTTAGCCCTTATGAGCATAGTTGTAGAATATTTTAAGCCCTCGACGTTTCATAATCCGAAGTGTCGTAGGTTAGATATCAAATATATTGACATTTTTTCTTTCAAGGTTAATGCAAGAACCAAAGTTAAGTTGTTAGAAGGGAATAAAACAAATATTGACATATATTAGAGGTCCATGGAACATTGCCTAGAATAAAAGAAAAACGATCAATTATTTATTGAATACATGAAGACTCGAGATATGCCGGTTCTATTGATCACGTAAAATCCTAATGGATTTATTTTCTTTTTGGATCTATTCATATCTCATGGCGAAACAAGAAGCAAAACTTTGTTTTTGAATCTTCCACTTAAGCATAATATTGTGCAACAATAGTAATCTATGCAAAGCAATATAGCTATGTCACATGCTTGTAAGACTAGGAGTACCACATAAACACCCAACAATCATGTACTATAATAGTTGGGGTGTTCTACATCTAGTTCGGAATCCACTATTCCATGAGCACACAAATCACATTGACGTTTAGCGTCACTTCAAATGCAAACATATTCAACAACACAACATCCAACTCTAGTTTTTCCCACTCAAGATCAATGTGTAAATATCTTCACCAAATCACTTACATGTGAAATTTTTGAGGCATTATGTAATTCTCTTTCTTACACTCTTGGACTATGATGTATTCGGTGGGGCAAGGGGGATGTTGGATATTTACTATTGACTAGTTGCTCCATCATAGAGGTAATAAGGTAAATAGTGTATTTATTAGTTTATTGGGTTGTTATCATATGTAGATCAAAGGTTGTTAGTGGGAATAATTAGATTAGAAAACTATGTTTATGTAATAAACATATACATATTTAATAGTATTGTTTAATGATTAATCAAATGCCTAATTCTCTTTAGAAAATTTTGAATGAAAGATGAGACAATCCAATTTGTAATGATTGTGAGAATGTATTTTGCACACAAATTAGATATAATAGATAGGGAGCTTAAGAAACACTTGGGAAAAAGTATTATGTATCTCTTCCGAATAATTTGGGAACATCACTTCTAATTGTCAATTGTGAATCTTTGACATTGATTCTCATCCTAGCATGGTTAAGAGTATATCATTGCTTTTATTTCCCTCTCATTCTTTTGTTTTACTATATTCATAGTATTCTAGTTGTAGATAACAATTGTTGTATGGATTTCATAAGCTTGAACTCCATATAATTTATGGATATTCAAGCTACAAATTAGTTTGAATCTTATCCTAGAATACTATGGTACTATGTCATCGAGAATGGGTGCAAAGGAATGAGCTAACTTTTATCTTCAAGCTAATCTTGGTCATCACCTAGTTTTCAACATAGATCTTGCATCTATTTCCACCTTAGTTGGACATGCTAGATGCAACATAAGATCTCTAAGCAACCCAAATGTTTCCCAATAGCAACATGCCAACAAAAGTGGATCATCATAGATGTCGCAAATGATGCCAAATACCAAATCATAAAAGTTGGTGTAATATCTCACCAAGGGAAGTGGCACACTAGAGTAAAAATTAAGAAACATTTTCTCGCACTTGCTTTCTCAACTTATTGCATTGGGGTCGATAGCTTCATGCAAAGGGTCAATTAATCCAAAATGATATGGGAATTTAATCATAGTGCACTATTTTGATAATTCACCATACTTTGTGTTGTATACAACATTAGTTTTTATATAGCCCCAAGAGCGTGTGGTTGAAACTACAAAGCTTGAATCTCAATACATGATACCCTTCGGTGTTGATCATACTAGCATAACAATGGTTATATATGCCAAAATACTATTAGAAGAGGACAAATCCTAGAATACCAATCGATAGAATAATTTCCCTTATAAGGCCCATCCTTTTATTTTTCATACGCTTGTATAAATACACAACATAGTTATTCATTTGATAGGCTTCTAGTCCTACGAGTTAATTTTTAGTTGCCATCTTACATTTGACCTCTCGAGCTTGTATATAACTCACATATTTATGAATTATACAATCTTTAATTTGTAGTTCTAATGTCACTCTAGTAGTTTCTGATTTAATGTGTTCATTCATTCCCATTTTTGTGACTTGGTTACAACGTTAATGATGCATTAGAAACAATTTCCTCTTACAACACATTGATAGCCTAAATTTGTGTATTGTACCCCACATCACCACTAGGATTTAAATCACAATCTTAGCACATGCGGTGCAACACCGTACCGAAGAGAAGAGACAATCATTTGGGCTGCATGCGTCGAGTGTGTTGTCATGATAAATGTCTAGCATGCAAAATTTGAATTTTTGGTCATGATAACCAAGCCCCCACTTGAAAAACTTCCTCTCTCGATCATTGTAAACCCTTCTTTCGGTCATCCGATCAATTGTGTCACCCTCATTCATTTGAGAAGAACGTGCTAACATGGTTTTCAAGTATGTTTCATTTGCAAAGAAGTATACCTAAATTTACTCATTAAGTTCTTGAGATCCAAGGTGGACTAGTATTTCTCGAAGCCTAAAAAGGGCTATTTTTAGCCATTTTAAAGCAAAGGAATACCTTCCAAAGGATGATTGCAAAGGCCCAACCCATCTAGGAGTCGTGCATAGTAGTTTTGAATGAGTCCAAGGAAGTTTGAGAGGATTTTGTGGAGTTGTATAATGTCGAGTCATTCAAGAAAAATAGGGTCATTATAGGTATAGGGAATGATAGTCCCAACAGAGAAAGTGGACTTGTTCTGAAGGTTTTGGGAGTTTTGGGAGGAGTTGGAAGCTAAACAAATAGGAAATAGAAATATATTGAAATTTTCCATATGATAGAAACAACAATTTTGGTCCAAGTCTTCAAAATATTTCGTGATAACCTAACTCATTATAGTTGCCCTTTTGATCCAAAAGAGTGATTGGGCCTAAAATTCAAATTATAGGATGAATTGGCTCTTGGAAGTGGTTGGAATAAACTCAATGGATTCTTTGGAATCAAAATCATACAAGGTTTCACCTCCAAACTCCAATTTTTGCTCCCGAGGTAGAAAATGCAATCTTTGTGTTCTAATTTTGCGTTAGGATGATGACATCAACATAACTTAAAGGCTTGAACACACTTTTTCACCCTCTCTGCCCCTTGTCCCTTGTCCCAACTTGCAAGGGGTAGAGAGGACACAAAATAGCACTCCCCTATGTATGTGTTTCTTTCGTCACTTAAAACTTGTGACTTGGGTTATTAGGTAAGCATAACTTGCAATCAGGGCCCCTCCGCATGATGTGAACCCCCTTGGTGCATTTTTCAAGGTTATTTGCCCCTTGTTACTTGTCCCACCACCTTAGGGGACAATAAAGTGCTCTACCCCTATGTGTTTTCTTGTTTCGTCACTTAAAGTAACAACTTATGTTGTTAGAAAGCATGCAAACAAGTTTTTAGACCATTCCGCCCCCTCATAAAGACAAGGCCCATGGCACATTTTGAAGAAATTTTCATCTCCCACACTTGCTTTTCAGATCTATGGAGTTATAGCAATTGAAAACTTTTCAAAATTGGAGTAGAGCATCCTTGTGAAAAACCTAAACTTTTGAGACCGATTTCATTCCATTCTAACACCCAGAGGTCCACTATCTCGAAAATAAGTCTTACGGAGTTCTATAGTCTATATATAGTAAGTCTTGGAAACATGTCATTTCCTAAGTTGCCTTCACTTCTTGCATATCAAGAACACTCAAAAGTGCTAAATTGAGACACTTACTAAAAATAGACATCCTAGAATTAGACTTACTAAAAATAACAGTGTTGGGATTATGGTCAAATTCTCCATACTCAATCATCTCCATTTCATCTCACTAGCCTTCATCACCATGGAGCTCAAACACTCAGGTTCTGAGCCAATTACCACATTAAACACCGAGTATCCTGAAGCGGGTGACAATGATGTAACAGGCATGGAACTGGAGAACTTGAAAACGAAAAATGCTATGTGAACACCATGCAAATACAGAGGGGAAGACATCCTCAATGGGTTATTCACAGTTGGTAGTGTCACACTTACAAGATTTGGCAGTTGCATCACAACTCAAATGGCAAAGGAAGTCCTCGCAGACTCCCAAAACTTGGTCTCGAGGTGAACTCCATTTAACATGCTCAGGGGGCAAAAGATTTCCAAGACTATATGTTTCATTTATCCCAACAGTCATAGAAGGGGATCATCATGATTGAGTGATTCAGCAGTTGTCACATATTCATACAATGCAAATATTGTGGTGGCACTTGGTCAATGCTTTGGAATGTGTTCACATCTCACATGAAGAGGAAGTTGCAATCATAATGCCTCAATTCAGTAGAGAGGGCAATGTAAGAGGCTTTATTCTCAGAGCATTTCTTCATGATCCATCGTAAAGCAGGCTTTTCATCAACGAAAGCTCCCTTTCCTTCAAATTATGACTTCTCTCTCCTCCTTCCCTCTCTACAGTATATTTCTTCATTGGGAATGTACTTTTTGACTCTTTCTTCTTATTCACTTAAGTAGCCTTATTTTGCATTATAAAAGTTCCATTTTTAAAAATAATAAAAGGACTTAATTTCATTCCTCAGCGTAACGTGAAAGGTCATAAATGTTGGTAAGATGAAAAGTCACATCGGGGGGAGATGAAGAGACGTCATTATAAATCTATAAATTGGGATGGATTCTCCATTCCAGGGGGTTGATAGTTATTGTTCTCCTACTACAAACAATAAGCTATTTCTTCAATTTTCTTTTCTATGCTCATCTACTTGAATACTTTCAACTTTGCAAGCATTGTAATCTTGAATAATCAAGAAAGGACTTTGTATCTTTGAGGAATGAATCAATTGAATTTTGTGTCTTTGATTTGTTAATCTTACTATTGCTTACATGGTTGTTGTAGTGACCCCTTCGGCTCGTAGAAAATCCTCCTTGTTTCGGCCTTAACGGTTTGCATGAGTTTTCGAAGTGTCCTCGTGGCGGATTGTCTTTTGCCCGCGTTCGGATAGATTGTTAAATGTTGTTGAATTTTAAATGCTCTACAAAGGAGGAGCCATCCATTTTGCGCGTTATCATTTCTATCCTGGAGGATAGCTCGATGGACGTTCGAAGTCTCCATTCATGACCTTGAAATATAACAATAGAATAAATTAAACATTTATGATAATAAAATAATAAGGGCAACCTCGAACTTGTCCTTCCACGGACGAACCCTTGGAACATTTGGAGTGTCTTTGTATCTATGTTTCGTATGGTGATATCGTCTTCTTGCGATCCTTTCAACTCGAAAAGCATTTTCGAATCTTGAGTTTGAAACATTTATTTTTATATAACGTAAAGTTGATTTAACCAAATTGGATTACAGATAACAATAAAAGTAATCCACATAATCTCCTAGTGAAAATAATTTTGTGATACGGTAATGCTTTGTGTAGCAGGGGGCTCTTGTGGAAATGGATAAAGCAAATTTAAAATAATAAAATAATATAAATCATTTGAAATTAAACAAAAAGGGGTAAATAACAAAGATAAAATAAAAACAATTAAGTAAATATTCCTAATATTCCTAAATTCTTTCAATTCTTGGGGTGTGGGAAAACCTTTTGCCAAGAAAGAATTAATGAAATTCTTCTTGGGTAATGCGAGATTTCATCGTGAGGAGGATTTTGGAGAATTTTCGGTTATCACGTGAATGAATGCATTCCAATTTGGTCAAAGGATATTGTCTTTGCAAATTCTTGGCTTTGTAGAAATTGTTGGTGTCCTCTGAACCTTGCCATCTTGCTCCCATCCTGTGCTAAATTAGAGTTCTTAACAGGCCATGGACATACTCCCACATCATTTGGAAGGAAGGATTCTTGTTTTATTTAATTGTTTTGATTGCAGCATAAAGGTTTTTAGTTGTTTGACCAATGAAATTCTGCCTCTCAGGCCTATTTTGATTGTTGTGTGTGGGTGTGCAAAAAAAAAGACTAGTTAAAAAAAAAATGGTTTAAAAAAAAAAAACGTTTGAAAAAAAACTTTCAAACTGCATGTAATTGTCAGGTGTGGAGCCAAACACCATGTCAATGTTTCAGGAAAACATTGACTGTTGGGAGCACACAAAGGAGCTATTGAAAAGGATTTGAAAACTTTCAAGCAAAGAGATCGACGCAAGTAAAACCAAGCATCACATCCTCTGCCAGTGCTGCCCAGCTTGTACCTAATTTGGAGTTTTGAAACAGTTTTTGGACATCCATCAAGCGCATTAGGAGGTGAATTTTTGTCTTCTATTGTGGGATTGAGATTGGCAGTGTATGGCATTGGTATTGTGGACTGTCCAATTAAAATTGGAAAGATGCAAAGAAGATAACATGGCCCCTGCGCATGCATGTGATTTGTTTGATAAAATGCCTGGGAGGAGTGTAGTCCTTTGGACAACAATGTTGTTGTATGCTAAATGGGTTCGTTGAAAGGGTTGTTCGACCACTTTTGTTGGCTTTGGAAATGTGCTTGATTAAAGTGGAGCGCTTATGTTGGCAATGTGGTTTAGTGTGTTGGTTTGTGGCAATGAAATGTGCCATTGGGAACCGTGGAGCAGGCCTTAGTCAACCCGCAAAACATTGGGCAACAGTTCTTTGTTGGCTAATTGATATTGACTTGGCAAATTGTATACAAATGTGGAGGTAAGCACAACGATCGCAAATTGGTTGACAAAAATCCTCTTCAATTGTGTGATCTCGCAGATCATGAGTGTGGACCTCTTGGAGTCCCTTGTGCCGCTTCAATTCTTGTGTAGGCATGGTCATCTTACTCTATCCTTGCATGTTTTTAGCATTCCTAGTTTTCTTAATTGTAATGGAGTTGTAAATTGATCTAAAGAAAAATAATGTTTAGGTGAATTAAATGGGATGGGTTATTGTATAACAAAATTTGCCTTTGTTTTGTATGCAACAAGATCATTAACCATGAATGAAATCACTAGTCTCGTTTACCTCGTAACACAAATGGATAAACTACGATACTAGTTTTGGATTTGGAAACCACGTGATTGGCGGGTTAAACGGAAACTTAGTAAAACTACTTCTTGACGACTTTGTGTAATGTTAATTAAAATATGTTTTCATGGAGGCACAAAACATCCCTATAAACCCCGAAATGAGAAAATCAAACTTTGGACGCCTATCTTGCTACATGGAGTGTTCAATCGAACCCTGGGTTGTTTCCCGAATGTGCATTTGGCCTTGTTTTGCAACACGTTTAGGATCCCAATGAGTTAGTTTGCAGCTTTAAACAATTGTTGAAAGTTAAAAATGCAATTTGGTTTTTACCCGTTGTTTTGGCCTGGATGTAGAAATGGATTTTGGACTTTGTATACCTCTAGTATTCTCCGTGACAACCACTACCAACCCTTAGTTTGGAGAAAAATTCCCACAAGCTAGTTTTCCTTATAGGTTTTGTAGGCCTTCGATCATTGGGCGACGAGACCGCTTGGGTGCATTATGATTGGTAGCTCCGAAAATATGAACACCATTTTAATCATGTTTTCCAATTTGGGGTTCCGTCATCTCTGAGTGTTTCCCTATATATAAGGGAATAGGTAGGAATTTGTTCCCTTGTGTGTTTGAGTCTCGAAGATGGTTTTGAAAGTTGATTTTTGAGCAACTTGTCTAAATTTGACGTTTTTGGAAACTTGTGACTAATTGGAGAAAACTATCATATGACCTTATCCAAGCAAAACAACGATCAAGAAACCTTGTAAACATAAAAACATGACTGTAGGAAACCAATTTGACACTTGTTTGAAAAGATTTTGAATGTGAGAAGAAATGGTATTTTCTCTCTCCTCTCTCTAGCTCTATCTTTAGCTTTGAAAACGAAATGAAATGGCAATTGTAATTCTTACTCTCCTTTGAAGTATGTTAAATATAGTTTTATTATTGTTGAAAAAAACTGTGAAATCGTATATCGTGTTTGGTTGTAGTTTGATGTCATGCTCAGCAGTTGTGTTGACCATGCGGTGGTTGCAAGTACGCAGGACAAGAAGGAAATGTTGTTGGTGTTTTTGTAATATGGAATATCGTTGAAATATACATGTAATATTAAGTAGATGTATCAACACTATTTTTATGAACATGAATGTTATTTATTGATTATTTTGTGATGAGTAAGAAATTGTGATATTGGTGTATTGGGAAAACAAACATTCTATTTGGGTATGATCTTGATTATGAGTTTGTATGTTGTTTTATGGTTTAGATGTTTTGAAACAAGCTTCTATAATGTTAATTATTATTTTCTCCTTAATACTTATGTTGATGGTAGAAACTTTATATTCCTAAACTATCAAAAGGAACCGTGCTCTTAACCCTTATTGTGTATCTCTCTCTTAAACGAGTCTTGTATAGTTTTTACGATACCCTTATCATTTTAGAAAAGACTTAAACTTATTTCATGTTGTTTCTTGCCTTTCACCTTTGAATGATCTCATTGTGAGATCTAAGCGTCGTGAGTGAAGTCAGTACTTGTTTACCTTCGTATCAAATCCTCATGTTTAACTCCATTAACCCTCTCACATCTAATTGATCTATGGGAGGTTGAATTGCTCTAACGTTATCTTGTATCAAGTTGTAGATTCCTTTAGCATTGTGCTTACTTGTGTGTCATTCACGTACAAGGTTTCTTATGTTTGTGGAAGTATGCATGTTATTATAGTTAAGGGTGCAATACCCCTTTGTGACATGATTGATGTATTGTGTATCAACATTTTTAGATGGTTGTCTTTTATGCTAAGTCTCTTGGGAGGGGCCGATTATTATGCGTGTATGAGATCATAAGAGCAAATAAGAAAGGGAATGTTTATCCTTATAATGCGATCAAGCAAAAATTGGTAAACCGCAAAGTGCGGTGGCTCACCCATGTTGTTTTTACCTCAAAAGAATCGCGACTCAAATTAAATACAGACTAAGTAATCCTTATATGCGAGTGTTTTGGAGAGTCTAGGTGACTCAAATAGGAGGTGTTTGTTGAGAGAAATCTTAGAAGGTTAGTTACAAATGAGTTTTTCTTTTAGATTATGTTGTCCAAGTTTTGTTCTCGTTTATGATAAATAAAGTCTAAGGTGAATGAAATTGTTAATAACCTTTAGAATTTAAATTGCATTCATGAGGTGCAGTTGTTGAAAGAAAGTAAAACTTGGAAGTTTGTGAGATAAAGGTGTTTGAACCACTCCAAAATTGACCTTTAGTTGGACGTAGAGTCCTTGAGTGCAAATAGAAGTAAATTCAAACCTAGGACCTTCTTTTGATGTTGTTGGTGTTCAAAACTTTTAGTCAACTTTGTCTATAAAAAATGTTGACTTTTCAAGAAAACAAAATATAGAATCCATATCCTTTAAACCTATGTTCACTCTCTTCGTGTGATCAAGTGTGTTTGTTATAAGTTAAATATGAAATGAAATAAATAATATGAATCATTGTGAATGAGAATACATGCTCCCATGATAAATGGATTCGGAAGGTTAAATTAGGGAGTGTAAATGGTAGTGAAGTAGGAACCATCTTAAATTAAGTGTTAAATGAAATTAAAAAAATGGAATCTAGAGGAAAAAAATATGTTTCATGTCAAGTGCTCTTCGAACCTTAAAGGCAAATAATGGAGCATGAATACAACAAAGATTTAACCATGAAAATGTAATATTATGGAAGGTGCTACTTTATATAAGTGTGACGTTGGTTGCATCTTGTATCATCTTGATATTGTGTGTTCTTCATGTTGGTGTAAACATTACATGTGGTGTTGTGTAATCTCTTGCGAGTCTTTATGGTGTACCACAGCTTGTATCTTGTGAGTAAAAATAAATAAAAAATTATCCTGCTATATTTGTTCTTGTGTTTGGGTCCCACATGGGTGGGCACGATAATTATTTTCTTGCTATTAGATTTGGTTAGATGTGGACTTACTCGGTTAATGTCGGTGAAGTTCACAAGTGCCTCTTGACTACCTCAAACCTCTCTCCCTATATTCTTATCTCCCCTTCACCTCTCTCCAAGCAAATTCTTTCTTTGTATTTTATACAAAGAATTTTCCTGAGTTTAGTGGAGTGTTCATGTGCGATCCTTAGCCTAATGGCCACCACAGGTTTTATTTTTCCCGCATTCAATAAATGGGAGCCTCCCCATTCCCAAGAAGAGGGACCTAGTCCCAGAGCGGTGATGAAAAATCACTAATTTTCCCTTGCGATGAATTATTTTTCCAACAGAGTGTTATATCAACTTACTACGGGGTGGCATTTACATATCATATATTAGAAGACACATGTTCAATGGCTCTTGAATTTTGTAACATGACAATTCTCTAGGCTTCTCGAGTTGTACACATTAGGCATCTATACATACATTTATTACAAAAATGCACAAGCCAATAAAGGGTTTCCCTATAATGAGTTTCAACCTACTTCATATGGTTGAAGTATTCTCTTGTCATTCACCCTCTACATATGTCAACATATAACTTGATAACATAGCTTTCACACGTGTTGGAAATGTGTCATATACTTTGTATGAGTTACACTCTATACGATTTATACTTGTCTAGACTATTGAAATATGAAAAAAAAAATTGATGATCTTCTAGCCGACAATCTTGGGACATTTCATACTCCTCTTCAACATAGGCCTTTAACTATTGATGTGACTACATATACTTACACATTCTTTAAAGATAGATAAAAACATTTACGCGTGATTGTTATATTGCAAATGGTTGTGTTAATGCAATAAGGAAGAAGGTTAATGTGTTGGGTTAATTATCCGAAAGGTTCTCTCGAGTAAAACCCATAGGTATTGAGTATGCGATTTTTCTCTTTTTTTTACTGTAAAGATAATTTAAGTATTGTTTCTCTTGTATAGTTTATCTATCAATTATCTCTTTAACATACCTACTTCATGTATCGAGATGTATCAATAGTCCATACACATCTCTTCAAATACATACTTTGTCGAGTAAAATCATTAAATGCACATCCGTTGTCACATGCAAGCTCTTTTGTTACCTTATGTATTGACTTTCATATTATATACTACACTATTCTTTAAACCAATCTATAATATTATGCACTCTCCGAGTGCACTATATATATACACACGAACATTATTTGCTATATAATATTATACTCTATTCATTATCTTTTGTTTTCCTACCAATTTTTACTACAATTTCAATATGATTGTTTCTCATTTATAATGTCTAAGTTTCAACTCTTTAGAATGGTGTCCTCAAAATGCCCTTAAGATTTAGGTCGAGAATGAAACTAATATATATTAACAATTAAAACTAAAAAAATGAATATAAAATATATTAAATAAAGGACACAAAATTATATCATATAATTATAAGCAATATATGTAACTAAGTATTGACAAAATGGAATGCAGAGTCATCGTATGAGACGATAGCATGCCTTTAAAAGTTTTCCAAAATATCATGAATAATTTAACTGCTTAGATAGTATTAAGCATCCCCACTTTTGGAAAACTTCATTGGCACCACATTTCTGTTCGAGTTGTGTTCATGCTAGGTATGTTAGGAAGTAGTTTAAGGTATTTTCTAGCAACTAGTTAAATTTGTATTCACATGTTAGTATGCTCGTTTATAGGGAGTTACATAGTTATTTTGTTATAACCAAGTTTGTCATTATATTCAACAAACTTGGTTTCCCGTATGAATTTGTTTGAACATTAGTTAGGTTGTTAGTCATAACCTCCCTTGTACAAGCCTATTTATAAGGCTTTTCTCTAGCTTGTTGTAACGTTGGGTAAAGATAAATACAATATTTATTTGCTGGAGTTTTGTTAACAATCTTCAGGAAGTTTTCAGATTTGTAAGGCTTGATTCTTGACCAAACTTCTAGATCCTTTTGGTTGCTCCTTCAATTTTTTATTTAGTGCAATAAATATAACTCGAGTAATATTGTATTTTTGGCATATGTGATATTGGAAGATGATTAAAGAGGTTTACACGTAAAATTAGTCATGGTTCCTTTCCTTGTTCTCCAGTAGAATAAACATAACATCATGTGTTGAAATTTTTCCTTGTTATTCTACAATCTTAAATTAAGACACTACAAAAAAAAATTGGAATATCATAATTAGCACGTAAGAGAATGGGTATTCTCTCTTAAATAGAAGAAACATAACATCATGTGTTTTGATCTTGCCTGCTATTGTAATGTCTTGAATTGTGACTAATAGAACCTATAAACCAATGGAATATCATAATTAGTTTGTAAGATAATTTCTTTCATGAATTCAACCACTTTACAAGATCATGAAAATATTATCTTTGTTCTTTGTAAACGATGTAATATTTGCGTTTGAAGATAAGTTTCTTTGGAAATTAACCACTTAAGTTGAAATGATAATAAAATACATTGAAAGGAAATAAATTAGTAAATTAATAAAAAAAAATATAATTTTAATAGAGAGAAAACATTCTGATCTTACAAACATGTATACAATTTCTTAATATATTTTCATTCAAAATATTTTCTTATGTAATATTTTCAAGCAATTTTTTCGGATGTTACTGCACAGAGATAATGCACATTATTATGTTGCACAAAATTGAACTGAAATATTTCTTTTCAGGAAAAGCTATACATTAAATTCATTTCAAAATCTTAGATTCTATTTCTTCTAGGGTCAATCCTTTTGTTTCTGGAACTATAAATATGATGAAAAATAAGGCCAAGATAGCAATTACTCCAAAGATTAAGAAGAGAAGCGCAGCTCCAAGGAGTGCCTGAAATGATACAAAGATTGTTAACCTAGTTTTATTGAATTTTTTCTTGATATTTTTGCTGATCAGTAAAATTATAAATAAAAAAATCATAAATGATTAAATTTTGTCACAAGATTGCAGTTGCTAAATTAATGTGGAGACATTAAATATTTGCAATGGTTAAACAATAATGTCATTTATTTCAGACACATTAAAAACGAAAGACCCCCTATCCATCATCTAATATATTCAGTTCCACATAGCCTAGACTATAACACAATGCACCCTTTCGTACCATAAAAAGATGTAAATTACAAAGCAATTACCACTCCATTATTTATCTAAAAACACATTGGATTCTGTGTAGGAGAATCTCTAGTTCCATAATAAAAGTAACACCTTGTAGTCAGAGGACAGATGTTTTGAGGGAAAACATTTTTAGACAAAAATGTTTCTAACAGTTATAAATGATTGCCAACCATTAACAGGGGGAAAAGAAAGAGACTAAAGTAAACTAGCAATTCTAAATGATCAATTTTATAAGGGATAAGCATGCTATTTGAGGTGGACTATTTAAAACACCTTCCCTACATTCATCGTTGAAGGTTATACAACTAGCACCGGATTTCTGACCTAGTAAAAATATAAGTTGTCTTATAAAAATGCATGTAGAAGGGATAAACATGCTATTTGAGGTGGAATATTTACAACACATTCGACATTCATCTTTGCAGGTGCAAATAAAAATGAAGGTTATACAACAAGCAATGGATTTCTGACCTAATAAAAAGATGAGCTGTCTTATAAAAATCATATTTAAATTTTGTTCTTTTACTCTCTCCAAACCTTGAAGATCATCTAGTCACGTTTTGGAGTTGGGTTCACTACTGAACTTTGAGACACGATGTTCCTTTGGTATGTGAATGGGAATTCTTGTCACACTCCAAAGGGTGTCATTTGTTATAAAACAATGTTAAGAGGCTCTCTGGAAATGCTCATATAAAATCTTAGACAATTCCCCAAGTACACCCAAATGAGTAACTGCAAACTTTAATGACATACAAATCTGTAATATGCTCCCTAAAGAGATGCACGACCCTTCACCTTCGTGCAAGAAAATGTGAATCTCCTGGGATCTTCGACGTCTTCATACTCAAAATACTTATCGAGCTCCATAATCCAACCAATGAGTTTTGTTGGTTCCAAACTACTAGAATAACACGGGGTATCTAATCTAGGCTTACTCCCCATCCTACCAATTACACATAACATTGTCTTCAAGACCATCGTGTGCTTCCTCCTCTTCTTCATTCGCATTTGCATTCACGGCTTACACTTCTTGTTAAGGGATCTACCTCATTAGCACTAACATCCTCCACAACAACACCTCAACATTGTGTGGCTTCCATGGCCTCTATGTGAGTTTGCATTGCCCACATTAACTCCATCAAATCCTCAACTATGACACCTAGGTCTTTTGTCCCCCATCATTAACATTCCTTCTATGTGTGATTGTATATTCTCTCGCAGTGAGATTAACGACCTCCACAATCCTCTACACCTTCTACCCAACATTTTCTCTTGTTCAAGATGCAGAAACAACTTTATACCTACATTTTGCAAAGTGGAAAACTACAAATGCTTGTTCTACAATCCTCGCACCTTCTACCCATTAGTCACCTATTAGAAGATATCCACAATGACCTTCTACCCACAATTCACATTGTGAAAAGTTGCTAAAGCTTATCGTGTCACCCTCTCACACCTTGTGCCCAACAATTACCCATCGGAAGATGTCGCAATGATTTTCTACCCACACTCACAAATGTGGAAAAGTGCAAAGATCCATTGTGCCTTCACTTGCAAGGAAAGTAATCCTTGCTTTGATACCAAATTACACAGATGTGGACGGGGGGTGCTCAACGGAGAGCCACCTTACACCACACAATCCTCAAAATACGTGTGGAAAAACAAAACAAATAGAATTGAAATTGCTCACAAGCGTGAAGATCCAATGAGCACATATTTGAACACTAAACAAAAACAAGACTTCGATTCATTTACTCAAAGAAATAGCATATTAGACCGATCGTCAACAATTCAAGTAACCACCATACACCACACAACCCTCAAAATACGTATGGAAAAACAAACCAAATAGAATTAAAATTGCTCACAGACAAGAAGATCAAATGAACACATATTTGAACACTTCAACAAAAACAAGGCTTTGATTCATTTACTCAAAGAAATACATAGTAGACCAATCGCTAATGATTTAGTCATATATCACTCGACCAATTGGGTATAATATTTTTCATCAATTACTTACCGTATGTTTTGAGCCTTAAGCTCACATCCACGATCTACTCTTAAAGAAACACTTGAGCTAATAATCTCTCTAAGCTTCTCCCCCTTTTCCTAAGGCAATTGGGCTTTGTTTATATAGTCATCCAATGCCACACACTAAGACTCCTAAACTAAATCCAAAGTCTTGGAGGACCCATCAACAAACCCAATATACAAGAAGTTAGTCTTTTGAAACTTATGACTTTAAACATTCAATTATCAATGATTGATTTCAATCAAACTTGCGTACTACTCCACGGCTTGTGGAGCTTGATGATACTTTGCAACTTCCAAAATAGGTTCATAGTATTTTGTGCCTTGGGGGAACCGTGTATGCTTGAAAACCCAACATAGGCATGCGGCTTGAATAGGTATGCACAAACAAATTGTGCAACACGTATGCCATTGCAAGAGGAACCACGCACTAGCTCGTGGTGGCAGTTCGGTTGTGGTCCATCCTCCTATTATTAATGCCAATTGTGCTCCTCGTAACAATATCTTCCTCTTCACTAATTTCTCTCCCTTCTCATAGCTACCCTCGTCATAACATTGATTTACATTGCCCCTCTCCTTATGAAGTTATGGCGTCTCTATCGAATTCACGCCAATAACAATAACCTAGGTAATATTATTAATCTTTCTAGCTTTATCCTTGATGCCCCGTCTATCAAATTATTAAATAGAGGTCTTGGTTTTGCCATTTCCCCTAAATTCATCCCTACTAAAGATATTATCGTTAGCATTGAGCAAGCCTTATATGGTTTGCTCGCGTCGATTGCCAAGGAGGTTGGACATGATCAGACGGTTCTTAGGAGAGCAAAGCCACCGAAAAGTAATATAACTAAAGCTGAATTCATTGCATTAAATAACCTTAAAATAATAAAAATCTTGCAATTGTTAAAGTTGATAAAGGCAATGTTGTGGTTGTCCTTGACCATGTGGATTACGTGTCAAAAATGATTGATCATCTTAACTATGGTAGCTATAGAAAATTAAGTAATAATAAAATTTTAAAAATTGTTTCCAATGCAATTAAAAATTCCTCTTTGGATGCCAAGATTAAGAAAAGTCTCATTCCCTCGAAAGAAATCACCCCTAGAATTTATGGCCAACCTAAAATTCATAAACCAGGTGCTCCTATCCGTCCCATTGTCAATACCATTCACTCTCCCACTTACCATCTTGCCTCCTTTCTAGCCAAAAGCTTAAACCTTTAGTGGGATGCTCCTCATCGTACATTAAGGACTCTTTTGCCTTTGTGGAATTTATTAAAGGGCAAAAGGTTGAAAAGGAGGGCTCTATCATCAGCTTTGATGTTGTCTCGCTCTTTACCAAAATCCCTATTGATGAAGCCATTCGTATAATTATGGTCCATAGAGGTTGGTTTTTAAGCAATACTTGGAAACTAGTAGTCCCAAACCTCCCTAAATAACTAATTTATTTATACTTTAACTTTGTTGGAAATTATAAATTCTAGATCTAATAGGTTCATCCTTCTAATTCATGTTGATAATTCTTTTAGTGATTCATTTTTTCTGCTAAGAACGTTTGAGACTAATATAACCCTCTACAAACTATTGTTAGTTTTCTAGGTTGATAATTAAGTTAGTGTTAATTAATGATGAATCAAATCTCAATTTATTTCCTAGGTCCTTATTGCAATAGTTGGTTAGTTACATAAGGGATAATTTAAAAATCATCAATTACATTGATAATGTTGATAGGTAATATTATGTTTTTAATGATTGTTATGGCTGCAATTGTTAGGTGACATGGTTATTTAGCTTGATTAAAATCTAACTATGTTTCATTTGAATTTTATTATTATTACCTCTAACTATATTTCTCATTTCTAGCCGAGTGTAATTATTTACCCTCCATTTTGATATTTATTAAAAAAACGTTTTCAACAATCTTACCATTTTATACTAATTGTCCCGATGATAGGTCCAAATTTGTAACCCGAAACGTTGGACTTCTCTAAATTCATACAGCTTCTCCGAGATAAAATTAACAAGTATGTCAAATTGTGGAAATCTCAGACAATCAACCATGCAACATTTTCAACGGACTTGTGAACTCCAAGAATGCAACACCACACCTGCATAGCGTGCCAACAACATCTTCTTTGTTTGGCCTCCCAACAAACAAGAAATGCAAAGAACACGACTCCAACTATTCAATGTTATTTTTTTGGTTAATATAGGATTTCCTGTGAACCCGGATGCTCCTACATCATACACCTAGGGTAATTTTGAAAACTTGTACTCTTGCTCAAGGAATCTAAATGCCATGTTGCGTAGCATCTGCAATACTTAGCCAAGTTGCATCTTCAATATTCTTTCAACTAACTACTCCTTATACTCCTCTCTACGTGTTTTTTTCGTCATGGTGTCATTTATGCTTTCCGCTTCATCACGCACTCTCTTCGGCATATGCCTTTGAAAGAGTGCTCAAAGACCTAGCGGAATGGCACGCACATCGACATAGTTGCACTTCAACAATATCACAAATTTCCTCGAAGTAATTAACAAGCAAAACATGAACTCAAGGAAAAGTGAATGCATAAGAGAAATGGTATACTCATGCTCATAGATCAAAAAATGAAGAGTACATAAGGGGAGTGTTGTGTAACTCCCATGCCTAGACATGTCATACTCCCATGATGGAGTGAGGAGTTACAATGCTAGGAATAGCATGTAACTCCCATATGACAATGACACATATGACAAGTATGAAAGATTCTATGACGGAATTTGTCATATGTCATATAACTCCCTAAAGACCTATGACTCACCTAAGTGAGATGACTCACCATGTGTGAGGTGGAAAATGTCCCGTAGATAATAGGGAAAATATAATACCTCACACCAACACCCCCTTCATCAAAGCTTAGGTATAGGCATGACAAACCAAAAAAGAAAGAGGACTCCCTTAGACAAGTAAGAAAGATGTGTCATATGGGCCCCTGACAATTAAAGGCCCGATAAGGGACCCATGTACAAACTGCAATCTTTCTCGGGAAGAGAGAGAGGAAAAGAGGACTAGAAAGCCCGAAGAAGATGGGCGGCTACAAAAGACCTCACCCCAAGAAGAGAGCGCAAGTGAAGAAACTTGGCTTCAATGAAGGGCTTGGTAAAGATGTCTACAACCTAATCGAAGTCTGACAATATTGCAAATCAATGATGTCTCCATGAATCAACTCCCGTATGAAGTGCATGTGGATCTCAATATGCTTTGTCCACTGATGCTTTGAACTAAATGTCGGCAGATCGAGATGGTGCTCATATTGTCACAATAGATGATAGTAGGCCACCGAAAGTGAATACCAAACTCTGTCAGAATCCCCTGCAACCAAACAACTTTCGTGTTAGCGTTGATTTGCTCCCCTATATTCTCGCTCTCGGAGAAGATATCACAATCACATTTTCTTTTGCTAAACATACCGATAGGACCCGAATCAAGAACAAAATTGTAGCCTGAGGTAAATTTCCAATGATCGAGATCACCGACCCAATCAAAATCTGTGAATCCAACTAAATCAATCTTTGTCCCTCCTAAGTAGTGAATGCCATCAGTATGAGTGCCACGAACATAGTGAAGGATCCGCTTTGCTTGCTCTCTAATGCAGCTCATGAGGCTCTGCATAAATCTGGACACAATGCCAACAACATACGAAAGATCCGGCCAAGTGTGAGTCAGATAGATCAAGCTCCCCACTAATTGGTGATAAAGGGTACCATCGACTAAGGGAGTGGAGAAATCAGCAACTAACTTAACCCCGGAAAGGAAAGGAGTAGGAGATGGCTTACAATCAGACATGTGAAACCTAGACTAGAAAATTAAGGGCATACTTAGGTTGAGCAATCACAATTCCCAAGTCAGATTGGGTAATCTGTATCCCAAGGAAGTAGTGAAGCAAACCCAAGTCGGTCATGGAGAACTTGTTGGCTAAGGCAGTCTTCACATAATCAATGATCGAGGAAGAGCTACCCGTGATCAACATACATAACGATGACAAGCATGGATTCATTTTGCCGCATAATGTAAACATTAAGGTTAGAGTGACACCTAGTGAACCCTGATGCAAGAAGAAAGAAGTCCATCTTGGCATACCAAGCCCGAGGGGCTTATTTAAGGTCATAGAGAGACTTCTTTAACTTGCAAACGAGGAGGAATCATGGACATAACCCGAAGGTTGTTCCATATAGATTTATTCCTTTAGGTCCCCATGAAGGAAGACACTCTTAACGTCCATCCGATAGATTTCCCATCACATTCGCATGGCAGCGATGGCGAGAATCAATCGAATGGAAGTCATCTTCAAACGAGAGAAAATGTCTCGAATAGTCAACCCCATCTACCTGGGTAGAATCCCTTAAGCTAAAAGTTACGCTTTAAACATCTCGACATTCCCATCTCGCACCTTTGTTGGTACACCCACTTACACCAAACCATTTTTCTTCCTTTCGAAGGAGGGTGAGATCCCAATTATCATTCTTCATGAGTGAGGAATACTCCTCATCTATGGCAGAATTCCACTCAAGAATCCTAGAAGCCTCCCAAAAAGACCGAGGTTGGAAGTGGAGGCAAAGAGGATGTGGGGTCTAGCAAACTCGAAAAGTCCGTCTCTCATCCAAAGGTTCCCTTATGCAATCTCCAGCACTCTGCAAGGCCTACCTAGCCCAATGAAGACCAGGGGAGATTCATGCTCAAAATTTATAGATTCTCCACTCGAGTGAGAAGGGGCAAAGTTCTCATCATCACTATTGTCAAAATTAGAAGATTCAAAGGTATTAGGAGTGGAAGGAGAGGAGGAGGCTCAAGAGGCTCAACAAGATCATCATCAAAATAATCAAAATCAGAATCGGAGAGGAGCACAAGAATCTCAGTGGGTGTGGAAGTGGAAGTAGAAGATGACTCATCAAACTTCACGCTTCTCTCAATATAAAGTTGATGAGTAGTAGGATTTAACAATCTATAGCCCTTCACGCCATCGGGATACCCTAAAAAGATACAAGGTTTGGAATGTGGTTCAAAGGCCTTGCTTCTCTTTTTGAGAATCCGAGCCATATGATTGATCCGAAGTCGCGAAAGTGTTTGACCACAAGTTTGTGTCCGTACTGGACCTCAAAGGGTGTCATCCCTTTTATTGCCTTATGCAGAGTGCGGTTCTAAATGTAGCAAGCACAATTCATAGCTTGAGCCAATAATGCGGAGGAAGGGATTTAGAGTGAACCATACAAGTGGCCATCTCCTTAAGCGTTCGGTTCTTTTTTTTCCGCAACTCCATTTTGCGAAGGGTTGTAAGCAATTGTACGCTGCAAAACAATCCCTTCGAGAGGTCCAAAATCATCGAACCTATTGCTCACATACTTGCCTCCATTTTCGGTTTGAAGAACCTTGATAGACCTTTCAGCTTGTTTCTCAACAAGAGCCTTGAAGTCTTGAAAGTGATTGAAAACTTTATATTTTTGTTTGAGAAAATACACCCAAGTGTAATGTGAAAAGTCATCAATGAAGGTAAGTATATAAAGAGCTCTAGTAAACGAAGGAGATGGAAAGGGGCCAGAAATGTCACTATGAACAAGATCTAAATGAAGAGAAGCTCTCTGGCCTTTCCTTTGCCAAAAATTTCTTCAGGGTGCTTTCGAGGGCATAACCCTCACAAAGACCCTTAGAAAATTTGACACAGGGGTAAGCCATGACCATCTCATGTTGGCTCAATTGTTCAAGGTAACGATAGTTTAGATGACCAAAATGTTCATGCCATAGCTTACTAAACTCATCTGCATTAGTGAGCAAGGCAGTGGGAAAAGAATCGAAGTAAAGTGGGAGAAGGTGTACAATCGTGACCGATGATCCACCTTTCCCTCAACCACTGTAGACTCACTGTGAAGCTCACGAATAATCACCGAGTTAGGATTAAATTCCACTCGCATTCCCTTACCAATATGAGTGATTTGGTAAACCGATAGGAGATTGGTAGAGAGATCAAGAACACTCAAAACATTGTTAAATGTTCACCATCTACTTCTACTAATCCACTACCAAAAACCGACACACGAAGTATCATCACCCAAAGTGATTTGGGACATGCCACATGGTTCAATGTTGGCGAACTCAACATGTGAAGAACCCATGTGGTGCAAGGCACCAGAATCAATGATCCACGTCGATGAAGGAGCAACTCTAGCTACAAGGGTCTTTCCTTTCTTCTTCTCAGATTTGGATTCCTTTGCTTTGGAAGACTCATAATTCAAGCATTTTGCTTGATAGACTCAGGAACATCTATTTGTTTTCTCATGTATTGATGCTATTCATGTCCAAACTTCGCAATAAGAACACTTACACTTTTCCTTCTTCACTTTAGGCTCAGAAGTAGAAGTGTTTATGTTGGGTTTGGTTTGGGTTTGGTTGGTCTTGGTTTCTTTCTTAGGTTGGTCATTTTTCTTTCTTTCTTTTGTTTCTTTTCCTTTCCCTTACCAATACTTGCTACAAGGGCATGTGACTTGGACTTGAGTGCTCCCATTTGAATCAACTTATCCTATTCTCGAATGAGTTGGGATGAAAAGTTGTCAAATGAGGGCACCATCCAAGCAATCCTTAGAGCTTCTTTCATGGTGTGGAAGGTAGAAATGAAGACAGAGTTTTTGGGGCTAAGCTTAAAAAGAATCAACAAGATCAACTGGGATCAACTCCACATTCTTTCAACAATAATCTAGTGTGGACAAACTTGAGAGAAGGCTGTAGGTTATCAAAGTTACTAGGAGTTAATCCTAGCAATTCGTTCTCCAACTCATGGGCTCTCATGTCATCTTGTTTTCCAAACATATCGTCAAGAGTTTTCCAAGCTCCATCGGTGTTTTAGAAGAATCGTTGTGTAAGAGCAATTCGGGAGAGACGGACATACAGGGGGAAGACCTAAGGCTTCGTCACATTGGTTAAACCACTTAGATTTTTTGGGTTCAGTTGGTTCTTTCTCCACTCTCCATAGCAATACGGAACAACCCTTTACCCCGTAATGTCATAACCATTTTGATCTCTATTCAAAGAAGTTAAACGACATGAGCAAAGGAACTAAACTAGCACCCATTGTGAAGAGAGAGAAAGAAAGAATGCAGAAAGCAAGGAAGCGCACACACACCCCAAAACAATATTTTCACCCTTTTGTTTGCGACACTTTATAGATTAGTGCGTTGATTACAATCAAATGTGATTGGGCGTTGCAAAACAATTGGCCACTCACCTTGTAATCAATGTAAAAACACGCAAGTGTGGAGACCACAATACGTTTCAAGCGATCGCAGCAAGTTGACGCCGTAGCAAGCACAAAACGATGTGAAAACAAGAAGGGAGGGAGAAGAAACAAGTCATGTGTGAGAAAAAAGTGTTACATCGCAAATAAAAAGGGGCTCCCTTGCCACAAGGTTGTGGTAGACGCACTCACTAACCCATAAGCAAAAAGAGTTAATTACAATGAGCTTGAAAAAGCTAGCTCGGAACAAAAGCAAGGAGCTCCGGACCAAAAAGAGTGTACTCGGAAGAGATGCACTAGCGAGTGAGTTGGCTCTAGACAAGAAGCATTGCGAAAGCGAGCTGGTTCTGACGAGGAGCATTGGCTGAGCTGGGCTGCAGGGCAGTTGCAGTGAGTTGGCTCTCGACTAGTCGTGGGCGAGTTGCAATTGAGCTCCGAACGAGGAGCAAAGGCTGAACTCCTAACCAAGGGCTCCGGATGAAAGGTAGGCAAGTTCGGGACGAGGAACACGACGAGCTCGGATGAGGAACATGAGTTGGGGAGCGGCGAGCTAGCCGAGGTGGAAGTCAAGCTATGAGTGCTAAGTTGACTCGGGCGATGCATCGAGCTAAGTTGACCGAGATTGGAGCGGTCCACGAGTTCAGTGTCGAGCTAGTAGAGTAGGTGAGTTGTTAATAAACTCCACGCGATGGACGATGGTTACACGGAAGCGGACAAAGCTCAGGATCGATGAGTCGGCGAAGAACACAAGCGTGGTCTCGGTGAGAAGGCTGGTAATGGATCGTCGCGGCGGAGTGCATGGGAGGAAGGCGAATACGAGACGGTGAGCTTGGCGAGAGAAACCAGGTTAGGCACAAGGCAGGATTGAGCAGGGCGAGTGAACCCACCAAGAGACTAGGCTGGACACGGCAGGCAGCAAGAGAAACCCAACAAGGAGTGGAGAATATTTGATTAAAACCCTCAAAAGGGTTATTACATCCAATTTTTTGATGATATTGTTGTCATGAGGGAAGCTGGGATCAGAAAGTTCTATCTTAGGGCATGTTTGAAATCTACTTGCAGGCTTCTGTGAAGGAAATCAATGAAGAAAACCATAATATCTTTTTCTATGATGATGACAGGAGGCTTCAACAAAGGATTTACAGTATCCAAAGATTTCAGAATGAAGCTTTGCATGTCAATATCTTGGCATACCCTATCTTCTAGAAATTACAATAAAGTAGATTGGAATGATTATATTGATAACTTCAGAGATAGGGTCAATAATTGGACCCTTAGACAACTCACCTTTGCCAGTCATATCATTGTAAGTGAATTTGTCTTGCAAACGTTTCCTATCTATTGCTTTGCTGTATTGACTGCTTCTAAAATTTTGCTTAAGGAGATGGACATGATTCAAAGACAGTTTCTTTGTGTTGGCAATGTTGAAACTCACAAGTAACACCTTGTTATCGGGAATCATGTTTGTCTCCCTAAAGCTTGGTGGGAGGGTCCCGGTGCTGACAGCTTCAAAGAGGAACAACAAGGCCCTTGCTGGAAAACTTGTCTAGAGGTGGTGTAAGGTTCCAAGGCACCTGTTGGTCTCCATTTTGACCAAGAAATATATGGGCCAGATTGCTGACCAAGACATTTCTACATGCCCACCATGAATTCTGGCTCCCCATTCGAACTGTGTCAAATTTGTAAGTGATCTCATCTAGACAGGACTGTAAAGTTACCATATGAATACAAAATGCGAATGCTCTCAAATCTCTTTTATGAGAACATAAACAACCATATCCTGGAACCAGTCATAAACATCTTCATTTTTTTAAATGTTATAAAGTTGATGCAAATCATTGTGGCTTCCAAATGGTGATTGTGGCAGGGACAATGCAGGCTCCACAAGAGGCCAATTGGCACAAAAACGGTTTCTAACTTTTTTATACAGCAGCATGAAAAGTTTTGAATTCATATCTGCAGTGAAAACCTTCATTTACACTTCTGAAAACAGGATGTCAAATTTACCACAGCTGCTGCTCAAGATAAGATCCCAGGCACTTTTAGAAAGGCTTTTCTGTGCCAAACTCAATTCTCTATATTTTTCAGCATTCTAAGAGGATTGTTGAATTCTTACATACGTCTATTTCTCTGTTAGTGAAAATTTTGAAGATCTTCTTCATAGTATCTGCTAACACATTACAATTACCTAAATAAACTATTGTCCGATAAGACATGTTTCAGGTGAAAATTGAACTTTGGAAAAAGGTCTTCAATTTGCAAAGAAAGAATGATTAGTTACTGATTAACTAGTAGATGAAAACTGAGAAACATGCTAAATTAGCATTGGATAGGATGCAACAATTTGGATTTTATAGAAACCTCATGAGAACAGATAATTCAGAATTTAACCAGTACAACCAAGTAGCCTATCGTATTTACTGTCTTTAGTTGATGCTACAAAACTATAACAGGACTGCTGAGTGTAAGATAAGGTATGTGATTCCCACAAAAAGTTTTTTTCAGATAGAACATTATAAAAACTGTTTACCTTCAATGGAGAGAAGGAAAATGTAACCAAGGCGTTTGCAGAAAAGTTGATGAGAACTGCAATACTTAATCCTCGACCTGGTGCGGAGTGGAAATATTTCCGAGATCATCAGCCAACCGATTGGACCAAAAGATGCCTGCATGACAGTTGAATTTGAAACCATTAAGAAGCTCTTCCGATTGACTCATTAACACAAAGCATATGAAGTTCTTAAATCCAATTACTAATATAGTATTTAGATAATATCTACATAAACTTTGTGGACCATTAGATACTTTTCAAGCTTATGATACAATGCCACTCGTGGAAAGGATACGTCAATGAGGAATGCCATTCAAGTTCAATTTCTCATTGTTCAAACTCCACAATGTGATTTGAAGTACAATCCAAGAGAAAAAGTATGTAGACTTGCAAAAATAAAATATAAGTTGTTTCCGTAATGATCTGTATGCTTTGCAGGCCATATCAGTATACACAACCCCTACCAGAACATTATGCATCATGTTAAAGTTTCAGGCATGTCTGAAGAAAGGAGATGGTAAAAGAACATTGTATGATGCTTTTACATTGCAATCTTTAATGAGTCAAAAATATTGTGAAGAACTTTAGTTCACAATGTTTTCTAGGAAATTGGTTGGTCTAGATGACAAGCAACAAAATAAACAGGACACATTGCAGATAATATTCTATTAGCAAGTATTGCCTAATAGAAATGAAATGGAACTTTCTTCTCTTTTGAGAAAAATATTTCTTACAGCTCTGCTTAAGGGAAGATGAGCTAAGCCTGAGATCACCTTCAACAATGCTTCATCTATTTGGTGTTCCTTCACCAACATGTTTTGAATGGAATTTATCAAATTTTTAAAATTGAATGGATGTCTATCTTGTAGGGATCATCACATCTAGTGTATGGAGATATAAGACAGTTATGACCATTCAAAGTTCGGTTAACCACCATGTAGTTAGGTTGCATAAATATGAAGTCCCTGGACAGTGTGATGTCCAGTCACTTCATGGAAATCATACAGATGAAGAGGGAGCATTGGTTAAGTTTAGAACGGATCTATAAAAAGTAACTATTTGGCATTATGAAAGAGATATATTATGCCTTTCATTTAAAGGATGTTCTTTCTTTATATCTCTTGCTTTATAGGCACTCTCTTATCCTTGAAAGAGATATGCAAGAGAAGGCCACCATCTTTAAAATACTGTTCCACTTGATAACTAAATCCTAATCTCCACTGTAACCTTGAAGCATATCATCATTTGACAGTTTTTCTTCCCCCTGCAGTCCATGGTTGTAATTGGTCATTGTTCATATGCATGCCCAGAATTACAAGTCTATAAAGCTTGTAAAGATAAATTTACACCAACGATATTTTCTTCAATATTATCCTTTTGTTGTAGATGTTGGGAAATGAGTTTAAAGTTTGTTTATGCGACATTTGTATATATGATGTTCTAAGAAACCAGGAGTATAGTATGGTGTCTGCTTGAATTAAATTGCATGAAACAGTATAGGCAGTTGTCATGTAATTTTAAAACTGCTGTTAAACATTTTATCGGTAGTACTTTAAAGGTAAATTTAAAGGGAATATTTTAGGTCATGGCCAGCCTGCCAACTTGGCATATGAGACCCCATTTGTGGAAATAAGAGGACCTTTTCATTTTACCTTATATATATTGTTCAAATTTTGTACCACTTGGGTTTTGATCAAATGACCAAGCTTTATTTGGAGTAAACCGAGCCTTGCCAATTCACCTATATTAGGAGTACATGTGAGCATTGGGTGATAGAATGATTCCAATCAAGGTTATAGTATTGGGTACCTACAAGACATAATCTTAAATTTACACACATTAATGATCATGATCACTGAAGATGACACCTCGCACTAGAGACCTCTTGTTTGTACAATGTGTAATCTTCTTGTACATCATTGTCTTCTCCACTTTTTAACTTCTTTCTTTACAAATAACTTGTATCTTCTTCTATTTTTGATTTATAAGATAATTAGCCTTTGTCTTGCTATATATTATTATATGAATGCATTATCCACACTAATGACAGAATTCACATGATCAATTCTTCATAAATTTTGTGTTGGACCCATCTTTTTACTTTCTTATGGTGCTTGAATTGCTTAAATGAATCTTATTTGATGCCAAATTCGCTGACTCTTCATCTAAGAAAATATTCTATTTTCTAATCTCTTCTCCTCCTTGAGAAGTGAAGTAATCACAATGCTAAATGTCTGATCAGGCATCTTACCCAATGGAAACACAAGTATTAAAGCTTGAGGACATGTTGGCTAGATTTTCTGCATAGCTGAAAACCTAGGCAGTCATGACATAAATCTCCCTCATTGACCCGTGAGACTCCGTGTAAGATTTGTCAATTAAATATGCTAGTATCTATATGGGGGTATTACTTTAACCATGCAGCTCATGAACCATAATTGTATAGTTTTGCAGCAAGTAAGCAATTGTTAAAGAAAGGAAATATCTGATGAAGAAGGAAATAATATAAAAACAGGGAAGAAAGAGGGAAGATGTGCAACCCAATCAATAGATTACGAGTTGATTGCATGCACATAAACAGAACCAATAGATATTAACACACAAAATTATAAGCAAAGACAACTTTCAAATCTAGATCTAGAATAACACAAAGTTTATAAGTAGATCTAAGACAAAAAGTTAAAAACAAAATGCACTGTGACACAAAGTTCTCCAGGAAATCTGCTCCTTTCTATTCCTTTGCTTCAAATAGTTATCGGAGTTTCAAAGACAAAGTCCGGAACACAAGAATGCTTGCTTACAAATTCTCCTCCTTAACCCGAAGGTTCTTCCTCTACTTATAAAATGCGAAGGGAAATTACAAATGGGAAACTTAACTAAACTAGAACATAAACAAGAAGTAAAGATAACATCTGGCAATCATCTTCCTCTAATTCCTCTCCAAGTGACATGCATCCGGATCTATAGTCAAAATTATACACATATGTCACTTAACTTATAGAATTGTTCCACATAACTTAAAGTAATGGTTTTAAAACCAACAACTTTAAAGTTTTACAATTACATCCGAAAACATGGAAAATAGAAGAAGAAAGAGTAGAAGAAGAAAGATTCGCCAGCTGTAATATCTACATCTTCTTTTTGTTTTGATACTGAATATACTTGTCGAACATGTAATTTAGCAATTTCTAACATTTTAGCCACATGACTTCTTTTTCCGTCTGAATTGCGCAGCAAGTCTTCGTTCAAAACCCCGATGCACGCTTCCACATCCTTCAAGCTAGGCCCGAACTTCTCAATATCTCGATCGGCTGCGGCGTTACGACTTCTTGATGGAATCCATCGTGAAAGGCCTAATGACTCCATCAATTATCTCTTCCACCATCGAAGAGATCCCTCGAGGAATCGACACTTTGCTAGGAATGGTCCTTGTGTATGAAGAAACGTTCACGACCACTTCCTCATTGGTGAAAGCAATGACATTGTCTAGTAATGATGATGCCATACTTTCAAGTGCCCGCATCCTTTTTAGCATGATTTTGAAGATCTACAAGCGGAAAGATACTGTAAACTCAAGTTGCTTCCTACTTTTAAAAGTCAATTTCCAATGGGATTATTCACCCTGCACCACAACTCCAAAAATCCCATGATCCACTTAAGTTGTTTGACTTTCATAATAGAATTTTTTAACCTGCATAGGCGGGTAAGAAATTCCCACCTCTTGCCTCTAACTTTTCCATCATGACTTAAGTGAATTTGATTCCATGGGAAAAAGTACCTGCTAAGCAGTACAAAATTCCCACCTACCGTTACCAAAATCTCATTGTAGCTTAAAACCTTCCTTTCCCAAAAATGCAACTGTCAGGAGCTTTTTGTGTATGAATTCGTCTTTTAGAGAGAACCAGATCTCTATGGAAAATTTCTTCCGGCATGACGTCCGTAGATCTCCACATATTCCACGCAAGAAAACAAACCGAACCGTGCAAAGGAATTGACGTAGGGGAATTTCACAGAGAAAAATACAAGAAAAAAAAAAAAAACGCAAAACGTTGCCAAAAGTCACAAATAAAGCCCAGATTCATTCACTGGTGGAAACCCTACTGGTATATGGGAATATTGACATGTAAAACCTCAACAGGGTTAAACCGAAGCACAATTTACCTCAAACGGGGCTTAAAATAATTAAATAAAATTTTCCCGCAGGCAAACCCCAGTGACAAAATATAACAAGTTTGGGCATCTGGGTATTTGGCGAAATTGGCTTATATGACTCTCTGGGAATATCTTGACACAATACAAACATTTTCTGGCAATAAAAACACAAAACGACCCATTATTTTAAAAGTACGAAATTTTTTACATAGGGTAGTCTCAAATTTCAGGGTGAAATCTGGGGACACCAAGACATTATTTAGAAAAATTGTTAACATCCTCGTCTACATTGGCTTTGGTACACACATGTTGTCTTAGAAAAGATTTGAACATATGATAAGCTGTCGCATGAGATATTTTTCTTGAGACATCTTTTAAGCAAGAAATTCCTTTATATTTGGGATCTAAAGCATTGAACAAAACAAAGAGCTAAGAAGATCCAATATTTTGGGAGATTTCAAGTTCAGTGCAATGAAAATAAACATTGGACAAACAAATATGATTATCGTAGTAGCTTTCCTATCTTTAGATTCCCATTTTAATGAAGTATCCGATCTACAAGTTTTATAATGTTTCTACTAATTGTTCTCAAGGTTGTCTCTGTTATGCTAGATATATGTAAATCATCGTGTGGATCAATAGTAGAAATAACTCAATTTAATGGCACCCACAATTGTCATCAAAATCAAGACACATAAATTACTTCCGATATTTTGATCTATTTTTGGATGCCTCTAAGTTGCCTCTAAATTTTATAATGTCACCACTAATTGTTCTCCATGGTTGTCTTTGTTACAATACATACCTATAAATCATCTTGTGGATCATTCATACCAATTACTCAATTTAATGGCATATGTAATTGTCATCAAGATTAGGATGCATAAATTGCCTCCTAATAGTTTAATCTCTTTTGGATGTCTCTAACATGGTTGACATCTACTTGAATGAATGATCAACTTCATGATGCCAGTAAAATGTCCCTTCAATTGGATTGGTATAGTTCATCACATAAGAAATTGGTCCCAACAAGATGAATGTTAACCATCCTTGCGGGTTGGACATCTACGAGGCATCATTGGAGGACAATCTAAAATTAAAATGTTATCTTAGATTATTATAAGTGTTATGTATGTGATATTGGTTAATGATATGATGGTTTTTTGTGCAAAAGGTGGAGATGAGTTGGTCATAGTCACAAATTAGTGTTGCCTTATATAAACAATGAATATCAAAACCTACTTGTCTTTGGACGTGATGTGGGTGGTCTTCCTCCATCCTAGAGCTATTGGGTTTTAATCATATCCAAATCTACTTATCTTTGAACGTGGTTTGGGGATGGTCTTCCTGTAATGTCCCTTTCGGCCTCAAATTTCAGGAATTTGGATTTTCCCCAAAACCCTAATGGAACATTGCTGGAATTTGACATCCACTTGTAGAAAACCTGATTTTTACGACAACAATCTGACTTTATGCAAAAATAGAGCAGCGATTTGTTTTGGGTCCACAAAACCCTAAGCGACCTAGGTTAAATTCAGATTTTAGTATCTCCCACACACAAATCTTCAGAAATACATCAACAACATGAAACCCTTGATGAAATCATGCAAATAAATGCTTCAACAATAAAATACAGACTGTTGGAATTAATTAATTGCTCAAAAAATAGCTGAAACTTCAAAAATCCATATCTTCATAAATACTTGGAGATAAAATGCAAATGATAGCTCAAAATGACCACAAAAATGGCAGCTATCAAACAAAATTAGAATCAGATTTTTCCAACCACCAAAACCCACTGAAAAGTGATCCCGAAATCTCCAAATGGGTCGCCCAAGCTGAAAATGAGTGTGGCAGCCCCAAAAAGCATGCCCTAGCTGGAATTTGTGCCCTAGCACTAATAGAAACCCTTGTTCTGAAATTCTGAATTTGAAGCTCACTTGTGACTCCCAAATGAAGCCACCAATGCAACAAATGAGGGTTTTCGTCCCCAAGTGTTGTGACTATTGAGGGTTTTCATCCCCAATAGGATCCAATGAGGGTTTTCATCCTCAAAGGCTGAAAATGAGAGCTCAATGCTCCAATTTCCAAGAGAGAAGTATCAAAATTCACTAGATGATTCTAAAAATGAGCCCCAACATTTGCCTTTATCGATTCTTCTTTCTTTTTCCTTGTGGAATGCACCATATGGGACCTTTTATTTCATTTTAACATTTACTTTTTCCCCCTTTTAGTTCTTCTTTTGTCCCCCTTTTAGGTCTTCTTTTGGGTCGCTCCATTTGGGCATTAAATGCAATTTTCCCTCATTTTAATAATTTAATTTAAGTGACAATAATTAAAATTGCTTTAACACTTAAAATTAAATTATTAATTTAGTTCCTTCCTTCCCTTTTAGCCAACTAAAAACAATGAAAATAGGCCAAGGGTCTTCTTTCTCGCTTTTGTATTTAAAAATAAATTTTATTTTAATATAATATCATTAAAATGCCCATAGATAGAGAGTTAAATGGGCTCAAGTTAAAAATATTATTAAGTATTTCTAATTTAGAAAAGGGGACATTATAGTCCTTCCTCCCCAAATTTGCTTTCCCTCAAGCAAATGCAAACTCCCTTCTTCACTCCTTGTTCCCTTCGCAAATACCGAGATCCCAAAGCAACCTCAAGAACTCTTCAAAGTGTGGAAAAACTTCAGCAACCTCTTCCACCTTTGTTGCAACAACATACTCTTCATCCTTTGCTTGGGTTGAAAACAAACTCAGTTGCTCCCACTCATGCTTGTCACGTGCGATGATCATTGTACTCTAAAAGGAACAATAACCAAATTGTTCCAAGCCACAAAGATCTCAGATGTTAATAGAACATCACATTCAATAATCTAAAATCAATTCGACAAAATAAACTTACAAACAAATTTGCAAACAAAGAGCAACAATATCATATATTATATCTATGGAACTCTATGTCATACAATGAGAAGGTGCCTTGCTTATATAGGCAAGGAAGATCAATCTAAGAACTAGTCAAGGCCATAGATCAAAGAAATAACCCGAAGCTCATGTAGAGGCACCTACGGCTGGATCCGTCATCTCGGCAGGAATTCCTTCAAAATCGGGAACCTATGGGTTTTCGAGATTTTCCATACCCATGTTTCCCGAAGCGACACTTCGCCCCACTCCCTTCATTTATACTCTAAGCGCGATTGCCATTCTATATACTCCCCCGACCACTCTGAGACAAATCGATCCTAAGAAGATTATTGCCCACTCCCCAGTAGCCCATACGAATCCTGTGACTATCGGTATGTTCAGTCGGGCGGCGGCCGTTAGGTCACCTATAGTGAGTTACAAACACACAGGGCCAAATGTGTGCCGGGCGTGCGACCCATCAACCCACTAGCAATGGGGGAGAGAACATAGCATGTCGCAACAAAAGCTTGATCGGGACGGGCTGCACCCTATCTCGAACTCGAAACTAATTTACGAAATACATCAACAACATGAAACCCTTAATGAAATCATGCAAAATAAATGCTTCAATAACAAAATACAAATTGTTGGAATTAATTATTGCTCAAAAATAGTTGAAACTTCAAAAATCCATATCTTCATAAATACTTGGAGATAAAATGCAAATGATGGCTCAAAATGACCACAAAATGGCATTTATCACATAAAATTAAGATCATATTTTTCCAACCACAAAAACCCTTGAAATGTTGTCCCAAAATCTCCAAACGGGTCACCTAAGCTGGAAATGAATGTGGCATCCCTAAAAGAGCATGCCTAAGCTAGAAGTGTGCACTAGCAGAGATGGAAACCCTTGTCGCTCTTAAATTCTGAATTTTAAGCTCACTTGTGACCCTCGAATGAAGCCACCAATGCAACAAATGAGGGTTTTTGCCCCCAAGTGTTGTGACTATTGAGGGTTTTCGTCTCCAATAGAATCCAATGAGGGTTTTCGTCCTGAAAAGCCGAAAATAAGAGCTCAATGCTCCAATTTCCAAATAGAAATATCAAATTCACCAAATGATCCTTACAATGAGCCTCAACATTTACCTTTATAGCTTTTTCTTTCTTTTCCTTGTGGAGCACTCCATGTGGGACACTTTATTTCCTTTTTAACATTTACTT
This sequence comes from Taxus wallichiana var. yunnanensis, assembly GCA_018340775.1. Classification (NCBI taxonomy): domain Eukaryota; kingdom Viridiplantae; phylum Streptophyta; class Pinopsida; order Cupressales; family Taxaceae; genus Taxus; species Taxus wallichiana. The sequence continues at coordinate 838,775,853 of CM031238.1, forward strand.
TTCTCACTTTTTAATAATTTAATTAAAGTGCCAATAATTTAAATTACTTAAGCACTTCCTTCCTTCCCCTTTTAGTCGATGAAAATAATGAAAATAGGCTAAGGGTCTTCTTTCTGCTTTAGTATTTAAAAATACATTTTATTTTAATAATAATATTATTAAGTTGCCCATAAATAGAGAGTTATCTAGGCTCAACTTAAAAATATTATTAAGTATTTCTAATTTAGAAAAGGGGACATTATAGTCCTCCCTCCCCAAATTTGCTTTCCCTCAAGCAAATGCAAGCTCTCATGCCCAAGTACCATCATGCCAAAGTGAAGAAATATGTTGTAATGCTCCAATAATCTAGATCTTGTACCTATCAAATGAAAGAGCTCTTAGCCAAAACAAGCTCATATATTTGTTGTCCCTCTTCTTATTGATGTACTTTGGCAGCCCATGAAGTTTAACTGCATTGAAAAATAAATCAGCTACTATCTCAATTCTTCCCTCTTCACTTTCACCTTCAAAAATAACATTAGCAACTTTTTTTTTTGCATACTCAGCTGTACAAAAATCCTTCCAATATGATGTAGTCTTACTGATAGAGCAAAAAATTGAGGAATAATCAGCATCTTGCCAAGCTAAAACACATTCCAATGTGACATCTTCACTTTCCTTGTCAACTATGGTGGAAGAGCATCCTCTAGCCATACACAAGAATGCAACTGAAATAATGTGGGGGCTGCTAAAAATGATGACAGCAGCATTAATGGTGGCAATTTGATGCATGGTTGTCTTGTATATACTTCCTCTATCATTTGGCGGAAGTAACACATCATCCCACATTCCCTCCATGCATTGTTGGGGATCCCTTGCATAAATATCCATGTGGACTGCCCTTGAGATCTTATGGTGCTCATAACTTCCTCAATAGGAAGGATGTATCCCACACCATTCTCCAACTCTTGATGGCATTCTTCACTCAATAGCAAACTCAGAAATGCAAACTTAAACACCATGCACAACTGACCCAAAGTAGAATACTCAAGAGAGTTACCTTGCTGTAATAGCCTCCTTGGCTGTCCAAAAATGTTGTTTGAAGTTGCCCAAATGTGTCAATCAACTCTTTTACCTTGGTTTCCATATCAACTTCTTTTTGGTGTGCTTCTTGGGCTTGTGGAGACATCTCTTCATCTTCCACTGCAATCTCATATTCATTATTACTTGCTTGGGTTGATAACAAATTCATCTGCTCTTCCTTGTTCCCTTCTTTCTTCTCCTTTCCTAGGCCTGCACATAGAACAAACTCATTAAAGAAAACAAGAGTTTTCAACCTCCCTCCTTCATGCCTCATAGACATGATGGCAAGTTCTCTTTCATTGCTAGCAACCACCTCCCAATCTTCATTCAAGGGATGGGTTTCCAAAATTTCAATCATGTTGCCCCAAACACAGTCGTAACCATGCATTTCATTCCTCCAATTCGAGATGACAATGGATGGAATCCAACTTATGTCGGCATGCTTCAAAACACACATTAATGATCCTACTACCAGCAATCATACCATCATTGTCATGTTGAGTTATAATGCTTTGGACAGCAAGATAACATCCATCTTGCTCACTTCAAAATGTTGATTTCATGAACTCAACTTCTTATATTGGAAGGCCTCTTCTAAGAGCATGTGCGTTAATTAGGAGCTGAAAATTCCTATGAAGTGACTACTATTTTAAAACTGAAAGTGGGGAATTTTTCTTACCATGGGCTGCCCATATGTCTTGCCTTTTTGCAGAAATTCTTTCCATCCTTTTGGCTGTAGCAGTTTGAGGAGCTTTATTTGTCATGCCTTGAAGCACAACCTCTTGGTCATCAAGCTTGAATCTTATCTTCATAGATTGGTAGTTTTGGTTAAATTCACTCAAGGAATGCAACCATTGTATCTCAAGTACCAAATCCGTATCTCCAATACCAACAACATAGAAATCATTACTTACCATGTGCCTTCCCAAGGTGAGCTTGAGTTGTTGGATCCTCTTGGTGCAAGGGATGATGAAGTCATTTTGTAGCATCTCATCCTTCACAATGAGGTTCGAATGTTCAACAAACTTTATATGCATTCTCATAATTTTCCTTCCATTCCAAATGCAAGAGATGACATTTACCTTGATCCTCCAAAGACCACATGCCAAAGCAATCTTGGCCTTGAATAGAAGCAACATGTTCATAGCTGCAAGTTGTCTCTTTGGACCTAACATGCTTCTTAAAATAGTTTCCATGATGAAAAAAATATGGCAGAAAGATAGAAGGAAACAACAAATTGGAAATATGGTCATTATTGTCATACCTAGGGCTGCCCACAAGGAGCTCGCCCTCCTTTGCCTTCACTTCTTCAACAAGTGAAGATTTTTCCCTTGAGTCCTTCCATATTTTGTTGACACATGTATGGAACATCAACATGGTTATCGCCGAAGTCAAGAACACCATCAATTTGCTTCTCATTGAAAATTGTTCGAAAAATTCCAACAAGCTGAACATTATCATTATCAACCAGAGATTTGGCTTCAACCGCCAAATTCTCTCCACAATTTTGCAATTCAAATTTTTCTTCTTTCCTTGGATAGCTCTGTAATGTCCCTTTTGGGCTCAAATTTGAGGAATTTGGATTTTCCCCAAAACCCTAATGGAACATTACTGAAAATGATGCCAACCACATGTAGAAAACCTAATTTTTATGACAACAAACTGATTTTATGCAAAAAAAGTAAGGGCAGCAACCTGTTTTAGGTCCACAAAACCCTAAGCAACCTAGGTAGAATTCAGATTTTAGCCTTTCTCACACACAAATCTTCAAAAATACATCAACAACATGAAACACTTGATGAATTCATGCAAAATAAATGCTTCAACAATAAATTACAGACTACTAGAATTAATTATTGCTCAAAAATAGCTGAAACTTCAAAATTCCATATCTTCATAAATACTTGGAGATAAAATGCAAATGATAGCTCAAATTGACCACAAAAATATCAGCTATCTAATAAAATTAGAATCAGATTTTTCCAACCATGAAAACCCACTAAAAAGTGATCCCAAAATCTCCAAATGGGTAGATCAAGTTGGAAATGAATGTGGCAGTCCTAAAAAAGTGTTCCTTGGCACTGATAGAAACCCTTGCCATTCTGAAATTTTGAATTTTGAAGCTCCAATGTGAATCCTGGATGAAGTCACCAATGCAACAAATGAGGGTTTCCGTCCCCAAGTGTTGTGACTATTTGAGGGTTTTTTGTCTCCTATAGGATCCATTGAGGGTTTTTGTCCTCAAAGGGTGAAAATGAGAGCTCAAGCTCCAATTTCAAAAAGAGAAGTATATAATTCACAAGATGATGATCCACGAACGAGCCAAACGACCCGTCTTTATACCTTGTTATACCGCACCAAAACTAATTAGAATGTTTCCAAACTAGGACCGACCTCATAAAGATGCTTCTCTCCTATTTTTCCTTTGGCTTTTCATCTTATTAACCTAGCCAACTTGACTATATATGGAATACTACTAAAGAAGAATGCAATGCTCATGAAAATAATGAAAACATGGACGCTTTCTCCCTTGCTCATTTCCTTGCCTCTGCAGGAAGTGGAATGGGCTCAAAGTATTCAATTGAACTAGCTTGGAAAAGGGAACATTAGAGGCTCATGCTCTATGATTTCTTCCTCTTCATACATTGGATTCAAGGGAAAATAAGTATCCAACTTTTGGAGCCTTGCCCTAACGAAACACTTTGCTGATCCGTCATATGTAGGTAGGGTTATTTTCCCCAACCTTTGATGAATACCTTTCCGGGCTGATCATTATGAAGTCTTCTTCCACCCTTGTGACCATTCCTTAACTTCAAGGTATGAAAATCAAGGAAATAAAGCTCTTAGCGGATGGTTGGCCTCAAAGCTTGGTATTCCACATAGAATTGATCCATCGATCATCTCCATCTTGCTGTCCTACTTCCACTTCCTCTTCTTCACTTTATAGAAATTTAGCTCGAAGGTTACATCTAGGATGATTAATGAAAGCTCTTTCATTGCCGGAAGACTGCCCTTACCAAGGGTTATTTTCAATTGCGGAGCACCTTGGATGGCTTGCATCAATTCAATCATTGAAGCCCTCGTGGTCCTTTAGAAGCTTTGCTCCATGTCTATTTGATTCCTCAACAACTCTTTCCTGTAGCTCATTTTATGGATGGTGAAGGTCTTTGTTCCTTATCCCCCATGTTTTTTGCCAAAGTCCTTTGATAAACTTTAAACCCTTCCTCACCAGTATTCATGCAAATTTGGATTTACACTCACACAGGATGGGAGAAAGGATGCTCTCATACCTCTGTAATGTCCCTTTTGAGCTCAAATTTGGATTTTCCCCAAAACCCTAATGGAACATTGTTGAAATTTATGACAGCCACACGGAAACCTGAAAGGTTAAAACAATATGATTTTATGCAAAAATTAGGGCAGCGACCTGTTTTAGGTCCCCAAAACCCTAAGCGACCTAGGTAAAATTCAGATTTTAGTATTTCTCACACACAAATCTTCATAAATACATCAACATGAAACCCTTGATGAAATCATGCAAAATAAATGCTTCAACAACAAAATACAGATTGTTGGAATTAATTATTGCTCAAAAATAACTGAAACTTCAAAAATCCATATCTTCATAAATACTTGGAGATAAAATGCAAATGATAGCTCAAAATGACCACAAAAATGGCAGCTATCAAACAAAATTAAGATCAGATTTTTCCAACCACAAAAACCCCTTGAAATGTTGTCCCAAAATCTCCAAATGGGTCACCCAAGCTGGAAATGAATGTGGCAGCCCCAAAAGAGCATGCCCTAGCTGGAATTTGTGCCCTAGCAGGCTAGCACGGATGGAAACCATTTCTATTCTGAAATTCTAAATTTTAAGCTCACTTGTGACTCCTACGAAGCCAACATATGAGGGTTTTCGTCCCCAAGTGTTGTGACTATTGAGGATTTTCGTCTCCAATAGGATCCAATGAGGGTTTTCGTCCTCAAAGGCTGAAAATGAGAGCTTAATGCTCCAATTTCCAAAGAGAAGTATCAAATTCACTGATGATCCTTACAATGAGCCCCAACATTTACCTTTAAAGTCTTTTTCTTTTTTTCCTTGTTGAGTGCTCCATGCGAAACTCTTTATTTCCTTTTTAACATTTGCTTTTCTCACATTTTAATAATTTAATTAAAGTGTCAATAATTTAAATTACTTTAGCACTTAAAATTAAATTATTAATTTACTTCCTTCCCCCTTTTAGCCAACTGAAATAATGAAAATAGGCTAAGGGTCTTCTTTCTGCTTTAGTATTTAAAAATACATTTTATTTTAATAATATTATTATTAAGTTGCCCCATAAATAGAGAGTTATATGGGCACAACTTAACAATATTATTAAGTATTTCTAATTTAGAAAGGGGGACATTACATCATGATATAATGTAGCCATTTCTTGATTACCTATGTGATAGTGTACAAATCCTTCTCATAGGTCGGGTAACATTCAACCGTGTCATGAATGTCTTTGAGTAGTTTACAATTGGATGTTCATGTTCAAGTGAGTACTATGCCAAGTGCATAATCATATCCATTTGTTTCAACCTCAAAGTGTCACACGATACCTAGCATTTAAAGGACTAGACGACACAAAGGTGTTGTTTGACTCCTTGAATGTGTGTTATTGTGTGGGCAGCCATTAGAAAGCAACCTTCGCACGCATTAGTGATTTAGGGGCCATGAGATGTGTGAGAACCTAAGGATGAACCTACTGATAGAAATTTGAAAGTCCAACATAATTCCCATGTTACGCGAAATTGCGCGGTCTTGGCCAATCTTGGATTACTTTGATCTTTTATGGATCTACATGTATGCATATGGAGCCATTGATAAATCCCATAAAATGTCATCGAGGATGTTGAACGTGATCCTCCCATGTCCTCTGTAGACCAAAATGTCATCAAAAAGACCAATACAAACTTCCGCAAATGGCGGTCGAACACATGGTTCATGCGGGATGAAATGTGGCGGCATTAGACAACCCAAATTGCATCACCAAAACTCGAAGTGGCCATAGTGGCATCTGAAAGTTGTCTTATGCACATCCTCCTCTCTAACCTTGATCTGGTGATATCTAGATCGCAAGTCTATTTTGGAAAAATAGACTGCTCCATGTAGCTCATCTAGTAGTTCATCAATGTGTGGCACAGGATACTTATTTTTTATTGTCTTCTTATTCAATGCACGGTAATCTATGCACATTCGCATGGTTTCATCCTTCTTCACCAACACCACTGAAGAAGCAAAAGGACTAGAACTAGGTCTAATATGCCCCATGTCCAGAAGCTCGTGTATAGTCCTCTCAATCTCATCCTTAAACTGTTTGGGGTGACGGTAAGGAGTAGTAACCACTGGCTTGTTGTCCCCAAGCTCAATCACGTGCTCAAACCCCCTGTCTGGTGGTACACCTGGAGGTATGTCCTGAAAAATTGCACTGTGCTTGTCCAATAGGCCTTGGACATCCACATGATACTCTGGACGGTCACTCCCTGTATTCTTGGTCGAAACCAAGCAATGAACGGCCCAATCCACCTCATCGTGCCGAAAGATCCTCTCCATCCTCTTAGTTGTGACTACCTACAGGTGCTCTTGTAGATAGACCCTCAAGGTCACATTCACGCCCTCGACTTGAATTTCAGCTCCATTGTCTCGAAAATTAGTACGAAATTCGCCTTGAGGAGTGAAGCCACTGAACTCCCAACACTACATTGGTCTCTCCAATGCCGATGATATAGAAGTCATCGATAGCGGTGTAGTTCCCCATGGTGATGTTCAGCGTGGAACTTTACGAGTGCATCTCATAGACTCACCATTGGCTACAACAACGTTAAAGCCCTCAAAGTCCTCTGTCTGTAGGCCGCATCTCTCAACCAAGGATGCATCAATAAAGTTGTGGGTAACCCCGCTATCAATAAGTACCACAACACGCGCCCCTGCATAACTCCCTAACTTTGAATGCCTTGTACCTCGGGTACTAGACAAAGTTGTTATAATCTCTGAGGGAAACCCTCCTCCCGCTCATCGAGTACCATCCAAAGCATCTTCATCTCCGTCACCCATCTCCCGGGTTTCTAGTTTGCTCATCTCCATCTCTCCTCTCTCTTGCTTCTCCTCAAAGACCTCAAGGAATTGGGCCTTGCCCTTTCTGTGCAATCATGTCCGGGGCCCACAAGGTGAGTAAATCGAAACAAAGTTTCTTTCGCCTCAGCTCATCCCTAAGCTCTCGTGAAATAAACGGCTTTCTAGCCGTCTCCTGTCTTTGTGGTGGCCCCTTCGGCTGGAAACCATCAGGTCTAGATGGGGTCCTCTCTGCTGAACTCGAGGTGGAAACCTCGGCTTCGGAGTGGCTAACTCCAAATCTCGGGCTCTCTTGATGGCATCGTGTAGTGAAGAAGGCTCGAATGCCTTCACAAACCCTACTAGTGAATCTATCAGCCCTGCTATAAAAAGTGAAGTCAACCTCACCTCAGAAACATCAGTAACCATCACTGACAACCACTGAAAATATGCAATGTACCCATCCAAGGATCCTGTCTGTCTCAAATGAGTCAACTCTCTGAAGAATCTGTCGGGATCCCGCCTGTCAAACCTGCCCACCAGTCTCTCTGCAAAATCCGCATAAGTGGTAATATGTGTGTGTCCCTGTGTGACAAGGCCATGATGCCACCAATCATGTGCATCTCCCTCAAGATGTAGGATTGCAAATTTTATTGCATCCTCTTCGCGCATGGGATTCAAGTCAAAGTAAGTTTTTAACTTCTGAATCCATGATTGCGCGGTACACTTCTTGGATCCGTCGAAGTGTGGAACTAAAATCTGCCCCAATCGCCTCTGTAGCTCGGGAACATGAGGGTAGTGATCCCGCTTGGGCCGGCTACCAATCTTCATCCTACAATACTCTAGGAAAGGCATATTAGCTTTGAACCCTTCACTCAAGGATTCATACTTCTCCCAACAAGTCTCCTCATCAACAATATCCCCTTGTTGCCCTACCAGTGTCACTTCCGGATCTTTCAGGAAAACCGGTTCATGCATGCTCAACCGTGTGTTTTGGGATGAAGGAGTGTGTTGCCCTGATCTGCCATTTTCATCTCTGTGAGTCCGCAGCCCGGAATTACTGTTTTCACCTCTTTCCATATGGTTCCCAAGGCCACCCTGTGATAATCTCTTTATGAGTTGGCTCAAGTAGAGGTTTGTAGTCTCTTGTTGTTTCACCATATTTATAAACATTTTCTTCATAAACTCCTCATTCAGTTGTTCCTCTGATTTTCCATCTTTATCCGCCATGTTTGGACCTTCTTTCTTGGGTGTATTCCTCCTGGAATAAACCTTCATACACTACCCAACAAGCTGCAGAAAAGACCGCTCTGATACCACTGAAATATCCCTTTTCCGGATTTATTTTATATTCAAGATTTCCAACCAAATTTTCACAAATAACAATCTGATTTTTATGACAGCAGTATATAGAAAAATATGACAACAAAGTACAGTTATGGCAGCAAGGTATAAAATCATAAAATAACCAATATCTTCACTTTTATTGCAATTAAACTAACATGCAACAACATGCAAGTAACATGCATCAACATGCAATGACATGCAATAACAAGAAGTTTCCACTGATAAAATAAATGATCTCTCTTACTGAATATGGTTGTCTTCTCTTTCTGGACTTGAAACTGGATCAGCAAGCCTCTGAAACTCTGAATCTGACAACCCGATCTGAATAAACTCCACAATAGCAAACTAGGGCTGGATCTTTCACCACTGAAGAGTGCTCTACTAGCTAGGGGTAGATCTTTCACTACCGAAGCTAGGGTTCCTGCAGAATTTCACCTCCACAAGCAAGGAAAGCAAGCTGAAAGCTCCAACATAAGATGGCAAAATGATCCCCAATCCTTTTTCCTCCCCAAACACCACCTTTTATAACTTTTTCCATCATAAAAGTGCCCATAAAACCCTAATTCGACCCCCCTTGGAGATATGTCATGTTTTAATCGTCACTTAAAGTGACTTTATTTCTCCAAGGCCAAAAAAAGGTCCACTTAAGTGACCCCAACGAAGAAATAGAACATTACCCCACCTTTTTCACTTAAGTCATCATAAAGTACATGCATAACGCCAAAACATAACATATAAGTGAAATGTAGGTGAAAACCATACCCAACAACCATCTACGCCGCTAGCCCCTTGGGTATGACCAAGGCTAAGACGGAAAACTAGTTGCTAGACCATGGAGGTAGGAATGGGGACATTACAAAGATACTTTTGTTTATCTAACAAACAAAAAGTACATTTAATTTAATATACATGACCAACAAACAAAAATAAAAGAGTAAAAAACTTCTAAATAATTTCGAACACTAAGGTACCTCAAATTTTTAATTGTAACATTTTTAGTTAAAAAGGCTTTTGAAAGTTTTTGGATTAGCATTTGTAACTTTGATGGTATTGAAAATTGAAATGTTGGAGTCCTTTGACCCGTTTAACAACATTTTTATCATAAGTTTTATAGTTGTCATACTTAATACATATTATATATGTTTATTGTGATGTCTACACTCTACACTATATTTACATAAAATAACTATAGTTGCATGGGGACATGTCCCCCATTTCTTAACCATCCAGACATTTGGAAAATGTTGGGAACGGATGCAAAACATCCCCTTCACACACCCAAACTGCATAGAAGAAGAGGTATATCTTAAATACAAGTACAAATATATTAAATATATTTATTTGAAAAACACCAATATGTATCAATCTTGAGGCACTTATCTTGGATTTATCGCATGGTTTTGCCCATAGAAGGGTTCCTCATTGATTAACGACTCCACCTTCTCGCAAAATTGCCATTGTCAGGTAATGGATGGCCTCAATCTAGCTAAACCATTGTATTGGGGTCAAAAAGATCTTTCCGGAAAAAAAAGGGCTCAGAGACTCCACTTTGTATGCCCAAGATATCATGAGTTATAGTTCGGCTTTTCCAAGCAAGAAGGAAAATTTATAACTGCCCCAATGGTCAAATGGAAATCAAATTTAAGGTCAACCATTTTTATTGACATCTCACACTATTACACTCACTCCTCCCACCCCCTAGCTGCCATTGTAGCTTACACCTATCAAAGTAATTAATTTTATGTTTTATATATCATTAATTTTTATATCAATATATTATTAAATATTTTAATTGCCACCCCTCCCCCATCCCCAAAATCCAATAAATTTTTGTCATCCCCAAACCCTATCCCCATCCCCGAGACTTAGGTAACTATGGAAATGACAATACTAATTTTTTTGCTCATTTTATGAAAATTATATTTTTTTGATATATTGTGTTTTGTCACGTTTTTCCCATTTCAAACCTTGTAAATGGATAACACTTTACACTCTCGCCACGTGGTGTCATGCAATGCTACTATGGTTTTGATGATAAAATTTGCATGATTTGTGTAGGTGCTAACATAGCCAATGTTCTAGTTTTATATTTTGTTCTTATGTGCATGTATCTAGGTGGGGTGATCCATAACAAATTTGGAATTCAAATGTACAACTTCCCTAAACAACAAAAACTGCTTTGAGCATAGCCTTTGAGCTAAACTAGTTTAGTATAATGTATTAAAAAAACTATCCCTAATTGTGAATCAAATGTGCATTAGTGGTGGATGCAGTTAAACGGCTACCTTAAAGCAAGGCAACACATTCTACTATAAAGTTATTTTATCATTTATTCTCCCTCTACAAATTTTGAATGAACATACAAACTATGGATGCAAATTGTACAAGGTGATCATAGGACAAAATAATTACTTGATAACATCCAACATACAACAATAATGCAATTACTGCCACAATAGGTGTACTCCCAAGATAGGCATAGTATGCTGCAAGTAAGAATAAAGAGACGACCTGCACCACAACATTGAAATAATTATTATGATAAGATATAACCTGGAAACATGAATAAAGGAGAACATATTAATTGAAAATTTTCCTTAACAAGAAAGTGAAGTACATATGCAAAAAAACTTAACATGAATCTCTAAATATGGAGGAAATCTTATATAGAAATTTTTATTTTTCCTAAAATGATTAGGAAAACCATATTGAGTTTTCCGTATTCAAATCACTATAACAAACTACGCTATGAGAGGGATTTTAAAGCTTGACTTGATAAAAAATGCTATTTTAACGTTCACTAATAAGTGAACAAATATCGTACCATGCCAGTTACACCTACGAGCAATAGTGGTCTTCTACCAAGCTTGTCGACTGCCAGAATAGCAATACCCGTCATCAATAACTGCAAAGGACACAATAGACATTTACTGCAATAATTACTATTAAGGGTGCACAAAGCATGGGAAGATATGTAATCCAATTAGAATTTGAACCAAAAGCTCTTCTTTTGAAGTGAAATTATAAAAGCACCGATACCTAAAACAGCTAATTGCAATTTACACATGTATATAAATGCAATTAGATGTTGTGCCTGCATGTATAGACACGAACTATACCAAAAAAATCCCTATTTATGCTAAAACTAAAATATTGGTTTGTTCCTCAACCATATACTATATACCCGATATTTCTTTACCTACTACTATCTCTGTAACAATGTAACTCAAATTATTTATTTTTTAATTCAATTTATGTTTATATTGAGAGTAAAACACAGATTTTCTTAGCTTATAAAATATGTTGCCCCTAAACAAATAACCAAATAGAAGCATTCAATACAATTTTAATGAAAATTGTTCCAAATACGAAAATTTAGCATGAAGCTCAGTATTCTACTAGGCTATGGATAAAATTGAAATATGATAATTAGGCGGCATTGTAGATATCGCTAGAAATGCTAATTATAAGGATATCAAGTATGTTTTTCATTGCATCATCCCTTACATCTTGATAGGGGAAACTTGGTCAACATCATATCTCCCCACTATTTCACATTCCCAATTCGGCACGCCAAGGTCAAATTCAAGATCCCACACTTTGATAAGGTGCAAGTCTAGGAGTATCTAAGCGTACGGGCTTTATGCTTCCCCCTCTCTTGCTAGATGCAAGCTCTATTAGTCATGTCATAGTTTAAGACCGTTGTGGGCCTTCTGAATCTGCATGGAGGACATTAGAAAAATCAAAATCGAGAAAGAAACAAAAGTCAAAAGCCAAATATCTCAAAAGGCAAAAGCTCAAAAGCCAACCACAACCCAAAAAAGGCAATATCAAATTCAATGGCATGCCCCCTACTCTGACTGAAATCTCAAAATTCACAACTGGCTTCATAATAGATTCCAAGGTCCATTGGAGTGTGGTATGGTAGTAGACTAGGGTCAAAGGCCTCTTTATCATTCATGATGCCTACCTTTTCATGGAAGTACTCGATCCTAATAGAGGTTGGTGACTCCAATATGTCTTACAAAATGAAGAAAAAGTCATGGGAAGGTATGCACGCACCTTTACTTTTTCACGCATCTTATATCCCTCATGGGATAAGCTACTTGCTTCACTAGTTAGCAAAACCGCAGCCCTAAAAGCAAGGTTCCTAAACCTTTCAATGTCAAAACTTTTATTCTTGATGGATCAAATAATGTCTTGCTTCAAACAAAAAAACTCTGTCGTGGTGGTGCCCTCATTTCCCTCCATCTAACCTTGGTGAACAGTACTGTTTCCAAGTCTCCCCACTTCTTTACATCATTTTCTTCACCTCTGACATCTTGACAACATTAGGGTTGAGGGGTTTAATATTGTAACACCCGGGAGTCAATCGGGATTTCCTATGAGCCATACCATATTTAATTTTCAAGATGCTCTCTTGACCATTGTTTTATCCTTCAAAGATCCCCCATGGTTATGTTTGGGATCCTTCGCTTTTTTCATATCACATCTTTGGGTTTTCCAAACCTAACCTAGCTTTCCCCTTGCAGCTATCCGGACCCATCCTAGCACCTACCTTTATTATTTTCGTTCTTCTAAGCTTAATCTAGCCTTCACCTCGCAACTATCAAAACTAACTTCACCATCATACTATTTCCCTCTAGGCCCTCCAATCTAAATTAGATTTTTTTTTTTTTTGTAGCTATTTGGACTCGTCCTAGTTCCATCTTCTTTTAGAGTTATTTTATTTCTCATACTTACATTAGGCTCATATGCATACACTAGCATTGCATTAGTCTAGGTAGTCTTGCACCATTAGCGTTAACATAAGCAACTTTTGATGACGAACTAAGCTTTAGTTGCACCTCCCATGATCGGGATTGATATAGATGGATGCACCCATTCAACGAGAAAGGTAAGTCAAGGTACATATATTTCATTGAAAACTTTTCAATTATTTAAATACAATCATTGCTATAATTTTTAGTACAACATTTTTCACTAAGCACCATCGCACGCGACTCTATTATGATAAGGACTAAACTTTAGGAGGTGTATGTATACACTTTATTTTCACTTTACTAACACCTTTCTTGTCCAAGGCTTGTCAATGAATTGATTTTCTTAGGTGTATGCTTCCGTAAACACCGAAATTTGGATGGGCCCGCTTCTTGAACTTCCTTAGAGATGTATGTTGGGATACTCCTCTCTACCACCTTAATATCACCATCACATCAATAGATTTATTCTCCTTAGCTCCCTAATCCTTCCACTAACCCTTATTTTTAGATTCCCTACTCATAGGCGACATCATTGGCCCAGCCAATGACATCCCTTAACACCCTTATTTTGGACAACAACATTGGCCAAGCCAATGAAGTCAGCTGAAACCGAGTTTTCAATTTTAGGGATTTTATCCATATCTATAGGTTTCCCTCCGTCATTTCTCAATAAGCAACATCAATTCGCTCATCTCGGTCTCGCGCTAATCCGTCTTAGAAAGAAGAGGATTTAGGGTTAAAGGAGCTTATACTCAAGGAAAATAAGTTGGCAATAAAGGCCTTGAACATTTCAAGAATAGGAGTTGCACCGAAAAGGGAGACCGAGTCTTTGGAGTCCCCAATGTTGATCTACTAAAGATTTCTTTTATTAATATTGACTTCATTTAAAACCATCTTTCACAAAACACTAAAAGCTACAAGGGAGAATGATGTATCAAGTCCACTAAGGTAAGTATCCCTAATCGTAATCTATTTCTTTTGTACTTTGGTTGATCTATGAATGTTGTATGTTTCATGTATTTGATATTAGATTACATGTTTGTTATCATTTATTTTATTGCCATCTTTTGCACTATTGTTCTAGGTCTTTGCTTTGTCGTTTGCCGACACCCATAACTCTTGCTTCACCTCCTTGTGGCATGATATCTATAGCTCTTGCTTAACCATTAAATGATTCCCTGGATCTGGCAGTACGGTCCTCAACCCTCTTTCTCTATAGAGATCATAAGTATAGGTTCCCGAATAGACCATTGCAAACAACCCTTACCTACATCTTTTTGGCTCCCAAACTGTTCTAGGCGCTATGAGTGCAAAAGAGTGAAATAGTCGTTGTAGCTGGAATACTTCTTCACCTAGCAAGGCAGATTTAAGGTCAACAAATGAGAGGGTGGTTAACCTCCTACTCTTCAAGCTCTATGAGACCTAGGGGAGAGACCCTACAGTAACCTAGACTATGTCAAATGAGAGGGATAATACAAATACAGTATAGAGGACCCAACCGAGAAGCCTAACCTTTGTGATTTCCCATCCAATAGGTTGTCACTAGCAAGAAAATCACAAGGCTATCTTGAGGGGAAAAGGTTGCACTCAAACAAATGATAAGGATAAAGATCTCCATAATCTACAAGCTAATTGCTCTCTAGACCAGCATAATGTTCAAAGGAAAGCTCATAGACATGAATCCAAAGTTATAATGGTTGAAACCTTAAGGATTTGCAAATACAAAGTGAGATTTCAAGTAAAGAATGGAGGTGAAAGAAAATGTAAAAAAAAAAGAGTGGTCAAAAGAACTATGATCGCGACCCGAAATCCATTAGGAAAGGAGTCTTAAATGACAACACACTTATCTTATCTCGCAACAATTTGTAAAAATATAGAGAAATGTAAACCTTCAAGGATTTTATAAATCAACACTCATAAATGTCTATAAAAACAAATAGGTGCTTCATCATCAAACACGATCTACACATTCAAAGCTCCCTAATAAAGCTACAAAACTTGCTCATCATTCTATAACATTTGCTCCTTGAACTAGGTAAGGCTAGCATCAATTAATTGCTCAAATTATCTGGAAAACAGAATGCTCACATAGGACAAACCGATTTTTTCATCATCCAAAAAACTAATATGAAGGATTTTTCCTCTAATTTATAAAATTTCTGTGATGTCCCCCTTTTTGTACATATGGGGATTTCAACCAACTTCAATACAAATCGAACCAAGAAGGATTAAATCCTTTCAATTCAACCTCAAATAACCCAATGTCAGCGTAATTACAACCCAAAATGGGGTTGGAAGTAGCCAAGGTAGTGGGTTAGATGGGAGAATCAATTGGAATCCCAATCTTATCCAGTTTAGATTTTTATAACACATAATAAATAAAAATAGCTCACAGACAACTGAAACTTTAAAAATTCATAACTCACTCATTACTCCATCTTTTTCCATGAAACAAAGTGCATAATAAACTAGATTCTTAAAGCTTTCCAATGCACTATTAAACAGATATTTCTGAGCACTAAAGCCCCTTCAAAAAAAAATCCAGACTTCAGATCTGGGCGCTAGGGTTAGCAGAAATTATTAAATTAATAACCAGCACTTCCCTCAATTGTTTTCACCCTCCAAAAGCTTGTTTTGATGCACAAAAATGTCAAGAATAGATTTGAACTGAAATTACAATTTTTAAGCATCAAAATGTGTCCCAAACAATTAATAATCCAACCCCAAACTGCTGCAACTTCTAAAATTATTTCCGCTTAACCAACAAAGCAAAAGCCTTCAAACTTTGGATTTTGGGTCACAAAAATATGAAGAATAATATTCCAAAATTAGTTTTCGCACAACAAACATGAAACCCTAATTTTTCCCTAAAAAGTAGGTCACCCAACACATTTAGGGCATCAAATCATCTCCAAAAATTATAAAATTAATTGCAAAACACGACAGATCTAAAATTCACTTGTTTAACCATCAAAACATGCAAACAAACTCAGATTTCCTTCAACAATCAATTCACTAGGGTTAGGAACACTTTCCCAATCAATTCGCCACACAATAGATGCAACATACACACAAATGGATCCTTAGCAAAATTAGATTTACTTCAATTCCAAATCGAATGAGAGAGAGAGAGCACAATGAAGAGCTAGGGGATAAATCCCATTTCTCCAAGCATGGAGTGTTATCAAATGATCAAATCAACATGACGTGAAATAACCCCTCACATCCCTTAAATAGACTTCCCAAAGGGATCGACCCACTTGGAGGGAAAACATAAAACTTAATTAAAATACTTAAAAGACTCACTTAATGTGCACTTTATTATTTTCTAATTAAATAATAAAGAGTAACTAACCTATGTGCACATTTTTGAACTAACTAGAGACTCCCACTTGTAGCGCTAGGCATGCCAAGGGGTTACAATGCAAATAAAAGAGATGAACAGATATATTAGTAATGCCCGAAAAGGGGACATTACAGTCCTCCCCTCTCGGAGATTGCTTGCCCTCAAGCAATAGCAAGCTCATAGATCCATGTATCATGCACCCAAGTGAAGAGATAAAGTGATGCACCCAAAGTCTTGCTCCAGGTGCCAGTCAAGTGATGAAGCACTTGGAAGAACATGTGGGCTTCCTTCGTGGCAATCCAAACATGTGTGTGATCATCTTCGTAGTAGGAACTCCAAGTGGTAGTGCCTTCATCATAGGGAGATGAATAAAAATCTGCATGAGCTTTGATAAGCCCCCAAGATGCCCACTCAATAATGCCCTCATGAAGTGAATAGGACAACAATCTTTCTTCACATGTCTTCAATCCTGCACATGAAGCAAACACATTAGAAAAATCATAAGTGTTGAAAAACACTTTTTCAGCTTCTTCTCCATGTCTCCAAGGCATGAATGGCTCACAACTCATCCTCATACATGGGTTGTTCCCAAACTCTATCATGTTGCCCCATACACAACTGTAGCTATGCATTTTCCCTCCATACAAGCATGAAACTCAGTTCTCATCCTCCATTGAAAATTCAGAACACAACATGCCAAATTTCCTTTCATGCTCTTATAATTTTCAGTCCTCATGTGCACATGGGAAATCAACAAATAGGAGCACCATGAAGTAGGAACACAAAGAATAATACCCTGTTGTTGGAGAACATTTCCTTGCCCCAAAGTGTGTGCTTGGAATTCCAAAAAGAGTGTGTCGGGCTGCATACTTACCGTTGTCCCATGATCAAATATGCAATCCCAATTTCCTCTTGAAGTGTTAGCAAGGAAACCGAATGCAAGGATGACTGAAATTGATTTGCAAAACTGAAAATAGTCACCTTCAAGGGTTGTCCCTATGCTTATGACAGCGAGAATATGAATGCCAAAATTAATCATCTTTCCCACTTTGGGGGCTGCCAAGGGTCCTCTAAAGTGAGCCACCTTACACATGGAGTGTACTCTATCAAAATCAACAAAATGTGAACTAGAGGAGAACTGAAAATAATTTATCTTTCCATTCTTACTCGCAGCTGAAAGTGAAATGCCTTGCTTACCATGTGAAGAACTTATACCATGACCCTTCATCTTCTTTCACCTTTCGTAGAAGCCCCAAAATTTGTGGTCATGCAAGCAACAACAACAAGACTTACCCAACACATATCCTTCACCGAATTCACCTTTGAAAGCACAAGAATCAAACATCCAAGTGGCAGCCCAACATGTAGAAATTCTATAACAGCAAGATGAAGTGCAAGAAATGGCTCTGAATGGGCCTCAAAATTGTGAAAAATGACTTCATACCTTTGAGTGGTGATACCACCTAGGTAAAAACCCTTACTATGATTGAAATTTAGGCCATGTTCAATCCAAACGAGTTGAAATTCACCAAGATATAACTGTTGTACCAAAACTGAAAATGAATTTCTTACCATGCAAGGTGTAGTCCATGCAATTTTCTTTTTGGAAAGCCTTCTCCATGATTACAACTTGTGCCTTGAGCTCCTCAAAGCAAAAAATTGAATTTTTGTCTTGCCCACTGGTGTGAAGAGACAAAAGAACCAACAAGATTGGCTTCTATGTTAGACACATCTTTCTTCAAAACATTACCGGAATTCCCATTCATTATGCATGCGTCTAATTGAATCTCTATCCATGGATTGACATACCTCATGTTGCAAACCATGTCCATCTCTCTATCATGCCCATAGCAATACTCATCAAGGCTCAACATGAAAGTAGAAATTAAATGTGAAGCAACATACCTTGGGCTGCTCCCAACTTCTTCAAAACTCAGAATTTCTGAGTTTGGAACAACACTTTGTTCCTCATCATTTCCCTCATCCGAAACCCCTTTTTCCTCCTTACAAGCGTTCATACTTGGTGGGCAATGACTTGGATCATTCATGAGACTCATGCTTGGGCGACAAATCTTATCCATTTGCCCATTAGGGCTGCTTGTTTGGGAATTTACAGCAACTGAAAATTACCACAAGCATCCCATGGTGTCCTTTCTTCATGAGCATGCCTTTTCATAAGCCCATCTTCATAGTCCTCTTGAAAACCTGATTTTTTTGCACTCATGTTCAACTCGATGCAATTAGTAGGCACTAACAATTTATCAAACATCAAAAGATTATTGCCATGCAATGAATGCTCCAAGATTTCTTCTTTTTGCCACATAGAAGTAGACACAAATGATGCATTAGAAGAAATGATGCAAGAATTTGTATACCCTTCTATAGTGGTGTCATTGTTCGTGCTTTCTTCCTTATGAGCTTGTTCATCAACCTTAACCCCACTTGCAATATGATTAGTATCATCAAAATCAAGCTCAAAATTAGAATCTATTACCTCAAAACACAAACCCTTCTTCTTCACTTCATCCTTGTATCAAGGATGGCTTTCTTCTTGGGTTTCTTTTATGAGGTGGAACATAGGGTTGAGTTGCCCCTTTTTGTGGCTCATTGGGTGATGCCCTTGGCTGCCCACTTTGTGATTTTTTGTTCATGAATTTCAGACCTTGGCTGCCCCACATTTCCTTTTTGGGATAGCAAGTGGGTGGCGTCAACCATCAAAATTTCTTCCCCTTTTGAAACTCCATCTTTTCCTCTTTCTTCATTTCATCTTTCCTTTCCTCTCGTGGAGGAACCATAACAATATCAACTTGCCCTTCTATCAGATCTGATTTTTCTTTGCAATCACCAAATTCCATGCAAACATTAGATATCAAAAATTTATCATCCACTACCAAAGGACTCGTACACTTGGAGAGTTGATCCTTCTTGCTTCATAAGAGACCTTGCTAACACAAACCTTTATCTTGCTTGAACATTGATCCAAAACACCTTTGGCTAAAGTATGAGCAATACATGACTCCTCTTGTCTCAAACCTTCCTCAAGTATAGACAACAAATGTTGAGGAGGGGCCTCATGTTCATTCAAAACCAAAGACATGATAGTTTGCATTGCATCCATTACATTTTCTGAATGACTATCATCTATGACGGTGAAGAATACATCGAACATGTGTGGAATGAGATCATCACAATCAAGATCTAACATTTGTATACAAGTTCTTACCTTTTCCATGTTCTCCAAGATCTTAACCCTCTTATCAAAGTAAGGGTTTGTGGTGTCCCAAAGCTTTTGAAAGTTTCCTATCATGAGCTCAAAGACCTCTTCCATGGTGGTGTCATTGTATGGCAAATTTGGGGTTGTTATCCTTGTCACTTCACTAATGCAAGTGATAACCATGAGTCTCACATCCACCTCATCATGCCTCAATAGTTCGGATCTAGCCAAATGAGTCACTAATGAATCCATTGTTGAAAACATGGAGCCATAATTTGATTGTTCTATTCTAGCCAAACAACTTACAGCTTCCCCCAAAATGCTAAGCAACACATCTCTCGAAAGGTGTGGAGGATCAAGCCATCTCCCCAATCTATAAAACTGCATTTTCATTTCTCCTTCACTTGTTAACCCCATGATTCATACACTATGTATCCAGATCTGTAAACACAAACCCCACAAGAGTAAAAGAAAGTTGCTCGATACCACCGAGATGTCCCCCTTTTTGTACATATGAGGATTTCAACCAACTTCAACACAAATCGAACCAAGAAGGATTAGATCCTTTCAATTCAACCTCAAATAACCCAATGTCAACGTAATTACAACCCAAAATGGGGTTGGAAGTAGCCAAGGTAGTGGGTTAGATGGAAGAATCAATTGGAATCCCAATCTTATCCAGTTCAGATTTTTATAGCAGCAGATAATAAATAAAAATAGCTCACAGACAGCTAAAACTTTAAAAATTCATAACTCACTCATTACTCCATCTTTTTCCATGAAACAAAGTGCATAATAAACTAGATTCTTAGGGCTTTCCAATGCACTATCAAACATATATTTCTAAGCACTAAAAACCCTTCAAAAAGCATCCAAACTTCCAGATCTAGGCGTAAGGGTTAGCAAAAATTATTAAATTAATAACCAGCACTTCCCTCAACTGTTTTCACCCTCCAAAAGCTTGTTTTGATGCACAAAAATGCCAAGAACAGATCTAAACTAAAATCACAAATTTTAAACATCAAAATGTGTCCCAAACAATTAATAATCCAACCCTAGACTGCTGCAACTTCTAAAATTATTTCCCACTTAACCAACCAAGCAAAAGCCTTCAAACTTTGGATTTTGGGTCACAAAAATATGAAGAATAATATTCCAAAATTAGTTTTCGCATACAAACACAAAGCCCTATTTTTGTCCTAAAAAGTAGGTCGCCCAACACATTTAGGGCATCAAATCATCTCCAAAAATTATGAAATTAATTGCAAAACACGGCAGATCTGAAATTCACTTGTTTAACCATCAAAACATGCAAACAAACTCAGATTTCCTTCAACAATCAATTCGCTAGGGTTAGGAACACTTTCCCAATCAATTCGCCACACAATAGATGCAACATACACACAAATGGATCCTTAGCAAAATCAGATTTACTTCAATTCCAAATCGAATGAGAGAGAGAGAGAGAGCACAATGAAGAGCTAGGGCATACATCCCTTGGGCATACATCTCATTTCTCCAAGCATGGAGTGATATCAAATGATCAAATCAACATGAGGTGAAATGACCCCCTCACATCCCTTAAATAGACTTCCCAAAGGGATCGACCCACTTGGAGGGAAAACATAAAACTTAATTAAAATACTTAAAAGACTCACTTCATGCGAACTTTATTATTTTCTAATTAAATAATAAAGAGTAACTAACCTATGTGCACATTTTTGAACTAACTAGAGACTCCCACTTGTAACGCTAGGCATATCAAGGAATTACAATGCAAATAAAAGAGATGAACAGATATATTAGTAATGCCCCATAAGAGAGGACATTACAATTTCCTTTGTAAAAGTGGTGAGAAAAGGTACTCGGAATATTCTCTGAAAAAAATCAAAGGTTGAAGAGGAGCCACCGTCAACACTAGGAGAGAACAAGTCATCCACCAATGAATGGAGAGATAGAAGCATGTTTGGATGGTAAGAAGTTCATTTTCAGATTTTGAGCAACAGTTATGTCTTCCATTTGGGTGCTTGATTGATATGCTTCCAAGGGTAAAATCAACCAAGGATAGGTATTGAGAATGTTTGGTTGATGTTGCTTATATAGCCACCATCTTTTGGGTTTCTATGAGAAGTATGAAAAGTTTGAATGAACATGGTATAAACTCTTCTCAAGACACTTCATTTTCAGCTGTGTTTATGGATAATCTTCAGCTTGTTATGGTTGAGAATGAAATTTCAATTACATGGGAGCCATTTTTGTTCACTAGTTTGACGATCATTCATATTGAGAAAAAATTCTGAATAATGTTAGTTGTTGTCCTCTTATTTTTATGGATAATATCATTAGGATCACCTCCACTATCACTTCCGAAATTCAGATTTTTTACATACATTTGGTGACATGGTTGTTGATGCTTGATTTTGGCTCATGGGTGACTATTTGGGGGTGGAAACCAGCCACTCTAATTCTGATTTTTGAAGATTACAACAGTATTTGGGGCCACATAATAGAGTTTGGGGGCAGCCCATACATGGAGGAGACTTACACACCATGGAGACACCTTGAAAGAGTGTTCTTCAACACTTATTTTTCTAACTTGTTTGCTTCATGTGCAGATTTGAAAAAGAAATTGCAGCAGAAGACACTCCTAACTTTTAGGAGAAAGAAGCATCACAAGATATTACAAATGCTTCACCACTTGAGTGGCATGGGAGCCCGGTTTTGGAGTACTACATATTTGGACCCAGACACATGAGCTTGCTATTGCTTGAGGGCAAGCAATCTTGGGAAGGGAGGACTGTAATGTCCCCTTTTTTAAAACCTTTGACATATCTTTCCCGTAGGCTTTTGGGATGTTGCAAAGGGAAATTATGCTAAGTAATTGAATGATATTGCTTGGAGAGTGATTTTAATCATTTGTCATTATAAAACAATATTTATTTAATTATTTAATTATGGATGTTGAGTGGTTTTTCCACCACCTTGTAGTATTGCTCACAAAAAGAATATTTATTGAGCAATTAATGTAATTTATTATTTAATTTAATTCCCAAAAATGCAAAATAAAAAGGGAATTAATTAAATAATAATAGAGTGGCTTTTAATGTCAAAAATACCCTTAGAAAGGGGACGCCACACATAGGGATAATAAAATACTTTTAATTTGTGTTTTCCCTCCAAAAGGGAATTCGAATTTTGTACTCCTTGTCTATAAAAGGAGGTCATGGGATCATTGTAAAAACTTATGCTATGTTATGATAAATTCAATTTGACTCCATGCTTGGAGTAGGGATGTATGCCCACCTTTGATGTTATTTGCTCTCTTTCTATCTCATGTGTTGGAGATCTTTGTAGCTGGTTTTAGATATCAATTTTGGAGAATTTATTGGTGCTTTTGCAAATCGATTTTTAGTGTGGTGAAGTCTTTCATGCCCAGCGACTTTATTTATGCTTATGTGTTGACTGTAGCGACTGGTTTGAGTGCAAGATCTTATGCTATAAACTTCTCTAAACTCCAGCGATTGCATGTTTGCTTTGATAACTGGTTTGTGGCATTTTTAGAGTAGATCAACCAGCTTGTGCATGATTTTACAGTCCCTCTAGCTCTAGCGACTCCTCTTGATGTTTTATGAACTGTTTTGGGTCATTATTGGATGTGGATCGACCAAGTTTGATGCATAATATTGTGCCCTTTCTACAGCGACTTCATTGGGTAGTTCCTTGAGTATTTTAATGCATGTTTAGTGCTCTAAATGTTCAGCGAACTTGATGATGTTAATTTACTAAGCTACAGCAATATGTTTTAAGGCAATAGTTTGTTAAAAACCTCCTCTAAACCCTAGCAAATACAAGCATTGTTCGGTGACTGGTTGAGGATAGATTTGTGTGCAAAAATAATTATATTTGACAGCGATTTCTAGCTCAAATAAGTATCTGTTTGTGACTGATATTGGCGACTTTACTTGAGACACAAATCTGTGGAAAAATATATTTATATTGCAGTGATCTATACCTCTTTGTTGGCTGCTACATTCTGAGTATGGCGACTTGGGTGAATGCATGATTTAATGGTGTTTTAGAGCCCTGTTTAGCAGCTGTGTTTGGTCTTCCTATTTGTTGGAAATATGGTGATCATTTTCTATATTTAGCAAACTGGTTTTAGAGCATGGTTGGTATGGTTTGGGGTATTCAATAGATTCCAAGTGCAATGATCAGTGTGTGAGTTTATTGCAGCAGTCTATATTCAGTTTATCACAGCATATTTAGCGTAATTTGATTAAGGCCATTAAACCCCTCTCTTTGGGTTTATTGAGTCATTGATGTATTGAATTTATTATGCAATGCCTGATTAGATCCAGACCTCGGTTGAGTTCAAGGCACCTTGCCTGATCCAATCGTAAGTTGGAGCTACTTCAAGGACATGCACTCTGTTATAATCCATTGAAAGATATTTTTTAAAGATCTGTTGAAGTATAGTTGCTGCCCTAATAGTGTATAACAGTTGGGATTTCCTAGAAGATCCAAGTCTGCCCTAAAAATATAATTGTGGGATATTACAATTATATTGCTTTATCAACAATTAACTGTTTATAATAATAAAACTTTATCAAAAGTTACATTTTGTATAATAATAAAACATAAGTGTCTTTTATAAAGTTACTTTTCAACACTTAGGTTATATTATTAATTTATTATATTTTATTTTAAAGGGGACATGACAATCCTCCCTCCCAAAATTACTTCCCTAAGCGATTGCAAGTTCACTCTTCAACTACTTTAGAATGAAACTTTCTGCAAATACCAAGATCCCAAATCAATCTCAGGAACTCCTCACCATACTTTTGCTACACCACTCCGATACAACTAAGAGTTGAAAAGCCTCTATGAGTTGTAGATTTGGAACTCCCATAACTTGGATTCCATGTCATACTTGGAAATTGGTGTGACCAACTGCCCCAATTTTCAAACTAATATGTTTCTTAGATTAGAACATTCCTCTCATAATCTAAATTGACATCGCAGGAATGGTCCAAGTGCTTACCTCCTTCGGCTGAAGTAAAATCTTTTGATGGATTTTCCTTAACACCGCCAATCTTGTCAAGTGCCTTTCCATAGCTTTCCTGTAAGTCCATCTCAGATGGTAATGACTCGACCTTGGGAGGCATGATAGGTACTTCTTGCGTTGATACCAATTAAACCTTGGCCACTTGGCATTTAACATCTAATGCATGTTCCTCCTTTGCCTCTCTAATACCAACATTTTGCTCATCGAAGTCATACCTTTTTTATTGAAGATTCTTCTCCTTCAAACCGCATGATGGAATCCTCTATGGGGTGCTTCCTCTCAAGTTTTTGCAGCTCTAATTTTTCTTCTTTCTCATGCTCCACTAACACAATTTCTTCCTTACCTTTGGAAGTTTTGTTGTATCTAACACTTTTTTGGTTCTTCCTCCGACAACACTTTTCCATGTTCTTTGCCAAGACAACTATGGTTTGGCTCCCAAGGTTCTTTGTTGTACTCTTTTCTTTCGAGAGTTCTTGTTCAATTCAGTTATCAATTTTAATGTTAAGTATGGCTTCAACTTTTCTTCACATTGATCAACCACACTTTTCGCCGCTGCACTCGTTGTCACCTAAACTTACCGCTTCTTTCTCAAATTGGCCAATAAAATTGTTAGAAGTGACTAGTAAATATCATCACTCTCATTCAGAGTCAATGACATAATTGTTTGCATTGATGCAACAATATTTTTTGCATGATTCTTATGAACAATAGCAAAGAAATGTTCAAACATTTGGAGAATAAGATCATCACATTCAAGATCTAACATTAGAACACAAGATCTGATTTTTGCCATAGTTTCTAGAATTGTGACCATCCCGAAAAAAGAAGGATTTTTTATGTCCTCTAGACCTTGAAAACTTTCAATAATTAACTAAAATACCTCCCTCATGGTGTTGTTGTATGGCTTTTCAAGAGTTGTTATTCTTGTAATTTCACTAATACAAGTGATAACTACAAGTCTCACATCTGGATCTGGGTGTCTTAAAAGCTTGGGCTTAGCCAAATGAATCACCGATGGATTTATTGCCCAAAACATAGACTCAAAATCTGATTGTCTTAACATGGACAAACAGTTTGCCACTTCCTCCAAAATACTGAGTAGAACATTTTTCGAATGAGGTGGTTGCTCAAGTTTCTTCCCTGCTTTGCAAAGCTTTATTCCCAAATCATCTTTACTCATTAACTCCATGATTATCAAAGGCTATGCATCAAATAGTATCTACAAAAATTTAATTCTTCCCACAGTTGGCGAGATCATCAACTTTGATACCACTGTAATGTCCCTTTCCTGGACAAATAAAGATAGTTTGGGTTTTCCAACAAACCCTTATACCAAATTTGCAACAAACTGATTTTTATTCAAACCCTTATCAATAAAAAGTACAACAGTCTGATTTCTTCCTTTTAAATGTAAAATCAACAAAATAGGAATACCCACAAGGGCCAAAGCATTTAGAAAACCTCTTGGCACATGAATATGATGGAAAAGAATTTTTACAACCAAGAACTGAATTTATTTCTATTATATTTCATACTTTAAAACATGAAAAAGACCCACATACGATTATAGCATATTTTCTACTAAATAATGCCCCGTATAGATAGCATGAAGAGGCCAAATGACGTGTATGCAACCCGAGATCAAATAAATATGCCCACGGATGATGCCCTAAATGCAGGTTTGAAACTCCAAAGGGTGTAGATAACCCTAGAAATGGCTGCAAATGTCTTCAAAGACCTTCCCAAATTCGATTCCAGCTGATAGGGACTGCTCCACTGTAGAAAACACTAAAAATCTAATCTACATATGATGCCCTAGCTATCAATCTTTGAAACCACCCTGAAACTATGTCCCACTCTAAAAATATGATCTTTAGCTCAAATGTGATCTTTGTGTGAGATCACCAAGGAGAGATTGAGGGTTTTCATCCCCAAAATCTGAATGCCAATGAGGGTTTTCGTCCTCAATAGCGGAATACACAAGAGGGTTTAGTCCTCTAATGCAAAGGTTGGAGCAGCAGCTCAAACTCTTCATGAAAATTATGATAATGACCAAAGATGTTCTCAAATGACCGACACACTCTTCTTTTTTAACTTTTCATGTAACGCTCCACGATGAAAGAGTCCCAAAAGAAACTTCCCTTTTCTGTTTCCTCATTGATATTCCTTTATCAAAAATTAACTTTTTGTAATAATAAAACTTTATCAAAAGTTACTTTTATAATAATAATAAAACATAAATGTCTTTTATAAAATTACTTTTCGACACTTAAGTTATATTATTAATTTATTATACTTATTTAAAAAAGGGACATGACAGTCCTCCCCTCCCAAAATAGTTTGCCCTCGAACAATTGCAAATTCACTCTCCAACTCCTTTAGATTGAACCTTTCTGCAAATACCAAGATCCCAAATCAATATCAGGAACTCCTCACTATGTTTTTGTTGCACCACTCCGATACAACTGGAAGTGGAAAAGCCTCCATGAGTTGCAGATTTGGAACTTCCATAACTTGGATCCCATATCATCCATGGAAATTGGTGTGACCAACTGCCCCAATTTTCAAACTGATATGTTTCTTAGATCGAACATTCCTCTCATAATATAAAGCATAGTTAGAAGACTCGGCGAGTACTCACCAAAGAAAACTACAAACGAGTACTCGCTGAAAAAACTCACCAAAAAGGACTCACCGAGTTTTTGCCGAGTTTTGGCGAGTAAATTCATATTAATTGGTAGTGATATTTTACAAGTAATAAAATTGCCCCTATTACAATACAATTGGTGAGATCCATTGAGTTATGTTGAAATTTCTTGTATGCAATAGTAAAAGCAAGTCTGTTGGAGTCATCAAAATCATTCATACAAAAAACAAAAGCTCGTAATTTAGAAACTACCTCCCTGATACTATATGGTGTCCCCTGAGATTTCACCCTGAAATTTGGGACTACCCCTTTTAAAAATTTCGTTCTTTTCAAAGTAACGGGTTGTTTTGTGTTTGTTTTGCTTGCAGTTGTTTGCATTGCTCTAAGATATCCCCAAAGAGTCATAAAAGCCAAATTCACCAAATACCCACATGCTAAAACTCACTCTATCCCTTTGCCAAGTTTTGTCTGAGAGAATTTTATTTATTTATTTATTAAATAAATAAAGTTCTTTTAAAAATAGATTGAGCTAAAATTGGAGGATTTAGGTTATATAAAGCACTTCACCCCATCATTATTACCACATAACATTCATCCGGGGGGAAGAATTTTTGCAAATCAACTAATTGAAGAAATTTTTCGAACAATTGCCCGCAGCTATTTTTATTTTGTTTTATTTATTTTTGTCTGTGTTTTGATTTGTTTTCTCCAGCAATTCTCGTAGCCTATTCATCCTTCTTATCGATCTTTCCCAGGCCTAGGGTTTTGAAAATCTATCCAGTATTTTTAATTATTAATCTGTCTACAGGAAATCAGAGCTCGGGATTCTTTCAGAAGATTGCAAGAAGTCGTTTGTTCCAAAAAGGTGCAAAAACGAATTTTATGAAAATAAGAAAAATATTGCCATCAATGCGTAAAGCTCGAGAAAATATGCACTTATAGAAAAAACGACACCTAAAGCAAGAGCCACGGAATGAAAGTTATGGCACATGCAAGTATTATTGCTACATCTTCCGGACCCTTTCCAAAAATGGCAAATTTTATTCTCTGTGTTTTTTTCACCAAAATCCAAAAAGTAAAGAAATGTTGTCTTCATGCCATTGCGATTTTCAAGGCTGCCTTCGGCGTCCAATTTCTGTGTTGCTTTCGGTGACGAATTTTCACGCAATTTTGAATGCAGAAGTCACAATGCAAGTTGCACTTTTGGAAAAGAACTATCTTTCATGCAAGTCGCACTTTTTGTAAGGAAGAATTTAAGCCGCAATGGGAATTTCGAGAGAGGTGGCAAGCAAGTGGGAATTTCTTACTGCACGCACGCAGATGAAAATTCCCATTATAAAATAAAATCACTTAAAGCGCCCAAATGAATTTCTTACTGCATAGAGTTACTTTTTCCCATCAAGTCAAAGTCACTTAAGCTGCAATGGAAATTTCAGAGGTGACAGGCAAGCGGGAATTTCTTACCTGCAATGCAGGATTAAAATTCCCATTATAAAATAAAATCATTTAAAGCGCCAAATAGAATTTCTTGCTCGCATAAGAGAATTTCTTACTGCATAAGAGCAGTTACTTTTTCCCATCAAGTCAAAGTCACTTAAGTTGCTAATGGGAATTTCTGCAGCGATGGCATGAAGATGGGAATTTCTTACTTGCAACGCAAGGTGATAATTCGCATGATGGACAAGTCACTTAAGTGGAAGAGGGGATTTTTAGAGCTGCAAGTGCAGGTGGAAATTCCCAAAGTTGACTTCTTATTTTTAGCACTCACCCTTGTCAAAAAGTGCGACCCGATCGCATAGCTAAGAGCCTAAAAGCTGAATTTTTTTATTAATTGTCAGGAAGCATCCAGTTTTGGCGCCGGGGTTGGAGAAGCTTTCTTTTTATTATTCGTAACATTTGCATGTTGATGTGAATGCACAAGTGAATAAAATAATATTTTTAGCTTGCTTGGCATGCAAGCAAGTCTAAAAATAGAGGGCAGCAGGATTTATAAGCAGATTTTGGTGATGAAAATTGAGTATTCGTGCCATGGACTCCATATTTGTCTCGAATCAACTACGAGATATTCATCACAGTGCTCATGTTGGTGAAGAAAGCGTAAGTCAATGTCGACACATTGAATATATCTTCCGAATCGAAGAAATTGTCAGATCTGCACAAATTGATACAATTACAAAGGATTCTGGCATAATTAAAAGGAAAAGAGCTCAGACAAAGATTATTCCAGGCATAATGACAGAGAAGGGTAAACAAAATTGTGTATTGTTTCCAAATATGTTGAAATCAATGTTACTGACATAGACCCCGAACCTATCACCGATTTAATCGATGAGATCCGAGCTAGAAGGACATCTCTTATGTGGGCAATTAAAAGTAGCAGGATCATTCAAGCCTCAGCATTTCCAGTCACAACTCAATTGCCTGAATTTGTTATGGAATGTGTCAAGTCTTATCATCCTCTTTCCAGAACAAGTCAAGATGCTACATGGAAAACAATAATCAGGTTGGATGCACAATTTATTAATTATTGCTTTAAGCTTCCGGCCAGTGGTGATTGCAATTAGCATGCAGGATGCCAGCAACAGATGGGAAAACACTGAGTCACATGTTCGACAAGTATATTCAGTTTCAAAACAAAGAAAAAGCGTAGAGTATGACGGTCGACATATTTTCTTTCTTCTTCCCTTCCCTCTCTTATTCTTATTTCTGACAAAATTGTAAAACTAAAGTCATTGGTTAAAAGCCATTTCTTCTAGTTATCTAAAAAGGTCCTCAATTGAGAATAGGTGGCAGACATGCAAAACTTTGATTTAGTCTTCAGATGCATGTCATGAGGAGAGAAATTTCAAGGAAAGATTGCCGGTTGTTTTCTTTATAGCTTCTGCATGTGTCAGTTCAATTATTGCTTTCCTATTTGTAATTGCCCTCTATACACTATAAATAGAGGAAGAACCTACGGGTTAAATCATCAGAATTTGTAATCAGCATTCTTGTGTTCCAAACTTTGATTTGAAACTCTTGATATCTTTTTGAAAGCTAAGGAATAGAGAGGAGATAGATTTCCAGAGAACTTTGTGTCAACGATGCATTTGTTTCTTATTTCTTTTTAGATCTTTGCATAAACTGTGTTATCTTAAATCTGGATCTGAAACTTTCCTTTGCTTTGAATTCTGCATTTCTAGATCTGTTTGTTTCATCTATGTGTATGTGACCAACTCACAACTATTGGTTAGGTGCACATCTTCTTTCTTTTCTGCTTGCATTTAATTATTTTCCTCTTCTACATATATTCATTTCTTACAATTGCTTACTTGCTACAAAATTGCCTAGCTATGGTCCATGAGCTACGCAGTTAAAAAAAAAAACAGATAGATATTAGAAAATATAACTAAAAAAATCTTACATGGGAGCCACACCGGTAAATGAGGGAGATTTATCTCATGACTACCTAGGTTTTCAGCTGTGCAGAAAATCTAGCCAACAACATTCCAAAGTTGGGATCAAGGAAAGAAGAATTTTATTTGCATAATTATGGTAATGAAGAGCTTGCTGGAATTTTCAAAACAGCAGTCAACAAAGGGCCATTTATTGGTGTACATGACTCCGGCAAGCACCATGAAGGTGTTCCATGCAAGTATCAACAAAATAGTGTTGAAGACAAAGCAGAAAGAGCTTCATTTGTTGAATTTGAGGTGAAAAAGAAGGTTGATTCCAACTCAGAAATTCTGAGTCACAAGTTTGGGAGTATAGAGGATGTTTCGATCACTCCTCATCCGGCATGGGAAGGTCGATATGTGGTGGACAACCCAAGGTATGATGGAAATCACATTTTTTCTTCTTTTATATCGTTGCCGTACTTATGTCATCATGGGAAAGTTGTTGTTAAAGATCACATGCTAAGTTTTGGTGATGTGAAGAGCTTGTGGGTTGACACATGTCATTTAGATATTTCCTTGCAAGGATACATGGTTCCGGTTGACTTCTTGCATGGTAGAAAGGAAGTCTTTGATATTCTTACCCCATGCACATGGTTAGAGGAAATTTTGATGAAGGATAATTTTGAAATCGTTATGTATGCAAACAAGGTTATGAAGGATTCTACCCTCCAAGAACAAGGAGTCATGGGTTTGATTAATGGTGGAGTCACTCATGATTCCATTAGTGAGTGCTTGGAATTGATCGGATACACGGTGGAGATAATGGATGGTTACTCTATGCCATGCTCAAAGGAGTATTTCCAACTCCATGATACATTGGAAAATTATGAGGTATGTGCTGATTTCCATTTCATTAACATAGCTGATATGAATAACATATTTGGGGTACAATGGTTGCATCTATTGGGAAAGCTCACTTTCAAATGTCAAAGCACGGAGATAAGTTTCATAGACCAAGACAAAAAGATGACTTTGCAAGGTATGCTTCGGAAACACTCCAAATTAATTATTTGGTGGAAGAAGACATTTCATGTGAATCATATTTTTGTTCTTTATCCAAAATTACAGCGGATTGGAAATCATTACTTTCAGCTGAGTATGCAAAAAATAAGTTTGCTAATGATGCCTTTGAAGGAAAAATAAGTGATGATAGGTACAAGGTGGTGGATGGGCTTATCCTATACAAAAACCGGGTCTACTTGGTGCCTAAATCTAAGGTAAAGAGTAAAGTTTGGAGGGTTGTTCATGATACTGTGGGCTGATCATCCGGGCCACTTCATGGGACATAACGTGAGTGAAGGTAAAAATTTCAGTTTTTCCCCTTGCTTATGGAATTTGATGAAAGAGGATGCTAATATGACATGTTTAAGGAAGCATAAGTTTGAAGGGAATTCTGAATTTTCCCTCTATGGATTCTTAACCCATGGTTCCATGAGAGAACCAATGGAAGTAAGGGCAAAGGGAAACAATTATGATAAACTTGCAGCTGTTCACATGGCCACCAAAGAGGAGAATGATGGTTCTATCTTTCAATTTCATGATCCCATGATGAGGTATGGATTTTTCTTAGACTACCTTGTTTTCATTTCAGCTGAGTCACACAATGTTTGGGGGTATCTAGAGATCCAAAATTTAGAGGAGCTTGCCCTCAAAAGTCACATGGAGTATGAGCTCCACTTGAAAAATGATAAAATCAGAATTTATGGGTATGCTAGGGAGGCTGATTTTCTCAAATTCAAGGCCAAGATGACTGTTGATTTTATTTGTAGGCCTGTTGTTCCTAAGTTTTCAGCATATGTAAATCAAATTTCAGTCCTTGCCTTATTTATGGAGTTGCCTTTCCTTGTGAAAATTCAGTTTGGTAGTTATTATACCATGATTACAGGATTGAATTTGCAAGAATCAGATTTGGGGCTGCCACTAACAGTCATGAACAACAATGTATTTTCATTTTCTGAGTGCATTCCCTCATGGCATAATGAGGAAGGAAGATTTCAGTTGAATGGAAGAATAAAATCAGATCATGGTATGATATTTTCAGATTTGAACATTCTAATTTTTGAAGGAACAATGCATGATTACAACTCTTATGGGGGCAGCACTATTGAAATTAAGGGAAAACCTAGTGTGGTTGTGGATGCTTTATCAAGGATGCCACTTCCTACTTCATTAGAGGATGTGGAACTTCAAAGTGAGGGGGATGAAGAGTTCAGATCAGCAAATACATTGGGGTTGCAATTGCTTGGGGACAAGCAATTTTGGGAAGGGAGGACTGTAATGTCCCTTTTTCCCACTTGAGAGCTATTATTTGGTCTTCTTGCCATTCCTTCTCCGTGGCAAAGAAGAGAAGAAGATGGAGGAGAACATTGAGCTTCCATTTGATATGTTTTTACTAATTTTTAATATGTTCTTTTAGTGTTTTCTTTCTTCAGAATGGTCGGTTGGGTTTTAATTAATTAATGGAAGCTAATGAAGGAAAAGAACATCTTTAAGAGGTCGGTCTTGCTATTCCAAGCCTTGGCGCCAAAAGGAGGATATAAAAGAAGATTAGAGGCATCATTTGCATCTAGACTTGGCGCATTTTATTCTACTTGGGCATTGTGAGCTTGTTGCTCCATGTTCTTGCACTTGGGGACAAAAACCCTCATGTGTATTTGCCTAGAAGGACGAAAACCCTTCTAGAGGTTAAGGGAAGGACGGAAACCCTTCTCCTTGGCTTGGGATTGGTGTTTGAGGCTGATTTAGAGAGATATCTTTCATTTCCAGCTTGTTAGTGATTTATTAAGGGTGGAGCGACCTACCTTGGGTAGGGTTTTGAGCTTTTGGTGAACTATTTGGATAATCTAATTTGTAATATTTTATAAGGCTAGAATCTGAAGTTTGGTGATTTTTGGGGTTTCTATGCCCTAGATATCTAATTTTCTTGTGGCTGCAATATTCAGTTCATAATTAATTTCCAGCAGTGAGTTCTTCAGTATTTTTGTGTTTTTGGCTCTTAATATTCCATAAAATACATATAAAATTGTGGCAAGTGGATTCAAGGTGTTTCATGGTGTTTTTTGGCATATTTCATGGTAGATATAGTCGCTGATTTTGCATTAACAGTCTGTTGCAATATAAAATTCAGATCTGCATTTTGTGTGTTTGGTTGAAACAACTTAAAAGGGTCATTACATAGTAGTGTATGAATTACGATATGCAATGAATGTAGGCATATGTGTGAGAGCATGTACACAAT
This sequence comes from Taxus wallichiana var. yunnanensis, assembly GCA_018340775.1. Lineage (NCBI taxonomy): Eukaryota > Viridiplantae > Streptophyta > Pinopsida > Cupressales > Taxaceae > Taxus > Taxus wallichiana. Next base: position 838,810,069 of record CM031238.1, read on the forward strand.
TGCATATGGATATACAAAGTAGATGGCAGCTATAGAGTTGTAGTAACCTCAATTTTCAACCTTCAAATGTTGTTTCAATAGCATAGATCTTGGTCATCACATAAGGAAAAGATATATCCATGTTGGTGAATCGCTCATTGGAATATCCAGGCCGATTACGGATCAATGATTGTGATATCCTTGAAGATAGACTAAAATAAAGTTGTAAATCGTACAGAGGATATGGTTATGGAGACTACTAAAAAATTGAAGGAGATAAATGTTAAGATGTAATATTTATGAGAACAAGTTGAAGTGTGAGAAAGATTTACAACCAAGACGATGAAATAAGTCAGAAAATTTCAGAGAATGCCAAGTCAAGGTGAAACCCAAGAGAAGACATTAGATCCAAACCCCAAAATTGATGCGGATTAATTAAAGACCCAAAATTGATGTGCATTAATTAGAGACCCCAAAATAAACATGGAGAGGATTAATCATTTTAGTCAACATTGTGTGTCTAGGACGTCAGGTTAACTAAATGAAGAGAAGCATATTTATTGGGTTTTGTTTTTATTGGGTCCTATATAAACTAATTACAAAGTGTACGGAAAATACAGTATGTGTTTACTTGGGTATTCTGGATAGGCTGTGTTATGTGTAAAATAGAGTGTATGTTTGAGTGAACGAGGAATGCATCATCATGATGTTTGGAAAGTATGTGACATGAGCATTTGGCCAGTCATGTGCAAGAGAACATCATAACCAAACTGCATTGGAAACAAAATATGGAAAGGGTTACTGTCAACCATGATAATGATCGAGGAATCTGATATTTCATTAGAAAGGGTTATTCGAATATAGAAAGATATTTTTAAAAAGTATACTAGCATCTACAAATGACCAAAGTAGGCCAATGGGACTTGAAAGTACATTCAGATACATTAGAAAATAACAAGGTCAAAATAACCTTAAGTTTTGAAATAAACCTAGTTGTTGAAGCAATGCAATTTGATGAAGTTTGATGATATTTACGTGTGGTATCTTCCACTGTCTCTTCTACTGTTCTACGAAATAGTTCTATTGTGCTCCTCATGGATAGAGGTGGATATGTGAGCTTATCAATCTCTTGTAGTAATATACATAGTTAATAAAAGTGTATGATTGAAGTGAGTTACCAAATCCAGCCAGATCTGCACAAAATTTGGCTGGATCCGGATTTTTCAAGCAGCCCGAATAAATTCAGTCTGGGCCAGCCCTGTTTTTGTTTTTTAAATATACTTTTTTATCTTTTTTGCAATAAAAAGACACCCATCACCCTTTTATATTTTTTAATAATAAATATATTAAAATTTGTATTACATTATTAAAAAAATCTCTGTATTTGTCAACTTTTGCATTATTAAGGCTTGATCCTTCATTAACCCTATTGGTTTTCCAGATTGGATGTTGTTTCCAATTGAATCCTTCCAAATGACTCCCATGGATGCTTGTTTGCCTAAGAATGGGCAACTTGCACTTTGTTTAGTCACTTTTTTGTTTTATGCTTCAATTAGTACGATCGTCAATTTTTATTGTACAATGAGTTCTTTGGTGGAATTGAAGACTAAAAAAGGTGAACGCACTATTGAAAAAGTAAAAGTTTTTACTCCTAAATATATTTATGAAAATGTTCATTGGGATGTGGTCTAGTGATAAGTTGTAATGCTTATTGATGTGATGACTTAGATTCATAAGTCAATAGACACATTCCCTGCTACGTTACCGGATTCACTTGTACAAGGGAGGGAATCCATATACAATTTGGTGCAAGTACTGATACGTGAGCAATTTGGCTTTCAATTCATCCAAGGTATACAACAGGCCTATGGGGCAGCTCTGGTGTCAAAAAACAATTTTTTTAATTTAAACCAATCAATTGTAGACCTCAAAAAATAATTGAGTGTAGATCTTATCAAAAGCGAACAACAACACATTTACTTCTCATTGCATTTTCACCTCTCACTGGACACTTACTCTCTCACCTTCTAAATTGCTTAGGGCTGAAACTTCTTCATTTTGCTAATCCAACACCATAACAACCACACATTTATTGCCAAGTAGTTTAAGAAGCTTGCAACAAAGATGATTGTTGATTTAAGGTAAGGTTTTGCAGTTTTTAAAGTTTTTTTCAGTTAAAATTTTCAAAACATTTGTAAGCTTTTGTAACTAGTTTTTACTTTTTTTTTTGTTATTTTTAAAACATTCTTTCAACAAATGCCTTGTATTTTAATAGGAGTTTTATTATTTTTTAACCAAAGGCCATAGGGATTTTCTATAATGTCTATCTCTATAAGTGGTAATTTCGTGGGCCAAGGGGCAGCCTTCAAAACCAATGCTTCCTCGCCTCTTTGGAAGTATGTAATGATTTTAGAACAGGTGCTAGGTGGAGGGTGTTACATTCGGGTTTGTTCAGAGTGTAAGGTCAGATATAACAGCTCATATAGTCGGGTGAAAGCCCACTTGTGTGTGATTCCTAATGTTGGAATCATAGCTTGCCTTGGGCCAAGCATAGGTGGAAAGCCAAGAAAGGGCTTGCCACATGCAAAAATCATCACATACATCAAAGAGAAAGAAGAAGTGAATGCCATAGTTGCCCAAAAATGAAGCATCCTTTGGCAAAGAAAGGATCTAGATCTACCAAGCCAATTGTTGCTCCATCTCATGTCATGACCCCATCACACCCATTTCTTGCTACACCCATCTCAGCTGCAAAAGAAGAGAAATCACCCGAAACTCACAAGAGAACAAAGGTGCAAGCATGTTGGAAAGGGAATTCCAGAATGAGGCTAGGGACATAACAGAGAAGAACATTATGCGTTGTGTTTACACATGTTGAATGCCATTTAATGTTGTTAGATGCCACTCTGGTAAGAGATGGTGAAATCTATCAATGAAATCCTAAAATATTCACCAACCCAAGGTATGAAAAGGTGTGAACCACATTGTTGACGAAAGAAAGAAAACATGTTGAAGGCTCTTTGCAACCCATCTAGGCTTCATGGGTTGAAACAAGGCAACCATCATTTATGATGGATGCAGGCCATTAATTAATGTGGTCGCAGTGTGCCTTACAAGGGCAATGTTTTTGAGAACTGTTGATTGTGAGGGGCAAGTGTAATGTCCCCAAATGGACATTTTTGACCTCACTTGGATTTTGGGCAACCAAATTGCAACTCAATAAAAGATAACTCGGAAATTATAACAGCAGATCAGATTTATTGAAGGAGAAAGTGACTAGGATAGATTAGGAAATTTCATATAGCAAGGTGAATATTCTTTCACTATCAACTCAGCCATGAATTTTCAGATTTTAAGACCCCAAATCAGATTGTATGTCTTGGAAAACCACTTTATACTGCTGGAAATGCATGCCCAATAATGGCGACTGGTTCCATGGAAAAGAAATATCATAAAAGAGACTAAATGGAACTGATTTCTGAATATTAGAGCAGAAATGATTTAAATAAAATTATGGCAAAGAGGAGTACCAATTTTAAGCTCCCAAAGACTGATTTTCCATTAATAAAATACTGCAGATTTATCCTTGATTACAGCAGTGCAAAAGAGGGTTTGGGACCCCTCAGATTGCTCTAAAATATTAAAATAAATATCTGAAACTCAGCTATTAGCACCAGGTACACTAAACTAAATTTTATAGCCTTCCCATATGCCAAAATCCACCCATAACTGGTCGCTCCAGCTAGTACACTGAATACACCACTGCTGCAATTTATTCCTTGAACCCCAGATACAAAACCTCATCAACTACTGCAGGAAATGACTGAAATCTTCTTGCAAGCACACTAGAATTCCCTGTGTGGAAATTCCCTTAATCTCTAAGAGAGTTTTCGTTCTCTACAGGATTTTAACAAGCACAAAGCTTAGATAAAATTCAGAATTTGATAAAATGAGAATATGATATCCCTTTTCAAGTCGACCTCTCCCTTATAGAGTGAAAAATGACCCAAAAGGACCTCCAAAACTACCAATCACAATCAGTGATTATTTCTAAACATAAGTCCCACTTTTCTTACCTAGGCTAGTCGCGACTTACCTAGAGAATGATACAAACATAATACTAGACCCTTATAGCACTTTTCTAGATATCACAACTTAATTTATAAGTGCATACTTATATTAAGCCAAATAAATAATTATAAGCGCTTTAATATTTTTCTTTTATTTTCTTTTAGGCACCTATAAAAATTTATCGCGACTTAAATCACCCTTATATTTTTCCTTTGGCCATCGGGTTGTGAAATGGGCCAAAGGTCTTCGATTGGGAAGGGGATATTACAGCAAGTGAAGGATGCACGATTCGTTGCGAACATCCTAATAGAGTCTATTGAGGTGGCGGGGCCTCAAAACGTTGTCCAAGTTATAACCGACAATGCCAAAAAAAAGTGAAGCTATAGGCGTGTTGGTTGAGGCAAACTATGGGCATAAATTTTTAACACATTATACCGTTCATTCCCTCAACCTTATGTTGCAAAAATTGGGCACCAAAATTGATTGGATCTTTTATATTTTTAAATCATTTATGAATTATATAATTTTAATTTAATTTTGTAAGTTTGTAATTTGCAGAAATTTTTTTAGCTTGTAAGTTGTTGAGACTCTGGTTGCATCACACACTCATCTTGAGACGACTTGTCAAGGTGCATGAGGCATTGAGCAACATGGTTATCAACCACCTTTGGAGTGTATGGAGGCGGTCAAACACTCAAAAGGCCACAAAGGAGAAAGGGTTGGTCTGGGATGATAGGTGGTGTGGAATAGCTTCTTAGATTTACCAAGCCCATAGAGATCTCGAGGGCCCTATATCTAGATAGTCCCCCATCGGGAAACCTATCTAGAGTGTGCTGATATTTTTGATGTCGATAATCTATGTATGGGTGAGGTATATGATGTTAGAATATGTGGAGAGCGAAAGAATAAAGAAAAATTATAACGCATAAAAGAACGAATGAAGATAAGTTGGAATGCACACGTTATTCATTGTGTCTTTCATTTTATCATGCGAGAGATGGTTACAAAATGGTTGAAGTGGTTACAACCATTTGTTAGTTAACACTTAACTAATTAGTTTAACCCTAATTTATAAGCCTTATATTCTAATACCACCTCTTAAGGCTTATACTATAGAACATACTGATCGAAGATTAAAATAATAGAGTTGATTGGAGTCATGCATTCTTCATAAGCTTCCCCTTTGAACACAATGCTTTGACTAGGTAGAACTCTATCAAGCTACCTCCTTGACCCTCGTAAAGGTGTAATCCCCGAGTTGAATCCCGAGTTCTCGATTCCACCTCCCGAATTACAAAATCTCCTAAATTATTTGACAACTATCCATACTAAGCTACTCCCACAGTGCTCCATCAAGTTGTCTCATGACCCTCATAAGGATAAATTCCCGAGATCCACATACTCCTGAACTATCTATACAACCATCCATGTTGAGTTTTACCTACATTGGATTCCTTCTTGTCTTCAAAGTGTTGGGCTTCTTTAAAATACGTAGTCTTCATCAACGAATTTTTCACCCATTTGGTTTGTTTTTGAACTTTCCCTTGTTATATGTAGAAGGCAGACTAATCATAAAATAGCTTTGGCATCTTCGTCATCTGTTGTAGCATTGACTTTTGTTGGCCATCCGATGAGAGACCTCATGTGGCTAGATATAGTGACTTCATCATCCATTTTTCACACCAATTTTAATTTTCGAACAACAAATTAATGCAGCAAAATGAAAGTGATAGTCTATACAATTGCTGACTTCAGGCATGGAAATAAATTCAACAAAGAGAAATACAATTTTGTATTCTAATTTTGTCTTGGAAATTAATGCAAAAATTTTTAATGTCTGAATTTGTTCAACAAAGGAATGTTATTTCCTCTCGTAAAAGATTTTGCAAGATAAGTACCACTAAAATCATGCCCTTCTTTTGGCAACTAAAATATGCAAAATATATTACCTTTGATTGGGCGTGCCGTAAAAGCAAGACTGCATTTTCATGAATGGACAAGCGACAGATATATGATTTCTAATGGCATTTAATGGTAAAATTCCCATGCCCTAACCGGTATGTTTTTTTGCCCTTTTCGATTGTATATATGCTATGTAGTCGGTTCAAAGTGCGATCACGAGTAAGAAGTACCCAATGTGTGGGTACGGCGATTTTTTTGCCTTGGATACGTCTTGGGTACATTTGTACAAAAATATATAAAAATAATAGAAATTATAGCCTAATAAATCAGAAATTAGAGGCATTTATCATTAATCATATAGTTTTTGTGGTCTTTTATCTTTCTTTTTTGTGTTTAAGTTACTTTTTAGGGTTAGAATTAGTTTTTATTATATTTTTGTGTTTTTATGTTGACTTTTGAGTGGAAAAGAAAAAAAAATTAGAACAATTTTTTTGATGTGGGTACCCTTTGGTTACACCCTCGGGTGTTCAAGTATCTCTCAGATGTACCCGGTCGTACTTTAACGCCTAGGACATACCCGAGACATACCCAAGGGTACCATACTCATACCACATCCCAAGTATGTATCTAGGTTGGCTACAAAGTTGGGGGACAAACCAACTACTTAGGATATATGACCTTTCGAACCTTGAGACTAGTAAATGGTTCACATTTTTACTTTTAGAAAACCTCCAACTAGTTCAAACCTCAAATTTCTATACTTGATGTAATGTCCCCTTCTCGGGACATTTTTAAAATGGAAGAACCAAGACCCTCAACCCATTTTCTCTCTCGCACGGTGATTGATTCGCTCGTGTCACATTTCGCTTACATGCCCTCATCTGTGACTTGAGCTCTCAACTGTGTGAATCTGGGCACGATATTACTTAGTTTCGTGGCTTGGGTTTTGCTCGTGGTCTGTCGCAGGATACATTCCTTGTTGTGCCTGCATTGTCTTTTCGCTGGTTTAACTGTGGGGTTGTCTCTGTTGTCTGGTATGCTCCCTGATTTGCCTCTCAGCCCCTCCCCTCTTCAGATGGTTTACCCTACCGGTTTAGCTTCAATCATGGCCCCAGAAACTCCTACTGGCAGCGGCATGGTCGGGAATCCCCTGGGGAACACCTCTAACAGTACAGCGGACATCTTATTGGAACTCCTTAATCGAATCCAAAAGGTTGAAATTGCCAATCAGCAACTCCAAACTGAGGTCTGTACACTTATTGGCAGGGTCGCGGATGTTGAATCTGAGAATGTCATCTTGAGAGAAAAACTAGCCACCAACACGGATAATACTAGCTCTCCTAACGATGCCCTACACACAGAAATTGTAGACCTCCGATCTCAACAGGAGGAAATAAAAAATAACTAGGCCTCCTTAAAACTGGAAACAGAATCATGGTCCAAGGTTGTTAGTGGGAAAGGCAGTGTTCCCCCACCTCTAGCTGCGGTTGAGGCCGTTATGCAAGCCAAGTTACTTGAGGAACGTACGAGGCGTGACAGGGAACTAAACCTCAAGGTGAGAGGTCTCCCACCCCCACCCCGACACAAGACCCATTAACGGTTGGTAACTCCTTCATCACAAATACTTTGGTATCCCCGACATTACACTAGAACGAGCTTGGGTCAAGCTATGACTCCACACTCTTCATCCATTTCAGACAACTTTTGCACAGTCGCGAGCTCGTAGGGCTAAGAGGGTTCTGTTTTCACGCCTGCATAAGGTCTTCCTTGATGAAGATCTCACCAAGACACAAGTTGGGGAGCTCAAACGCTCTAGGGAGCAAGTTATGGCAGCAAGGAAAGCAGGTAAATGGGCTATTATCAGGAATCTCCAGCTATTATTAGAGACTCTCCTCCTCCTGGTTGGGAGCCCCACCAAGGGGTTCCCCAATGACGAGCCAAGTGGGAGAAGAGTCAGACCAGAGGCTTATCTATCAGTTGCTGGAATGGGAATGGTTCCCTTTGGTCTTCCCTGGGCCTTATGTTTGATGCTCTCGAGGATGCCGACATTCTCTTCATCACAGAGACACACAAGAGCCCGGTTCGTCCTCTCCCAAGTATTACTGGATTTCTTTGGTTATCAGCTTGCAGACAGGAGACTCGGGCTTCGGGTGGTGTCAGAGGCTCTGGTGGGGTTGCCTGTCTCTATAGAGACTCCCTCCAGAACAGGATCTCGATGGTCGGTTTTGATGAGTTTGCCAGGTACATGTGGATTCGCATCAGTAGGGCCGCTCGATTCTCTAGGGATTTATATATAGCAGTTTGTTACTTTCCTCCGGCTGCTTCCCCTTACGCCATCCACAATGGCCCAGATGGTGATCCTTTCTTTGACTTATACGACAGTATTGGTCAATACTCTGTCGCAGGGGAGGTTATCATTTTAGGTGACTTTAATGCCCGTACCAGACACTTTCAGGTCCCCCTCCACGACAGTCGATGATACACTTTACACACAGAGGATAGACCCTGTGTCATTTGGTCTACATAGGACTTCTAAGAATATAGATGGCCCTCTCACAGCTTATGGTCGGTTCCTCCTCCAGCTCGGGGAGTCATAGGCGTTGGTGATCTTCAACGGGATCGAGAGCTTCCCGGATTCACACTTCTTCACATGTCGTCCCCATGGCAGGGGCACTAGTGTGGTGGACTATATCCTTGCCAGCCCAGACATCTCACCCCTCTTCTACTCTTTCTTTGTTTCCCCATTCCCTCGCGATCATGCTGTCCTAACTTTCTCCTGTCGCGGCTCTCCTACCACCACCGCCCCTCCTCCCCTCCCCACTACCCACCTCGCATCTCCTTTCATTTTGATAAAGGGGATTATGGATCTTACTCATCCCACATCCGCGACCTTCTCCCCTCTGAGCCCCTATTCTCTAACATGCCTAGTGTGGAGGCCAAGTACTCATGCCTTTCCTCTGCCATGTGGGAGGCTGCCCTGAGATCCTTTCCCAGCTCCACCACCCATCCCTCGGCCACTAGTACTACTAAATCTTGCCCCATGAACCAATGGTACGATGTAGAGTGCAAATCCTTTACCGTCGCCTTCGCCAGGCTTTTACCAAAGCCCTCCTCCTTCCCCACTCTTAAGGTTGCCTACAGGTGCCTTCTCCGCCGTAAGAAGCAATCCTTCATTTCCCACCGCAGATATATGCTTTCCACCTCCCTTAGGACTAACCCTCGGTTCTTCTGGCGCATCTGTCTTTCCCCGCCACTCCTCCTCCACAACGATCGATCCTATCTCCATTTTTTCCCACACCTCTACCCTTTACGATGTTCCGGGGCAGCAGTCTACCCAGATTGGCATCCCGCCACCTAGTAATCCCTTCACTCACCGTAATATCAAAGAGGCAATAAGGATTTTGAACTGTAGCAAGGCAGCTGATGTGGACGGTTTCTAGGCCGAGTTCTTCAAGCAGGGTTTTGAGGTTTTTGGTACCTATTTGGTAGATCTTTTCAATCAGGTGGTTAAAGTGGGCTTCCCTCCTACCTGGTCTCATCATATCATTCACCCGATCCACAAAGTTGGGTCCATTTCTGATCCGAACAACTACAAGACTATCATGGTGGGCCATTCTTTCTCCAAACTCTATGCTACAGTCCTCCACAGTTATTCCGAGATTTTGGAGCAGTAAGAACTCAGAGCCGAGGTCACGCCTGGTTTTCGCCCGGTTACCACACCATCGACCACATCTTCACCCTTCGAGCTATTATTCGAGAGAAGCTCGTCACCGCTCTTCGAAAGTCTATTGTTGTTTTGTAGACTTTCGAAAAGCTTTTGACTCCGTACCTCGCATGGCCCTCTTCCAACGACTCCGAGACATCGGTATTTCTGAGACTCTTGTTATTGCCATCATGCGCCTCTATGAGTCCATCCTTGGTCGTCTTCGCATCGCACACACGGATTGTCGATCTTATCAGAGCACCATTGGGGTTAAACAGGGGTGCCCCTTGTCTCCTACCCTCTTTGGCATTTACATTGATGAGCTGGAATCTTTCCTTCGGGATCACATTCAGGAAGGGGATGGTTGCCTTCTTCACCACATCTTGATTTCCATTCTCCTATTTGCCGACGATATTGTTTTACTCGCCTCTTCTCCTGAGGGGCTTCAAAGACAACTTGATGCACTTGCTTTATTCTGTGATCTTCGACATTTGACGATCAATCTGGGTAAGACCAAGGTCATGGTCTTCAACAAGTTGCGGACATCACACCTCCATTTCTTTTTCAAGGGGCAGGAGGTTGAAATTACTAATACATACACCTACCTGGGAGTCCAGTTCTCAGGGCCTAGATTCAGTATGAGGCACGCTCTTCAGCCGAGGGTGAATAAAGGGTATGGGTCTCTTGCCATTCTCGAGAGACGAGAGACAATGTTTTCGGCACCACTTCCAGGACGTCTCCTCCAAGATGTTTCTTATGAGCTCCCTCATCCGCCCCACTGTTCTCTATGGGTCTGTTGTCTGGGGGCCCTCCCTTTTGGACACAGATTGGGCTTCCACTAAGAGGATTCAGACTCTCCTCCTTCGCCGTTTCATCAGATGCAAACAGACGGTCCCCCAACATATTATTTTGGCAGAGTTCGGAGCCCGACCTTTCCGTCTGGAGACTATATTTGACATATCATCCTTTCTTCACCTTATCAGGAGGTTTGGTGATCTCTCCGATGAGCAAGACAGGTATCCATATCTCGCCTATTGTTCCTCTGTGAGTATTGCCCAGGCTGTGGGCCATTGTTGGTTTGCCGAGACTTCTGCCTTGTTGGACTCAGTTGGTATCCAGATTGATCGTCTCCCCCCCTTTCAGTATTCTCGAATGCTCCCACTCATCTCTTGCCCACCAAGCAAATGTTGAATAGGTCCATCCGGGAGGATATCTACAAGAGATTCATTCAGACTACTTGGGTGAACCCCCGGGGTTTGCGCCTAAGATGTCCTTTTATGCAAAGCACTTTCAAATCGAGATGGACTCATCATCCGCCCCGCACACCTCTGCCACCGGGTGCATGCCCTCCGTATACCTTTTGGGTCGGGTTTCGAGTCGGCTCCCACAAACTTCGGTCAAAGAGACTCGATCACCACCTTGATCGAGAGGATAGACTTTCAGAGCTTCTCGTAGCCTTCATGAGGTGGAGACAGAGACTCATTTCATCTTCCGCTGCCCCATATACTATGAGATTAGAGGACGATTTCATTGTCTCTTCAGAGGGATTCAGACTCTCCCGGTCTTCTTCAGATATATTGACCAGCGGTGCCTTGCACTCTACATCTGTGAGTCTTTGTTGTTACGAGACTAGATTCTCCATCCCCCTCCGAGAGTCGTCCCCACGAGACGGATTACGGCCTTCTTTCCGGTTCTACCCACTGGTGGAGGTACTAAATGGCAAAGTCTTTCCGACCAAATACAGTGCATAGATCAGTTCGCCCCAGGTTGGACCCTCACACTTCTCTCAATCACACTCCTCTCGATCACCGCCAACAGAATCGGATGTACACATGTACCAAAGGACAGTCTAGCTCCATTCGTCCTCCTGGCCGCCGCGCGCCGGCCCTCGAGCTCAAGCAGGAAGGAGGCTTTCGCCCCCTCGCCGGGTTACCAATCCATCAGGAGCTTCTTTTCGTCGGCCTCTAATGTTAGGAGGGGTGTGGCTACCACTCGTGATTAGACCATTGGTCCTTGTTTTGTCCCCCCCTTCATTCCCTTCTTTGCTTTCCTCGTTTTTCTCCCCTGCTTGCTCCATTACCCCCGCCTGTGGGGGTATTTGGCTTCAGGTTTCCTTTTTGTTGTGTTTTTCTCTTCTTTTCGTTTTTGGGAACTCGTTTTGAGTTGTCCCGCCGCACTTTGTATATTGTTTGGGCTGCAGTCCCATTGACCTACTTTTGTGGTCATTCGTTGGACATTAATATATTTATCTTATCTTATCTTATCTCTTCATGGGTTCAAGAGGGAGCTTCAAGATGGTCCTAAGGTGTCTCTGTTGTCTCATATCATTGCAACCCTCGCATGCCTAGCGCTACAAGTGGGAGTCTCTAGTTAGTTTTAAAATGTGCACATAGGTTAGTTACTTCTTTATTATTTAATTAGAAAATAATAAAGTGCACATAGTCTTGGCATATTAAATGTTTTAATTATAGAATGGGAGGGAAAGGGGCCACTTAGCTATCTAACTTGTATTTGCAAATTTAAAAAGTGTATTTTCCCTCCAAGTGGGTCGATCCCTTTGGGAAGTCTATTTAAGGGATGTGAGGGGGTCATTTCACCTTATGTTGATTTGATCATTTATGTCTCTCCATGCTTGGAGAAATGGGATGTATGCCCAAGGAATGTATGCCCTAGCTCTCATTGTGCTCTCTCTCTCATTAGACTTGGAATTGAAGTACATTGATTTTAATAAGGATACATTTGTGTGTGTGGTGAATTGCTTGGGAAAGAATTCCTAACCCTAGCGAATTGATTATTGAAGGAAATCTGAATTTGTTTGCATGTTTTGATGGTTAAACAAGTGAATTTCAGATTTATTATGTTTTACAATTAATTTCATAATTTTTGGAGATGATTTGATGCCCCAAATGTGCTCGACCTACTTTTTAGGGCAAAATTAGGGTTTTGTGTCTTGCTATGTGAAAAATAATTTTGGAATATTATTCTTTATATTTTTGTGGCCCAAGATCCAAAGTTTCAGCTCATTTGGACTTCTCTAGCAAAAGATATTAATTTTTGAAGTTATGTTGCAGAAAAGGTTTTTCTTAATTAATTTCCAGAATTATTTGGCATGTTCTGCAAATAAGATTTGTTTATCTTTTATTTCTGAGCAAGGGAGGTACTTTGTGGTGTGTTTGGAGGCTGGGAAAAGTGCTGGAAATATTTTATTAATTTCTTCTAACCCTAGCGCCCAGATCTGGAATTTTAAGTGTTATTTTGAAGGGGTTTTAGTGCTTAAAAAATCTGATCTATAGTTCATTGGAAAGGGAAAAATCCCAAGTTTATTGTGCACTTTATTTCATGCAAAAAGACTAAGTATCAAGAGAGTTATGAATTTTAGAAGTTTTCAGTTGTCTGCAAGCTATTTTAAATTAATAGTGCTGCTATAAAAATCAGATCTGGAAAAGGTGTGAATTCCAATTGATTCTCCCATCTCACCCATCACCTTGGCTACTTCCAACCCCATTTTGGGTTGTAATTAGCCGACATTGGGTTATTTGAGGTTGAATCAAAAGGATCTAATCCTTCTTGATTTGATTGGTGTGGAAGTTTGTTAAAATTCCCATTTGTCCAAAAAAGGGACATCACACTTGACCTAGCGTCAACGGCGGCGGATTTGGTGCCCTAAGTTTTGTGTTTCTAAAAATAACAACTTCACTTAGAAAATGTTTATCCTTTCATGCCAACATGCATATACAAGCCTAAACCTTGCGATTTTCTTCACAGTCTTCTCCTTAACATCTTATGAAACTTGAAACTTATGTCATTTGCCCTAGGTGCATTCAAAAATACTATGAATGCTTCTTCCTACTCTTTCTCCTCAGTTTGCAGATCCCTTCAACCACCAAGGGCTCTAATACCAATGTTAGAATATGCAGAGAGAGAAAGAATAGAGAAAGATTAAATTTTACAAAGAATGAATGAAGAGAAACCGGAATGCACACATTATTCATTATGTGTCCGTCATTTTATTATGTGAGAGATGAACAACCATTTATTAGTTAACACTTAACTAATATTAACTTAACGCTAATTTATAAGCCTTACATTCTAATATATGATGGAATCGACTCAATGATTGAGAATATTAAATTCATCATACATGCCAAAGAGAGAGATCCTCGTACTCCGTGAAGGTTCTTCAAGGAAGTGCACTCGATACTCGTTGATAGGTGGAACAAAATGACCACCCCATTGCATCTTTTTGCTTTTGCCTTGACTCATAAATACTATAGCACATAGATCCTTTCTTTTCCCAAGAGGGTGTTAAAATATAGGGATAATGTGACTAGTGACGGGTATAAGGTAAGTGCAATGCAGCAAAGATGAAGAAGGTAGGGGATTTGATCTACGTGCATTCCATCTTTTGCCTTCTAACACACAAGTCGGATGAGTGCAAGCAAGGGGCAACAATGTGTTGGGACATCGACCTAGAGACTCCTAACTTGGATGCTTCCATTGCCCACCTTACATTGCTTGACATGGATCTAGCGAGTTCTTCACATGACCAACGTAGTGAAAGCTAGTGGGAGTGTCATCATTATCGCTTACGGTTCTAATGAACCATATAATGATTTCGATGAAGACAGACCACGTGATTATGCCAATGAAGACATTGAAGTGGAATATGAATATGCTGATTTGTCTTGATTTTTGTGTATGCATTGTAATGTCTACACTATGTACTTGTTCTAAGACTAATCTAAGTTTGCCCATTGAATACTTTTGTGACATTTGGCATTGAACTATCAATGTTTTGTGGTAATTTAACTTATTTTTACAAAAATTGTTTACTTTATGCATAATATGTGGTTAATTTTTCTTATTTGGCTATATTTTTAATATTTTATGTATATGTTTGCACAGCTATATCCAAAAATGTATCTAGGGCCCCTTAAAATCACCGTCTTCGTACTATACCCATAACGAACCGGCTACTTAGGAACTTCCCTATGGTAACATGGTTTACATATAATTTGTAAGATAAAGTTAGGTAACCTCTCATCAAAGGGATTTCTCCATCAAACAATATAAAAATTCAGAGAAGCAATCTACAACATGTAATATCCCACTTCTGGGATCAATGGGAAAAGGACAATTAATCAACTTTCCAATACTCCAATCAAATGCAAATAGTCAAATCCAGTCAGAAATATTTGAACCAATCAACTAGATGACTTAATAAACCCAAAAATAAGGGTTTAATGGCCTTTATCAAACAGCTCACACAATTATTCCTCAGCTGAACTAATGATCAATGTAAACTACTATTGTTGAGCATCAAACAAGCAATAACACAACTATAAAGAACACTCGAAATCACTCTCAAAAACCTTCATACAACTCCCAGACAGGCATGCTCATTCAAGCGGACAAACCCAGATTTAGTCGTTGAAATATATATGTGATATGATCTAATATTTCATATATAGATCATGTGCAAGATCATCAAATACCATGCATTAGTTAAATCATCACACTCAGAGTTAATAGTCACATCAACCGCTGCCAGGAGGGACTTCAGACACTTCTGGTTCCATGAAATATATAGATCGCTGTATGTGTATACCTTTATCCAATGATGAAGCCACTGGTTAAGAGGAAAATGGCAGTCTCAAGGCACTGATTTTGCTATCAAGCTATTTAATCTTTTTATTTAAATATACATACCCAGGTCGCTGTCCTAAAGTGGGGGCAAAATATGAAAATATAGCTAGAAACAAGTCGCCATTTCCAGCCAATAAGGCCACGCAGTTTGCAGGTTTTTGGAGGTCAAATACATGCATCAAACATTCAGCAGCTTACTTCAACTCTAAATCATATCACCATACACCAAATATTATCGCTGTAGTTTAGCAAACCAATACTAACAAGGTCGCTGGGCATTTAGCCCACCAAACATGCATTCCAATATATTTAAAATAAGTCGCTGATGTCCAGGAAGGGATAGCAGATTTGCATGAATGAAAATCAAGCAATAATCATGTGAAGTAATTACCAATCCTACTCTACACAAGTCGCTGCAAAAATATCATACTAATATGCAAGTACGTAGTTGATCCACCTTGAAACACCACAACCATGTACCAATTTAGCAGGCAGCACAACCAGCCAATCGATTTATACTGAAAATGTATTTAACTCAGCCCATAGAAATCCTCAAAGCTGGAATGAAATTCATACATCAAATCGATTTGCAAGCACATAAGAATACTTCAATTGATATCCAAAAGAAACCAACTACAAGATCTTTTCAAATGGATGAGAGAACAAAGCATCAATGGGCATGCATCCCAGCTCCAAGCATGGAGTATCAAATTAATTTCATCATAGCATAAGTCTCACAATGATCCCAAACTCTCCTTTTATAAACAAGGAGCACAAAATTCGAAATCCCTAGGAGAGGGAAATCATTAAATAAAAATAGTTTATCCTCCCTAGGTGTGGCGTCCCCTTTCTAAGGGTGATTTTAACATTAAAAGCCACCCAAATATTATTTAATTAATTCCCCTTTTAATTTTGCATTTTGGGAATTAAATTAAATAAACTACATAATTAAATAATTATTGTTTTATAATGTCAAATGATAAAAATCACTCTCCAGGCAATATTATTTAATTATTTAATATAATTTTCCCCTTGCAACATCCCAAAGCCCATGGGGAAAGATAGGCTAAGGGTCTTCAAAAATGGGGACATTACACGACAATAATGTATTATTTGCATTGAACTTTGTGTAATGGTCAATTGGTGGACTGCATAAAGTTTATTTTTTCAAAAGCTTTCATAAACAATATTTCTCTTTGAAATTCTTAATCTGAAATGATTCTATGAGCATTAAATGGACAGTACAAAAAGATTTTTAAAATATAAATAAGAGAGATAGACTAGATGGTACCTTGAAGAAACCAATAATTACTGAAACTTGAGTAGCATCAGATGCTGCTGAAAACCCTGCACTCTGTAAATTTTAGAGTCAAAATGGATCCATGAATCCCCGCCTAATTCTCCCAGAATCATCAGAACTTCACAAAAGGACACTGAACATTAGTCCTCATTGCATTAGCACAGGGTTCTACCTGAAGGATTGTAGCTGCATAGTAGAGCACGCTTGGTTGTCCTGTAATCTGCAAATATATGAAAAGCCAAGAATTGAGAATCGCTATCCAATAATGGAAAATGGAATTTGAAGGGAATGTGTTTCAGAATAATAAATTAATTAAAAAATTCAGTCCAATTTTCTTATAGCCTGGCATTTACTTCAAATACAATGCAATAAATGTTTTGACCTGAAAAGCCAATATGGTCTCTTTGAGTTCTCACAACAAAGTAGAATGCTAAAATACCTGCTGAAAGAAAACCAAACCACCACCAATAATGAGGGCCTTCAAACTGCCTCCCTGAAAAACTTCACAAATACTAGCTTCCTGCTCATGATGTTTATATGCATCTTGTAAAGATATCAAGTTTTCCTCTATTTGTTCATCAGAAGCCATGTCACCCATTGGCCGACCTCTTAATCTACTCAATACAGAAGCTGCCCTTCTTTTAAGTTCTTCTATATTCCCTTTACCCTGAAAAGAACAAAGCAGAATCCAGCGTGGGGATGGTGGCAGCCACCACATGCCAAAGCCCATCATTACAGCAAGTGGGGTACTGGCTCCATACATGTAACGCCATCCTCCAACCACGTCAACAGCTAGACTACTAACCAGGTAACCCAACTGTATAAAATATTACGGTGTGATCAGCATTTGTCCTTTAATAACTTGAGACTCAAAGCAATCGGAATTGAATTAAGCATATGAGCAAGACTTACCAGCATTCCAAGGACTATGAAAAACTCTTTCAGAGATACTAGCCTTCCCGAATCTGAGACGGAGAAGTCTCTGCAATGTATAATGGAGCTGCATGCATGGCCTGTTCCATACAATTAACAGAAATAACAAATTCAAGCCTTTCTGAAGCAGCACAAGCTTTCTAAAGTCAGAAATCAAATGAAACAGCTATATGATTTGGTACTTCACGAATTTAGAAGTATGAAAGACACAAATAATGCCCTAAAATGCTTCAGGTGGCCAGATATGCTCTTACTCTCAGTAATATAATGTCCATTCCTAACTTTATCTTAATAGGGCTGTTGACAATAATTTTTATTCACCTTATTGTAAAGGAGTATTTTCTTTTATCCTTGAGCTTTGATGTTTTGCATTTGTATATTCAGAAGTTATGAATCCTTGAAATCTATCATTTGTGCCCACCACACACGTGTTATTTGATTAAAATTAACATTACTGATCCTTCTGAAACCCCTTACCCCCTTCCTTCTCCCCCATAACAGAACTGGTATGACTTAAATCCTGATTCCAAGCCAGAATCTCCTCAGAAACATTCTGGATCCTTCAGACAGAACACTGTTGATTTCTGGAGCAATTCCGAGACATTTCCGAATGATTCCAGGCAGATTCTGCTAGAACCTTCAAAAAGCAAAATACAAAACTATGCACATAACTCTTATTCTGTACAGATTTTGAGTTATCAATGATGTAGTATTTTGTTAATTCTTCTTCATTACATTTTAATGCCAACCATGCACATGACATTGAGATTATGGTTGATTTTCTTTATATTTTATCTACAGATGTTTTCAATATGCACTAGACCCAAGGACCCAAAAAAACAGAGAGATTCTTGTACCCATTTCCAGGTAACTTACATTAAAATGATAATTGCATGTTTATTTTCTCTAGGCGATAACAAAATATGCCTATTTCATGGGAAGCCTCTACAATTACATTTATACTTTCCTTAGGAGGAGTGGTTTCTAATCAGTATGCCCCTAGATAATATAAAAATGGTGATTAAGTCACCATAAAACATATCAAATTTGAGACCAAAGGGGGAAATCTAAAAATGTTAGAACTTAAGGAAACTAACATTAGCCTTGATTTAAGTAATTCCTAAACCCATATCAAAGAAAAAGAGTGCTTTAAACCATAGTTCGCACACTCGTATTCGGCAAATATTCGGAAAACCCAAAAAAATTGACTCAGCAAATATTTGAGAACTTAAAAAATACGCAAATTTCTTTAAAAACATAAATTTTATGCAAAATATAGCTACAAAATGTATCAAATGAGTCTGTAAAATGTTGGAGAAGTGTTTTCTATTAGATTTGAATACAAATTATCAAATACAATATAAAATCGCATCACCATGCAAATACAACAGCCGGCTGATAAGTGCTAAGAATTTATAATGATTGTCATTGAAAATTATCATCATAAATTTCATATTTATGCAAGTTACAATTTACAATAATTTACATTTTCCTCTTCCCGTTCTAGAGAAATATTGGGGAGAGGGTCTATTGCCTCTACTAGTCCCCACACTTGGTTGCATCTACTCACTCTTCCTAGAACGCTGCGACTGCGGCTCCAACCTAGTAGTAGATGGCGGTGGCTCCTCTGTTGAATATTCAACATCACCTTCAAAGATGTCATCCAATCCCGCTAGTGCTTCTCCGTCCATAGATTCCCTCTCGAAAAAAGCAATCTCATCCTCTGTGAACACAGGATTTCCTCTTCTTGCTTAGTCCACTTGTTGTATGGATCTATCTCATCCAAATCAATAAGCTCTTGCGATGTGGCCTCCACTTTTCTTGTGTGAAGCCGAGAGATTGTATTGCACAAAAACCAAGTCGTTGAGACATTTTTGAGTCAACTTGTTGCGCTTCTTCATGTGAATGACCTCAAACAAACTACAGTTACATTCACATCCTAAAGCACTACAAGGTTGACATAAAATTCTGAGGGCTAGCTTCTGAAGATGTGGGGTATTTCCTCCCCAATCCTTCCACCAAGAACCTATAAACAAGATAATCAAAAGTTTATAAGTAATTAATAAAATTAAATTTGTAACTTGTAACATATAAGTAACTTAGTAAACATTCTAATTTTTATTACCTGGTGACTACGTGGTTCTCCCTCGGATAGCTAACACCGAAGAAAAGAGCCTCCCCCTAACATGCTTGTAATTCTGCAACTCTAAAATAATGAGGTCCCTTGTCTCAACCTTTGGTATCATCCTCTCAATGCATGTTGAAAGGCCCTCCATAACCTCCTCGTTCACATCTGTGAAGCCATTAGAGAAGAAAAACTTGGGGTTGAGGTAGTACCCCGCATTGCATGAATAGGTTGGTGGAGTTGATTGTTCCACCTTCGATCAATTATCTCCCAAAAGGGACCAAATCTGGCGATATCCCCCCTATAATAGTTTTGGATAGCCTCTTTGGCCCTATCCATGGCCTCATAAATGTACCCCATAGGGTTTTGCTCCCCATCAACCAAGCGCAAAACCCTCACCAACGGCTCTGACACCTACACACATTAAAATTTAAGGTTACAAACTTACAAATAAAGTAAATAAGTAAATAACAATATATTTATAATTTAACAAATTAAAATAAAAGAATCGACTTGAAATATAAATTGAAGTTTGAAATTACCTTGATGATCTCTATAGTTCTCTTTGCAAAGACATCATCAAAAACTATCTTTGCAAGTCCTCTATAGCTCACTAAGCACCCTTACGAGACCAACCCCGCTTCTTCCTTCATATTGGTTCACCTAGGAAACCGTACATGGTTCCTCAAGCCATCATAGGTATGCCCGTAGTAAGTATGGCCTCATGAAACAAACTAATTCCATGCAAGGCATCGAGGGATAGTATTGTGTGCCAGACAGCGGCATAATAGGCAAAATCTCTCTTGGTTGGTCGACATTCTATCCTCGGCCTTCTTCTAATCGGCCTCGGATGTTAGGAGAGTTGGATCTACCATCCCTTGATGGGCTTTCCTCTTTTCTTCCCCTGGTCGCGTCTTTCCCCTTTCTTCCTCTCAATTATATTTCCACCCCCATTTTGTGTGTGAGATTTCTTCTTCCAGGTTGGCCACCTCTTCTAGCTTTTGTTTTCATCTTTCTCGAGAACTCTTTGGTTTTCCGCTTTGTATTGGTGCTCGTTTTTGTAGTCCCTTTGACCTATTTTTGTAGTCATTTGTTGGACATTAATATATTTATCTTATCTTATCTTATCTCTCCATCAGCTTTCTTTGAATATTGTGAGTCTAGCCATACTTGACTCACAAACATTTGCTTCAATGATGACAACAAACTAGAACTACTTTGCAATGTCAAGAAGTTAGGTGCAAACTTTGTGACGCCGGCTCGCACGAGCTCTTTTCCCTTCGTGTGTTCTCTCATCAAGCTGAGAACCCAAGGGTGATTATATATGTACTTGGTTATATTTTTGCATCTTCTATAACCGGCCTCACCCAATCAATTTTTCCTATGTCCCCTAAAATAAGGTCAAGACAATAAGCTACACATAGAGTCCAAAAGAGTGATGGATGCCTCTCTTGTAGTAGTCTCCCAACCGCCACATATGTTGTTGCATTGTTTATGACAACTTGCACAACATTCTAAATACCCACCTCTAATACAACCTTCTCCAACATAAGACTCAAATTCTCTGCATTTTTAACTATGTTAGAGGCATCAATTCACTTCAAAAACATCATCTTACCATTTGAAGCTACTAAAAAATTGATGAGGGTGTGGTCCCTTCCATCTGTCCACCCATCCGAAAGAATGGTGCATCTATATTTCTACTATTGCTTCTTTTGATATTCTAGGATGTCATTGATTCTGAATCGCACACTTGAGCAATTTCCCACTCAAGTCTTTTGGAGAGGGTGTCTTGTACCCTTTCCGTGCAACTATCAATATTGTCACCAAGTACTCCTCAGTATGGGCTCTTCGCCACTTGAAAGGAAGGTTGTTATAGAGAGACATTTTTATAGCCGGGAGTTGTATTCTCTACACAATGGCATGTACTATTTTGCTAGGTTACCGGAAACGCCTTGAAGGCCTCGGGAGCGGGTACGGGAGCAAGATGGGAGCGCCGAGAGGCTCGCGAATTCATTTTTTTCCTTTTTTGACAATTTTTTCCATTTTTGGATTTTCGGTGAAAAAAACGCAAGGAAAAAAATTGCCATTTTGGAAAGGGTCCGGGAAGATGTAGCGAAGAAAAACTTGGATGAGCCATAACTTTCATTCGTGGTTCCGTTTGGTGTCATTTTCTCTAAAAGTGTATATTTTCTCGAGCTCTACGCATTGATGGCAATATTTTTCTTATTTTCATAAAAACAATTTTTGCACCTTTTTGGACCAAGCAACTTCTTGCAATCTTCTGAATTTAATTTTATTCGTTTTGTATATACTGTACATTATTATAAATTTATAGTTAATAGTATAACTTGTCTTTTATCTTGTTTTTCATATACATAATATGTGGTTTATAATTAAATTCCTATTTAGAAGGTTGAGATTTATATATTTTTTAATTTTTATATAGTTTTTGTACTGCCGTATCCTACGCCGTATCCGGGGTCAAAAAAAAATTGTCGTTTCTATGTATCGGATACCCCGCTCCCGCTCCTGTATCCAAAGCGTTTCGGTAACTTAGCTATTTTGTGCAAGTAAAGGTGGAATTTTGGTCCCGCTCATTCTGATTTTGAAAGAGGAGAGAAAGATTGCATTGGTATTTTGGACAACATGAGAGAAATGGTGGGCCGCCAATGCTTGGATGGTAATTGTACAAAGGAGCAACAAAGACTTATTTGGGATCCGAACACTGCAATTGCTTGAGGACAAACAATATTGGGAAGGGAGGACTTTAATGTCCACTTTTTCAGCTTGAGAGTCTGATTATGGACTTCTTGCCATTCTCTTTTCCATGGCAACAAAGTAGAATGAGCTGGGGAAGGAATTGAATTCTCATTGCATTTTTCTTTTCTAATTTTTCATGTTTTCTTTAGTGTTTTCTTCATTTTAGCAGGTCGGCTGGCTTGGTGGATTTTAAAGGCCAAATAAAAGATTAAATAAGCCCAAAGGAGGTCGGTCATGCATGTTTGGTCTTTGGCGCCAAGATTGGGGTATTTAAGGAATGTTATGACTTCATTTGCACATCATCTATTTTGGCGAATTTATTCTAAATTGATCTTTGGGCTGATTGCTCTTAGTTCTTTCCACTTTTGGGCAAAAATCCAATTGTGTGGCTCTTTCTAAGAAGGACGAAAAACCCTTCTTGTGGCTGGTTGGTGAATGGAAACCCTCCATCCTTGGTTGAAGTGAAATTGTATTTTTAGATTTGGGCATTGAAGGATAAAGGAAGTCATCTACAAACATTTGCATGCATTTATATGTTTCTCCTAGTTGGAGCAACTTGTGTTAGAGTGTGATTGGGTGCCTTCTAGGGAACATAACTCATATTTTCTTTCATATTCAAATTTTCCATAATTTTAAGGCTGGAATCTATTATATTTTGTGGAGTTTGGGGTTTGGAAACCCTCATTTCATAATTTTCTTTGAGTTGTACTTCTGTTGCTTTCAATTAATTTTCCAGTTGTGTTTTCCACCAAATTTCATATTGGAAAGTGGCATAAATATTTCCTAAAATATATATCTACATTTTGGTTGAGTTATTTGAAGAGTTTCAAGTGTTTTTCATTCATTTCCGGACTGTTATAAAAATCAGACTGCTGATTTTCAGCTGTCATAAATTTCAGTTTGCTGGTCCTAAAATCATAATTAATATTATTGGGGTTTGTGTGATTTCCTCGTTCAATTGAAGTCCCAAAAAGGGACATTACATAAATATAAATAGAATTATTCTTAGTTTTTGTCAACATCTAATATTTGTACTTTTAAAAGTTAGTAATGTTTTTATGCTTGACCATAGATATAAAGAGATATCAAATATAATTATCAATGTAATTACTCTTATCTTTTGTCAACATCTAATATCTTCACTTTAAAAAGTTAGTAATGTTTTTATTAGGTTGTATATTACTATTTTCACTAAAATTTACTTATATATTTAAACCTATTTTAAAATTATTAATATTTTTTGTTGTCTCCAAGTACTTGTCTCCTATTTTTCCAAATAAGTTGTACCCGTCCCCATTTCCTTGTACCAACAGCCGTCTCCTAGTAACTATGGTTGTAGGAACTAGACTCCACTCGATTTCTAATGAATGGTTACACAATGGGTTCTGAAATGTTATGTTTATTGAAGAAACCAAAAACTGCATTGATGAAGGAAAAACGGGTTATAAACCAGCTAGAAAGCTTCAAATTATCATATTTTTGGCATTTGGTGTCCACATGAGCAGTATGACCTCTTGTTTTTCATGGAAATGAAATTTTGGATGTTGTTGTGGTGTTTGTTTGTTGTGTTTGAAATTATGGCATCATATTTTGGTTGTTATCACTTTGCAACCTATTATAAGAATATTGAGAATTTGATCATGTGCCATATTTTTTTTTAAAGAAAAACCAGAGTTATATTATTAGAAATAAATTATACAAATTACAATGCCAAGCCATGATACTCATACTCCAAGATATATCCTTGGAATTCCAACAACATATTAAAGAAGAAAGAGAACATATCTGCAAATTATCCATCAGATTATTGCAAGTGAAGGATCTGCTCAATCTGTTTCCGCTTCTCTGGAGACCACATCAGAGGTAAAGGACCAAAGTTGATGAGATTATTATGATCCAATGCCCAATTAGCTAAAGCATCTGCCACCTTGTTCTGATCTCTAGGAACATGTTGATATATGATGGTCTGAAATTGTTGAGCAATAACTTTAATATTATCTTGTATCCTGGCGATTAACCAATTATTGGATCTATGTTGCTCTTGAACTGACAGAAGGTTGATGATAACCTTGGAATCTGATTCAACTATAATTCTAAGACATCCCAGTTTAGTTGCCTCCAGAAGAGCTTTCTGAATTGCCAAGATTTCAGCCACATTATTAGTAAAGTGCCCCAATTGATGACCAAAGAAGAAAAGGGGAGTTCCCAAAGAATCATGAGCTACCCCTCCAATACTAGTTGGACTTGGATTGCCTCTTGCTGCTCCATCAGTATTTAGTTTAACAAAGTCAAACGGAGGAGGCTGCCATTTTCTCTTAACAAAGGGGACCAATAGTCTAGTACATGACTTAGTCTTTACTCTGCTTTCCTCCAAATTGAGTTTTTGTAGTAAAACTTTCCATTTTCCAGGTAAGGGGGAAGGGATTTTCATATTATGTTCAATAGTTTCCACTATATTACTGCGTGTTAATTCCTTGACATACCAAATGTCTCTATTTTCTGATTTGAAGATACGTCTATTTCGCTCTTTCCATACATTCCACAACATAAGAGAAATGGCAATCCAGATTCCTTTGCTAAGGTCCTGAGTATCAGAGGCTGAGTATTTCCAAGCTCTAACAATTTCCACAAGATTCATCGAAGAGTCCCAAATGACAGATAACCAATCCGCCAGAATATTCCATAGAGATATTACAAAAGGGCATTGAAGAAAAAGGTGGATCAGAGTTTCATCCGCTTCTTTGCACAGAGGGCACCAAAAGGGTCCCACCATACCTCTTTTCATCAAATTGTCTCCAGTAAGTACCCTCTTGTATAATAGGAGCCAGATAAAGAATCTAACTTTAGGCCACAACGCAGGTTGCCAGAGATCAACAAAAATATCTTTCCAAGGATGTGGCTGAGTGCCCATCAAAGTACTATATCCTTCAGCTACAAAATAATTCCCTTCCGAAGATTTTCCCCAAGCAAGGGTATCAGTATCGGAGGAAGTTGGAAGGATTTGTTTTGAAGGAGATTTTGAAAAAATTGAATTTGGCCCATAGACAAGGTGGTCTGCCACAAAGATGGAGAGATCCACTCAGTCCCCTTAGATGATGATTGAATATAATGGATCACCTTTTCCTTTCCCTTACCGTGAAGAGTATTCATAATACTTCTAAGGTCCGGATATTGCTCAATCAAAGGAGGATGCCCATCCCACGAGTCAGTCCAAAAGTTAGCCTGATCACCTTTCCCAATTTTCCAAAAAAAATGTTTTTTAATAATTTCTTCCCCATTTTGAGAACCGAAAGAATCGGAGATCCCCGAGATGGTAAAGAATGTCGGATCAACTCTTGCGGCATCATTCCTTCTACATATTTTCCTCTAATATTGATGGCCCATAGATGATATGGATTTTGCAAGCAGTCTCCAATATAACTTGGCAGCTAAAGCCTTATTATTCAACACACTGGATCTAAAACCCAATCCCCCATCTTTCTTTGGCAAACATAATGTTTTCCATTTCACAAGATGCCATTTCCTTACCTGTTGAGTTCCTGTCCACAAGAATTTCTGGCTGATGGAATCCAACTATTGTAAAACTTTCACAGGAATATTCAAAAGGGAAGAAAAGTAGATAGGGATAGCCTGTAAAACAACTTTAATCAAAATAATACGTCCTCCAGAAGTTAGCCATCTATGAGTCCATTTACTAAATTTCTGAAGAATCTTTGTGGGTAACCAAGTCCAGTCAGTTAATCTTTTTGAATCCAAAGGGATACCCAAGTATTTTAGAGGCAATGTTCCTTGCTGAAATCCTAACTTTACCAAAATATCTTGCTGCAACTTGGGTGAGCAATGGAAGAAAATGATTTTTGATTTTTGCTTGTTTATATCTTGTCCTATGGCCTTTGAAAAGAGCTCCAAGTTGTTGTGGATCTGGTAAGATGCTTCTCCCATAATGGAGGAATCATCTACAAACTGGAGATGAGATAAAGGATCCACCTGTCTAGCCAATTTGATACCCTTCAACTTCTTCTGAATTCTCGTCCTGGAAAACAATCTTCCGAAAGATTCAACTACTATTATGAAAAGAAAAGGCAATAAGGGGTCCCCCTGCCTTATGCCTCGAGAAGCAGAGAATCTAGCCGTAGGAGAGCCATTAACCAAAATAGAATAAGAGACTGAAGAAATACAAGCTTGTATCCACTAAACCCAAAGGGGAAAAACCAAACTTCAACAGGATTTCAGTCAGGAACAACCAATTCACCCTATCATATGCTTTTGACAAATCCAATCTCAAAAACATAGCTGGTTTCTTTTGAATTTCCATGGAATGGAGAACTTCCTGAGCCAAAACAATATCATCATAGATTTGTCTATGAGGTACAAATCCCCTTGTTCGAGATATTACTTTATGAATGATGGTCTTCAGCCTTTCCACTATGACTTTTGTAATTATTTTATAAAGCACGTTGCATAAAGCAATGGGTCGATATTCGCAAGGGTAGAAGCCTCTTCTTTCTTGGGAATCAAAGCAATATAAGTTTGATTGATGACTTTGAGAACAATCTTCGCTTGTCTACATTCTTCCACCACTTCCAAAAGATCATTTTTGATAATGTCCTGAATTCCTGATAGAATTCTATCGGGAAACCATCGGTCCTGGCGTTTTTCCTTTTTTCATGGTCCACACAACTGTTTGGAGTTCTTTCTCTGACACCGGTTGCAAAAGAAAAGTATTGTCCTCCTCTCGTAATCAAAGTTGGAATGATATTAAGCAATTGTTGTTGAGCAATTCCATCTAGATTAGTAGCAACAAAGATCCCAGAAAAGTATTGAATTGCTAATTGCTGAATATCTTCCTGCGTAGTGGCCTGAGTTCCATCCCCTTTTTCCAAATAAGCAATGTGATTGTGAGAACGATGAGCTAAGAGAGACTTATGGAAAAAAGAAGTGTTTTTATCTCCCTCTTTTAACCATTTAATTATGGATTTCTGTTTCCAGAAAATTTCTTCTCTTAATTCCCATTCTGTCAACTCCTGTTTAAGGGAAATTTCCTTTGTTTGCAGTTCTCTAGAGTACCCTTGCAGTCTCACTTGATGGCTCACTGCCTGTAGAGCTTCTAAAACTTCCCGTTTCGCACATGAACATTCCCAAAATCAGTTTTATTCCACTGCCTCAATTGATTAGTCACGTGTTGCATCCTTCTAGTGAAACAAAACATTTTGGTACCATACCTGGGTTGGCCCTCCCCACCATTTCTTAATTAAAGAGGGAAATTGTTCATCTCTTAACCACATCAATTGGAATCTGAAAGGAGCTTTGAAAGGCTTTGATTTTCCCATTTCCAATAAAACCGGCCAATGGTCTGAGCCTGAATTTTCCAAAACGTTAGCAACCGGAATAATGCTTCTCTCTAGCCATTCTTCTGATATTAAAAATCTATCCAATCTTTCCAGGATACAATTCTCTCCCACTCTTTTGTTGGACCATGTCATTAGTCCATTTTGGGTTTGAATATCAATCAGATTCATTTTTTGAATAAAATCCATCATGTTAGCAGAAGAGGCATCGAGAGCAGAATTTCCCCCCTGTTTTTCATGAGAGAATAAGACAAGTATTAAAATCTCCCCCTATAATGACAGGTATTCCAGAGTGGGTTGCAACAATATTATAAATAACCTTCCACTGGGCTTTTTTTGCTTCAACTTGCACCGGGGCATATATGTTCAATAATAAGGCAATTTGCTTATCAGGTCCATATCTAACCACCATATAGAGAACTCCATGATGTCCTCCACTATCTATACACTGAATCTGTTGAGGATCCCAGATGCATGCCATCCCTCTAGAAGCTCCTTGTGAGCTTAAAGACATCACTTGTAGTTTTTTTTTTGAATATTAGGAGTCATTAGTGCCATAAAATCTATTGAAGCTTTAGTTTCTGAAGAAATATCATTTGAGGATGATGTTGATTCAATATACATTTAATTTCATTAACCTTAGAAGGGCTACCTCTTAGCCTCGAGACATTCCATGTGATCAACTTCATTGGGGGTTTTGTTCAAAGATTGTAGCCAAATCCCCTACTTTACCAGTTACAGTTAATTGTTGCCCTACTTTTTGCAAACGAAGTTGGTTGGACTTTCTTCTTGCTTTCAAAGTAGAGTCCACTCGCAACTTTTTCTATTTTTCTTGTTGAACTCTGTGGGATCTCTCCCCGGAAAGGGCTCCACATGAGGTGGTATCTCCGCATTGAGGGCAATAAAGGTACACCATGATTCCGACCATTTCCCATTTCTTCCTTCTTGTGCTCCTCTGTTAGTTTGTGTTTCCTTAGGTAACTTTTCAATTCTCCCAAGTGTTCCAAGTGAACCACCAAAGCGTTCAATACTGATTGAGGAAGAGGATTCTCTTGACCCTATTGTGGGGAATAACATCTTGAGTTTCCGGAACTTGGGTTTCCTGCTCCTCCATATTTGTCTCTGTTTCTTCTAATTGAAGAGCTGCAAATCTATTTGTGTTGTGTTGTTGGGGTTTTCCTATGTTTTTATTTAAATGTCTTTTAGTGGGACAATAAAATCATCCGGGCTATGTTGTTCCTGATTTTGCTCCTTCATCCGCTGGGACAATCTTTGACAAGATGGCCATATTCATGACAAAATCTACATCTAAATGGAATGTTCTCATAATCAATTTGTTGTTCCCATTTATCTTCTCCAACTTCTAGCATTATTTTTGCAGGAAAAGGTTGATTCATGTCCATGTATACACACATCCGAGCATAAACCATTTGCTCCATTTTATTGCAGAATCACTGCTCTAATATATTTGCCTATGGAATTTCCAATATCTTGGAAAATGATTGGATTCCAAAATTTTGTGGGTAATCCAAAAAGGTGGATCCAGACAAGGGACAACAAAGGAAGTTCCTCTTCAGCTTTGAAAAGAGGTTGCCATGGTTTCATAAACAAGCCCACTCGCCCAAAAAACCATGGTCCCCCTTGAAAGATATATTCCTTTTCAGCGTAATTAGCAAAAACAACCAGAAATAACTGTTGGGATAGACAAAGACAATATACTCACCTAGAATATTCCACGTTTTCCGGGCCCACTCCTTTAAAGCAGGCAAAGATGGTTTGAATCCTAGAAAACAAAGGATAAGTGCATGATTCTTTGGCTCCCGAATATTGGCTTGAACGTCTGATGTTGCAATTTTTATCACCGGTGTACCATCCGCAGACTTTCATACAACCTCGTAGGAGTTTTCTTGGGATCTTCTTTAACTAATCAAACTGGTCGTCTTGCAGCAGGGTTGGATGAAAGAAATTGGTAACGAGGATCTCATTCGGAGGAGCCCTATATTGTTCATAGTTGGCCGCAATATTGTGCCCTACTAAATGCCATGTATCCACCTCCGTAATAACTCCTTCCCTTGGGAGGAAGGTAGGCTGAAAAGCCCTGTTCAGAGGATCCATCACGGACTTCGGTGGTCAAGATTGTTGTTGGGCCTATTATGGATCAGTCGTGCCATTAAATCAACCAACCTCTCAAACCTAGCATCATCAAAATTTATGTTTGCCATTTTATCTTCTCCTTCTGAATGAATACCCTCCAAGTTGGGAAGACTGATGCTCTGATACCACTATAATGTCCCTTTCCAGGATCTAACTGAAAAACAAGGGACATAACACAAACCCTAATTGATAGTAAAATGAATTTTATGATAGCAAATTGAAAATTATAACAGCAGTCTGATTTTTATAACAGCAACAAGGAAAAAGAAATAACACTTCAAATTTGCACCATTCACACCATCCAAAACATGTAGGGACACTTAGAAATATTTAAGACCCAATATTAACCAAGAAATCAGCCTTTAAACCCCAACTAGGAATTAAAAAAATGACAGCAGAAAACACCCTTACAAAGTGGCTGGAAATGAATTATTCCAAGCCCAAAAATGAAGTCCAAATATAGATTCCGACTACTAAAAATATGAAGAATGCAATGATGGCTGAGTGGGAGTCTCCATGCCCTAAAAACCACCTAACTCTTCCCCAAGGTGGGTCACTCCCCTAGGAGAGGGGCTGGAAATCACTGTAGACTCAAACCCTAGCTGAAAATTTGCAACATCAATCTTCTTGAAGCACTTTGGAAACCCGGGATGGAGAATTCTCAATAAATTGAAGAGTTTTCGTTCTTCAATCAAGCAAGGAAGGTTTTCATCCTCCTTGTTGGCCACACCAAAGGATTTTCGCCCTTAAGTGGAAGTAATTGAGCAATCAGCCCAAAAACCATGCAAAGTTAATTTTTAGACAAGATCATGATGCACAAATGAGCCAAGCGACCCCTTTTATACCTTGTTGTGGTGCCAAACCCAATTAGAAAGCTTCCAATTAGGACCGACCTCATAATGGATACTTTTCTTTTATTTTTCTTCGGCTTTTCACCTTCTTAACCCATCTAACCTAACTTTATGTCGAAAACTATTAAAGAATGCAATGCTCACGAAAATAAGCTGAATAACAGGAAAATCATTTCCCTTGTTCATTTCCTTCTTGCCCACGGGAAGTGTAATGGGCTCAAAATCTCTAAATCGAACTAGCTTGGAAAAGGGGACATTACAACATATTAGTAAACTCAAGTACGTTAGAACAACTATTAGTCAGTGCATGTAAGTGGGAAGACAAAAGAGTTACCTTTTCTGATGTTCATCTCTAGATCCACTCACTGCAAATTCTTATAAGAACATGTATGTAGACATCAATATACTATAAATTATTCCCATCATAGGTATTATCTCGTAGAGTACCTCAAAATGTGAATGGATATCCAAAAATAATACATTTATTAATGCTTTTGGGATAATGCTAGGAACAACTAGGATATTTTCATTGCATCAATTTGCATTCACTTAAGCCTTTACTCATTGGAAATGCTTGCTAATCTTAGATTTATTTCACTTAAGAGTTCCGTGATCATCCAATTTGTTCTATAAATTGTTTTTAGCAGTCTAAGTTTTTTTCCGTCTAGTTGTATCTATGTTATTTTGTATATTTTTTAAAGAGAGAGTGTGTGCAATGGACACATGTGTGTGTGTGCTTGTATGTGTGTGTGTCTATATATATATATATATAGAGAGAGAGAGAGAGAGAGAATTACCAAACCTATCCCAAAGCCAAATATTAAACGTCCAATTATAAGCACAATAAGATCTGGTGCCAATGCTGAAATCAAAGCTCCAATTATATATAACATAGCTGCAACCATTAACTCCCTCCGTCTTCCTTCAATACAGAATTTTCTCATGTTTAGATCATATATGTAACTCAACATATGTCTAACCATATATGCCATAAACCATCACAACAAAGTTGAAGGATTCTAAATACATGAAAGAAAATATCTCTTGAACATGTATTAATAGAAGACCTAATATATCTGCAACGTTGAATGCAATAATAGAGCCGATCAGAGCACCAAAAAGGGAGCCACTCACCTGCAAATAATAGGGAATAAATTTTGATATCAAGAAAGATAATGGAATACAAATATTAAGAAAATCAATAAGGTAGCCTAAAAAATATTAAAAACTTGCACATGTTATGATGTCTCTCTATGGTTTACATCTTCCAGAGGTATTTTGAGATAAACATTTCAATCTCACCACAAGCCCATTTTCGATAGATGACATGTTGTACCAATTTGTTCCACTGAGTTCAGCTGACTGCAAAATTTAAAATAGATTTCCTTGAATAAATAAGTGTTCAAATTAAGGCATAAACACTTTTTCCTGAGCTGCATGTTGTTAAATCAAAATTATTTAGCAATCAGATTCCCTGCTTCTTATGTGAAGCAATTATTTGTTCTCATTTCTGAAAACAGGAGATCTAAATACAATTAACATCGACAAATAAAACATAAAGTATTTGATCTTTGTAGAACGCTCATATGGTGTGGTAAAGTTTTAATTGGTATGGGACTGCTTGTCTTGTCTTATATAATTTCATACTTATAAATTAATAAGGATATAAATTTCAACACAGGAAGCACATTCTAGTGATTATAGTATTTTGTTTCGAATATAACACATTGAAGCAATAAATAAAATTTTAGTAAAAGAAAATATGTTTAACATTAAAAAGTGGAACTAAAAATTAAATAACTATTTATATTTTGAAATTAACAAGTCAAAAATAAATCACTATACTTAAAATTCTATGTTTTTAAAATTATTTTATAAAGGACATGCAGGAAGTACATTACTAGTATTAAAAAGTAGTGTGCTAAAGTAATAGCCCAGCACATATCTATAGCTAGGATCAAATGAATAAGGATACGAAAAATGAGCAAGATTCGGCAAAAAAATCCTTCAAAGTAGCGAGTAGAGGAAAGGACAATCACTTTAAAAGATGAATCCATTTTCATGTCTCGGGATGACATCAATATCAAAACTCATTTGTAACCTCACTATAACATTATCACAACAATTAGAATGAAGTGTCTAATTTACTAAGCATAAAGTTATGTATTTTCTCTCCGACAACATACATTACACTTCTAGAACTAACTAGACCAATTGGTGCCACATCAACCCTAATGTGTGAATCAAGCGAACAAATCATTGATGATCACATTCAAGATCACACTTTCTCCCTTGACCAGTAAGGAAGTGGAGAAAATAAGTGGGGAGTTGGACTTTTCCCAAGTGTTGTGCAATGTCCCTAAACGGACAATTTTAAAAAAATCCGGATTCACCAAAAACCCTAGGGCGGGATTAACAAAAACTGATTTTTATTGCAAAAATTACAAATGATGGAAATAATTTCTAAACCCTAGGAAAAATCCAGATTTGTTGCATATAATGACAGCCGTAACATAAACACTAAAATCGGAATTTTAATTTATTTTTCAACACTGAAAATCAGAAAAATACCAGTTAGGTGTATACATCAATTTTTTGACCAATGGCGTCCCAGATAGATGGAAATAGACCAAATGATGGCCCTGCAGACTGAAAGAAGTGACGGCAGCCAACTATGGGTGACATCAACCCTGAAATACTACCCTAAATGTGACGTCAACCCTTGGGATGATGACATCAGCCCTTGGGATGATGCCCTAGCTATTGTAGGTGATGCCCAATGCAGGAATCCTGACAATAACGCCCAAAATGTGTCTTAGTTGTTGATGAATGACTGAAAATGTGCCCTAGTTGTGGACAGTGACTGATGACGCAGATCTGAAAATGTGCCCTAGCTGATAAAACTGAACTGAACTGAACTGAACTGAATATTGGAGGGTTTTTCATCCCCAAATCTGATTGCAATGGAGGGTTTTCGTCCTCAAAAGCAGAAGTTGAAGCAGCAGCTCAAACTCTCAATGTAAAAATAGATAATTGCCAAAAGATGCTTCCAAATGACCCCCAACGCCTATTTATAAGATCACTTGACACTTTTTCCAAGGAAAAGCCCCAAAAGTAATTTTCCATCTTCAAATTTGATATTGACTTTCTTAATTTGGAAAGTCGCCTTCATTTTTTATTTATAAAAATAAAGTAATATTAAGTTGTCACTTTTTAATAAAAAGTGAGTTACTTGACAACTTAAAAATATTAACTTTATTATTTTTACTTTATTTGAAAAAGGGGTCATGACATGTTGACATCAATGCAACGACCTGTGCCATTAGTGAGTTTATTAGTGTTGACTTGGACAGCCATTGGTTTGTTTGACTTTTGTTTCACTATAATTTGTTGATTAAACAGAAATTGATTGTTGTTTGGTTGTTATACATTGTATCAAGTGTGCTTGCACACAAAGACAAGATACAAGGAAAAATATATAGCGCTTGCACATACACCCAGCACATCTCTATAAGTAAAGCACATTAGGCTTGGTATGAGTAGAGAGCATCATCAAATGATGTCTAGCAAACAGACATCCCTCAACACCCATTGCCCGAAACATCCCAATCAACTCCATCTCCATCGCCCAGCCATTTTAAGATAGAAAAAAACTAGTATAATAACTTCATGGAGAGAAATTTAACTATTTTGTTCATTCATTCTCACTTCAATTCATTTAATTTTCAGCTATTGTCCCCAGCAAAACAGTTGGCTACCCAATTGTCAATTATCAGTCATGCCCCGTTTTCTGCATCCTTTTGTGTCTAGTGGTAGTTTTCACAAATGTGGAGTTACGCACCTGTTATTACTCTTTTGAAGTTCTTAATAGTGACCTTGTCCATTTTACCGATGGTCTTGGACCTAGATCTAATTATCAACATTTGTTATGATTTTGACTATTAAATATTATGTGATCTTCTTGAGTTTCTGACCATCGCTAGGATATGTTCAGATGATTCCTTGTGTTACTCTATGATTTCTAGACATTTGAGGAAATGACTGTAATTATTCATGGCATATACATATGTTTGAAATGCATTCTTTGAGTAGCCATGTTGCAGTTCTCCTGACAGTATTCATGTGCGTTGCTAAACCTCTAGCAGTGCCCATTGTAGTTATGTTTTGCACTTGGACCACACAACAGATTTTATCTCTCATTCAACATGCTTGATTAGACAATCCAGTGATGTACTTATATTGAGAGTTGGACAAGATCGGGACCATGATGTACTTATGCAATATATTGTCTTATCCTGACATATCATGAGGTATCTTATTCTGTGGATCCGCATGGATGATTGCTTAGATATTTTGACATTAGCGATTCTTGCTTGTTTTTTAAATTTACAACATTTGTCATTTAGTTGCTTGCTATTGTATTGACATGATATGGATGCTCATGTTTTTCTACGCATGGATATGTATTCTCTCTAACCTTATATGCAGCACAAGGCATTCCAACATGCCTGAGGGCAAGTGTCATCACAACACGGATTGATTCAAGACTATATATTCCTTGTTGCAATATGAAATGAGATATATTTATATTAGTTGAGATGTCTATTTCAATGAGTGTTGGATGTGATGTGATAAGTTAAATGGTCGTATCATTCATGATTCTGCATATTTTAGTAGTGATAATGTTAATGAGGCATCTAACTTATGTGGACTATTTATGGGAATCATCATGAGAATTGGCTTTGATTGATTCTTGTTGCACTCTGTGGTAGCTTACATTAACTAACTCACAGTTGTTAATTGGTCATTATACTAACAACATACATGCATTCTCATACTATGCGTACTATGGTGTAATCTCTGTTCTTGGGTGTTTATATGACATGTGATGCCAAAGTATGATCTATGAGCAGTACCACATGGGACTTAGAAGGAACTTGGGGTCTTGAGTAGGCTACATGTTGGTTCCCCTAAGGATTGGGGATAGAGCTTGGGGCTATGAGGGTTGCATGTTGGCTCCCCACCATGTAATTATTATTGTGAATTCACATATGCAGATGTTAAATCCTACGAATTATATTTTTGATGAAAGATATGTGAACATATGTTATTTCCCTCTAATCGAGGACCGAGGGAATCAAGTGGAGCTCGGGGCCTAAGTAGGTTGCATGCTGGTTTCCCTAACGATGGGAGTTGAACTTGGGGCTAATGTGCTGCATCTTGGCTCTCCCCCAATGATTTAATTGAGCTACATGTATCTTGGATTATGTGATCCACGAAAGCACCATGAATTTGCAATTGGGATACTATGACTATGAGCAAATAGCAAATGTAGTAAACAGCAAATGAGTGAACGCATGGAAGAGGAACTTGAGGCCCTTGTAGCAGTGTGCAGGTTCCCTTCCTCACTTCAGAAGATTGCATTGTCAAGTTCTGAGGATTATGGACATGATTAATATCCATATGTTTATTTATTTCTGTATGGATTAGCTATGGACATGTTTCGATAATTTGATTATTGCATGCTTAGTTGATTTGCAATGCTGATTCATTGCCACTTTTCTATTACCATGTTAGTTTAATTATTGCATGCTCAATTGATTCACAATGCTGATTCATTGCCACTTTTCTTTTATCATGTTTATCTATGCTCGGATATTAGTTCTTCTAACCCTGTATGCAGCTATGTGGTGGTAGATTAAGTAAAACAGTCTTTCTCAAAGGACTAGATGAAGAAGCTAGGGAATCTCTCAATTTAATGGGAAGAGGAGATGTGAATAAGCTTACCCTCCATCAGATTGTTGAGTTGTGTAGAAGTTATTCTAGAACAAGGGGAAGTATTAGGAAAAATAGAACTATGAAAAATACTTTTGACACTTCACAGCTCATGGAAGAACTTTCCAACATGAAAACAAACATCTTAACACAACTGACTTCTACTTTGGATGGGTTACAGGCCAAAAGTGAGGCTACCACAAAACCTCGAATATGTATTGTCCTAGGTGTAGGAAAATGCATCCTTTAAAGGATTTTCCTTTAGACCACACAGACATGTGCCTGATTTGTGATGTCAATGAGCATGATACTAATCATTGTACCTTTCTTCCTTTTTTGAAAGAAAGATTGAACAAAGTTGCTCAACCAACAGGAGAATTAAACTATGTCCAGAGACAAACCAATCAACATGTTTCCTTCAAGACCTACTCCAAATCCTTGGTTAATGCAATGGCCCAATCAGACTCCTCCATCCACTTGGGGACAACCTAATTGGACACAACAAAACTAGATGAGTTTTCCAAATCAACAGCCATGGATACCTCAATTTAATCAACAAAACTGGATGCCACCAGTTAATCCACAACCATGGCCAAATCAACAATGGTCTCAGCAACAAAACTTCAATCAACCAAGAAAATATCCACCACAGCAGGCTTTGATGCCACCACCTCAATCAAACCCACAAGGAGGACAAGTAACTCAGACCCAACTT
Organism: Taxus wallichiana var. yunnanensis; assembly: GCA_018340775.1. Lineage (NCBI taxonomy): Eukaryota > Viridiplantae > Streptophyta > Pinopsida > Cupressales > Taxaceae > Taxus > Taxus wallichiana. The sequence continues at coordinate 838,847,334 of CM031238.1, forward strand.
CCGGCTCAACCTGTCCCAAATCCAAAAAATCAGTAGACAGCCTCGTTAATGAAGTTGAACAAGAAGGGACAATGCAAGTAAACTCTATCAATAACCTACAATTGAGATCGGGAAAAACATTGAATAACCCTCCAATTGTTATCACAGAAATACCGAGGAAAAGATAGAAATTGTCCTGTTGTACCAAAACAAAATGAGGAAAGTACTAAAGTAGAGGACAAAAATGTTCACACAACCCCCTTTCTAGAGAGACTAAAAGAAACACTTGCCAAGGAAGAATTTGCATTAGTGCAGGAGATGAGAAAATTACATATTGAGATTCCACTTTTGAGAGCAATTAGGGATATCCTAGAACTTAACCAAACTATTAGAGGCCTTTGCATAAAGACACTAAGCAGAAAGAAGTAGTACCCCAAAACAGTGCATGTGGATGGAAAGTTAGTTTATCTATTGGCGGGAAAGTTGATTTATTGGTGAAAGCTGCTCTTACCTAAGTATGGGGATCTAGGGAGTCCAGTCATCACTATTACCATAGATGGAAAAACAATATCTAATGTCTTGGTAGATCTTGGAGCTGCTATTAATGTAATGACAATCAGACACATTGAATCTACTGTCTTTAATAGGATTGCAATCAACCAACATTATCCTTCAAAATGGCGAGACCAATCCATTTTTGTACCAGATGGAGTCATAGGAGATGTAATGGTTACAGTTGAATCATGGGAATATCCAATAGACTTTATGATCTTGCAGCCCAAAAATCAAAAAACGGCTATCCAATTATTTTAGGAAGACCTTGGCTTGCTATTATTGCTGCATATATTGATTGTAGATATGGAAATATGACTATTTCAAATGGATCTAAAGCAAAGAACATTTCTCTTTATCCTCCGCTCAACCATGTTTAGGAACTTGTGAACATATGTGGGTTGATGGACCAAATCAGAATTATATGAGCCCTTCTTATTTAGGCATGATTGTAGTAAGAAAAACATGTGGATGAAATAGAGGGAACATATAGGAACCTAAATGAGAAGCTTATTTTGGCTCTCAGGAAAGAACCATTCTAGCTCTGGAAAGAACTAGTCTAGCTCCGGAATTGTCTACTCTAGCTCCCGAAAAGGATAGTAGGATTCTAGAGGGTGAAACTTATAAAGAAGGTCATGTTGAAATGTATGATTATGCCCTTCTCAACCATGTGCTTATCATGAGAAGCAAATATCAAATGATTTTCATTGTCCTTTGACTAGAATCATATCTTTTGAAAACATAACAATCTTTCACAAGTTGCAACCTCATTTATGTCCTTTGAATTCTCTGGTGAATGAAAACAAGCAAGAAAATCTACCTAAGATTAAATAAATATCCATTCAACTAGGAAAGGAATTGAACATTGGTACAAATTTAATTGGTGATCAAGAAGTTGAGGTTGTTAATGTTTTGAGGGATCATTCTAAAGCCTTCGCATGGGATTATACTAATATGAGAGGAATACACCTCAACATATGTACTCATCATATTTATACTTGAAAATGTTAAGCCACACAGATGACCACAACGTAGGATCAACCCAACACTCAGAGATATTGTTAAAAATGAAATTGAGAAACTGCTAAGAGTAGGATTTATCTATCCTATATCTTGATAGTCAATGGGTCTCCCCACTTGTTATAGTTCCCAAAAAGAATGGTAAATGGAGAATTTGTATAGACTACTAGGGAGCTTAACAAGGCTACAAAGAAAGATTATTTCCCTCTGCCTTTTATAGACCAAGTTTTGGATAATTTAAGGTAAGAAATATTTCTCCTTTTTGGATGGATTCAGTGGCTATAATCAAATTTCTATAGCTCCATAAGATCAAGATAAAACCACTTTCACATGTCCTGGGGAACATTTGAATACAAAGTTTTCCTCTCGCCTTAAAATGACGCGCATTGAATGCACTTTACGTAAAACCTAACATTGTTACAAATGAGATCTTCCCTTCATTCCTTTTGCAATAGAAATTCAAATGAATGCTCAACTGTGAACTATTAGGTCTCTAGAACCAAGTGCAAGGACTCCAGAAAAAGCATTAAAGGATGGCAACAAGTTCTCGCAATACCAGAGCAATCAAATCTTGCTCTCTTCAACTACAATAAATTGATCTCGATGTCCTTCAGTTGTGATAAAAACAGAACCAGCCTTCTGCATCTTAGTGGAACATAGAAAAAAATTCAAATCCAAAATACTACTAGCTTCTAAAGCCTAGGATTTTGCAATTAAATCTTTCGCAACTACGATGCAATTTTTGAATTTCTAACCTCTAGAACTAGATTATTAGCAACAAAGAGTTTCAACAACATTAACGCCTCTCTATGACATTTATCACTCTTATGTATATCATTTGTGGGGCTAGTTTCATCACCTAGCACAATCTGGTCAATCTCCCAAAATTTACATATCGTCAATATGTAATGTCCCTTTCTGGAAAAATAAAGATAGTTTGGGTTTTCCAACAAACCCTTATACCAAATATGCAACAAACTGATTTTTATTTAAAACCCTTACCAAAACAAATACAACAATATGAAATCTTCCTTTATTCATCTAATAACCACAAAGCAACAATACCCAGAAGGCCCAAAACCTTTAGGAACCCTCAAGGCACATGTATATGCAAGAAAATATTTTTTTAAAAAGATCTGAATTTATTTTTGAAAATGGAAGATAAAAACAACTGACCATTTGATACAAAATTTGAAGATTGGAAGGCTGGAAATGATGCCCTAGGGCAGATTTAGGCCTTGTGCAAGCCCTAGCACAAAAAATAACCCTTTTCACAACTAAACTAGCCTCCTAAGGGATTTGTTCCACCTCCCTACAATTTCGCCCAACCCTAAAATTGTGCAAAAACTGTCCAAAAATGTCCCAAGCGAATATCACCTAATTGGTGGTTGTTCCAACACAAGAAACTCTGAAAATCTGATCTGTAGATGATGCCCTTGCTGCCAATCTCTGAAATTTGATCCAAATTGTGCCTTGGCTGATAATTCTGATTTGATCTTGCAAATTTGTTGATTGTAAGCCCAAATGTAGCTCCTGATTGGAACTACCTCAAAAGATTAGTGGGTTTTCGTCCACAAATCTGAATACACCGGAGGGTTTTCGTCCTCAGATGTGGATTGCAAAGGAGGGTTTTCGTCCTCAAATGCAGAAGTTGTAGCAGCAACTCAAACCTTCAATGTCCAAATAGATGAGAGTAAAAAGATGTGTCCAAATGACCCCTCAACACTCTTTTATAACTTTACTTTCACTTTTCCCAAGGAAAAGCCTCCAAAAGCAACTTTCCATTTCTATTCCTTCGTTATGACTTGCTTTTGGAAAGTAACTTTTATAATAATAAAAGCGTTATCAAAAAGTTGCTTTTATAATAATAAAACGTTATCAAAAAGTTGCTTTTTATAATAATAAAACATAAGTGTCTTTTATAAAGTTTTTTTTTCGACACTCAAGTTATATTATTAATTTATCATATTTTATTTGAAAAGGGGACATGACACAATATCTTAGGACTCCACAAGTTAGAGTTCTTTCATATCAATTTTTGCAACTCAAGCAAAAGCAGATGCTGAAGACTAGCCATTTTTCCCTAATTATATTAAAACAATTGTTTGGTAAGAATAAAAGGATATTTATAAAAAAGTCCTTGTCTATGCAGTTTATCTACATAAACTGGACAATGCTACTAGTTTTCAGCTGAAGATACCTTACTGTTTTCCAGATAATGATTTAATTAGCTTTTCCGGGCACCTTAAGCAAATCATGGAAACAATTTTTCTGGGAGTTTTGAAAACTTTCAAGCTAAAATTCTTTCTCCATGTTGTTTAGTACCCCTAACTGGAGAATGCTGAAAGTCTTCAGGGCTAAATTCCTTTCCGTTCACCCGATACAGAATTAATTTGTTCCCTGATAATTTTAAATCAAAAAATTAAAATTATAATAAAGTTTAAAAATTGTAAGCTATAACAAATTATTAAATAAAACTAGTTTTGCCCTAAATAAACATAAATACTTAAAAGTCAAATTAATCTTGGCAAACTAATAAGATTGCAGCCTGCAACCCAGTGCCTCTCCCAGCAATGGCCTATTTTCACCTCAAAACACCACGTTTAGGCTGAATTTTACAGTGCAATCAGCAAAGTGTTATACCAGACGCATCTTGTTTGCTGGAACGCGATGGACTTGCATTTTACCAGATCAACCTGCTGCTCACATGCTGGGGATGCTGCACTCTACCTCCTGGGCACCTCAAATTTCTTCAGGCAGCAGTAAAAGCAGCAAGAATAACAGTGAATGAGAATACACACACTGCTCCCTTGATTTCCTTCCCAACACCTCACCTCCTCTTTTCCAGATGCCTCTCTTTCATGCTTTCCAACAGCAAAAATGTCTCCTCACTCCTTCAGACACAGCTGTGCCGTCTCTACATGGGTCCATTTACTTTTGACCAAAACATCATTGTTCAGCTTCGAGATATTCTTCCCCACGCTCTTGCCAACATAAGTGCACTTTCCAACAGATAGAGACACCTTCACACAATGTGCAGCAATGGCATCACATGTAAAAACTTTCTTTTGTCTTACCCAGCTCACTCTAACAGAAAAAACGCCTCAGCACAGATAGTCTATGTGGTGCCTCTCCTGTTCAGGCAAGCAACAAACAAAACAGTAAAAGACAAATAGTGGATAAGACTCTGCTTTATTCTTCTTGGGCTGCACCCTATTCTCTCTAGGAAAATACCGGCCACCCAGGCAGTGCCACATGACAGATAAAAGCCACTGCTATCTTCCAAGACCCTTTCACCAGCAACAAATAAGAGAAAAAATAAATACTACAACAATGGATAAGTATTATTCCATATTCTCCCCCTCACGCCACTACCCAGACCAGAGCACCTCTAGCTTTTCTTCTCTATACTCTTCTTGCTGATTTACAAAAAGATCTTCACACCAGTACATATGTTTTCCATGCTTCCTCCCTGACAAGACCTTCTCGGTGCCAGGCATTTCAATTCTGGCCTGCTACCAGGCTTCTCAAACCAAAGCTTTGATGCCAAAAAGATTGATTATTGACAACGTAAGAATTACATATTAGGATGGCTATTAAATAGCGACAGAGCTTCCTGCATCTAAGGAAGCATACACTTATCAATAAACAAATAGTGAGTTAAACATAGCTCAAGCAAACCTATGGATAAGCTTTCTTTATTACTAGCCAAGATTTTCGTTTCAACATATATCTTAACTAGCCAACTAATCCACCCAATTAACCCATGTAACACATAATGTTATATTATCACAAATTTATTAGCTACGTATTCTAACATATAAAAGATTGATTATTAAAGCCGTAAGAATTACATATTAGAATGGCTATTAAATAGCTACAGAGCTTCCTACATCTAAGGAAGAATACACTTATTAATAACAACTAATGAGTTAAACATAACTCAAGCGAACCTATGGATGAGATTCCTAACTAATAGAAAAGATTTTGGTGTTAACATATATCTTAACAACTAGCCAACTAATCTACCCAATTAGCCAATGTAGCACAATATTACATTATTACAAATATATTGGCTAGCTATTCTAAAAGAAACATTGATAGTACACCAACAAATTAATCCCGATAAACTAACCATATTTTTTTATAGATGCAAGATTGCTTATGGATCTGGATGCTCCCAAATCAACTACAAACTCAAAAAATATTTGACGCAAATCCTTCATATGTATATTATTTTTGAAGCACAAAAATTAACCTGCTTCAATTCATATTTTTGGAATTTATCACAATAAATTTCTTGACTTTATATAAGGCTCTCAAACCATATTTTATTTTCTGAAATATATTTGGAGAAAACAATTGTTTGATCTAAGCTAAACTAGGATTTAATTCAATGTAAAAGAAGTGAAGACTTTATGATATAATTACCTCTATGGAAACCTCAGCACCAGATGTAGCACCAATATCATAACCATATAGTAGACCCCCTAAGGCTGGAAACAAAAATCTGCAAAGCAAATTTCAGACTCACAATTTTACTCATAGGTACTAAAACATTATCCCAAACTAAATAGGAATTATTATGGGAAAACTTTGCAGCTCTAAAAGATTTTAAGTTGGCTTCTATTTGATTGCATAAACATAACCAAATTGAAATTAGTAAAAACATCAAACTAACCTTTAAAAAGACCGGCATTGTTGTAGGAAAATATAGACAAAATAAAAGGTGAACAACCATAGCCCAGGTTATTGTCCACATAAGACCTTGATTAATGCCAGTGCCATTAAGATAGAAATCAGTCAAAGCTTAGACAGAGATCAAAGAGACCACATCAACCTTCTAATATGTCATCTTTGTAGCCCAGAACAGGCATTCACTTAATTATGAATGATCCAAAGGATCCTTACTAAGAAACATCGATCTACATTCTTCCCTCAACATGTTGCAATCAGTTTCACTGAGTAGAGCGTGCAGTATGTTGAAAGCTGAAACAGAGGTCGTATGCAAAAGTTATTGCATGCTGAAATTTTTGGCAATCTAGCAAAAATATGGGACTGTGCGCAAGTTTGAGATGACATGGACGCGTGCACACTCGCCATGTGGACCAATCAAACAGCGACAAGTGGCAATGTGGTATTGAACAAAAGGTTGTTTTGCGCCTCCGGTCTTTGACACTCGTTATCGGACGGGTGGGCCCGCTATTTGTTGGCTGGGGCCCTCAACCAAGGTTGACACACTCTTTTTGCAGAGGGGTGCCTTTGCCTCCGTTTCTTCATATCACTATTATCAAGCTTTTGTATATGAATGCCTTTGTTATTCACCACACTATGCATGTGGGATTAAGTTCAAGCATTGTAAATCATTCTAAGCATTTTTACCATGTATATTTACCATGCTGCTAACCCGCCAGCTCGCCCTACCAAGTCATCCCAACAACTCGGTCGACCTGTCTAACTCTGCTCAACTCCCGAGCCAGCTCATCACCTCATCTACACCACTCGGCAGGCCCAACTCCCTGCCGCCCAACTCACCGCACCTAACTCCCCCTGACTCCCTACTTAGCCAGCTCAGCGAGCCAAACAACCACCCAACATAGCAACTATGCCCGCCGACCACTACATGGCAAGAGTAACAAAAGCAGCCCAAGCCAACAAAGCATACCGCCACGCCAATAATAAACCCAGCCGCCCACCGTTACCCGATAGATGTGCGACTAAGTCCCAACTTAGTTAATAAAGCATCGGTGGAGGCTAGGAGGATCGACCCCTAACCACGTGGATACCAAAAATATACACCGTCGTTGGGCTACAAGCGTGAACATGTTATAAAAGGGAGGAGTTTCTATTTGAATAAGTGAAGTTGGAGGACTGTGTAAGCTTAGAGGGCTTTTTTGAGAGCTTGGGACATTTTTGTGGAAAATTTCCAAAGGAGACCAGGGTTATTTTTGCAGGTAGAATATTGTGACAGTTGAGGAAGATCATTAATTGCCTTGTACACCAAAATTGTAAGTGTTTGAAGGTTATTTTAATAGATCGGTCCCATTATTATGGACCCGGAGATGTAGGCTTCATGCCGAACTCCGTTATCAACGGATTGTGTCATTTGTTCTCTGCATTTTTCTGGTTTTTCTGATTTCCACAGTCAGCTTGCAGTTTTTATTCAATTATTAAATTACAGAAAATCGTAATATTAAAATTCAATCCAAAAATCGTATTTTTAAGCAATTTTTGAAAGTGTGTTTGCAATTGCTTTTCGATTACGGATCAATGAATTTATCCACTATATATTCAAAGTGATGAATGACAATCTCAAAGCTCGCTGGGGACAACATTCGGCTCAAAAGATAGAAAATTAAAAAGACAATCACATCACCGTCACATCATCCAATCATTCATAACAGAAAATGTCATTTAGAACATCATTATTGTACTTTTTTAACCTATGCTGCCAGAAACAAGAAACAAGAAATGTGAAACTACAACAGCAATGAAAACGTGACAAGAAATGACATTAAAAAGGTTGCAAGCAAGAAATGTGTATAAAACCTTTCAATATATATATATATGCCAGTAGGCATAACCTACAATCACAACCAACATATATAGAGAGTGGGGCCGAGGGGCCCATATCTATATATAGGGGAGAGAGGGGCCATCTCTATATAGATCTGGGGGAGTGTTGGTGCGGGAATGTGACTTGTCAAAAAAAGGCCAGACCTAAATACGACATATGTTTGATCGTCGTAGAGTAGCATTTCTTTTTCTTAAACAAGGTGTAGCTAGATTGAGCCCACCTATCACCATTTCTGGAAAAATTGTATAGAAAGGGATGTGTTTGTTGATCAATGTAGAACTCTTCTATAGGCAAAATTATTTGAAAACTCAAGACTACAAATCCAAATTGATATCTATGGATGTTTTTCAAATAAATACATTTAAAATATCTGTACTAATTATATAGTCCATTAATAACATGGAAATAGGTGGTACCGTCGTAAAATATCATAAGTGTGATCTGTATTATTAAATAAAAATATTTTAAAACAAATTTTATTTTAATTAAATTAATATTATTTTCCTTATCTTTCTTATATTAGTGCTAATTTTTAATAAAATGAAAACTAAATACATAATCTAAAGTAAAAATAAACAAAAAAATATTTCTTTAAAAAGATACTCATGAAAAACATGCATGTACGTTTTATTGTCTTTTTCAAATTGATGTATGGGGAGAGGTTTGCTTTTTTATTCCTCATTTACAGATATTTACAAAACATCATTCACAATTCAAGCACTATAGCATTAAAAATCTACATGTATCTATTTTGGGAGGGTAAGTCATGAATGGTGAGTGGCAGGAAGGACCGTTTTCATAGGTTTCCAACTACAAAAAAGGAAACAGAGAATAAAAAATTGAAATGTTAAACAGCGGGTGAATACACGTGTTAAACAGCCACCAATGACCCCGACAAGCCATGAAACGCATCCGCTGCAGGAGGTGTTGAAAAAGTGTTGCCAGTCTGTATAAAACATGACAGTAGATCCTATACGACCATTCGGGTTGCAAATGCCGTTTCTTTTGTTACATCCTACAATGGAAACCCTTCGTCGTGTTTCTGGCAACACATTTTTGAACATATTTACAATAAGACTATCAAGGTCCTCACTTCTCTCTCTTAGACTACCTACAAGGAATTTCCTAAATTTTCTACATTTAATCATGCGACAGGGCTTACCAACATGACATCATCCTTGTTTGACCTGTAATATTAATATTGATAGCTCAACTACATTGAAATTCCAAGTCCCTAGCACAAAAATTTAGGCAAAAGAGGATAAGAGGATTGTTTGAACATCAAGATAAATCATAAATATTAGAACTGTGAGGACCAGATCTGATATCAGAATCGACTCTTCAGAAGTGTTGAATTTTAGCAATTTTAACTAATTAGCTTTTGTCTTGGACTGCTTTGACCATTTCTGAAGAATACATCCGTGTTTGACCTGGTGAAGAAAGTTTGACAAGAAATTTGCACTCCTGGCCAGTGTTAGCTTTTGCAGCAACAGTTTGACTTAAGTGCAGTATCTGATCCCCCATTCTGACTAAGGTATTTGACCGGTAGCCAAAATTTTCAACGGTTGGAATAACCGTGTGCACTCTCTTTAATTAGATATTTATCTGTCATGCAAAAAGTGATTCTTGTATTTGTGGTGTCGACTTTACCTGAATATTTCTGAGTACTTATTCTTAATGATTCTGACGAGAAACCCGTGCTATTGGGTATCGATGAGAAACCCCCAATATTTAGGTACTGACAGAAATCCGTTAAGACATGATAGTTCAGTGATTGTGTGTTAAGAAAAAAACAATGATAGTTTGGTTTTTTGAGTATTGATGAAATTCCAATAATGCCCGTGATAGTTAAGTGAATGGGTGTTGATGAAAACCCATGGAGCCCAATGATAGTTGGGTGATTGGGTATTTTGATGAAAATCCTATGATAGTTGGGTTATTGGTTATCTACAAAAACAATGAAACGATATGTTGCTACTGTGATTGGGTAACTAACCATCCTCTAAGGAACAGCAGCCAAATTAAATGAATTGTAAAGGACTAAATTTAATCAGAGAATGAAAATTATAAATCATACATTGCAAATGTATTTGCACTATTTTCTGATATTAATTCGGGTGGGTGATGGATATGAAGTTTGTTGGAGTCCCAAATTGGTGATGCTTTGCAAAAATGAACATCAAGGGGTGCCCCATCTAAAGGAGGTGGTTCAGTGCTGGTCTCCGCTCATACTAAAATTATTGTCTGAATACTGATTGACATTCGGGTGTATGTGCAGATATTATATTTCCTTTCTTTGTATCTTGTTCTTGGGTGTAGACGCATGTGGGATGTCCCTAACAATGGTATTGGAGCTGTTCTAAATTTTTCCATGAAGTATAAAATTATTGCGTTAGGACTCTCGACCAATTTTGCTACTAGAATCTTTGGTTTTAAATTGTGACAGCAGATTGTTAAGCCAGTTTTGGACAGTGTTGTTGATGGAGACCAAGCTAAAATGCTATTCAGTTATTCATCATAGACTGGTGGAAAAACTGAGGTAGGCAATCAGACGCTAGTTAATCTGATGCAAGGATATAATACTACGCATCTGATAAATTTGATCTGTAAGTTCCCAAGAAACTTTCCTTGTTGGAAATTAAATACAGATTTACTTTTATACATTCTGCAACTACTTGAATTTTTCCAATGGCAGAGTTTTTAAGGTGGGATAGAATGTGCATTAGATTAAGCACATTACTTGCAAACCCATGAACTGTAAGAAAGAAAGGGAAACAAACACACAACAAAAAGGATTTTAAGCTGTAAACCCCATTGTGGGGAGAACCAGCTGGAAGTGGCAACTGTGCATCTTCCTCTTCTTCCCTTCAATGATATGATTAAATACAAAGAGCTCCTAGAGCAAACAACCCGCACTTTTGCTAGCTCCTGTCTTCCTAATGTTGTGGTGGAATAATTACAAGTAACATAGAATGGTTGCAGTCATGACAACTGACTATCCACTTCTACTTTCTCCGTTCATTCACCAATTTACTCCTACACTCCAGTAGATCACTGATCCATTATCACCAGTCCCGATTCCTCTTTCCTCAGCCCTTCTCATGCAGTCTTGGAGATGCCCCTTCAAAGAATCAAACTTTTGATCCACACACAAAATGAGAGGATCAATCATTTTTGTGTCCTTGATCTGCCTGTTCAATTGATGCAGATGGAACTGCCAGTTATGAAGCTGCCAGTTATGAAACCGCTGTTAATTACATACTAGCGCTTATGGTTTGAAACCACCGTTTAAGACTCGCAAAACCACCGGAGGAATTTTTCTGCTGAAAAAGTCCCTTACATTCCAGAAGCCATAACTTTTGCATACGAACTCGAAATCAAGTGCCATTTTTTTGAAAGTGTATAGCTTTTTGAGAGGAATCCTAACATGTAATAACATGTGACCTTGAATGAAGGATCCTATTTGTTTCATCTAGATGAAGTAGACAATGTCTTTGTCATGACCAACAATGCACAACCTTGCCACTCAACATTCCCTGTTTTGTTGAGTCTGACGTGCTTGGATTCTATTGGAGTTCTTAATGAACTTTATGGACCCTTACAGATCAAACTACCAAGCTGAAGGATTTCCATTGTCTCTTCAAGACACTGACTTTGTTCGTGCTTGTGCCGGTAGTTATGAACCAGATAATCAAATAATTACCACGGATAACAGTTCCATTGTGGCCATATTGTCTCCAAAAAGGGATTTCTCGATGCCTTGGTATTCCTAGGCCCAAGAATTCAATCATTCTAAACAAAGTGAATGCCTTACTTGAATGGGAAAGGAAAGACTCATGTTTGCAAGAATGACCATTAGTTAGTGGATGAAGACTTCTCAAAAATTTGCTCGCCTTCCCAAAACCTTCTCTCGTGCGAATTCATAAAAACAGCTTAGATTGCAATGTCATGCTAAACCGGCTAATGAGGGAAACATTCACCAAATATTTCCATTCGTTGATGTCTCAATTCATATTGGTTGCTACAGAGGGAACTCAAGCGATGGATTGGAGTCAAATTATAAAGGAAAACTTACACTCTCAATTGATCAACTTGGAGAGGACTAAGAAATTCACCACAACTTCTTATCTAGTGTATGGTATTGCAGCACTACAAAGTTGGTTGGGGTTCTATACCGAGAGAAATCTTCCCACAGGTACTCCAATGTGTCAAGTCCATCGGAAGCTTACTCTCTGTGAGTACAAACAGCACTACACCAGGGCAAATGATGTTTTTTCCATGCTTGTTGTCAAGAGATTGGAAGGTAATGTCAACGAAAGATTGTCAAGGCAAGCTTGTGAATTGATTAAGAAGTATGGAAGCTACTTCATACAATTCAAAACTTTCTCATATATCCGTGTTGGTGGCTTTGATGATGCTCCCATGAGGCTCCTACGGTACCCAAGTGACAAGCTAATTCTTATTGAGTTATATCGGCAACTGGCCAAAGTCCATCTCAAGTGCAAAGAATACTCCTTATTGATTAAAGGAATAGTTTTCCTGATTCATCTGGGCATATGCTCCTGCAAAAATTCAATGGGTGCATGCTATATTGAGCCTTCCCTGAGTCCATTCAACTTGCATACTTGCTTTGCACGGCAGTTACTTGACAGCAAGCAATATTTGGGGCTGAATATAAAAGGCTTGGTGTTGCTCATCGGTCTAAGGTCGAGGATTATTGGGAAGACTGTGTTGATGAAATGGAAGTTCGGCAGCGAGACTTCATGAGGATGACAGTTCAACAAATGAGAGACTACCGTCTAGGGTGGGTCACTAAGGGCCTAATTGATGATTTTAGTGACTTATACGAGCCAGCTAATATGGAATTCATCTGGCATTCTACTCTACACTGATGGATTGGTCAGTAGTGTAGATAAAATGTTTCCATTTGTACAGCAGCAGTTCTCCAACGGTCAAAGAGATGGTTTCTCAAGAAGCTAGTTGAATTCACTACTCCTGAAGGTCACTACGCAACTTCATCTTCTAATCAGCAACCAGAAAGGTCAGGAACCAAAGTGTATATTAGGATTCCAAGAGATGAAGGTGCTTCTCAAGAAGTACAGGTTCCCCAACAGGGTTCACTTTCAATATCTTAATCTGAGTTTTCTCGTCGGAAGCTGCCAATGAGAAAGGTGAAAAAGCCCACTCTTGAGACTGGAGAATTCATTGCATCATCGGCTAGAAACCAACCAAGGTCTCCCGAGCCTTCAATATATTCTCATCTCGGTCTCCTACACTTTCCATGCAATCTCACATGGACAATGCTCATGAACCTTTCCGAGTTCTAAGTCATGTTATGGTCCCTCTTTCACCCATGTAAGCCCTGTGGCTCTTGTTTCACCTTCTTCCAAGGAGCTTGTTTTCTCTTGGGTTCAAAATGTCATGAATGATCGGAAACGAATTGTTGCCAAAGCTAAGACTCCCAAGATCCAAATCTCTCCTAGCTTTGGTGTCTCACACCCACTCCTCGAAGGCTAAATTTACTTCTCAACTAATGTCAAATGCTTCCAAATCTCAATTCATTGAAATTGCTCGTCAGGGGGTTGAAAAGGATGAAACTCAAATGTAGATATCTGATTATGATAGTTGCATGTGATGGAAGAAGCGTATCAATATGCTTTAAGGGCAAAAAGAAATTGTCTCACAGACAACAAGGTGGAATAGGAAGAAAGGAGAGGTTGTAATGTCCCTTTTTTCAAGAATTTATTTTTAAAAAAAAGAAAATAATAATAATAATAATATTTTTTTATTAGATAAGGTAAAAACAGGGATCAGCTCCCAGGGGCCTTACAAAAGGAGGAAAAAGAACCAATGAGCAAGATAGATACAGAAAAGTCCTCTAAAGGAGTTAAACATGCTTAACTCAGACAACGAAGATCAGGACTTAAACCAAAAAAGGACAGAGCAAAACAAAGAAAAGAAACCAGCCCTAAAACATCAATCTACAGAAGTTTGCCAAAAGTCTGCCAACAGTCCAAAAATACCCAACTAATTTTTAGGAAAAACTTCACTACTTCCAGCATGACTTTCTTTGTTCACAAGCACCCTCAGTACCCTTGTCATTCATATCTTCCTCCAGCTCATCCTCGGAACTACTGATGCGCAAATTGAAACTCCTCCTTTTAGTGCCTTCCTCAATCCCTTCCATCCTATCACTTGATTAAGTGCAAAAATAGTTATTTTACGCACTTAGGATTATTATTAATTTAAATTTTTAAGTGGCTTTGAGGAAGTGAAAAGAAAGAGGTCAAAAAGTGCAAACGCCGACTTAAAATAAAGAAGGTAATGGAGTTAAAGGTGAATCATAACATCCCAAAAGGAGGTCGGTCTCCTTGGGTTCCTTTTTGGTGTTTGGCGCCACCCTCAAGTATTTAAAGGGGTCACTTGGGGTGGAGGTAGGAGTTTTTGCATATGATTTGGTTTTCTTTGAAGAGTTGGAGCACGCTTTGCTTTCTCTCTCATCCATTGAGGACGGAAACCCTCCATGGAGGTCTATTGAGGACAAAATCCCTCAATAGCACTTAGATTTGAGGATGGAAACCCTCACATCTTCATTGGTGATCTCATACAAGAGGTCACACTTGTGCTACAATCAGATTTACAGAGGTTCAAGGCAGATTTATCAGTGCTAGGGCATCATTCGCAGCTTAGGAGATCAGATTTGCATGGTTTTGAGTGTGGGACAGCCACACAAGTCCATGTTTGAGCTTGCAAGGGTTTGGACCAGCTGTTTGGCCAATTTCAGACCCTCTCCTAGGGTAGTGACCCCTCCTTGGGAGGAGTTCATTGGTTTCTAGGGCACGAAAACTCACTTTCCTCCTGTATTTGGATTCTTCATATTTTTGGAGGCTGATTGTACTTTCCAAATTGTATTTAGGCCTTGGAATCATTATTTCCGGCCATTTTTGTAAGTGGGTTCATTGTTATTGCAAAATTAATTATTATACTTCACTAGGTTCTAAAAATTCAGTTCTTGGTTGGTACTTGCTCTAAAATAATTATTATTATTTCCTACATGCTTTGGATGGTGTAAACGTGGTATTGGTGGTGAATAATTGCAATTTCCCTCTTGTTGTCATAAGATTTCAGACTATTGTAGCTTTGTTATAAATTTCAGTTTGCTTTGATTTGGGTTGGTGTTATTTCTCTTTTCTTTCAGCTCAGCCCGGAAAGGGGCATTACAGTGGTATCAGAGCATTGATCTTCCCAACCTGCAGGTCAAAAGCTAACATTTGAGGCAAATCTACAATGGACACATGAGTGAAAGGGAACTTAGGAGAGAGAACATGGATTGGCGACCTAAGTTCTTACCAAAGAAAGAAGAAGTCATTCCGGAGGTTGAAACATGGCATTCAATGGGTCACAACATTCATGGCCAGCTATGAGGAGTATAGGGCTCTTCCAAAAGAGATTCGTGATGCCATTTCACTTGCAGAGTTCATAGGAGTAAGCAAGGGTAGATCAAGGCCCGAGCCTAGATCTCAAGCCACAAAAGGATCTTCAACATGCCTTGGGAAAGTGACACTCCACATTTGATGGTTCCAACAAGGGGACACCGGTGCATGGATGAAGATGTTAGGGTTAAACCCTAGACCACAAGAATATGCCAAGGAGCCAAACCCAAAGGAGTTTCCCTTGAAAGAAGAAAAAGAACCAGCAAAGGTAACGGATACATCAACACCTCAAGAGGTCAAGGAAGAAATCATGGGGCATGAACCGGAGAAAGAAAAATCAGATTGCAAGAGGTTTATGAGGTTGAGTTTCAGGATGACCTTGTTGAGAGGCATGCCCTTAAAAAGGGGCCTCACCGGATACTCATGTTGGTTTTCAGTTTGTTGGAATTTACATATCAACAACGAATGGTAAGCAATTTGATTTATTGCATCACCCTCACACTATGTCCTTACAATGTTTTGATCATCATGAGAATTATTCTAACAATGATGAGAAGATGAAGGGTACCAAATGGAAAGAGGATCTTTTCCAAGAAGCCCCTATCCATCTTCCGAGCATTCCTAAGATTGAGCCATTACCATATGAGATGGATTTTCAGGACAACAAAGAACTATTCCAATTTTGCCATCATTCTGAGAATGGTAAAAGGATGAAGGTAGAACCTTGGGTTCTAAATTGTCCTAAGAAGCCACAATGGGTCGTATACAAGGAATCAAAGCAAGCCACAATGGAACAATTCAAAAATCAGGTAAACCAACTCATACAATCTTTGCTAGCTTCAAATTTAATATTCAAAATGGGATTGCATGGGCCAATACATATGTTATGAGAAGTGGAGATAAATGGATAAATGGCTGCCTTCTAGACAAAGTCCATGGTATGCTAGATAGTGCAACAACATTCTCCTTTCATATTGTTTTTGACTCAGCTGATAAGCATGCATTTGAGGCGAAAATTGTGGGTCACAAGGAGGGAGGTGTTGAGGGTATCTCAACAATTCCTATTTTGGCAAAAAGAATGGAGGAAACTTCTCATAGGAGGCAGGTCCCATGGGCAGCACATGATGAGGTAAATCCTACAATCTCATTTTCAGAACAACAGTCATGTCATAAAGATTTTCAGCTCCTAATTGATAAGCATGCTCTTGGAAGGAGTCTTTCATTGAAGATAGGTAGTGAGTTCATAAATTCAGCCACTAAGGCTAAGCAAAACAAATATTACCTTGTTGTTCAAGATGTTATAAACCAACATGGCATGGCAGGTATGAATATGGGTAATAAGAACTATAGCCCATGGTTCTTGAAGGGTGCTGCCACAAATTTTTGGACAGTTGTTTATCACATTCCCAGCCTTGCCCCTATACCTTTTGCAGCTGTAAAAGAAGGTTTTGTCACCAGAAAGATGCACACTCCATACACGGATATTGGTGAGGCTTTGGCTGCCGGTACAAGATGGTTTCCAGCCACCACAATCCCAAGATTGAATGAGAAAATACAATGCTACAGCCATGGTATGATGTTCTTTCTAAGTTCATGTTTTGGAATAATAGTACTCTCCTTGGACAGCTGTAGATTGGCAAGTATAATGAAGTTTTTGATGCATGAAAAAAGCCACTTGTTGAGAACATCATGGGCAAAAGTTCCAACACCCTTAAGGCGGTTTTGGGAGAAAGTAAGAGCAAGGAGTGATGATCTACTACCTCCCAAGGAAAAGGAGAACATAATGGGGACAGCCATGCCCCAAACTTTCAGCTTGAAGGCTAAAATCATCACTACTTCCAGCTGCTACATTGCATCATTTGCAACCATACAAGTGCTTTTCGATCATAAAATTGAATGATTTTCCATTTGTTGCTGCTAATGAAGCATTTCCTGTCATTGTATGGTTATTTCCAGCCCCTATGTTGCTAACATTACTGATTTTTGCGAAGTATTCTCAGTATGGCAGTTGTACCATTCGTTTATCCGCTGCCAGCAACAGTTCCAGCCCCCTTCACACATTTATGACAGTCATAAAAGAGTTTCCGGTCACATGGTGGAAGGATCTCCAGCCTACCACCAATGTTGAAACATTTGCAGCTGTCATAAGGTGGATCCCAGCCATTATCATTCTGATTTTGAGGAAGGAAATGCAAGGCTACAACTGTGCTTGGGGCAGCATGAATGGACCTTTGAGAGTCCATCATATGAAGGGGAATTTTGAGGAAAATGCAAGCAAGGGAAGGGAGCTAGTTCACATATCTATGAGGCATGAAGAAGTAATGTTGAGAGCTCTTGTTTCCTTTAATGTGTTTGCTCTATGTGCAGGTCCAGGAATGGAGAAGAAAGAGAAGAAAAAGCATAAGTGTGATTTAGACCAGCATGTTCACATATATGAGAAGCAAGGCAACAAGGTGAAACAAGATGATAGCATAACAACAACAAAGGTAATACGAAGGGGTTTACAGTGCCTTCAGTCAAGGGAAGGAGTTCTTTTCAGTTTGTGACTGCTAATATGATATTTCCAGTCATTACATGGCTGTTCTCAGCCACTACATTGCCTGCATTGTTGATTTTTGCAAAAAGGTTTCAATTTGGTACCTGTTGTACCTTTTTCATGTTGTTGGTCATAAAAATAATGGGTAAAGGACTGTTGTTATCAGCTAAGGACAGCTGTGAGCTTGCACAAAATAAGGGACAGTCTTTGATGGAAGAATTTGGCAATCACTCCTACTGCAAGAGTGTTGTTTTACAGTTCAGTTTCAGATTCTCTGAGGTAATAGTAAGGAAGAATTTATTTAAAATATGGGATTGCAAATTCCCAAGATTGTTTTGGGATCCTAGTATTCTGCAGAAGGGACTTGCAATTGCTTGAGGGCAAGCAATTTTGGGAAGGGAGGACTGTAATGTCCCCTTTTTCAAGTTTTTCTTTTAAAATAAAAAGAAAATAATAATAATAAATTAATAATTTGATTAAGTGCAAAAATAGTTATTTTACGCACTTAGGATTATTATTAATTTAAATTTTTAAGTGGCTTTGAGGAAGTGAAAAGAAAGAGGTCAAAAAGTGCAAACACCTAACTTAAAATAAAGAAGGTAATGGAGTTAAAGGTGAATCATAACATCCCAAAAGGAGGTCGGTCTCCTTGGGTTCCTTTTTGGTGTTTGGCGCCACCCTCAAGTATTTAAAGGGGTCGCTTGGGGTGGAGGTAGGAGTTTTTGCATATGATTTGGTTTTCTTTGAAGAGTTGGAGCACACTTTGCTTTCTCTCTCATCCATTGAGGACAAAAACCCTCCATGGAGGTCTATTGAGGATGAAATCCCTCAATAGCACTTAGATTTGAGGACGGAAACCCTCACATCTTCATTGGTGATCTCATACAAGAGGTCACACTTGTGCTACAATCAGATTTACAGAGGTTCAAGGCAGATTTATCAGTGCTAGGGCATCATTCGCAGCTAGGGCAGATCAGATTTGCATGGTTTTGAGTGTGGGACAGCCACACAAGTCTGTGTTTGAGCTTGCAAGGGTTTCAAACCAGTTGTTTGGCCAATTTAGACCCTCTCCTAGGGTAGCGACCCCTCCTTGGGAAGGAGTTCATTGGTTTCTAGGGCACGACAACTCACTTTCCTCCTGTATTTGGATTTTTCATATTTTTGGAGGCTGATTGTACTTTCCGGAATTGTATTTAGGCCTTGGAATCATTATTTCTGGCCATTTTTGTAAGTGGGTTCGCTGCTGTTGCAAAATTAATTATTATACTTCAGCTAGGGTTCTAAAAATTCAGTTCTTGGTTGGTACTTGCTCTAAAATAATTATTATTATTTCCTACATGCTTTGGATGGTGTAAACGTGGTATTGGTGGTGAATAATTGCAATTTCCCTCTTGCTGTCATAAGATTTCAGACTGTTGTAGCTTGTTGTTATAAATTTCAGTTTACTTTGATTTGGGTTGGTGTTATTTCTCTTTTTCTTTCAGCTGCTATGGCTTAATCTCTGGCTAATTTTGTGGCTCGCCGGTATAAAGACAATCCCAGAGCATCACCGGTGCATGCAATGGAAGCTAAGCAAGGAGAGAATCTACTCTTACTAAGGAGAGTCTTGAAGGTTGCACGAAAGAAGGAAGTGTGTCAAAAACAACTCCTTTTCCAAACTAAGTGCAAGACAAGAAGTAAATGCTACAAAATTGTGATTGATGATGGAAGCATGGACAATTTAATGTTTGCAAAGATGGTAATTATGTTAACTTGGTGTGCGCCACCCAAATCCTTATAGGTTAACTTGGTTGGTGGAAGGTTGAGATAGCATTGTGAGGGAACAACGTGAAGTGGATATGCAGATTGGCAGATACATAAACAAGGTTCTATGCAATGTTTTGCCTTGAGATAAATGTCATGTTTTGTTGGGGACAACATGGAAATTCAATTGAGAGATGTTCTATGGTGGGAAAGTTATTACATGTACATGTGAAGAAGGATGGGAAGAGATATACCCAAGGTAGTCCATGAAGGAGAAGGAGGATGAGGTTTCACGTAGGTTTCATCTAGCCATGTGCGGAGGCAAGCAAGTTGGGTTAGCATAAGAGAAAGCGGTGATCGCTCAAAAGAGGAAGAATGCAGCAGAGGGAGGTGAGTAAGGGAGTGGACCATGAGTGCCCAAGGATGGTGGGGGCAAGAGCATAGATGTAGTGAGAAAAATTTGGTGGAGAATGGTTTGTGACCCATTTAGCGTTTTGTAGACACAAAATCACGCAATTGGGTACAATTCTAGGTCCTAATCACATACCTTGTTCATATGATTCCTAAGCAAGAAAACTAGTAATTGACAACTATCTTTGGCCTTTTTGCTTTGCTTCTAGTCTTCTTTATGGTCTTACACACCCTACAACCCAGTCTAATCTTAATTGCTTTATCTTTCTTGACTCTGGACACCAACACCCAGCCAGGATGCTAGCGCCCTAGTCCCCTCTAGGTGCCCCGACCTCTTTGTATCTTACTCGCCTCTTTTGGGCCTCTTTTATTTTGGGCATCTTGTTTTCTTATGGGTCAGCCTTTTAGTTGTCAATTACGAAATTCAAACAAGGGAATCATATAAATACAAAGTTATGTGATCATAATAAAGGACCAAACTCTAAGCATCTATTATCATCACCTAAGGTTGCATCCAAAGGCATTCTAAGAGCATCAAGGCATCCATCTAGATTCACTCAAGGGACAAGGACTACATTTTTATGCATACACGCATAGGAGGGGAAGTTCATTTTGCCATCCACACATCTATTTACATTGCTACATCTAGTTATTACTCACTATCAAGTGCATCTTGCACAAGAGCTTCCTAGGGCACGATTTCTACACACACGCACAAGAACTACATGGAGTCTGAGATGTAGTGCAACACTCGGGTCGTAAGTTCATTCTGTCGGGTGACCATCGAGGTCAATCTAACTCCCTATTTGCATCTTTCTTTTTTAGGGTTTGATGTGTTTTGGGGTTTCGCAGGTTATAGGCGAATTTTATGGACATAATGCAACATACAGGCGACTAACAGCGAAGGTTAGCGACCACCTTGCGACACCAAAAGATTCAAGTTCTGGCCATTTTTGCAGAACAGGGGCCCGAGCGGACTGCGCCTAAGCGCCCTAACCCTTGACCCAGCGCCTAGTCCAGGCTCATCCGACAATTACGAGAATTTTCTGAGTGTGGTTGCGACAGTCTCCTCCTATTTATTGCGATCCATAATACTTCGGGATCAATTGCGAAATTAGCTAAGTCTTTTATTCCCTCTCTTGCACCTAGGGTTTTAATTTCTTTAGCTTATTGTTTGTGTCGATTCGATGCCTTAGCGTTTATTTATCGTATATGACTCTACAATATCTAGGGTTTTACAAAATTCTATATTTGTTAAAATCAGCGGCTAGACAACAAAGTAGCTCGCATGGCACAAGAGCACGCCAAAGGCCTTGCCTTATAGGTTGAAAGTGTGGTTCTACCAACTAGCCCACATGTGTGAGCACTATGCTAACACAATTTCTTACCCAAGTTGTATGATGCGGGAGCCTCCATGTTTCAAGCAATCTTGCATCATAAATAGAGTAGGATAAGCAATTTGTGCACATTTGGATATTTGGCTTGTTAGTGTTTCTTGAAAATCACCTTAAGAGGATTGCAGTATCTTCTAAAGCCTAGAGACAACCAAATTTGGAGCACACTCTTATCTTGTGGCACAATGCAAAACTTGTTGGCATAGCATTGGATCTTTGCAAACGCTACAAAATTCTCTACAATGTGTCACACTATCCCATGCCATGTGCACTACTTCTACATAAACGTGGTATGTCACGTAATTTTTGAAATCATGGCACAAGTCTATAACAAGCTCACAGAAGGCTGCAATGTTGTATGATGCCTCGCATCTAGCTTAGAAAGTATTTTTTAGTCTGTGCTTAATGGCGCAACACTTGTCTGCAAGTGGTAGCGGAGTCATATCATTGCGCATAAGATTGGAAACTTGCCACGGGCTCGGGAAAGCTTTACCCTCCATGCGCCCAATGCATATATCATTTATGAACTTGCATTATATGTGCATACTAGTTAGTGCGCACCTATCGGTGAAGCCACAAAGGATAGGACATGGTTAAAAGTGAATGGAAAAGTTGAAACATCCATGTCAAGAAGTTTTGAAATAACGATTAGAGGTCAAAGTGTCATGATGTGATGTTGGTTGCGGACCGAAAGTTGAGCCATTGATTACCGTTGTGTTTCATCTCACCTTTATATGTTGTTCAAAGGCCATTGTAAAGGGTTTGATACTAAAGACACAAACAGTTCAAAGTGGCAACCATTAGAGAGCTATGCGCGAAGATTTGCTAGAGTGCACAAATCTAAGGGGAGGGAACTATGGGATTGAATCACGTCCATGACTAGACTGAGGGTGTTGTAACACTATGAGTGTAGGTAGCCTATCAAGGCTATAAGTGGTTGTTTTGGTGCATGTGTATTGTATTCATTCATTTAGAGAGAAATAAAAATAAGTTTGTTTTTTCCATTGGTGCAGACTGCATGAATGCCTATTATCATGTGTAAATTTGTGGGTTGCAGACGGTATAAGGCTATTCATTGTACTCCCCTGACCGTGACTACATTAGATTGTATGACATTCTTACAAAGATGTAAAGTGTGAATCATTAGACAATCAAATTCAATTCGTGAAAAACTATGTTTAGTGTTGGTGGATTCTATGAAAATGTTTGAATTTCTCCTTTTTGGTTTAAAAGAGTTGTGTTCAATCTGAGTAATTGAATCCAAAAAGAACAAAAGTGTAAAAAAAAATAAAACAAATTTTTCAGATCTAGGTTGCCGACTACAACTCTACAAGTTGTGGGGTACAGGTCCAAGACGTGCAGTATGGGTACGTGCCGAGCATGCCATGAGGAAATGCACATGGTATGCATATGAGAACCCGAGTACATTCAGGTATATTAGTCAACATATCCCAGCATACCCGAGTTCTAAAACACTTGCCATGCAAGTCCCCAACGTACTCGCAGTTTATAGGTTTACAAAAAGCTTTTTTTCTTTTATGGTCAAATACGACTTTTCAAACATCAAAACACAAACTGCAACACTAAGTTATACCCCCTAAACTCTTTTTAAACAACTTCACATTGCATACTTATCTTTCCTTGCACATTTGCTCTCTCATATTCAAATTTTCAATTGCTAAGGGCTGATCCAAGTGCCAAGTAGTTTAAGGAGCTTGCAACAAAGAGGCTAGGTGATTCAAGGTAAGTTTGTGTTGTTTTATTTTTATTTTTATTTTTTTAAAGCTAGTTTGTAGTTTATAACTTGTTTTCAATTTTTTGTTAATATAACATTTCCACTTTGTTTTTTTAAGTTTTTAACATTCTTTCAACCTCTAGCTGTCAACACTAGGTAAATAATTAAATTCTATTCCATTAATAATGTGTTTTTTTATTAAATTGTTAACCAGGGAGCTACAAGGATTGGTATATGACTGCAAGCTCTAGTTTTGTGGTTCGAGGTATAACTATTAAATATGATCCATCTTTGCCCATTTGGAAGTATGTTACACCGCTTGAACGGATGTCGGGTGGACGGGTTATGTTTGGCTTTTCTCAAAGTGCAAAATCCAATTTAAGAGGTTTTATATTCGGGTTAAATTTCATTTATGTGGGGTTACTAGCCATGGAATCAAAGTTTGTGGAGAGGCGGATGGAAGGGGGTTGCCACATGTAAAAACTTTGCATACATCAAAGAGCAAGAAGATGTGGATGTGGCAGCTGCCCTAAGATCGAAGCATCCTTTGGCAAAGAAAGGATTGAAAGGTAGCAAGCCACTATTTCTCCACATGCCAATGTCATGACCCCATCACACCTGTTTTTGTCATCCTCCACGACTACAGAGGTAGATGATTCACCTCTTAGTCATGAGAACAAAAGATGTAGGCCCATTAGAAGCAGCATTCAAGAATGAAAGTAGGGACATAGCCAACCAAAGTGAATTGTAGGTTTCAATGTTTCATTTACACGTGGCATCCCTTTTAATGTTGTTAGATCCCCATACTAAAAGGATGCAATGAGAGCAATCAATGATGCCCCTAAAGGGTACACCAACCCAAGGTATGAAAAGGTGTGTACCACCTTATTGGCCAAAGAAAGAAAACATGTGGAAGATTCATTGCAACCCATCAAGAAATCATGGGTCCAAACAGGTGTCCATTATTTTTAACAAATGAAAAGTTACCACAAATAAGCGATTGATCAATTGGTTCTAGTGTGCCTTAAAAGGGCAATGTTTTTTAGGGTTTTCAATTGTGAAGAGAAAGGTGAAGGATGCCCAATTAATTGCAAACATCCTCCTAGAGTCCATTAAGGTGGTGAAATCTCATAACATTGTCCATGTTATAACAGACAACACAAAAAATTGCAGAGTTGTAGGTATGTTGGTTGAGGAAAGGTACAGGCACATAGTTTGGAAACCATGTGTCGTTCGTTCCCTCAACCTAATGTTTCAAAAATAGGGCACCAAAATTGTTGGATCAAACAAATCACCGAGGAGCCGAGTGAGATCCAAATGTTCATTAGTGACCACAACATGTCCCACCATATTTAGGGGTTCCTCAAAGTTACTGAGATAATTATCTTGCTTTTTTGTTTTTTGTTTTTAAATTAATATTGTAAGTGTGCAATTCATATAATTTTTTTGATGAAAAAGATCTTATATAATATTAAATGAAACATGATACAAGATTCTCTCAACAAAAAATGCGGGCGGTATGAGAGCACGCCCCAAAGCCACAAACACACTAGGCCATGCCTAGAAATAACAAGGAAATTACAAACAATTAAAAACAAAACCACTCGGAGGAACATAAGGAACATAAGGACCAGGAGAACCAAAGGACCCCTGAGAGGCAGGAGCAACAAAATGCCCCTTCTTCTCCTTATATTTCATGACAACAGTCCATGGAGCCTGTGGAGGAGCCAATGCAAGCGGAGGGACTGGGCGAGGGCTATCAGACTCGGGTTAGAACTAGAAGACTCAAAGACATGTGACCACTTGGTACCACCGCCACTGGGAATCTCAACATTCATATTTTCAGAATTTTTGGGAGGAGAGCATGTGTTGACTTCAGGCACCGAGAATTTTGAATATTTAACATTTTACTTATTGAACATTGAATATAGAATATTGAACATTGAACATAGAATTTTGAATATTGAACATTTTACTTATTTTTAATTTTATTTGGTTTAGTTTTCTTATTAGGTTATTGAGACTCAATTTGCCTTATATATGATTATCGTGACACGACTCATGAAGGTGAAAGATTCATTGAGTTGCATGGTTATCAACATCAATTGGAATACATGGAGGCATGCAAACACCGAGAGGGTTGCAATGATTAAAGTGTTGATCTTCGATGATGGATAGTGGAATCGTGTGGAATACTTGCTCAGATTTCTTGAACCCATCATGAGCATGCATCTTTGAGATTTATTGATATGGATCATCCATGTTTGGGTGAGATTTATGATGGAATCAACTCAATGATTGAGATGATTAAGTCCATCATAAATGACAGAGAAATATCCTACAAAGAACTTCTTTAAGGAAGTGCAATCACATCTCATTGATAGGTGGAACAAAATGACCACCCTTTGCATCTTCTTTCTTTTTCTTTGAGTCCAAAATACTATAGTGTGGAGATCCTTTCTTTTCCCAAGAGGGTCGCACCATATAGGGATATGGAGGTTAGTGAGGGGTACAAGGCAGCCTTGACTAGACTCTTCCTTGATCCACAAGTACATGATGCGGTTTGAAAGGAGTTTGTGGAGAGTGGGTGGGGTATCTACTCCTTTATCCACTCAATTAACTCGCAACAAGTTGGGAGCAAAAAGGCAAAGGATTTGGTCTTTGTGCATTCCAACCTACACCTACCAACACTCGAGTTGGGTGCGTACAAAAAGAGGAAACAAAGTGTTGGGATGTAGACCCAGAGACTCCAAACTTGGAAGCATCCATTGGCCACCTTTCATTGGTAGATCTAGAGCTAGAGGGTACTTCACATAATCGAACTAATGGGAGAAAAACTAATGCTCCCTGTGGTTCTAATATTCCACATGATGGTTCTACTTCTAATGAACCACATGATGATTCTGATGATGCTCTCGCTGGATACACTGGAGAGCATTATGATAATCAAACTAGCGGGAGAAGAACTAATACTTCTTGTGGTTCTAATGATCCACATGATGGTTCTACTTCTAATGAACCATGTGATGATTCTGATGATGCTCTCATTGGATACACTGGAGAGCATTATGATTATGAAAATAATAAATATGCTGATTTGTCTTGATTTTTGTGTATACATTGTAACATTTGCACAATGTACTTATTCTAAGTTCGACCAATGAATATCATGACATTTGGCATTGAATTATCATTATGTTTTGTGGTTATTTAGCTTATTTTGTTTACTCTATTCATATTATATGGTTAATTTGCTTATTTAGCTATATTTTTTTATATTTTTAATATTTAATACATTTTCATGCAGCTGTACCCAAAGCCATACCCAAGCCCCCAGAAAAATTACTACACCGGCATACTAGGTCCCCGTCCTCATACATGTACCCGTACCGACTACCTGCTTTCAGATTTATATCCATCTAAAGTCACTGGCAGATGTTGACTCAGTCCCAAATATCAAAGGCAAATGATGAATTTGTTTTTTTATTTATTATCAGTTTTAAATTACCAGGTTGTTAACTTCTCAAAAATCACATTTGTGATATTGAAGATTTAAATTTTAACCATCATTAACAATTTCATAGCTGATAGGTATGGAGCTGTCAGAAAAATTACGACGATCACACTTAGCCGAGATGAGATTAAAATGTGGATTCCACACAACAACTACAGAAAGCTCCCCGCTGTGACAGTTTTTAATTGACAGCTGCATCAAAGTAATCTTAGCTTGTAGCATTTCCCTTTACACCATCTTTTCATAATAGTTTATTAACATTTGAAGCCCAGTTTAATACAGCTGTAAGTTTGATGACTGATTGGCCAATTTATTCATAGGACATTTTCAGTGTGTAGTACGAAAACTGCTGTTATGGTTCAACTACTGTGGTTACATTTCTAGTGAACATTATCCACATTCGGCTATTTGATGTGATCTACACATATGGTTATGCTATTATTAATTCTTGTTGCTGGCTCCTGAGGCATATTGAAATTTGTACAATTTTGTAGATATGGGAAACAAATATGGCTAGGCAGAAATGATCTGCAATCATCCAGTGATATGGAAGAATTCTGCATTTTCATAAAATTTGATATCCGTGGGGAAGGAAACACTAAAAACCATCAATTCTACCATGAGTTTACAAAGAAGAGATTGCAGATTGACTAGTTTGACGGACAGTTAGGATCGAGTATTTGAATTATCAGACAATCATTACCAGAAGTGTGTTTTCTTTTAATGCACATCTTAAAATTTTCATTTCCAGATATATTCTGCTTTGCAAGGGTTGGTCAAGGTTTGGTCTAAAGCCAAATTTGTCAGATCTGCCGAACCAGTCGGGACCAAACCCTAGATCCTTTAAAAAAGAGAAAAAGAAAAATCATGGCAAAAAAAGTTTATGATGATGACGAACATAGTTTTAAAACTTGTACCTAGCTATTACTCAGGAACTTAATCACTACTTAAGAACATATAAATTCATGAAATAAACTTAATTAATAAGGAAACCACAGTCAATCATCTAGCAGCAGCTTTCAAATGCACAAAATTACCTGAGCAGAGAAGAAGGAGAAAAAACCAGCATTTTTAAAATAAAAACAGTTTTTCTTTCTGCAGGCTGTTATTATGCATCAACTGCCAAGTTTTCATCGCGAAACTCGCAGGTTTTGGCAAGTAATTGTGAGTAGTTACTCACCAAAACTCACAAACTTTGCACCAATTACTCAGTTGCAGGGAAAGTGGCAAGTCCTCGCAAGTGACTAGCGAGTTTTTGTAATCTCCCCTTTTTCAAATTAATCTGAAATA
Source organism: Taxus wallichiana var. yunnanensis (assembly GCA_018340775.1). Lineage (NCBI taxonomy): Eukaryota > Viridiplantae > Streptophyta > Pinopsida > Cupressales > Taxaceae > Taxus > Taxus wallichiana. The sequence continues at coordinate 838,875,518 of CM031238.1, forward strand.
AACGATTCCTTAACAAGCAAGGGTTGAACAATGGAAAATCATGGGTTATATTTCAGTTTTCATTATCCATATTCATGATTTATTTTTGTATTACCCATTCTTAGTGGGTCGGCTGGGTTTAGTGCCTTTAATGAGGCTTAATAAAAGATTATAATGACTTTAAGAGGTCGGCCTTGCTATTCCAAGCCTTGGCGCCAAAAGGAGGTTATAAAAGAAGATTAGAGGGTTCATTTGGGGCATCGAAACTTCGGCACATTTTCCTATTTGGGCATTGTGAGCTTGTTGCTCAATGTTCTTCCACTTGAGGACGAAAACCCTCTTGTGTGGCTTCCTAGAAGAATGAAAACCCTTCTATGGTTTTGTTGTGGGACGAAAACCCTTCAACATTGATTGGTATTGAAGATTATTGCAGATATGGAGCTTTATCTACTCATTTAGATATTTCGGACCAATTTTGAGAGGGTTTTTGGTGTCCCGAGATTTCACCCCACTGAAAACTGAACTACCCCATTTAAAAATTTTCATTCTTTTCAAAGTAATGTGAGTCATTTTGTGTTTATTTTGTCTGCAGTTGTTTGCATTGCTCTAGGGTATCCCCAAAGAGTCATAAAAGTCAAATTCGACAAATACCCACATGCCAAAGCTCACTCAATTCCTTCGCCAAACTTTGTCTACAAGCGTTTTATTTATTTATTAAATAAATAAAGTTCTTTTAAAAATAGATTGAGCTAAAATTGGAGGATTTAGGTTATATAAAGCACTTCACCCCATCATTATTACCATAGAACATTCACCGGGGGGAAGAATTTTTGCAGATTAGCTAATTAGAGAAAAATTTGAGCAATTGCCCACAACTTCTTTTTTGTTTTATTTCTTTTTGTCTATGTTTTGGTTTGTTTTCTCCGGCAATTCCCGTAGCCTATTCATTCTTCCTGCCAAATCTTTCCCCAGGCCTAGGGTTTTGAAAAGCTATCCAGTATTTTTAATTACTAATCTGTCTAAAGGTGATCAGAGCTCAGGATTCTTTCAGGAGATTGCAAGAAATTGCTTGGTCCAAAAAGGTGCAAAAATGGATTTTATGAAAATAAGAAAAATATTGCCATCAATGCGTAGAGCTCGAGAAAATATGCACTTTTAGAGAAAACAACACCTAAAACGGAGCCACGGAGTGAAAGTTATGGCACTTACAAGTTTTTGCTACTACATCTTCCCGGACCCTTTCCAAAAATGAAAAATTTTATTTTGTACTTTTTCTTCACCGATAATCCAAAAATGAAAATAAAATGTTGTTGATGAGTTTTCACGCAACTTTAAAAGCAGAAGTCATGCAAGTCACACTTTTTGGGAAGAAGTTTTCTTCCATGCAAGTCGCACTTTTTGGGAAGAAGCTTTCTTCCATGCAAGTCGCATTTTTTTGGAAGGATGGTTTTAAGTGCCAATGGGAATTTTGGTGCTAGCAGGAAGGTGGGAATTTGGAGCCTTCCTGGAAGGTTGTTTTTTCCCATTATTAAAGTCAAATCACTTAAGTGCCAATGGGAATTTTGGTGCTAGCAAGAAGGTGGGAATTTGGAGCTCTGCTGGAAGGTAAAAAATTCCCATGATGGAAGTCAAGTCATCTAAGTGCCAATGGGAATTTTGGTGTCAGCAGGAAGGTGGGAATTTGGAGCCTTCTGGAAGGTTGTTTTTTCCCATTATTAAAGATAAATCACTTAAAGTACAAATGGGAATTTTGGAGTTGCTTGGAAGGTGAAAAATTTCACTTCCTCTTCCACATATTTTTTCCACAATTCCTAGCCAAAAAGTGCGACCCATTCTGGCATAGCTAAATGCCTAAAAGCTGACTTCTTTTAATTGTCGGGAAGCATCCAATTTTGGCGCCTAGGGTTGGAAAGGCTTCTTTTTTATTATTCTGGCTATCTGCATGTTGATGTGAGTGCACAGGGGAATTAAATAATATTTTTAGCTTGTTTGGCATGCAAGCAAAGTCTAAAAATAGAGGGCAGCAAGCTTTATAATCAGATTTTGGTGAAGGAATTAAGCATTCATGCCATGGATTCCATGTTTGTCTAAATTATTTGTAGGAATACTTCATTGGTGCTCATATTGGTGAAAAGAAGGCAAATTCAATGTCAGATACATTGAATATATCTTCAGAATCAGAAGGAGAAATTGCAGGTTCTGCACAAATAGATCCAGCTCTCATATTTGCAAGGTCTTCTGGCAGAAATAAAAAAAAGATCTCAGACAAAGGTTGATTCAGGCACGATGAAGGGTGATGAGTTTTGTCTGAATTGTTTATGGCAAACATTGCATTGGTGCACGTACTGGAGAAGAACTGCAAAAGCTTCAAGGATAAGAGGGAAGACAGGTCAGAGGTAGCACCCGCAAGTAAATCTCAGTCAGCTGCTTCCAGATCCAGTTTGGTGAGAATCGAAGGAAAGGATTCAACAACATATGGGAGAAAAAAACATCTCAGATTCAAGGCAGAGATATCATTCTAGATCATTCATTGCTAAAGTGAATGAAGCAGAAGTGCAATACAGGTTGGATCAGCATGCAGAGTATGGAAGAAGAACAAGACTGAGAGCGTTGCAGCTTTCTTCTAATTTCTTCTCCTCTTTCTTCTTCTTTCTCTTATTTTCTCCGACAAAGCAATTGAACAATCAATTAAAATTGTAAAACTTAGGTAATTGGCTATAAAAGTCGTTACTTCAAGTTACTGGAAGAAGTCAATTACTTGGAAATAGGTGGCAAACATGCAAAATAGAAGGTTCTATTTTCAGTTATAAATCATGCATGTCATGCAAAGAGGAATTCAGGAAGAATACCGCCATTTGCTTCCCCTTTTCATAGCTTCCACACGTGGATTCATTGAAAGCTTTGTATTTGTAATTATCCTCTATACACTATAAATAAAGGAAGAGCCTACGGGTTAGATTACAATTTGTTAATCAACATTCGTGAGTTCTAGACTTTGTGTTGCAGCCCTTAATGTCATTTCTGTGAAAGCTGAGGAATTGAATAAAGGCGGATTTCCAGAGAACTTTGTGTCCATGGTGCATTTACTTCTTACTTCTGAGTGGACCTTTAGATAAACTTTGTGTTATCTAAGATTTAGATTAGAAGTTTTTGTTTTCCTTTAATTTTAAATATTGTGAGATCTACTTGCTTATTTAATCTATGTGTATGAGACCAACTCTGTAAACTATTGGTTGAATTACATATCTTCCTTTCTTCTTTCCCAAATTCCATTATTTCTCCCTTCTGCAAATACTTCATAACAGCTGCTTACTTGCTGCAGAATTGCTAAGCTATGGTTCATGAGCTTTGTAATTAAAGTAAAACCCCATAAATAGTTATTAGGATTCATACCCACTACATTGATAAACATCTTACATGGGAGCCTCACCGTTAAATGAGGGAGATTTATCTCATGACTGCCTAGGTTTTTAGGCTTGCAGAAAATCTAGCCAATAGTTCTCGTGGTTGAAAAATTATGATCTTGGTCTCATTTGATTACTTATATTTTATGATCATTTTGAGTATTCATGTGTGGAGATTCCTTATTTTCTATGAGTTGTTGAATTTACAAGTTTCAATTGTTTTGTTCCCTAATAAATTCAGAAGTCTCGAGTTTGATGATTTGATCGCATTTTCTAGCTTCTAAAATCAAAGGCAATCTAAGGAATAATTTCTCATAATTTTTGAGTGTCTCTACGGTGGATTTTCTCTCTCTAGTCATTTAGGGTTTGAGAGTGTTCTTTTTGGCCCTTATTAATTGCTGTTATAAAAATCAGATTTGGGGTTTGAGCTAATTTCCTTAATTTTCAGTTTTATCCCCAAAAGGGATATTATAGTGGTATCAGAGCACGGATTCTCAAAGGCCTAGGGTTTCAATGGACAAATTGATGAAGGTGCAAGAAAGACTAGCAGGTACCTTGGATTCTCTTGCCTCTACCATGCAAAGCCTACAAGGAGGAAGGACATTCAAGGAAGAGCCTAGGGTTTCAAAGGTCAACAAGGTGGCAACTTGCTTTGAGGAATATCAAGCTCTTCCGGGGAAGATCCGTGATGCCCTAACCTTTTCAAAATTCATGAATTTGGAAAAGATAGAGTGGGCATTGGAACTTGGTCCAAGCCCCGAGCCATGCACAAGGGTAATGGGAGAAACATCCCAACCCTTGAGGAAAAGAACCCCATCTTGTTGGAAAAGCAAGGAGTGGCTATGGAGTTTGTTGGAGAAGGGACCAAACCCCCAAGTTCGCTAGAGGAGGATGGGCATGTCTATTGCCCTAAGAACAAGAAAGCAGATGGTATATTGCAGCAGCTGGTTATTGAGAGGGAGCAGCCCTTGGGAGAGTTAGAACTCCCCAATCCTCTTGCCACGGTTGATCTCTTGGTTGGTTTTCCTAACAACACTTTAATGACACAAGGGTTTAATGAAATTGTGGAACACGAGCCAAGGAAGGAGAAGGAGCACAATATTCAAGATTTGCACCATGGAGGAAAGGGAGCCATGGAGAATGATTCAGCCCCTACTTCCATTATTGCTCCGGATAGTCAACATTATGAGGTAAGTAGTGATCATTGTTTGACTAATAATGATGATATTTTTGCATATGATGAATTCAGAGGTGAAAGAGAGGGTTGTGAACAAGAAGAGGTAGCAAAAGGGATGGATGGAACCCATTTCCCAAGTGGAAATGATAACAGTCAGCTTGCTGGTCTGTTTATAACAGCAGACAATAAAGAGCCCAAAGACGAAGAATTAGACTTGGGTAAGAACCACAAGGACATTCCAAGCACATATGAACAAGGTACGGTGGTTGTGGCACCGAGGATCGAAGAGACAAAGGACAAAGGGAAGGAAAATCTTGTTGAGAGCCCAAGGAACCAATATATTTCAGATTTATTGCTCTTTAGTTCACCATCACATGGAGCTGGTCATCTAAATCAGTTTGGTACAAATATGGGCAAGACAAGGAGCACCTTGAGTAGTAAGGGGTACTTGCACCCTTTCCGGTGTTCCCAAGTTATGCATGCATCAAGACAACGGTAACTTTAGGCACAAGGACTGAAATTGGATTGTTAAGAGGTAACCCTCTCCCCAAGACCCACAGTATGCATGCACAGGTAATTACTTCCTTTTTCCGCTTGGTTTGTAATCCATTGGATATACATATGTTTGAAGGGAGAGATTGGATTCACAATGATGTTTGTGTTGATGACATCTCAACAATTCTTATGAGGGCAAGGAGGTTGAAAGAAGTTATCCACGAAGGGCCAACTGATAAGGTTGTTGGTCTGTTTATAACAGCAGCCAAACATGGGGGAATTACCAGCATATTCAGTCCAAGCAAAGTTCCGTGCATGGGTGCCATCACCACCTTGAAGAAGCTAAACGATACAATGAAGGTTAGCAGCCCGGAACCTAGAGATAACTCAGATTTATTGTCTATCATTGTACCATGTCAAGTTTTTGGATATCATGATCAGCTGGTAAGGAATGATGACTACATACACTTTCCTATGGCCCTATCATGTTTTCTCCTCCACAATCCGCGAGATAAATCAGATTTGCAAGGAGTCCATGAAGGTAAGGTGCATTTGATATATTTTTGGAGGGCTGATTCTAACTCAGAAATTCTGAGTTGTAAAAAAGTAAGGACAGCACATGGTCCAAAAAGTCTTCTATTTCATTGCCTATCAGCCTACCCATACAGTTCGGTTTCCACCATGCACAATCAGTCAGGTATGATATTAATGTTGTATTGCTCCATTTCATGATAATGTTGTACTCTTATCCTCATGATCAGTTTGCAAGTAGTGAATGGTATAGCAAAAGGTGCATGGATGTTTGGGTACAATGTCAAAGTTGTTTTAGCATATGTGGGATTGGTACCATTGTGGGCTTCAAAAGGGAAAGGTCTGATTGTATGATCCATATGATTGGTAATCTCAACCTTGAGTGTTCGGGAGTGACCCACACCTTTGCATCTTGGTCTAACACTCATACATACCAACTTTTCCAGATAATTGGTTTCTTATTTGACCAAGGAGTAACAATGCTCGCAGTTAATAGATTCATCAATGGAGAACGTATAATTAAGGATATATTACAGTTGTTCAATGTCATAGGAAGGTGCAAGGTATGTGATGCTTTCCTTAGAATGAAGCCAGCTGAAGTTACATTGGTTTGTGGGATGCAATGGATTCAGTTTTTGGGGGAATCCGTGATAGCAAAGCAAGGGATACTATAGGTTCAAAGTCACCATGTTGGGCACTCTAAGGTATGGGAACCAAGTGTTTTTCCACTTTCTACAAAGATAATCAGATCTGATTTTGTGATGTTTACATCTAATCTCATGAGAAATAGGGACAGTTCAAAGTTGTCTATGGCAAGCATGAGTATCGGCAAACATGATTTGGCATTAGAAGACCCGGAAGTGAAAAGGAAAAGTACTTTCCAATGTGCTAATAGTGATCTGTTGATTGGGAAACTTGTTATAACAGCCACTGAAGGTAAGCTCATTGAAAGGTTCCATGTTTCTAGGTGTAATGAAATGATGACATCATGCATGTGGTTAGGAAAAGAGCTTATATGTTATGTCATGCATACCAATGGTATGATGGAGAACCAATGCTCACCATCTATGGAGCACTCTTTGAAGCCAAGTCATACACTTGAGAACAAGACTATAAGGGCAATCATCATTGTTGGGGCAGCAAGGTGTTGGTTGTATAAAGTGGGTAAGCCATATGATTTCCTTGTTGATGTTGGCTTTCGGATGTTTTCTATGCAACATTGCTTGGCACCCAATAAATTTATTCAAGGATCACTAGTGCATAGTAGTGTACATCTTGCCACGAAGTTGAACCGTGATCATCATTCACCAAGAATGGATTGGGGATTGAGCTACATACAGAGTTTTGTGGGTATGAGAGATGTCTTTCATATAAGAACTGACATTATTTATTTTTTCTTGCCAAAACTTGTACTTGCTGCCATCCGAACAAGTTCAGTCATAAAAATGAGTAAGTTACAGTTGGGAGCTATTATATGGCTGAATTTAGTGTGGAATATCATGTGTGGCAACTGCTGTAATAATTTCTTTTTTGCTGCCATACCCTTACTTCCAGCTGTGCACTTGAGTTATTTTCAGTTTGTTGAAGTTGGGGGTAAAGTTACAGTCATTATAGGGTCATTTTCAGCCCCTAAATTGTTGTTATTTCTCAATTGTAACTAGTCTTGTCAGACATACCTACTGTTAATTAACTCTTAAATTTTAACATCTAGACTAGAGAATGCTAGTAACACTCCAAAAAAATTGCCCAGCTTTTGAACTGTTATGACTCATGAAATGTGTTATCATTTTTGTTATTCTTCTCGTAATTATCCAATTGGATATAAATTAGTTATTTGATTTTTTTATCAGATACATAAATTTTTATCTATATTTTTCCTAATTCCCAAAAAATTCAAGTTTTTAGATTTTCAATACTCTCAACAACCTTTATCCTCTCTGATCTACTTAAGTTTTTGAACCTATTAGCTATGCCATAAGTGGTTTATAGGGGACCAATTTTTAGCTTGATGACCATTTCATAACCAATAAAAAAGAATCAGCAGAGATATGGAGACGCCGTAGTGTTACAAATATGGGTACATGAGAGAGTGTATCCCTGGTTTGATGGGATGATCCTCGCCCGTGGTAAAATGTGCATTAAGGACAAACCCTAACCACACCAAATATCCACCAAGCAAAAAGAACGGTAAAAATAATACAGAGTAATCTTACGGAAAAATAACTGAAGAAACGGCATATGAATCTTCTGATTCCCTCTTCCAATAAGGGGTTGCTGATTTCTAGTAGCCTCTGATGTAGACTCTTGAACCTGTGAGAACAGAAAAAGAAAACCAATGTTCTCCATCAAAAATAAAATTTATCCACTTTATTACTAAACAAAATATTCTCACATAACAGAATATCCAAATCCCAGCTAAAACCAATAACTAATTTTCATTTGCCAATAGAACTTTGACAGAGAAGCCCCAACTTCAAATCCTTAAAAGACGTATAAAAAAATGAAATTTAGATACATATTTCATCCAATTTTGAGTGAGGCCTACCTCAACTATCACAGTCAGATCCCAAGTCCTAAATGAATTTGACAGAATGATGATGGTGTCTAATCCTAAAAATTCCCTCTAGGGGAGCAATTTACCAACCCAAAAAAATACTAATCTTTAAATTATAGAAAGGAAGAAGGTAAAAGATAAAAATGGAAGTTGAATGAGGTAACTCAGCCAGGCTTCTAATATGGAGCCTGGGGTTCAATTTTCAAAAGAGCTTCACGCGTAAAATTGAATACTATATCACCTCCAATCATGGGTGAGGTGAACCTCAACTGGTGAGGCAAGTATAAATCCTAGGTGAGAAATAGAGATCCCTTCGTTGTGGCATATAAGCCTAAGGAATCCCTCAGGAAGAGCAATTTACCAACCCAAATGCCCAACTTTCAAATAATAGAAAGGAAGGAGAAAGAAAAGATTTGAATGAGGTAAGTTCAAATCCCAAAGAAGCATGTTCACAAGTAAAATTAAATTCAAAATGTGTAATACACCACATCCAATTCTAACTGTTACATAACTCAATTGGTGAACGCCAAATACAAATCCTAAGTAAATTTGACTAAATAGATTCTCCTTGGAAGGTACATCTAATTCTAAGTATTTCCTTGAAGCAAACAATTTACCAAACGCCTCCTGCTAACAAAAATACTAACAGTCAAATTATAGGAAGGACTGAAAAAAGTTGAATGGGGTCAATCAATAAGGCTTCCTGACTGAGATCCCACTGCGAGTCTATGGTCAATTTGTCTGAATAATATTAAAACCCCTTGGTGGGTTGAAACACTTTACCAAACCTGCTCTCCCTAAAAAAATATTAAAATTATAAAAAGAAAAAGGGAAAGCGGGAAAAAAATCAATAAAATAAATCAGGAGGACTTGCTTAGTGGAGCCCCAAGTTTAAATTCTAAAGAAAATATGTTTCTATGTATATTGGTGCACATCCAATAGTGGGTCAAGATACCTCAATTCATGAGGCCAGGTGCAGTCCAGGTTTATTTTAATAACATGTTTACAATGTAAAATTGTGGGTATCCAATATTGGGAGCTGAGAACCTCAATTGGCAGAACCAAGTGCAGGTCCACAAGGAATTTGACTGAATATGTGCCCTACAGCAGTGCAATGGAGGTCACTTCGTAAAAACAGTTCAAATTCACAATATTCCCTTTCATTCTTCATGTTTACCACCACGTCCTCTTACTTTTGGAACCCTATTTTCCAGCAATACCCTTACTTATAACTGCTACTAGTGCAAGAATAGTAGATAAAAGTTACCCTATGAACGATCATAGTACATAATACCTTAACAAGATAACCCCCTCGTCGATGGCATCTAATACTAAGAATTCCTTAAAACAGAGCAGATTATAAAAATTAAGAACCTAAGGAATTGAAGTGTAATGGTAAATGAAGAAATTAGTGAGCAAGATTTTATAAGTTCAAATCTCCTTGGGTAGTACATCCAGTAGCATGCCAAGGGAATACGTCCCAACACAGTTGTTTGTGGTAAAATACAAAAAAATTATTAGTTCAAATCTCCTTGGGTAGTATATGCAGTAGCATACCCAGGGACTAGGTCTCAACACAGTTGTCTGTGGTAAAACCCAAAAATTATAAAAAGAAACGATTGAAAAAAACAGGTACTAGGACTGTTTTTGTCACAGTTTGTTGTGGCCAATTTCCAAATAACAAAACGAAATAATGACGGGACAAAAAGCATGCCCCATTATGACAGTTAACCATGGATACCACCTAAAAATCCACAATCATCTATCAAAATAGCTAATTTTCAAAATAAAAATAAAATTAAAAATGATAAAATATTTCTGTTGTGGCGTTGAATTCATAAACGTAACCCCAAAAAAATATTTCAGTCACAAATTAAGTCGTCCAAGGTTTTATTTCATCACAATTAAAGACGTGGTGAAAGCCTAAAATTCGTAAACAACCCCAAAAACATTTCAATCACAAATTGAAGTCCTTCAGGCACGGTTCTGAATGAGAGAAAGGAGGGAAGAATCCTCTTTTCGAATCTACCATTTCGAAAACAAATGAGACATAACGAGTTTATTTTTTTCCTCTTCACTTGCACATGTTCTGATGCAGACCTTTTTCGTGTAATCCATCCAAACATTGAAGGTTTGTTTTTGCCATTCTGATCATCTGTGCCAGAATACTCCATAATTTCTAGCTTCTTTAAACCCTCACTGTAAAGAAATGACAGGTGAATAAAAACATTTGTGTGTGTGGAGTTGTGAGATGTATTTTATGAATCAATTGACTGGAATGTGGCAATTCTTGTACAATGCGGAACTACACCCAGATATTACGTGGATGGTACTTTTGCCCAGAGAAATATATGGTTGGTATGGTAGCCATCTCAGCTAATTTTCAAAGGCCAATCTCTTCAAGTAACGTGTTTATGAAGGAACGAAAGATTTTGAGGGCCCGCTAGTCCGCCAATATAAGAGTGTTCTATACTTCTATTCATTCGGAAAATTCTTATAATTTGGTTGACATTAGATCCTGTTTTTTTCAACGACTCGAAGTCATGATTTTGAGCCTAACACGACTGTAAATAAATTGACACCATTTATCATGGGTTAGATGAATATTTTTAAGATATCTATATTAGTATAGTAAGAGACTCGTATATTTAAACTTCTCAATATGTATATTAAAACTCATTTTACATACAAGAATGCTTTCATAAATATTTATAAAGAAAGTTTGGTTTAATTAAGAATTTAGTTTGTTTAATAAAATTTCAAATAATATTTGAGAGGCATCTTACTCGACAGATGTGATGAGTTGTCATCTTGAGGATGTCTCGACCTTATGCGAGAATAATTTTCATGCCATTGTAATTGGAAATCGTAAATAACAAAACTTCAAATGGAATATGAGAAATAAAACCTAGACTAAACCCAAACTAACCACTCCTTCCCTATTGAATGGAAGCAATGTGCTACATATCCACTAGAATGAGGTTTGATGTAGTTCTCCCCATGCTTTTGTAGTGTTTCTACTTCATTCTAGCCATAAAAATAATAGCAACTATGTGAATTTCTCTTAGGCCCTCCTTTGATAAAAAAGTGCAAAGTTAGATAAAATCTTTGAAACATTGAATAAATCTCCTTTAGAGTAAAATTAATCATTTTCAAGCAAAGTAAGGAGTATTAGGTACTTGTAATTAAAATGTATTGGAATGGATTCTATACATAGATTTATTGAATTCAAAATAGAAACATGTTGGTGAGCAAAAGTCGTTTCGATGGAACCATAAAATATGACCACAAAGATAGACTCAACCTACCCAAATAATTTAAAAAGAATTTAAAAAGTGAAGGGGACAAGGTCAATGAGCAAGACAATTTTAGCGGTCTGCAAAACTTGACCAATCTAAACGAACTTGTCCTAGATAAAAACAATAAAATTATTTTGGACATTATGGGAGCATCGAAGTCACACATGTGTAAATCAATAGTCATTTTATGGATTTTCAAGAATTGGATTGAATGGACATGTTATCATTGACCCAAACTAAGAAATAAAGTTACAAAAAAATTATAATACAAGGAGCACAAATAAGTCCCGACACAAGGGTAAATGCACCAAAAAGATCCAAATTTGGACCAATGATCCATATGCATAAAATCGTGCTAACAACATTACAATAACAAGGCTAGTAACAAAATAAGGTATTTATAGAATATCTCTATTTAACAAGGTGTGTGGATGACATTAAAAGGAATAATTAAAAGTAAATAAGTACATGAACTTTCATATGTATCCTTGAGGAGAAGGTGTTTTTGTGGACGATCAAATATCTTGTGTTTGTCAAAGAAACAACCATGAATGCATAAAAATGGTTCAATGTCTTGATAGATAATAATGTAATCAACTAAAAACTTATACGGAAAAATGATTGAATACACCTAATACTATGCAAACCACGCCACCTCCGAAAAATGGCACTTTGTTGAAACACTATGAGATGCCCTTGTCAACTAGAAATAGAGTTATATTCTAGGAGAGTAATTTCATGGGTCCCAAATGGCCTTACTATATGGAGAAATTTTGATATCAACACACCCATTTATTGGCCACATAAATGAACATCTTTTTTTATCCCGATACAAAATTGTCATAAACCAAGTGGTATAATTGGTACTTCATTATAGGCGAAGTAATCTAAAGTAACAATACATGTTATCTCTTAGATCCATAATAGTATGATGTACGGATCCTCATTGATCTCATGTTCTATCTATGTTACATATAGTATCTCTAATCCTTGTTAATCTCATGTTACATATGTAATCCACGGTGTAGAAATTTTAATTATATGCCTCCCTTTTGAGGTGAGCAATTATTTTTACATGTCAATTGTCTTAAAAGAAAATATTATGTGTACATCTCAAAAGAAATTATTAGTGTACTATGTGTAACATGTATAAAGTAAAGCCATATCGAATGGTCGTCATGAAAATGTACATGTAAACACTTGTATTTAATAATATGTCATGAGATAAACATATAAACGATATCATTATGTAAGCATTTTATGTAACATGCGAGTTCGATATGTAATCACGAGAAAGATTTCATCGTGAAAGCTCTAGTATGTCAAGGAGAAGGGTGTGTTAGAGTAGGTATTTACCTTAGCTCTTGTTCACCTAGGTACTTTATTTACCTTTATTGTATTTATCCTCACCCACTTATGTGTGTGGATATTTATTTTATCTTATTTAGATATTAGGAGATATTATCTAGTTGTTAGGTATAGTTCTTTCCTTGATCTATGGTATTGACTAGTTCTTTCCTTGATCTATGGTATTGACTAGATCTTTGATGTCTAGTTCTCTCCTAAATATATGGTCTTGACTAGTTCTTTGATGACTAGTTATTTCCTTGATTTATGGCTTGATCTACGACCTTGACTGGTTCTTAGATTGTTATTCCTTGCCTATTTAAGCAAGGCTCATTCTCAATGTATTGCATTGAGTTCCATAATAATATATGATATTGTTGCTCATTTGTTTGCAAAGGTTTTATGTAAAGTTATTATGGCGAATTGCTTTCATCTTATTGATCGTGGTGTTTGATTAGCATCTGTGTTCTTGGCTTGGTACGATCTGGTTATCGTTCCTTTCATGGTATCAGAGCAGGAGATTGTTGTTGACATCCGTTTGTAAGTTTTATTTTGCAAATAAAATCTTTGTATATTCATATATTTGGGATTTGGTCGTATTTTGTTGTTGCGTGCGTTTTTATGCAAAACAGAGGCTTCCATTGGATCGGAAGGCGTGAAAACCCTAAGATCGACTGTAAACTTGGCCATTTCTGTAGGCAGTCATTTTTTTAGTTTTTTTGTTGTTGGAAAGTGCAAGACATTTTTCGGATCTTTCCTTTTTGGCAGGGTCCACGGATGCACCCATTAAAATCCTTAGCCCTTGGTCATATGAGGGCTTAAAGCTTGTGATTCTTACTAGTAGGTGCTTAACTTCAACCCCTTTAATTTTATTTTTGTGGTGAAGGCAACAACAATTTATTTTCGGTTTTGAGTGTCGTTTTTTTGCAAAAGTGCTTGTTTTTTCGTGCTTTTCCATTGGAAATATTTATTTTGAGACTTGCACGATAATTATAAAGTGTCAAATATGGAGGAGTGTTGTAATCAATTGTGGATGCAATTTCGGCTGAGCCCAACGTCCTAAACTTCTGGGAGTTACATTTTGTATCTATTATGGATTCTGAGAATGATATACTTTTCTCTGAAGTGTGTGGACTTCAAGAGGATATTGTAAAATTTGTGCAATAAAATAGATCACTCAAGAAGTGAAATTCTCTTCTATAATCACTCATTCACAATAAGGATACAATAATACACTTCCTGCAAAACAAACTTACTAGCCTACAACATCACCATCATATTGTGGAATGCTATATCCATGCTCCTAGTCCACTTGCAGCTATTGCTCATGAACCCATTGACATTGATCTGTCAGTCTTTGAGTATGTTCCTACTCTTGATGCTCATAGACCTGTGAGGCTTTATTGCATGCTCTTCCACATCTGTGCCTATTACAGTACCACATGTTGTGTATTCTACATTGCTCACCGCATGGCTTTTTTGAGAAGCATACCACTGCATCCAGTTCTCACATGCTCCGTTATATGGGTCTCACTAGTAGAGTCATTGGCAGACATTCACAAGGTATTGTTTCCTCTATTCCACATGTTAAGTGGAATTCTCGTCATGACATTGGTTTTCGTGCAGATACTTCATTGGGATCACACATTGATAGAGCTCTTTTGTTTGTTTGCTCGACTCTTTTTAGGATCATGAGCAACACATGAGTTCTACATCTTCACTCAGGCTTGAGAAACCTGAGATTTCAGCTGTCAAACATGATAAACCTGACACACATTCTAATGTCCTTTGCATGCACCCATTGTGAATTTTGCACCAAGTCATATGCAGGCATCTTCTTCATCCATCCGTGTTGATTTGGGGTGGATATCTGATCACTCGTGGAGGTGACATAGGCATTCGTTGAGAGGACTCTACAGGCGTGGCTCCTCCACCATTCGGCCTCTTGCTCCACTTTCTATACCTTCTACATTGTGATGCTTCTTGTTTTGAGTATTTTTTTTAGCAGGTGTAGTGTATCTCTCTAATTTTTGAGAGATTTTGTATCTGTATTTTTGACACTTTTGGCATGTTGATAGTATCTCTTGAGGGGATCTATTATGGTGAAGTCTAGTGTTATTTTGTCAGTGTTCAAGTAGTTGATTTTGGGCAACTCATAAAGATTTGTAATGTCATTCCACCCATTCAACAGTATAGGAGGGTGTGGTGTTGATCCTACTTCTTCGGGTTTCATGTCCTTACCTTGTTACCTTGGCTTTTCTTGGATCGTGACACTCTGGAGTTTGTGTCCTTGCCTTGTTGCTTTGGTTATTGTTCTTGGATCGTGGCACACCTATTTACTGATAGTTGATCAAATTATGCTCGGTGTTTTTTTGCACTTTCGACAACACTCGTTGACAATATCCTTGTATGGAGCTATTTTGGCGAAACCCAACGTTAATTGTTTTTGAGTTCTATGTTTGAGAAGTGAATTGGACCACAGTGCACACCAAACTTCTTCACATTGTATGAGTTTTTGAGCCTAGCTTCTTGGGATGCCTTGGAGCGGGTCTTTACTCTCTTTACTTTGTTGTTACTGGTTTTGGGTACCTTGCGGTGTCCCTTTTTCCCAGTTATTGTACATGAGTACCTCATCAGGCCTAATTCGGGACTCATACTGTGGACATGCCACTTCTATTTTAGCCCCTAGCTTCACTTGAGGGGGATGTTAGAGTAGGTATTTACCTTAGCTCATGTTCACCTAGGTACTTTATTTACCTTTATTGTATTTATCCTCACCCACTTATGTGTGTGGATATTTATTTTATCTTATTTAGATATTAGGAGATATTATCTAGTTGTTGTTGATGCAAAATCACAACACCCCGGATGTTGATCGATTTCTAGGTTGATCACTCTAGCATCCAAAGTGTGATTTCACAACATTGAAACCTTTCTCCAAGTGTGGGACTTGCAGAAATGAGAAAGGAATCTCGAGAGAAGGTTGGTTCCTGCTCCTAAACTACCCGCCACAAGTTATTCCAAGACAGAAAGCTAATCTAAACCTAATCTAACCATGCCAAGGAGACAGAGAGAGAGAGAGAAAAGGGAAAAATAGCAAAAGCCTACACTAAAATGGCGATACACACCGAGAGAAGGAGAATGTTGAACATCTATCAAAGCGCCATGGAACAAGGAGAGGTGTTCTTGAGCAATGGGAAGGATGGACGGATGCATCACGAGCCCAAGGATAGATTTCACACAGAAAATGTCCCAAAACTCCATGAACACACTCTCCAAACCTGCAATGAACATTCAAATGTGCACAAATACCTACGCAATGAAGAGAAGCAAGAAGAAAACAAGCAAGAAACGAGAAAGGATGGATGGATGCATCACAAAACACGTTTTGTTGCTTGAAGTTTCTGCTGAGAACATCATTTGATAGTAAAGGCAAAACGCCATTACTGAGAGCAAGGGAGGAGGTTTGAACTCCATTTTCAACCCCTGGAGAAGAAAAGAAGGGAGGGCAGAGCGAAAAGATGAACCACCCTTCAAAAATGAGCCAAATCTGGCTTTTTACAATGCATGGGTCGAGCCCAAGAGAGAGAAAACGCAGGAAAACGTGTAAGCAGCCCAACCATTGACCAAAACGCACTCTTCATTAAAATCGGTGGTTGAAACATCACTTCGCCATCTTTGGAGAAGAATGTGACCCATGTGCATTAAATTGGTTGTTGAAACATCGCTCGGCCGTCTTTGAAGAAGAATGCGACCCATTTGCATTAAAGCCGGTTGTTGAAACGCCGCTTCGGCCATTACCACGCGCCGAGAGACGTTTATTGAATTTTCTCTCCAAACTGAACCAAAATTAGAGATTGGCCATGGAATCCTGTAGATAATTTCATAAGCTTTCCAATGATATAAAGAACGTGCAAATCCGAGCTCTGGATCAAAAGATATGGGGGTCTAAAGTTTTAGGGCAAAAACGGCCCAAAAAACGGATCGGTGGGCAAAAATTTGAATTTTTCCGCGCTCCGTTGGTCGGACACCACGTGGCAAGCGCTGATTGGATGAGAAATTCTCTCTCCTTCCCTTTCCGTGGGTTTTCCTTTGAAAGTTTTGACTTTTTATAACTTTGGAAAATTTTCCATTTTTTCCCCGCGCCCCGCCACTTGGGACACGTGGCGTGATCTGGTTGGAGGACAGGGGCGCGGGGTTATCCTTGTCTTTTAATTTTTCGGCCAAACTTTGCTAAGTTTTCAAAGTTCTCCTTGAGCTCCGAACTCCCCGCCTTAGGACACACGTCCTCTTTTTATTAGCTCGGGCAACGCCGCTCCAACTCGCTCCTTTGAACTTTTGGGTCCAAAACACTTAGTCGAAATTTTTATTGCGCCTCCCCTTGTGACACGCGTCACATTCTGATTCGTTGGCGGCTTTTCCGGGTCTTCGCATCCCTCGCGTATTTTTGGCCTTACTGTCCCAAACTAAAGTTCTCTGCTTCGGCCGATCCAAGGCGGTTCGCGTCCTCCGCATACTTTTGACCCAACTGTCCCGGACCGTCTGGGACAAATTCTTTGGCTCGCTCGAAATGGGTGACTTGCACCAAACCGGCCGATCCGCGTCTTTCGCGTACTTTTGTCCCAACCTTTGTCCCTCACTCTGCAGAAACAAGAATTAGGTAATTTTCTTCATTTCTTGGCCGGTTCGGCTTTTCGCATCCGCAGCGTACTACGCCCAGATGTTCCAATTCTTTGCGTGGACCACCCGGAGGCTTTTCGGTGGTTCGCGCCCGACGTCCCAATTGTCGGCCCCAAGGACCGCCCTGGACTAGGACTTAGCCGATTTTCATGATTTTTCTGCCCCAAGCTTGGTTTTTGCAACTTTTTCACCCTTTTTTAGAACTTGCTCTTTTCTTCTTGGATAGGAGAGTTAGAAAGAAGCGGGGACCCCAAAATATGATTTCGAGGCCTTGAATCTATCTATTTGCTCGGGATTGAATAATCGATGCGTGTTATCAAAATTACCCTTGGGGGGTGAATTTTGGATAACTTGATTGTTAGGTATAGTTCTTTCCTTGATCTATGGTATTGACTAGTTCTTTCCTTGATCTATGGTATTGACTAGATCATTGATGTCTAGTTCTCTCCTAAATCTATGGTCTTTACTAGTTCTTTGATGACTAGTTATTTCCTTGATTTATGACTTGATCTACAACCTTGATTGGTTCTTAGATTGTTATTCCTTGCCTATTTAAGCAAGGCCCATTCTCAATGTATTGCATTGAGTTCCATAATAATATATGATATTGTTGCTCATTTGTTTACAAAGGTTTTATGTAAAGTTATTCGTGAATTTCTTTCATCTTATTGATCGTGGTGTTTGATTAGCATCTGTGTTCTTGGCTTGGTACAATCGGTTATCGTTCCTTTCAAGGTGCAAGCAATATGCTCCAATATAGATAAGATATGTAGTGCCCTAAATTTGGATCAATGGCACTTGGAAATTATCCTTGTCATTTATCTCATCACATAAACTCATGTGTGCACTTAATTGACTCGTTCCCACATGCATATCACTTGATTTAGCACTACATAGCCACTATTACACAAAATTACTCAACTTTGACCCTTTTAAAACCTATTTACTACATACCAAACACATTTTTGGATTCATGACAACCATCTCCAATTTTCAAAGCAAAGTTTGAACTTTCCCAAAGAGACAAAATCTCCTAATAGGGTCAAAATAGGCCAATGATTTTGACTCGACACGACCTTTGCATCCTCTACTCATGTAACAATTAGTTTTGTAAATCCACATGGTATTATAGTTGGCTTAGGGTTAATTGAGTGGGAAAACCTTTTACACAAGTCATATATAAAACCACAATCACCTTACACATTCGAGGGGCCTTGTCTCTTACATCTTTGGTCTATCCAAGAGATCAAAACAAAACACCCTAGAGAAGGACTACCATGCAAAATCATTCATTGAGGCACATCAACAAGCTACTAAGTCTAAATAAATATTACAGCCCTACCCTAAATCATTATCACATGTCATAACTTACACCGGAGTAATTGGAAAGTTGTCAAAAATCCTATTTAGGTTCTCATTTCCAAACACATTGTTATTGGACATTTTTCACACATTATTCGAGTGGGATAACTAAATCAATTTGAGACCTCTTTAGAGTATTATTATCTAGGGAGCTATTAACTCAAGAAGGGGTTGAGGAATCTTGACCACTATGAACAAACCCTATTTTAGGTCGTTGAAAGAGAAAGCTAGGTTTTGAAGAAGAAGAAGCCCTAATTTTCTACATAGTTGTGATCACGAAAAATTAAGTATAGAATCGGGAACCTAGAACACAAAATATTACACTGCGTGAACCATATTTGAGCACAAATCTAAATAGTTCAAAATTGTTTAGATCAAATTTTCCCAAAGTTTATAATCCAAATTGTTGATTTCACCCTTTTATGCTATCAAGTTATCTAATTTTTCACAGAACCAATTCCCTTCCCGCACTACCTGATTCATCATCACATTCATTATATTAGTTTCTAGAAATAGTAAATTGGTGTGATCCTCTTTAACCCTAACTTGTACTTTCATATAGAGTTTTTATAATTTGGATATAATTTTAATATTAATTACACCTAAATAAATAAATAAATTTTTGTTTGTGTTGAGATGTGGTTCTTTCTTATTTAAGAGAGTAAGGGTTATCAATAGGTTGTATATTTAGATTAATTAATAAACATTGATGCATAAATTATAATATAGCTCGAACTAATTTGTAATATATCATGATAGATACGATTGCTCAAAACATAAGAGGAGAAGTGCACTTAGTTGAAAACAAAGACATGTGATATGGCGGTGTATGGTGATTGTGCAAATTTTAAATGGCCTAGAGGTGCTTCATCTCCAGTGTAAAATAGGGCGAGTGTGGAACCATACAACCTCTCCTAGAGTGTGGTACAATATGGTCATGTGTTGTATTATTTTTACAAGATCACATTAGTGATGTGTTACATTTTGTTTAGTTATGACACTTTGTGATGAGTTTTGCACCAAAACCCTAGGTGTCACACATTTACAAAACCCTTTATATGATGTAAAACACCCTCAAACCCCATCCATGGGTAAAAGAGCCTATAAAAAAGTTAGTGTTTGGGTTGGAAAGTCCATTTGCCGTCTATGTTGCATTACTCCAAACATGCCTCAAATCACACATAGTTATCCACCTAGCATGTGATATCTATATAGATGAAAGTATTTTGGCAACTTTATCACTTAATAATAAGAAATAATGGCTTGGCATGCTCAAGCTTGACTTTGATTATCTTTAAAGGTCTATCGAATGAGAAGCTTAACACTTGAACTTAGTTAGGATTGTTTTAAACCTACGTGTGAGCTTCTTATAGGTTATGCTTATCCTTTAATGGAATTCAAGAGATCTTATAATGTTTTAGGAATGCATTTTGCAATGAATGCTCTTACAAGTATTATGTGAGGTAAATAGGTGAGTTAGAATTGATTTTATAGGCATTCATAGGTTTGATTTCACACTAATGTTAACCTACGGGATATGAACCGACCCATGAAAAAAATATCTAATCGGAAAAGTGGTCATTAGGTGGTGGGAGACATGATTGTATGGGCCCAAACTAGAACATTGTATGGTTTGGACCTAGCCAAATGGTCCCAAATATGCAGCTCAAGGTACTTTGTAAGATTCAAGGTGAGATGTTTGGGGATAATATAGTGATGTGGATTGTTGCAAGTAGTTATGTAAGTGGATGAGTAGTGTGAATAGATACAAAAAGTCATGTAAGAGAGGTAAGTATAAGTCACATAGGATTGGAATGTGTGTGAAAGTTTTGTTTTACATGCAAAGCCGAGTTGTCATTATCAAATGATAAATTCCTAGATTTAGGTGTTTGCGTAAATATATGATTTGGGATATGTATATTTATTGTATTTTTAGTTATAAATCATATTAAAACAAGTATATGTTTAATTATATTAAACCCTAGTTTTGATATTACCTTTTGGTGAACCTTCTTTATTTTTTGAACACATTACCCTAAGGCTTCTTGTTGTATCCTTGAATAGTTTTAACTTTTTTTCTTAGGGTTTTGATTTTATACATAGTTTCATGAGAGTACTCCTCATTCTATTAGGTTTCATGTTATTTAATATATCTTACCAATCATGTCCTCTCTAACTCACTAGGAACCCACACCTAACATAATTTTCTTCAATGCGCTTATAGATCAACTACATACCACTAGTGAAGCCCTATGTAAGGCACAATTGTATGAGAAACCCCCACCCGCACTACTTAATAATCTCTGGTGAGTATAATGACCCTTCCACTTAGGACACAAAATGTGTATGCAAGTAAATAATGGTATACTAAAATATCCTCTCTCTTAGGCAATATATCTATGGAAAATAAAGGGGCCATTATATGCATTCACACAAGATGTTTTTAGGTTACTAAAGATTTAGATCTAGAAAGATGATAGTTCACACTCTTGGAAATATATAGGATTACAAAGCATATATCTAGGGTTGGGAGTGTCTAAGTAGGTCCTAATTATATATTGTAACAAGGTTTTAATAAGATAGTGATATTGTTGTAAATATAGATTGTAAGAATCGATAGATTGTAGAGCCCAAAATTTGGATTGTAACCTATGCATGACTAGTTTAAAAAGCTGTCAAATATGAAATAACATAAATTAAATGAGAGGTTAGAGATATTTTTATTTGAGAAAACACCATTGGTGCATTAAATTCCCTCGATTCAGCAATACCTTATGAGAGAATTGATGTGGGGGATCACAAATGAATAGAAGAAGACCTATAAAATCCACCTTTTGAAGACTCAAAAATTCTAAAGGTTTGGAAGATATTGGAAAGTACAACTCATATGGTTGGGAATCTTAAGTACATAATAATTCACGTGTAGAATCTAAAAGATAAGCAACACTAACTTCACGACCTTTAATACCTTAAGAGTAAATTTGTGAGTTAAGATAAATTAAATGTTTGATGATGATGTGATATAAAGAGAACTCAAATTTCACGTATATATAGTGGTCATCATTAAACGTTACAATTTTATTTAGTGACTTCATCAATTGTGATTGATGTAGTCAACTATCAAAAATAAAATCTAGATAGCATTGACTATGGTCAATGTTGTTGGCTCGAGGTGATGTTCAATCATGGATTCCTACAAGGAAATCTTAGAAGATTAAGGAAGACTCTATAGTTGTAAAAGGTGACATGACAAAGGTATAAGTGTGTTGTAAGTAGATATGGAAGTGACCATTAGAAGATAGTAAGGTGATGTTGTAGGGAGATTGTAAAGGATGACATGTAAGAGTATAAAAGGTATATAAGGTGTTATAACATGGGCTACACATCAAATCCCTCTCATAACTACCACTTATAACTAGCTAAATGTGACTATTATTGATTACTCGAATTCCTTGTAATATCCCCGAGTACATCACTTTGGGAAGCCAATGCACTAACAAAGGCATGCAAAGAGAAAAGGTTCTAGTAAGAGTAAAAATAAGGTGTATACATATGTCATAACCAAATTTCATTGTATGTCATTTTTTTGTAAATGAGATAGTCTTAAGGAAAGAACTCGCAATTGAATAGCAAATGCAATGTAAAAAACATTTTCTAATCTTTAATACATTATTATGAATTGAAGTGATACTTTGTTAGTTATTCAATCTATGTGCTATGTCATTGGATAAATATTTGGGATATAATTAGAAACAACGATAACTCACTTCTCAATATTTTGATGGATTTATCAAACATATTAAGTCACCCCTTCAAGTGGGGATAACTACCATATCTACACATTTCTTAGTTCTTTAGAGCATTGGAATATGTGACATGTTAGTAAGATTACCTTGGCTTCATAAGATTCATATTATCACTTCTATTGTGCACAATTGTGTTAAATACATAAATTATAACGAAAATTTGAAATTCAAATCAACATCCCTTTTGATCCTCCTTTATCGCTTCTAGCTATTATTCCTAATTCTTCTCCTTCTATGAAAATGGTCAAATAGCCTATACTCGCCCATCAATTCAACCAATTTTTAACCAAGTGGATGACATGCCTATCCTATCATCTACTTAACATAAGCCACAATTGAAAATCACATAAATCTAAGTCAATGATATCACATCAAGCATTACAATCAAATAGTAATCCATGTCCTAAAGTAATCCATTGAGACATATGCCTCCTTAAGTAGTCTATCCTACACATTCTCCTACATCAGTACATTCTACTACTAAGGCACATCATTTCATTTTAGGTTATCATTCAAGAAAAACCCTTATCCCCTTCCATATTATATAATGATCATGCATCACACTTTCAAACATCTTCAATATTGCAAAAATACAAAAACATTCAAATATTTGAAATATTCTCAAAATAAAAAATCGCGACACGAGCATAGCTTCAATTATTACTCCTAATACCTTTTTGTAGAAAATCAAATTTAGAAATTTAACCTTTTGACATCGGCGGTTGTGGTAATGCTCCTTTGCTAATACAAATATCCACATTTTATCCCTGCTCAATGTATCTTATTGTCTTTCTCCCTGACATGTTTATTTCTACACATTGATGTGTCATCACATTTTTAATATAAATGCACAAAATCAATATTTAGCCTCTACTTATCTCAATGCATCTTCCAAATTGCTTTCGAGTCTCCTTGTCCAAAACCATATGATATGGTCAGGATGTAATATCCAGTCTTGGCTAACATGTATGGTCTTGGACCGACACAATGTCCAACTCTACTTCCAATTCTATTATATTTTTGGGTCATTTTATCCTCCTAGGTTGGCCTTGCCATAATAAATTAACTTCAAAACACTATATAAATAAGTTAATATCACTTCATTTACTCACTTGACACTCTCATGAGCTCTCATTGCAAATACTAACACAAAAGGCACTCAAGGATCCCTAAATCTTCCTAAATTTGATGCACATCCATTAGGGAAATCACTATTATAGTTATGAAGCACTCAACTAGGTCAAGGAGTTTAGCTTAAAAGAATGGTAAACAGATTGTACCAATCCACAAAGAACTCGGATGTTAATAAAACACCACACTCAATAAGATGAAAGCAATTTGACAGAATAACTTTACAAAAACCTTTGCAAACAAATGAGTAGTAATATCAAATATTATTATGGAACTCTATATGAAGTACAATGAGAAAGGGCCTTACTTATATATGCAAGGAAGATCAATCTTAGAATTGGTCAAGATCGTAGATCAAGCCATAGATCAAGGAAAGAACTAGTCATCAAAAACTAGTCAAGACCATAGATTTAGGAAAGAACCAATCATCAAAGAACTAGTCAATACCATAGATCAAGGAAAGAACTATACCTAATAACTAGATAATATCTTCCTAATATCTAAATAATATAAAAGAAATATCCACACACATAAGTGGATGAGGATAAATAAAAGATAAGGTAAATAAAGTACCTAGGTGAACATGAGCTAAGGTAAATACCTACTCTAACACCCCCTCAAGTGAAGCTAGGGGCCAAAAATAAAAGTGGCATATCCACAATATGAGTCCCGATAACTAGGCTTAATCAAGTACTTATGTACAATATATCCATGAAGAAATATTGAGCCATAAGTAGGAAATAATCCTGCTATAAGGAAAGAGAAAGAATAAGAACAAGAACAAGCAAGATGTTCTCACAGACACCCCTAAGAACAACACTCAAGCCCCAAGCATGTCATGCAACTCAAGGTAGCGAGATGATGCAAAAGGCTTCGTAAAGATGTTGGCAACCTACTACGGAGTCGGAATTTACTCCAAGCAAAGAACTCCATCTTGAATGTGATGACGAATGAAGTGTATGTGAATCTTAATATGCTTGGTTTCTTTGGTGCTCAACAGGGTTGTGAGAAATGTGAATTGAACTTTGGTTGTCACACCAAAGTACATTTGGTGAATCTTGTGGGAATCCAAACTCTATCAATAACTTTCGAAGATAAATAATATGTAGATTCGTTATAATTGTTGCCTTGTACTCGCCTCTAAATATGAAAGTGTAATATCATGTTGCTTTTTACATACCCAAGCAATTGGAGAAGAACCAAGACAAAAAAGGTATCCAAAAGTGGAATGCATGTCATCAATAGAACCTTCCCAATTTGAATCTATATATCCAACCAACTGAGTATAACCCCTAGTGTAGTGTAGTCCAAAGTGGGAAGTGCCTTGTAAATAGTGCAAAATCCTTTTAGCAAAGCATGTCAGTGACTATTATGAGGAGAATGTGCAAACCAAGATACAAACCCTAATGCAAATGAAATATCAGGGTGAGTATGGGTCAAGTACATAATACTTCTAACCAACCGCCTATACAATGTAGGATCAAAAGTGGATTGGTACACGCGAAAGTAAAAGTAACCCCAAACTAAAAAAGAGATGCAATCGGATTGCAATCAGCCATATCAAAACGTTGAAGAAGATCATGGGTGTACTTTTTCAGACTCAAATGAATCCCTAAATATGTCTGAGAAATATACAAACCAAGTAAATAATACAATAACCTCAAATTTTCCATGTTAAACTATGTGGAAAGATCCCTCTGAATAGTCTGAATGTGGGAAGAAGAGTTGTCAGTAAGTAACATATCATCAACATACAAGACAAGTATCATAATATCCTCACCAACATGTTGCAAATATATTGTATGATCGGAGTGGAAATGAACAAAACCAGTAGATAGAAGAAAAGAATCCATCTTCTCATACCAAGCTTGAGGGGCCTATTTGAGAACGTAGAGAGACTTTCAGAGTCTACAAACAAGAGAAGAGTTGTGAAAAAATCCAACAGGTTGTTCCTTGTATATTTCCTCTTGTAAATCTCTATGTAAGAAGACACTCTTCACATCCATCCGGTATACGAGCCACCCCTGTGATGGAGCAATAACAAGTACAAGGCGTACTGAATACATCTTGGTGACAGTGCAAAATTATCAGAGTAATCAAACCCTTTGCAACAAAATGATCCTTATACTTGTCAATTGACCCATCACCGCATATTTGGTTTGGTAAACCCACTTACACCTAACCATCTTTCTTCCTATAGGAAGAGATACCAAATCCCAAGTATTATTCTTCACCAAAGAAGAATACTCAGCTACCATTGTATCATCCCACTCATGTATCCCATGAGCCTATGAAAAGATTGTGGATCCTCATAAACTACCCGACACAAAAGTCCAGAACCTATATAATTTACATGATGATGCCTAGTGGGTGGAAGATCTTGTATGAAAGGTGTTTCCTCAGAAATTGTAGTACGAGCCCACTTAGGCATAGTGAAAACATCAATGGGAATAGGATCCTCGTCGGCAAGATCTATAACCTCCTTAGAAACCTCCTCAAAGAAGGGATCCTAAAGATGACATAAAGAAAGAAGAAGGTATGGAAGAAGATCAAGAATCATGAGGAGAGAAACACTCATCAAATTGAACATGCGTTCGAAAAAGAACCTCATAAGTATCGGGATCTAAAAGTATATAAGATCTCATGTCCTCACAATACCCAAAAAGATCAAGGGTTTTTTCTTCTTATCTCGAGGATTTCCTTTTCTTTGGCACAAAGGCCCAAGCATGACTCCCAAAGAATTGAAAAAATGAGACATCGACCTTAGTTTTGGATCAAGCTTCCTCTGGAGTCAAATACTCAAGTGCTCTGTGTGGTGTGTGATTCGAAAGTAGTTAGCAAAATTAAATGCTTATGCCCAATATATAGGAGATAAATCTCTAGAATGCATCATATAGTTAGCCATTTCCTTCAAAGTTTGGTTCTTTCTGTTCTACTAATCCATTCTTTTGTGGAGTATGAGGAACAAAATGTTGGTGAATAATGCCATGAGTTGCCAAAAATTAGAAAACTCTTTGTTGAAGTACTCCCGCCATTATCAGTGCAAAGGTTATTTATGCAACTAGAAGATTGTTTCTTGACCAAAGCCTTGAAGACTTGAAAGTGTGAAAAACATCACTTTTGTACTTGAGAAAATAAACCCAAGTACACCTTGAGAAATTATCAATAAAGGTAAGTGCATACTTAGCTTCATTAAAAGAGGGGGTAGGAAAAACCATCAAGTCACTATGCACAAGCTCAAGTTGTGATGAAGCTCTCTTGAACAAAAAGAGCATGAAAGGCTAGAATTATTCTTTGATTTAGAAGACTCCTTGGGTTTAGAGTTGTTTTCTTTGGGTTTAGGAGCACTTTGAGATGGAGAAGGGGTGAATTTGAATTTACCTTTTGGTTTTCCCTTGCCCTTAGGATTAGATGTTACTAGAGGTGGAAGACTCAAGGTTAGACAATTTAGATTCTTCCCTAGTAAGTCTTTCACAAAATGTTTCTAAGTGAGGCATTTGAAATGTGTCACCTAAGGCATCCATGCTAGAGAAAAAGGTAGAAGCAAAGATTTGGAATGGTCCTCTCAACTTGGATAGAAACAAACTCTTCATCTTTCTTATCTCTTACACTCCCCTTCAATTGTGTCAACAAATGCTTTAACTTGATAAGATAGTTTATAATTGATGGAAAATCTTCAGATTAAGAGAGGTGATCTCAATTTCAAGTTGCATGGCTCTCATGTGATCCACCTTACCGAATAAGCCCTCCAATTTCTCCCATATTTTGAAAGGAGAGTCACATTTTTCCAAATGAAACAAAATACTATCACTTACATAATTTCCTATCAAACCCATACACTCATCAAATTTGCATTGGTACTGAAATTTCTCATATTATCTAGTGAACATTGGTTTTTCAAGAAGTTAAAGCCCATAATCCTTTGTGTTTAATGATTGTTTCCATTCTTAGTTTCCATGTGTGGTAATTATGTGTTGTTAATGGCTCAATTTGATCTAGTGCAAAAGTAGATAAAGACGCCATTCTCAAAATCACCAAAAATGCAAGAATCAAACAATGCAACAAGACCCCCTAGATTTGACACTTTATAATTGAGTGTGTGTTACAATATGGCACTTTATAATTTTAGTGCATTTCTCAAAATAAACAATTCCAATGGAACAAACATGAAAAAATAAGTAATTTTGCAAGAAACGACACTCAAATCCGAGTCACCGATCAAAATATAGAAGCTTTTCAATTTTATGTGCTAGTATTTATTTCATTTGGCACTAAAAAGTAAATAAAATGCTCTTTCCTTCACCACACAAATAAAATTAAAGGGGTTGGAGTTAAGCACCTATTAGTAGGAATCACAAGCTTAAGCCCTCATATGACCATACCATATGACCAAGGGCTAAGGATTTTAATGGTAACCAAGTCCAAAACCGTATAGAAGATCCAATACCATACATTTGATCATAGTAGATCTATATGTTTCCGAACCTAGGGTATTTTTCAGCTATAATCTCAACAACAAAGCATCTTCAAGTTTAGTATTCCTAGTTTATCCATTCTATGCACCTAGATCTCTCTTGTTTCACTTTGTACATATAAGTGCATCTCTCCTCTTGTATTTTTGAGCTTATATCATATCTTTATCACTAGTTGCAAGTATTAATGCATTGTTATGATATTGTATGATTAATGTTAGAAGTTAATTAATCAGAATAACCCCTACAATAAACCTTACATCCTTCCTCTTTTAGTGTGTTTTGTAGAATTATTAATTTAAAAGGGTCAAAACACTTTTACCCAACTATTATCCCCGTAGTTGGAATATTTTTTCATTCACTCTCAACCTTTCAATCTTTTATTTTTCTACACATATTGTCTTTAATGTAGAAAAAAACTTTGGAGGATGAGCCTCTTACTTCTTCCAATTTCTCAACTCTCATATCCTTTTGGTTTCTTCTTTAACTCACTCTTTTATCTCTTAAATCTCTCTTGATATTGTTCTCTCACCCTAATATGAACTCTATACTCACACAAAAACTCTTTTCACTCAACATTGACCCATAGAGATTCTCACACTAACATAATTACTCGCTCAACTCTTCTCACAAAAAAATAGAATATTACTTGAATACATTTTTCTTATATTCATTCATGTACAAACCTTCCCTAAGAACTTATATTATGCTCTATTACCATTTAAAAGCAGTCTCTAGGTTGGGGAATTGTTGGCAAGAAATTTTTTTGGGTGGACAGATTGGTGGACTTTTGCCAATGTAAATTGGTGGACTTCTTTTCAACGCTCAGGAATCTAAGTCCCTCTACTTGAACAGTGCAGCTCCATGTTTACATACACATGTGAAATTTTGTTTCTATGGTGGCCTTATGGTCGGGGATCCAACAAAAGGAACTCCACTGACCCTGTGGAAAAATATAGCAATCACTTGCTAGAGAGGACTTTGCTTGGAGATCAGAAAGAGAGTGAGAAAAAGAGAGGGGGATTAATGTTATAGGTAGAAAATCATATTCCTATACCCATTAACCAGAAAATTCCAACACACATAGATTAGAAGAAATATAATTTTGTGAAGGGAAACAAGACAAGTTAAGATTTTGAGCACAAAGTATCACAAATCTCCTTATCAAAGAGGTAATAAACTCCTTTTTCTTCATTGATGTTGTAGCAAAATTATACAATAGTGAGAATGAGAAGAACACATAGATGGGAAATAGAGGAAGTGCTATATTTTTGCTTCTTCACAAGGAATACTCTCTCATGAACACACAAAATTGACAACCCTTTAGAAAGGGGATGCCTTTAAAATTTATAAAGCTAGAAGAGACTCTTCGCTACCCCCCACATGACCTTTCATCGCCTTTACACAACTTATGACTTTTCATATTCCTCAGAGAAAATTAAGTCCCCATAGGGTGACTTATTACATTATAAACATAAAGTAAATTTTTAAATAAAATAAGACATAATGAAAAGAGCAACGCCAATGAAGAAGTAGAACATGGAGGAGAGAGAAAATGGGGAGAGAAGAGAGAGAAAGAAGAGAGGGATAAGCGAGTAAACAAAGAAACCACTTGATGATCCGATGGAATGTTCTAATGTGATGAACTATGGATCCTTGAATTATTTACACCATGAGAAACCTCCTTCAGATGATTCATGGATACCTTGAACTCAAGTGTTCAAAAACATTGTTGAATAATTCCTTTGGTGACCACGAGTTTTGCTCATGAAGATCCCTAAAGAGGTTAAGGCTGGAAAATGGACCCTGATGACCTTTACAACATGACCATACTACTGCACTTGATTGGAAAGCTATGATGAAGTGCATTTGAACACTGAAGAATATTCATTCACAATATGAAACAATCACTTTGAACCATGAAGTGTCATCATTCCTTTGTTCTTTTGGTTACACACTTGGATGAGAAATTAGAACAACTACTCGGGCATTGTAACCATGATGATCCTATCACCTTGAATACACTGATGATTGAATTTAAGATTGATTTGATGCCTGTGAATTCAAGCTTCATGGATTTCGAGACACTTCCCTGTATCTGAAGGGGGAATTTACTATTTTTTCGTAAATGGGAATTTTCCACCCTTTTCAGCTCCGATCATTCAAGTTGACCTTCTGGATGACCTCTGTGCACACTACTTCCATTGAAATTGTCCTTCGTGATGACTTACTAAAAATAGCAAGTTCTGTGTAGGAGGCTTACTATTTTTAGAAAGTGGTGTTTTGGACCTCGGTTTTCGATGAAACCACCTTTTCTGATATGGGTTTTTTTCCTTTGTTGCACCTCTGAAATTTCACGTCTACCCAATCTTCGGAATGAGAGATTTTAAATTTCAAAATTTCTTTGGGGAAACTAGGGTTTCTTCACTGCAAAAAATATGGGTCGTGCATGCGAAATATTCCACTTAGATTCTAATGGCCTTTGAAAAACTAGAAGACTACAACAAACCTCGCGCCAATCATTCACTGGTTTTTTAGTTATGAGGATTTTCTTTTCGCGGGTTCTGAGTTCCTCGGTGAGAAATCTCTTTGAGAGTCTTCACAAATTCATATTTATTGATGTTTTCATTTTCCTCATATCAAAGGAATATGGCATCAATTGAGGATGAAAATGGTGGAGAGAATATTTGAGCAAAAAATCGGTAGATGGAGAATGTGGGGGAGATGAGCAAAAATGGCTAAGTTTTGGTTTTGTATGCTTTGGAAAACCATGAGGGGGTGGGGAACATTTTTTTTCACAATTTTCCCCTTGGTTTGGGAAAATAGGTGCACAAAAATTCACCTTATCCCTTTCATGACAAGTGGCGCTCATTCACCGGTCGAGAGGAATGGAGGGGGAGTTGGAAATAAGCACATGGAGACCCAAAATGGTCATATGAGGAACCATGGATCCTAAAGGGGGTAGGCGCATTTTTTTTCTCCAAATTTACTCCTTGAAAGGGAAAATAGGTGCAAAAATGGCACCCTAGCCTCAACCTGACAAGTGGCGTGCATGCAAGAGTTGGTGGAGGAGGAAGTCAAACTGGTCAAAGGTGCTTAAAGTGAGTCGTCGGGGTCATATGGTGTGACCAAAGTGCTTAAGGGGGAGGGAACACTTTTTTTTACCTCTTGTCCCCATGGTGAGGGAAAATGAGGACACAAAATTTCACCTCAGCCTCAGGTTGCCACGTGTCCCTTTACAAATTTGACTAAGTATTGAAACACATACCTTGGAGGGTGACTTGGAAAGACCATAACTTGAGCTCCTAGATGAATTTTTGCATGCTTATTTATATTATTTCACATGAAAAATACATTTTGAGAAGGATGGGATGGATCTTATGTCTTGATTCTTCTTTAAATACCTTTAAAACCTCTATTTTTCTTGGGATCGCCCGATGTGCATGGAAAGAATGAGCTGCCTAGAAAAATGCATGGGGTTTGAAGTTGATCTTTTTTCCACCATGTAGAGGGTTGAAAATTATTTACAATGATATATTTTTGGGCTCACAACTCATTCAGAGCTCCCAGAATCACCTCTTGAAGCTTAGGTACTCTTTTGTGGTGCAAGCTTCTTCGGCCTCAAAAACCCGCTTTCAGTGAACTGGATCCTAAACCTCTCGAAACTTCCCAGAATATTCCAAAATATGTTCTTTGATGCTCTTGGATCTTGAATACCCCATCCGTGATGAATTTTATCCATTGTTTCTCTCCTGGGGTTGCGTACTTAGCTTAGGAAGGTGATGGTAGCCCCTCCTAAGATTGCCTGAAACTCCACTTTTAGAGAGACTGCCCCAAAAGTTATTTGAATGATTGTTTCATTCCTAAATCACCTAAGGGAATGGATGACACTCACATATGGACCATTTAAATGATAGGATAGGGTTGGTATAGGGAATAGGATGACCTGGGGGTGTCTTGGAAAGGTATAACATTAAATTTTTCGACACTAGGGTATGGTTGTCATGTTTTCTAGTGAGTTTTGCCTATATGCAAAACACGGGACAACAAAATCAAATGAAAAAGTCCCCAACCAAGCAATAACGTTGAGAACACACACATTAATATCATATTGGAGACAAATATAACAACTATTTTTTTGTATGAATGTAATGACATATGACATCTAAAAAACATAATGATATTTCGGTTAACTCATATACACTAATTGAGATTCAATGGGATTTTAAAAATGTAGCAAACTCTATAACACATTGCGCTCTTTATTCACTTCGTAAAGCCTCTCTTCTCTTATGAGCACCCCTATATTTTTGTTATGTGTACTATGCATTCTTTTAAAGTCCTCTCCATGTTTCCTTTCTACTTTTCCACCTAGTCCTTCGTGGTGACTTGATCTCTATTCTCCTTCCTTCTTATTTAATTTTAAGTGACTTTTCCCTCTTTTCTCCTTAGTTTTTTTAAACTTCCAATCACTTTCATTTATCCCAAGTCATGCAAAAATTTCATGGTATTTTGAGTTTAAAGTATTCATAGCTCAAGGATTAACAAACACTCCTTACCTCGATTTCCATCATGCTTCGTGTATCCCATACATGTCCTCCATTTTCCTTTGAGCTCCACATTTCATTCAATTTTTTTCCCTTCTAAATCTCGGTGAACTAGTTCAAACGGATCCTCACTCTTTTGGATGCTTGCATGCAAACCCACACACGCATTCAATAATATTGCATTCACCACCATTCAAAATCTCTAGATAAGAGATTTCCAATGAGCTCAAATGTGTTCCCTCTCATGCCCTCTAATAAAATTTATGCCTCTTTTGAAGTTTCTCAATGTTGTCACCTTTACTATGCAAAGTTGAATTTTGAGATTGTTTGTGTTATTAGTATTGCGAATGCAGATTACACTATAGGTTTCATATTTATTTAACTAGTGATTAATATGTATACTTTTCCACCAATTAGGAAGTCTTATCATTTTTATTAAACAAATATACAATTTTCACATTAAAAACATTAATAAAGTTGCACACTTTTTAACAAAACATTAAAAAAATTTATCTTAAATTTGATTGGCCTATAAATCAAGATGTTATTGCAGCCTTCAACGTTTTAAGAGAAGAATGACGTCATAATATTTATTGCATTTACTGATAGACATGCGCATATTTAAATTGATCAGGTGTGATCATCTTTAATCTGATCCGCTTTAATTAGATTGGTTTGTAACTTTATAATGCGCAATGGAAAAGCGGACTACACTGTTCTGTTATGCAGAGGTTAGATTCACAACATTGTTCATCTGACCCAAAGGATAGGGCGTATGGTGGATTGTAATGAGAAGACGTAGATCTGCAACCAATTTCTAAGACACCAGGTTTTTCTGACTGCCATTATCAATGATAGGTGAAACCAAATGATATTTTACCTGGCAATTTTGGGTGAAGAGTGCTTCATGTGGGATTGATGAATAATCTCTTATCATCAAGGTAAGTTGTTGATATGGAGAAACTGGAATCTCTTCATGGTTTGTTTCAACTTCTTGCTCGTGAGGAGAGCCTTAGACTTCTTATTTCAACTTCTTGCTCGTGAGGAACGTACATACTTCTTATGGTACTTGCAATTAAATCACAGAGTTCACTGAATTTCAAAGAAAGAATTTGAAATTCGCAGAATTAAAAACCAAACCATGTAGAATTGTTCAAATTTGTTAAATAAAATTTGTACAGTTGAAATCAGATGCATTTATTGTTTTCTGTTTAAATAAATTACCATTTTCCCTTGTCAGCGGTAGGAGAGAGTTGCAGTCAATTGATGAGGTTTATTTGCAGATTAAACAATGATAGATTTTCCCTCTAAATATGACATCAATTTGCAGAGTAAACTGTAACGTATTTTCCCTTTAAATGCCATAGGATTTTCCCAATATTTGAGGATTAAAAGTGGAAACAAATTTTCCCTCATAATGTCAGTAATTTATTGCTTGCTTTCAGGGCAGACTTCACGCTATCCTTTGGTGTCATTATTATAAATCGTCCAGCAGTCTCCACAATAGTATGAGTTCTCTTGCGCCATATTGTGCTATTTTAGTTCATCAGCCATATTGTGATTTGACTGTTGCCGTTTTGCAAGTGACATTAACGCTTGGAGCAAGTCACCTTTCACAGGTTGCAAGAATGTTAAGGAGAAGGGTATGAACGGCCATAACGTGGTGGACACATATTTGATGAGATGTACGACCAACAATAGAAACAGGGATTTGGTGCACCTCTAGATATACGCGCAATAATAGGTTCAATTCACCCAAGCTTGGTCACAACACAGAGCTTGGTCACAATGCATATCTCAATCTAAACAAACTTCACAGGGGTGTTAACTCATTTTTGATAGAGGTCATGTGGAGGGCTCTGCCAGATCTTTGTTTTCGTGGTCAATTTCAGCTTGAAGGGTATGGAGCTTAGCTCCAATGGAGATTAGGACTCGTTTTTGCCGTTTGACAAATTGTTGCGCCTCGATTTTCTTGGTCGCCACTTTTTTTGATGCATCTATATTTTTTATTTGCAACAATAAACAAAACTAACCTTTGTAATGATGCTCACCACTTGATTAACTCAACTCACATCCTCTATATAAACCCTTTGCCCAGCTCAGTCAACAAAGGACTTGGTTAGTGCTTGCAAACGTGACTCCGTCAGGTTGCAAAGAAACTCTATGGTGGCTATTCAAACCTGCCCAATGGTTTTGTGTAGAGCATTGTTTGTAGCTCGGTAGCCTCCAAATGAGCAGCTCGATCTCAATGCAAATGTTCAACTCGCCAATGCAAAACATGGCCCGATCCTTGATCAACTCGGTGGGGAGTATAATAGCTTGCCCTTTCAATGCAACTCACCTCCTTAGATGCACAAACTCGTGCAATGTAAAACTATCTGATCTGACTATGTTCCAAACAGTTCAGTGGGAAGGTCTATACCCTAACTCACCCTTTGAATCGGATCAAATGAATGCATTGTTGGGTGTATACAATGCCCAACTTGGTAGATGTTTGAAACAACTCACCTAATGGCTTGATCCTGATGCAAGGATGGTCTTGGTGTTGGACTCGATGACCTGGATCTTGAACAAATCTTAGCTCACCTGCAAATAGTGAACATCTCACCCTCAAGACTCCCAACTCACTCCAATACAATAGTAGAACTCCAAATTTGACACATACACCTTCAATTACTCGTGTTTCTCCAAATGCAACCACCACATCTCCTATGAGATCATTTCAATTTTCACCTTTAGCACCATACATGATCATTTCAATTGTGGCAGTACTTCACAAAATTGTTGCTCTTGTTATGACAAGAATCAAGATTATGTAGTGCTTAGGCTCTATGGTCTCTCCACGGGGATGGGAATTTTGACCAATACATGCACTCATTCTTTTACATTTTTGGCTAAATGTGTGCCTTACCTCCATTTACATTGGGAAGTATGTATATATAAGTTCTAGGCCCCACATTGATAATAAAACTCTCTTTGACTATGTCACACGTCCTCTTCACATCAACTCATGATCTTAGGCTTTATGGTGAATGGTTTTATGTGATCTCGACATGTGTATGAGGTGTGAATGTGACACTTGTCACATTTGCATGAACTTAAGCTCTGTGATCACAATAGACTACGTGGGCTCAATGTTGTACGTGCGATCCATTTGGACTTAAAGTGAATTGTGACCTTGTTTACTTTGACCTGCCCAAACTTCAATATTAAAGTGAACCTACAATATTTAAACTAGCAATTGCAAATGAGTTGCAAGTTACGTCCGGAGAGGGCTTGACTTTTGTGTGTACAATATGGTTTGGATGCAAAGTGAAGGTGACTTGTATTTGTATTGCATTACAAGTGGGTTTTTGTGTGTGTGTGTGTGTGTGTGTGTGTGTGTGTGTGTGTGTGTGTGTGTGTGTGTGTGTGTGTGTGTGTGTGTGTGTGTGTGTGTGTGTGTGTGTGTGTGTGTGCAACACTTTACTTTTATATGTAGGTTGGATCCAAGATTTAGGAACACTATTGTGGGTATGATGTAGGTAGGAGGTGCACATGCATTGTACGCCATGTGACAGATTGTGTGTTACAAAGTCTTTGCTCCTCTTCTTTGCGTGCTTTTACATTCTTTGTATATCTCATTCTCACGTAGCGTTCAAATGTAAAAGCTGGTAAGATTTGCAAATCTTTGATGGCATGAACTCTTGACATTTCTGTGAATGTTATTCCTTGACGGTCAACATTTCTGATGTCTTCTGTGGCCTTATCAAGAGTTAGGCCTTGTGATTTTTGGATGGTGAGGCCCCAAGACATTTTTAGTGGGATTTGGCGATGATTTCCACATGTGACAGGAGGTAGGGGCAAGTGGGTTGGGTTGAGTATGTCCCATGGGGGCCCTTGGTAGTGTCTGAAGTTGACAACAACAAAGGATGGAAAGTCTGGTGGGTGTGATTCTGGATTGTACACCACATCGATCACTTGCCCGAGTGCACCATTAACCAATCCTGAGCTAACCCACAAGTTAGATGTCAACATGACCTCCTGTCCAGTGCATAGGAACACTATTGGCTCCAGTTGAGTGTCATTGATGTTTGAGTCAGAGTTATGTTTGCTTTGTTCTGCGATGCTCCTTGCAATTGGCACATGTAAGGATTTTAGCATTTGTTTATTGTGCTTGCTTACGAGGTCCTTTGTTGCAAATAGGTGCTTCTCAGTTGTGAAGTTGGATTGCTTTGAGGTAGACATTAACGAATTTTTATGTGACATGAGAAGAGACCAATCCTTAATGGTTGCTTCTGCATTTCTGATGTTGGTCAACATTTCTCTGAATTCAAGTTGTGTCGGGTTCAATCCTTGTTGTTTGAAGTTTGTGTCCAAGGTGATCACTATATCAAAAGCATGCCAAAGGGAGCTTCCTATTTTGTTTCCTGCATATAATGGTACATCGTTGACAAGAGGGAGCTGGCCTAAGTCACCCACCAAAATCATTGAACAATTGCCAAATGCTTGGTTATTTTGTTGGGGGAATGCCTCACGAAGTCTTTTGTTGATGTTGTTTAACATTGTAGGACCTATAAAGCTCATTTCATCTATGAGTATGTACTGTATGGCACTCATACGCTCTTGGAAGATTGTTAGGGCTTGGCCTTCAAGAGGTTTCATGTCGGAAATGGGTATTCGGAGGGAAGAATGTATAGTAGATGATTTTATGTTGAATGCAACAATACCTGTTGGGGCTAGTACAAGAATGGAAGATTTAAATTTTCTGTGATATTTTGAAGCCCATTTCTAATGCATTGTATGAGGTATGATTTTCCTATACCAGTGGTTCCTTGAATGATCATCTTCAATGGTGGGTGTTTCCCTTGTTGAGTTGCATGGGAAAGTACAATTGAGTATGCAAGGTGTTGTTTTGATGATAGTGGGAGAGTGTCTAATTGGGTAGGTGGAGAAACAAGTGGTAGTGCATTTTCATTGTGTGCAAGGTCTATGAATTTAGGTGCACTTTTTGTAAGGCAAGTAGGGATGGAATGCACCTTCCAATTGTGGTTAATGTCAAAGTCACGAAGGCCTATCATGTCTACATCATCAATTTTTGTATTGAGTGTTGGGTGCATGTGTGTTATATGCTCCCATTCAAATAGTTCTGCATGCAGTGGATTGGATCCCTGCGAGTTATTGTCATCACTGCTTGTTCCAGCTACAGTTTCTTTTAGAGTAGTGGCTTTATGTATATGTAAAGGGACGTAGGAGTTTTTCATTTTCCCCATTGGTTAGTTATTTTAGATGTAGTGATGTCGATGTCTGTTTGGATATGTCGAAAGGGTTTATAAAGCAGAAGCTCTGACCAACAAAAATCCTCATAGTGTATCGCATCTAGGCGAGGGCATCACTGTATCGGCGGAATACATGGACAATAACATGGGTTCTTCTTTGTAGCCATTGAGTAACTTTCCTTTGGCTATTGTAGGACCAGGAATGAGCGGCCTCAAAGAGGGAGGTGTTCTCCAATTGTAAAGGGCATTTTATGTATGCATCTATGAATGAAGGGAATTGTATTGTGTTTCCTACATTTGTGAGGACACGTTTGAATACCTATTTATCGACGGATAGGGTAATGAATGTATGAATACAACTGGAGAGGGGGAGTTTTAGTAACATGTGACATGTCTCCTGTGCACCAATGTCCCGATCAACAATAGTTTCTGAAAGGAATTTGTTGTAGGCGGCCTTTGCAGGGTGGTCGACGCTAACTTCATTAGATATCCATGTCAACATGTGATGGTAGCTTTCTGATTTCTTCTCTTGCTTAGGCTGCATATTTTGCAATGTATTGTAAGCGCATGTCGTGACATAACAATGGTGACGATGATACCAACATTGGCTCGCCATAGTGCCAACATGTCTGAGTTGTGTATGTTGACCCGTGCGTCATTGCGTACATGGGTGTATTTTTTTTTACCTATTTCATCTATGTGCAAACTCAAATACTCTTGGAGTAGCCAAGGGGCTTTATATCTACATTGAAGTGTCCCATTTTTTTTTGCAAGTAAGTTGCCTCACTACATTTTGTGTTTCGTTGCACGGTTCAACAAGTTTTCATAGTCAGCTACAGGGTTGTTTGTAAGTATCTGTATGTGTCTAACAAGCATGGATCATCTTCATGGGAATGATGTATCCTAGATTTTCCACTCTCAAGGCCCCTTGGATTCCATGTAGTTACTAATTGGTCGAAGAAAGACTTTGCCACGTCAAGTTGAAGGGGGTCGTCCCAGTCTAGCACTTCCATGTTTGGTGCATTTGGAAGCCATATAAACCTGTGGATATGAGCCGAGCCTCTGTGTTTCCATTCATACTTGTATTTTCACAAAGAGGATCCATGTTGGAAAATGGGGTAGGGGTGGTATTGTATGAAAATCTAAGTGATAACGAGCTCACTGTGCAGTAGTCGGTCGGTGTAATGTACTTTTTTTTAAGTTCCTCCTCGCAAAATATTGTAAATATTTTTTCCATGTATGTACAGACACGATATGGGGGTGCATGTTCAAGTTCATGTTTCTCCATTATTGGCCAGTTGTTGTGGGTGGCGTAGGGGATCCTGGCATTGCTCTGTGTAAATTTGGCCACTTAGTATCTACTGCACTTAAAGTGAAGAAAAGCGTAGGGCTTTCTATTTGGGTTATCATATCTGTGAGTTCATGTCTACGCTTGCACCAAAATGATTTAGTTCCTCACAAATTAGACCCAAAGCGCATTAGTTGCTCTGTAATGTGAGTGTCTGGAAAGTGCGCAAGTTTTTGGCGTAACATTGAGACTGTGGTAGGCAAGTTTTCCCATATATTTTTTGTGTGAAAACAACAAATGTTGTTTGGCTTCTGTGGCACAACATAATGTTGAGAATGAAGTAGCGAAAGCATGGATGGCTTCCAAATCTGTTATCATGGTAATGCATTAGGTGCAATGCGTATTCATGCATGTGAACCCTTTTGATACATGTTTGGTGGAACAATGCAATCCTTGTAGGGAACAATGTTGGAAAAGCCATAGAGAGCAAACCCTCAGTGTTGTATTCGTTGACTGCGGATGAACCAATGTGTGGCCACTCAATTGATTGTAGTGGAGTTTGGTTCTTGCCTTCAATGAAAGTTGTTATTTGGTCAACTTCTGAAGTGGTTGGAGGGAGGGAGGACACAAAAGATGATGTTTTTCACTCATGGGTATGTGGTGGGGAACCTAGGAGAAGGTTTATTTTTATTCCGCTTCAGCATTATCTGGGATAGTTGAATTGAAGTGTGGTAGGGAAGTAGATATATTAATACTATGAGGTGGTAGGGAATGTAATGCATTGTAGTCTAGGACAACATCCTTGTAGTAAGGGTCATGAGCTATTTTGAATTGTAATGCAGCCAAAACATGAGATCTACTTACAAAGCATTCATAAGCTTTATTTGTTGCTCCAATTCTTCGGATAATTAAGATGTCCAAGTCTACGATGCGCCAAGGCAAGTGTTTAGTTATGGATGAAACATCTTGGGGGAAGCATATGGTGTGGCCCCTATATTTGTATTGACCACCTATAGCATGAGTCACTTGCAATATTGGGTTGACCCTTGTTATCAACATTTCCTCAACTTGTGTAAGTGAGGATAAAACCTTAGGTTGCACGGCTGGGTCCATGTTATTCCAACTTGAGAAGTGGTGATCATATTTTTCAACAATGCATCTACGATAGGTATTGCCACCTTTGTAAACCCTTATATGTAGCCCAACATATAATTCATTACAACATGAACATGTGGTTGGAGGTGGGAGGTGATCTAATCTTTGGCAGAATTGGCATTGTGTATCTTGGAGTGAATGTCGATTGGAGTGTGTTCTTTGAGAAGGTTGACATGGGTGGCTACATAGGTTGGTGCTTGTGTGTTCATCTTTTGTCATTTGATGCAAGCTATATGATGATGATGTTCATTTAGGTTGTTTTTGTTACTTGCATACTTCAATCGAGCCTTTGCATTTTTTCGGTTAAGTGTGGGGCTGTGTAGAATGAGAAAAAGTGGAAACAATAATTAGGTATAGAAGATAGTTAATGTATGTAAAAAGTATAAGTACTTTTGTTTGTTTGACGTGAAGTGCAACACTGTATATCAAAACCTCATATTTTTGTTTAATAATTTCGATAGAGTTTGCATTCTTGTTATAGAGTGACTTTTTTATGTGCAAGACATGTGAGACCAGAAATTGTGCGTGTAACAAATAGAACCAAACTTGTGAATGCAAACACCTATATGTGGAGTAGGTGATACGGTAAATATATATTGGAAAATTCCTAACATTGTGTGTGTAAAGTATAGTATGTTTTTTGAGATAGTGTAGGATCTTTTTCATCAATACATAGTTAAGGGGATGTGAGGAATGCATCTAATGGGGATTCATGCATGTTGAAGGTCACATCCTTAACTGCAGTGACAATAGTGCACTGGGATTTCTCTTGTGACTTGTAGACCTCTAGCTTCATGGATATTTTGAACATGTAGCGGTGGAATAGAATTGGCTTAACAATAGGCCAAAACATGTCGGGTGTTGGTGCAAGAAGTTGTAGCTCCCAAGTTGATATACCCATTATCGACGTAGCAATTTCATCGAAGCGATTACCCATGTTTTTTTATGGGGTCCTCAATTATGAGGTGTAATGTATATCTATAGTCGCAATTAGAGACACCATGCTTGCAGCATTGTTGGCAATACAAGAGGAGTTTGAGGTTAGCTCAAGTTTTTTCTTGCATTGGTTGTTGTTAATAAATGACATGCAAGCTGGATAGCTAAATCAGGACATATTCATGTGTATAATTGTTGTGGTGGAGAAGGTGAGTGTTTTACCTAGTTGCAAGGAGGATTTTATGCCCATGATATCGGTTTCTTCATTTTTTTCAATACTCACTGAAGGGTATGCAGTTGTTGAGCCAAGTGAAGTAAACCATGCACGCATTGCGTGAGCCTTAGTTATTCAAGATCAATGAATATTTGTGTATTAGGGCCCATGGCTAATGTAGTTCCTTTGAAAGATGTAATTTTTGCTCTCTTACTTATAAAAATTGGTCTTACTAGTGTCTGTGAAGCACACATTCAATTAGAAGTTTGCCCTCATTATCACTGAAAGCACCCCATAATGTTGCCTCAATACATAATGTCGAGTTATCACTAATTGGGACCGCGTGTTTGTGGTTGAAAGTACTATCACTTTTCCTTATAGTGGAGGGGGCAGTAATGGATAGTGCAATAGCAAGGAGGTCAATGGTGGATTTGGCAGGAAAGGAGTTGATTTCTGCTATTGTTTTGAAACAGAAAAGATATTGAGGTATGTCCACGGAATGATTTGTACTAAGATTTATAGAGGAGTCCAAGTCTAGGATGATGTCCCAAGGAGTTTTGGAATCGTTGTAATCTTTTTTTGTAGTCCTGCAAGGTGCCTCCTTTGATTGTGTATGTTTTGCCTAGTTGTATTTGGTTGTAGTAAGAAGTTGCAACTTGGTCAAAAGAAGTCACCACTATATTTGAACTATTTTTTTGATAATGTCGAAGCTAAATACCTGCCCTGTGCATTTTTCCATGCTATATTTTTTTAGGTAGCCTTTTTGATGACCTTGCCTTCAATAGACCAAAGGCTTTGATAAGGATTTAGTGATTTTATTGGCGTGAGTTGCATGCAGTCTGCAGGGTGTCCTTCATGAGCAGTGGTGGTGCAAAGTATCAGTGCGAGAATGTTGGCATGTTTATGGCCAGTTGGGGAGGCACAACATCGGAGGCAATGGAGCCTGTGATGGTGGTGGTTCCTAAACAATAAAATACAACGTAAATGAATTAGCAAACAAGTTAACGTAAAGTAGTTATCTGGCATACTATAATACATTAAGCGTATGGAAATTTAATGTGCGCTTAGATGTTGTGGGCTTTGTATTCTAA
This sequence comes from Taxus wallichiana var. yunnanensis, assembly GCA_018340775.1. Taxonomy (NCBI): domain Eukaryota; kingdom Viridiplantae; phylum Streptophyta; class Pinopsida; order Cupressales; family Taxaceae; genus Taxus; species Taxus wallichiana. The sequence continues at coordinate 838,918,244 of CM031238.1, forward strand.
GGATATGAGGGGGTACGCGCTAAACCAAAAAGTGTGATGCATGACATGGATAAGGATAATTTACAAAACAGACATTCAACAAAGAATAGTAAACAACGTAGGGTAGGAAAATGCATTTTATTTAACTATAGTGATAGGACGTATGACGTGTGTTGTCTGTTTAAGAGTAGGGGCGGTGTTGGGAACGTAATCATGGTGGGAGAAATGCCATAGGAAAGTAAAAGACATTCCATACCCTCACAAAAGGGGGCGGTGTTAACCAATTTATTGTCCACATATAGTGTTGTTTTTTAGGACATAAGCACGTAAACATATGTACAATGTGGAAGATGTTCATATAACACAAAAATTTTCATGCTCATTCAAAGTAAAGTAGGAAACATATGTATGGAGAATACAATGTATATCTCATGAAAGACACTTTACAAAACTTCTATATGGGGTTATAAAATGGAACAAAAAGTACAACATATTTATGTAAGCATAGGCTTTTCGAGTCAGTCCTTCAAAAAGAGGTTTCTGTGGGTTAGCATAAAAGAGGTGGGTGTATGTATGAGCATTGCAAAGTTGTAGTAGGGGTGAGGTAGGTGCTAAAATTATAGGGACACAAGGTAAGCATTGAATGCGTCTCTAATGTATTGTTCCTTGCCACCAGAGTAGTATTGGTCATAGCCTAATACATGAAGGAAAGTGTACAATGCTTCAAGGCGAAGGTACGTTGCATCTACCTTGTGCATCATGTCTAACACAATGGTTAAATCACTATCAATAACCATCGTTGATGGGATTAGAGACTCTGATATCCTACCAAAAATGGTTGAGCATGTAGTTGCAACAGAAGTAGCCAAAGAATGCACAGAAGTTGCAAGCGGTGGTTGGACACTATGTATTGAGCTCTGGTTGGTGGCTGCTGGGTTGCATACGACTGAGGGGACCCATTTGAAGCTACCAGATCAATAGGAGGGCTCCCGACAATGGCACCAGAGGTATCATCAGATATCGTGATAATGGTTGGACTTCCATTTGGAGTGGCCATAGTACCTGAAAATAACAAGCAACTTTGTTTAATATAAAACATGTTTCTACTGACAATTACATAAATACATATACATATATATGTTACGAATTTCAATAATTTGTGTAGTATTGAAGGTGAAAAAAAGAGATATTGCAGAATAATATTTTTGGGCGTGATAGAAAGACAACTTGAGTCTGCATACTCAAAATCCTAGACATTTCATCTATAACATTCCTTTATTCAAAGATTGTAACCCCTTTATCTCGAAAGCAATATAAATATTCAAAACATTATTTTTATCAATACCTCGACTGTTAAAATCTGGCCAATCTTCCCCAAAAATTTGAAGAACTTATTATTGGCAAAACAACATTCCATAAAAGATAGATAATACCCTCGGCTACCCACTAAAAGAGAGATATGACTTGCAGTCCTCTTCATTACATTATGGTTATTATGTTATTTTTGCTCGTGCACTGCTGAACACTCGAAGTCCCTTAAATGAAATAAACCCCTTTATGCCACACAACAAAATAAATATTCAAATAATATTTTTCAATAATTCTGATAAATATTCACCACAGAAATAAATAATACAAAGCATCGATAGCATGAATTATAAAACTAAATATTATTATGTAAACTTTTCACGAAGAGGAGAGATTTGATGCGAAGTTTCATTTCCTAAAAAAATATTCACCATTTATTTCAATCAAACTATTAATAACTATCAAAAATTTAAAAAACTAAGAACTGAAAACAATTGAGAAATAAATCCAGAGCAATAAAGCCCAAACCCATGTTTATTTAAACAAAACATCATACATGTGTTCTGTTGTGTCAACATCTTACAACATAAACTTAGTGCACCTAATTGATACAAGAATAGAAGAATCATCGCAAAAATGCTCTAGCACATGCCAAATACAAAGTTCTTCACCTCAGAAAAATAGAAGACTCGAAAAAAACTCTAGCACAAGCCCAATACAAAGTTTTGCACTTAACAAAAATAAAAGAACCATCCTCGAAAAAATCTCTAGCACATGTCAAATAAAGCACTTATGCATCATAAGTTCCGAAGGTCATGTAATTACCAACGCTTAGATGTTGATACTCTTTTCCATTTTCATGATTCCTGACCTACAATTTCTATAAGAGCAGCTACAGATTTACACTGAATAAACACACAGAATAATCTTCTTCACACCGTATATTATTTTCTCTATATGTTTGCTGCACAATAGATTACAAATATATAGGAAAATACTTTCCTATAAACAAGGTGATGGTTGTTAACAACCTCAACCATCTGAAAACTCACATACAACAATAATCCCGTAATATATATTGTTATATATTTGTTATAACAATATATATGTATAATAAACTAACAACCATGTGAATACTAATTCCTAACATTCCCCCCCTTAGTGTTTACATGGTAGAAAAACATCCACACTCTCAACTGCAGTATGCTCACCCCTATGGCATGTCCAACTCTGTGACTCATGACCTTGATCCAAAAGAAAGGCTCGCTCCTTCCATGGTTTTAAACAAGCTTACCACAAACCTTGACGTGACAGGAACCTCATCAACTGTCCACCTCGTGTGGTTTTCTGGATCCTCCCACAAACCCTTTCAAGATCCATGAACTGACTTACTCTGGTGCTATTGTTCACCACTATGCTTATACATCAGGGAATTATGTAGGAAACACAACATGCATATCACAAAACTGCACAATAGAAGATATATTGAAAAATTTCACATTACTTCCTATAAGAATCGTAATGTTCTTAATCGTAGTCTCTGTCATTGATCACTGCCACTCGATCTCGAACAACATAGAAAACTGCCACTACCACTGGAAGCTTTCCTTGACTAAGTCGTTTGGTCTGAGAATGGGAATGGAACATTGGTATGTATTCCCCCCCATAATGTGAAATTCCACTCATATAGATACTAAGAAGCAAAATGCATCGAAGAACATACTGCTGAATGGATCTTGCTAGTTAGGTCTTGCTACACATGGTCACTAATGCTAGTGAACGTATTCTTCTAGCTGACCATCTTCCAAAGAAGTACGATAGTGGAGGACCAAGTCGGTTAGAGGATGACCGGTCATCTCGCACTCAACACAACTCTCTTTCCAACATCCATCAAATACCACACAAAATAGAACACTAGTTGAAGCACATTGAGGAAATGGAAACCACACTGAAAATCATATATTCACACCATACATATGCCACCACAGCTTCTGCGCGGCCCCATCGTTGGTGACTGATGAGAGGTCAGCTGTTCGACCTCCTTCCTCCATTTTTGTGGCTTCTAACTCAGCCAAATGAAAATTTTAAGCTCATTTGTTTCCACATTGAAGTTATTCTCCCCCCATAATGTGAAACATTTTATTTTTAGGACGTCGGGTACAACCGATAATGCGTCCCAAAAATAGCCAAAAAATATGATATTTTTCAAAGTGGGTATTTTATCCCAAAATTAGAACCACTATAATGAGAATTAAAAAATGAACACTTTTACAAAAAATGGTGCTCAATTTTGAGTTACCATGCAAAAAGTTATTGAGGTTCTGATTTCCGTAAATTGGTCCAATTAAAATAAAATTGAATTGCCCTCAAAATTCAATTATTAAGCAAAAAATATAGAAATATATATATTTTAAACTATAGTTTTGCTAAATAATTAAAAAAAATTGACCAATAAGAAAAAACCTGTGTGTTGCATTTCTTTTACCGGATGTGCATTTCCAGCCACAAAAATGTCTGTTTGACAACAATTTCGTCATATCTGCATGCTAAATCTGACCCTAATGTAAACTACAAAGTTGTGCGTCTTTTTCTCAGCTTTTCAACCCAAAAAGAATCGCCTCAATCTGATGTTTTATGAGGAATATATGTTCATTTTACTGAACACTACTTGCTGTATTTTTTTGGACGGATTTTTGAATATTCTCTTTGGCCTCTTAAATCTTCTTGGCTCTCATAGGAATAACCTGCTCTGATACCAAATATAAGAGCAGCTATAGATTTACACTGAATAAACACATAGAATAATCTTCTTCACACCGTATATTATTTTCTCTATATGTTTGCTGCACAATAGATTACAAATATATAGGAAAATACTTTCCTATAAACAAGGTGATGGTTGTTAACAACCTCAACCATCTGAAAACTCACGTACAACAATAATCCCATAATATATATTGTTATATATTTGTTATAACAATATATATGTATAATAAACTAACAACCATGTGAATACTAATTCCTAACAATTTCATCCACAATGAGACTCACCCACCTCGAACATTATTTAAAGAGACAATATATGTAAAACAACTAGTGCATACGATATAAAAATTTCATTATTGATTTCCATGTTTTAAACAACAATAATTTTGGCAATGGATGACCTCCTTTGGCTTCTTGGTGATGAAGATGGTTTATACTAATAAACTTATGAGTTTATTTACATCTTGAACTCAAATTATAATATTTATACTTGTGAAAATGCAAACACACAATGCTTATACACAAACAAGAAACTACGACAAAAAGCATAACAATACGGTTTTGGTGAATGAGAATATATATTGAATGGAGTTGTCCTTTAACCAAGTTTGCGTGGTGGAACTAACTTTTTCCTTGTTTCCTTGAGCAGATAAAAATACACGAGATTGTCGACGGGCTTGGGTCCTCATGATATGAAACAAACAAAGGAACAACGTCCTCGGCCTTTCCTCAAGTACAATTTGTTGTGTCTTTGTGATGATTTTTAAGGGCTCGGAAGATGATGATCATAATAGGTTGTGCATAACATGGACAACGGAAGAGGCTTCAAATTTGTTTGGAAAAATGGTGTAGGGTGGCATGAAACCAAATGCGGTTACCTTTATAGGTGTGCTCTCCGCATGCAGGCATGTTGGTATAGTTGATTAAATTCATGTAATCTATGATTGATAAACAATGAGGTTATGTGATATAAAAATGCAAACAAAATCAGACAGTGACTTAATTATACAGAGTGAGCAAAATAAAAAGGCCTCCATGGCATAACAACAATAATGTAATTTTAAAAGCATATAACAATCATGCAAACCTCTTATATTTCTGAGATGGGGGGTATATGAGGAGAGAAGGTGTCTTTGCGAGTCTTTGGGAAAATAAATCCAATGGAGGTGTTGCAGGATGGAAAGTTAAAAATGCAGTGGTGTATTTATAGGCAGAGAGATATTTTCAGCAGTCGTGTGAGAGGAGGAAAAAAGCTACAAAGCAAATACTTTAAATCAGCTACAGTAGAGCCTCTACTATTTCAACTACTATCAGTTATGGCAGGGAAAGTTCTAGAGTCAGTGAGTGGATATGCATGTAAAAATAAACTTTGCTCGACTTACATAGATATAATAGCGGCTATATGTCCCCTGTAGATTGTTGTACGAAATATCCACATAAAGTTTAGTGTATTTATGCATTGTGTGTTGCCTACGTAGTATAGTCGGCAGATGGGACTGTGGAGTAGCCGGTTGGGAGGGTGGGTGGATTCTGCAGTAATCAACTTCCAAATTGACAATCCACGACTCAACTGTGTCCTATTCGGTTATGCCAGGTATGGTGACAAATGGGAAATGGTTATTATTGAAACATCAACAGAATAGCCTCTTATGGGAACGGGAAAATGTTAAAAACATATCTACAAAGTTGTGGTCTTTTCTCAGCTTTTCAAATCGAGATGAGGAAGATATATTCATTTTACTAAACACTACTTGCTAGATGGTTTTGGACAATTCCAACTTAGCGGAATAAGCAATGCCCATAAATCTCGACTCTAACAGGATAGGGACACACGAGCCATATGTCATATGCATTGTTGCCATTTCTCATGCGGATAAGACAACAAACTAGGTAGCCAAAAAGGGGAATAATCTTCTTCAAATGTCCGTTTGGAGTTTGACCCTTTCCAATGAAAGGATTCTTCAAAGTAGACGCCTATACGGAGAATAATTAAGTGACCTCGTTGACTATAAATATTAAGTGACCGAACAATATATATTAATTTTAAACCCTTAAATAACTATTAAATCCTTTAAGGAACTCTCTTATCCTCGAGACTAGAGGGATTACCTTTAAAATTTGGAACTATAGAGCTTGAACTCATTATTATATACTCATGTGATCCATTGACATTGTAATCACAATTGAAGATTATGATAAGTCATTGAAAACCATTGTAAATTCCCTCGGACTCTTATTAAACACACATACTTTGTTTTGGCGATGGAAGATTGCTTAAGCCTGAGATGCTCCTATAGTGGTTTCAAAGGGTCCTTAAAAGTAAAAGTAAACACAATATCTAGAGAAAAATGGACACTGTGGCTCTATTATTTTATACATGTGCATTATTTTTGTTTTTGACAAATTCAACTATGAATGTGTTGTCCACTCAAAATTCCCGCACGATAAGAGTAAAATTTCAAAATTTTGAGTCTTAAGTGTTTTTCTACGAGGTGCCTAAGTCGTGAAATCGAAAAAATCGTGAATCAGGTCGTTTTGTGTGATTTTCGGACTGTCGGAACTTTTGTCCCATCTCGTCCCAAACGAAAGTGTCTTCCGTTTCTCCGATCGGTAGAAACCTCCGAATTTGTCCCATTTTCGGGCTCTGTCGGAGGTTTGTCCCATAGTGCCCCAAAGCCAAAAATGCAAAACTGTTCCATTTCGGCCGAATCATCCTTCTGCATACTTCGTGCACTTTCTGATGAATGGAATGTCCCAAAAAGTGCGAGTCGTTCCATTTCGCCCGAACCGGCCGAACCGCGTACTCGTTTGGAATTTTCGTCCCGAATGTCCCAAGTTAGCTTTACGGACTGTTGTTCCATTTTTGGCCGATTCACCGATTTTGTTAAATCCCGAGTTCCAAATTGCTCTCTTCCATTTTCAATGAGGTTCGCCGGAAATGCGTCCTTCGCGTAATTTTGTTATTGCCCCATTTAAAAAAGTGCAAGCTTTCCCTAAAAAGGCCCGAGCATAAGTCGAGTAAAAAGCATATAAAAATCACTTGAACTTATTTTTTCCCGAATGTCCCAAGTCCAAACGTGCCCATTGTTCCATTTGCCGAAACACCCGAATCGCACCTCACACATTTTCGTCCCATTTGTCCCAAATACATTTGTGCGTCTTCTCCTGTTTTAGAGCGAAAGAACCGGCCGAGCGCGTGTTTGAAAGCGCATTCGCGAAAAAGCGTGCAAGTGTCATTCACACTTAGTTTTCAGCTTCGACCGAATATCTTTGCTTTTTCAAAAATAAATTTAAGTTCTAGAGACAATATCGATCCAAAGATCAAATTTCAAGAAGCGATTCTCCGAAGACGAAACTTTTAAGGCGTATGTCCATCTCGTAGATTTTTCAAGGATATCCATTGACATCTTCAAGATGAAACGTCATGGTGTGTCCCTCGTGGCAAAGACGTGGCTGAACGTGGAAGAAAACTCGTGGAGCGGTTTTAAGAGGGTGGGTCCTTCTCGGGCGGACACTAATCTCCTTCTCCTTTCTTTTCTCTTCTTCCCTTTCTTTTCGTATTCCTTGTAATTAGTTAAGGCATGAAATGGCGGTCCTTAACTATTCTTTAGTTAAAAGCCTCGGTTACGAGGAGTAACGGATTTGTAATCTATATAATGGCCTTTCCACGCCATTTTAAGGAGGAGGAAGAACTTGGATATTTCTTTGAAAGTGTAAATAGATCCGAAAGAAATCAATACAAAAGGGCTTTGAGTTCTTTGTCTATATCGATTCTCGTTGCTCTGTGTTTTCCTTTAATATTGTGAAGAACTTTTGTTCCTAACTCGTTTAGTCTCTTTGATTGCATGTTGTTGGAGTTTTGCGAAAAGAAAAGTGATCTTGTAAACCAAGAAGGAACTTTGTGTCCTTGATTAACAAATCGAAGAAGGTTATTTATTAACTTTGTGTCTTTAAATTTAATCCCATTAAATCCTAATGCAAATGATCTTGTCTTAAATCCTTTGAAGCTTCACATACGAAGAATTATAGAGCTGCTATCTCATTATATTACTCATGTATCCATTCGCTCATCTTCTTATTCCCTTTCTTGAAGACCCTTGTAAGTCGATAATCCTTGTAAAGAACACTTTCGTAATATCCAAGTTCGAGCCATAAAATAATGTTAAGTACTTTTGTAGATAAGTTTGTTTGAGAAAATAAGGGAACCTCTCCCATTAAAGAAATGGACTTCTTGTCCCCTTGTTGTTCTTCTAAAAAGTCCTATTTGAAAACCAACAGAATGCAAATAAGATATCATAAATCCTTACAATTATTTTACATAGAAAACTAAAATGAGATCAATTTCTTAACAAGCAAAGGTATTTATAAGGTAACACAAGGCATTGAACTCAAACCTACACAAGTTATTGAGAAACCTAAATTATACACAAAATGCGACGAAGTACTTGGCCTTATTTCTCTTTATACAATTTCTCTTGAATTGTTATTTTGGATAGAAAATTTTGAACAACTCCTATATAAGCTTAGGAAGTATTAGAACTATTGTATAATAAAATATATTATATCACTTGTCATTAGTTAGTTTTTTCTCACTTGTTTGAATCATAATGTTTGTGACACCATTCAAACTACATCTGTAGGATTAATTATTTAAGATGTTAATTGTTATATTGTAATATTAAGAAGAATGATGAATAGTTGATAGTTTTTAATCCAAGATTAGTGGGATATTCTATATTTGTCTCTAGTTGCCACTCAAAAAAATAATATGGGGTGGTAATTGCAAGATGATCACATTTGACAAATATGTGGAATGACATACATATGAGAAAAATAAGCTTATCTACATGTGAACAATTTCTAAAAAGAGTTAATAGTCTCGTACACTTATTTCAAATTTAGAAAGTGTGAGAAAAAAATATAGGAAGTATTTTTTTGCTTTGTTGGCTTCAAGAGAGCATTCAACACAATTCCTATAAACGACTTGGAGTTTTAAAAGAACACCTAACAACATGACATAAGATTTATAAGAAAGTTAGATCCAAAATCATAAGTCAAACATGATTACGAGAATGCTTCAATAAAAACATAGGGGTTAAATAAAGATTCCCAAAATTAACCACTCTATTTGGACCTTATACCCACAAACTAGAAGAACAAATCGAAAAACTAGTGGGTGACAGGGTTCATCTAGCTAGTTATGTGATAAAACTCATGTATGTAGATGAAAATATTTTGACCACAATAACTCGAGGCTTAAAAGATCACAGGCTTAAAATTCTTTTGCAAAGAGGTAAAAATACAAGTCAACACCAATAAAATTATTTTTGTGATATTTTCACACCAAAACAACAAAAATATAAACTTCATATTTGAGAGGAACCCACTTGAGATAGATTCAAAATACAAATACTTGGGTCTTGATTTCATTGAGAATCTCATATGGGAACATGCATAGCAAAAAGAATTCAAAAATTTAGAAATCATTATAGTCCCTTCAAAACAAGTACAAAGATGTGTATTAATGGGATTAGAGAACCACAAAGGTATTTTTAGAGTTACTTGTAGTGACCTACCCATGTGAAGTTTAGACCAATGGTACCTATTATCCCAAATTCAACCCCAACAAATTTGGTCAAAACAAGCCCCACACATAAAGAAAATCTAAAGGAAACGATTCAGACCCACGAGCTCACATTCTATAACGACAAACAAGGGGACAGGCGAGTTTGACTCAAGGAACACAGGGTCAAAATGAGTCTGAACGACACAAAAGGAACCAGAGGCCCAAAAGAGTAAAAAAATGACCCCGTGCAAGAAGAAATTCAAGAAATGGCCCCATAGAATGAGCCATGCTTCAAATCCAATACAAGTTACAGGCGGGCTCTAAAATGGAATAGCAGGGTCGGGGTAGGAAGCCGAGTAGTGTCAAAGAAACAGAGGCTCAAAGGAAAAGAAACGATGAAGATTCAAAGTCTTGGGATTCGCAAATGGTTCAGAATGGGCCCAAAAATAACTAAGTATGGAGGAGCCGGCGGAGGGTGCCAAGTGTCTTAACAACGCACATTCAAAAGCGGGATCCAGGCTAGAGACTCAAACTTGCAAAACCTTCCACGTAGCCAATGGTCAAAAGAGGTCAAAAAGGAGAGTGGGCCCAAAACGACTAAGTATAGAATACAAGTGGAAGGTGCCACATGTCTTAACGATGCTCCCTCAAGGGTAAAATCCTAAGTGGGTTTTCAAATGAGCGCGGGCCTTCCACGTGTCCCAGGTCCCAAAAAGGGGATAGAGTCGGGGTTGAATAGTCAAAGCAGAGGCAAGCCAGTGGAGGGAGCCAAGTGTCAGCTCGTAGTGCTATCTCAAATGTAAAGTGTGGAGGCAATTTTCATACATGCGCGAAGCCACCATGTGTCTCAGGTCAGGCACAATGTCTCCACCAAACATAAGGGACCCAGGCAAAATATAAAGGGAACTCGAGGAGCCTGCGGAATCCACCACGTGTTTCATGGGTGTAATTTCAAAAGTGAAGGTAGGGGGTAAAACTCAAATGAGCGTAGGGCTGCCACGTGGACCCGATATGGTAAACTCTTTAAAATATTACGTGCCTGCGACCCAAATATTCAAATGGCCATATCTTTTGACTAGAGACTCATATTTGGGTGGGAGAGGACTTTTTGGAAACGTCTTGACACCCTCTATGCCATGGAAACATAAAATATCATTTTTAGCAGGATTTGGTGAGTGAAAATGGGAAAATGTCTTCCAGGCCATTAATACAGAATTTGATTTCTTCAACTACTAGATCTGATTCGATTCGATCCGCCATTCTTCCTTCTTTAACACACCGAGCGAGATAGAGGGAGCCACTGATTGACAAATTGTAGGTGGATTTGAGGGGGGCATTGATTGATGGTGGTTGAAGATTTCAAGGTAAGATTCAATGCATATCCCGTGGTGGTTGGAGTAGGATTCAATTTTTCCCTCTTCTCTCTCTTATCCTTTCTATATATTGTAACACTTCTCATTTTGAGAAGAGGAGACATTCTAGGTGTAGGGAAACTTTGTCAAAGTTTTTCTCGACTCCATTTGAGTTGTAGGCCTTCTCCTGCTTGGAGAGCATATTTGCACCTCTGAGCACCACATGTAATAGTTTGTGCACCTTACAGAGCAATAAAATTTTGTTTCGTGGTGTCTTTCAACCCTTGACATTGTTATATTGTTTCTCTATGCCTCTCTATCTCGTGTTTTCTCCCTGTGTATGTATTTCACGTTTGTAGGTGCAGGACGTTGTGCTTCATGGAGTTTCTATGGCGGATCTGGATCTGGGTCTGTGTCACTTCCGTCTGACCTCCCTCAGTCCCCTTTTCCTTGTTTCATTCTCCCTCAACAGAGTATCTCGCACTTCCTTTTCTGGTGTATCACCGCTTAGTGTAGGCTCTTTCACCTCTCTCTCTCTGTCCCCTTGGAATGGTTAGATTAGAATAGAATAGGTTCTGCTCTGCACTGGAGTAACTTGTGGCAGGTAGATTAGGAAGTAAGAACCGACTTTCTCCGGAGGTCCATCTCAATTTTGCAAGTGCAGCGAACTTGAGAGATGGTCCCATGTTGTGCAAATCACACTGAATGCCCCACTTCACACATGGGCCATTTGGGGGTCTTTGTGATTATGCACTAACAATACCTTGATTTAAAGTGAATACAAATAGAGAGAATTTAAAAAAGTTTAATCATGTGTAACTTCAAGATTAAAATGTCTATCCCATGTAAGAACCTCCTAGCATTGTAATTTTTTTATTAAAAAAAAACTATGATATGTCTCATAGGCTATATAAAGAAAAAAAGAGAGCATGGATTAAGAGGATGGGTGGAAAAATATAGTAATGAAAGAAGTGCTAAAATAAATAAATAGGACATGAATGAAATGACATAAAATAACGATGAATAAGCTGGAGCATCAACCTATCAGTAGCACGATGACCAACCAAGTGATAAAACATTATGTGATGGAAACATTTAAAGTAAACACGTGGAAAAAGACACTTAGGAGGAAAAGAGATACTACCAACAACCTCATTTGGGAAACATGCATACTAAAAAGAATTCAAGGAGCTTAGAGAGTATTATAATCCCTTCAAAATAAGTGCTGATGATGTTGATTTATGGGGTTGGAAGACCACCATGTTCTTGTTTGAGATGCTTGTAGTGTTAGTGTTTCTTGTGTAAAGTATGTGTCACTTATTTGTTGGGTATAAAGTGGAGACAAATAAAGTGAATATATAAAATTTTAATCACATACAACTTCAAGATTAAAGCATTAGTCACATTTGAGGTCCTCTTAGAAGAAATATATACTTTTATGACATAAACACTAATTGCGGTATGTCTCTAAGCTATATAAATAAAATAGTTCGAGCATGGAGAAGGATAGGTGGCCAAAGCCACTTTGAGAAGGAATGATATTAACAAAATAAAGAGGATAAATATGAAACTAAACAAAATATATGTGATTAAGTGGGGCATCAACCTACGAGAATGCACAACCACTAATCAAAATATTAAAAATTAAGTGAGGGAAAGTTTTAAAGTAAACATGTGGATAAAAAAACTTGGGAGAGAAAATCTCTATTATGTTACCGAGTATAACCTCACTTACGAGCATGATTAAATAACTTATATAGGTAAAAATCTAATAAAAGATAAAGATGCTCATAATCCAATTGAGGACCGAATCACACCAACATAGATATGAGACAAATATCCCAAAAAAGGTGGAAAGAGAGAATATAAACTTTTCTTCTTGGGTCCCATAAACTATTTTGGTATTGTGAACATTGATGAAAAAATTCTATATTTGTTTGCTTTTTTTAGTTAATAGGTTATATTATGCAAGAAAGAGGCTTTTACAAAAAGGCTCAGAAAATTTGTCTCACATTAGTCTATCGCGACCCACAAAATTTTACCACCTTGAGAAAACCATAGCCACCTACACATATTCCATGTTGATGTAGCCTAGAATTCACCAATAAAATCCCAGTGTGCGCTTTAGCACATCACTCAAACCTAGACTAGGAGCGCCCCACGAAGCCCAAAAAGGTACCATGCCCTTCTTTAGGGTTGTTATTGCATGATGTTAGCATGATGAAGACTTAAAGCATTCAAATCCATGATTAATACATCATTTTACAATGCATGTTTAGATCTAGATCTTAAAGTATCATAAATAAAAATATAATCATAGCAAAATCACTCATGCAATAATAAACTATAACCATGATTAACACCTTGATTCAGTCAATATCCTCCATTATATTAAATGCAATAATACACAAAAGCTTCTTATAATAATGGCGTCATATGCTCATGCGCATATAGATTTGATAGTATACTCTCACAGTAATCCAATCCTTACATATTATTCACACACACATATACTACGGAGTTTGTTACATACTTACAAGGGTGGGGACTTGCCCTTCACCACTTATCTAATCCCAAAATAGGTCGCATGCTATTATTAGCCACACGTCGTTACAATAATAGTCACACATGCAAGTGTGCTAACAATAGACTTCTTCTATTTAAATGTAATTAGTAAATCTATTCTCAGCCTGTACTCATGCAAAGCACTTCATAGCTGATCCTCCAAAAATAGCCAATGTGTGTCACGCAAGTTTCTAATCGGTTTGTGTGTTCCGCACGCTATCTCCAAAATAGATCTCTCTTCGTGAAAATGGCTAAGTCTTGAATTTGTCTCTTTCCTCAACGCATGATTCCTTACCGATCCTCCCACGCTTTTGAATGTGTGCTATACTTTCCCGCGCTAACCTTTTGTATGTTCTTCATTAAGTGCCAACTTTTAACTGATCAACATTACCCCACACTAATTGCAATGCCGCCCTTGGACATGGTTGTCTCCAAAATGAATCAAAGAGTATGAATAGAAGAATAGAAAGAATTTTGATGAATAAAAGAATGTCTTTACCCTGCAACATCTTCTGCTTCAACCTGAAGAATCAATTCTAGATATTCTTCTTTTATTTCCACCTCTAAAGTATGTCAATTAGTGAGTGTGGCCTCTGTCTTTTCTGGGATATCCACTGCAATTGACTCTAGCTCATCTTTTTCAATCTCTCCTTTCTCATTTTATGAGATCAACACAATACTTGACATGGTATTCATCCTTCCTTCTATTGATTCCATATTTTACACAACGTGTTTCCCAAGCTCATCCAACCTTTCCTTGAGTGGTTCTTGTCTTTGTTAAAAGGGCCTCACACTTTTGCTTGACAAGTGCTAACCTTTTTGTGTGGGCCAAGGTCTCATCTTTGATGGCCTTCAAGATTTCATTGTCTTCCAAAATGGTCTTGGTTCTTATAACGGCTTATGGGGCTATACTGAGATATTCAACGCTTGATTTGCTTTCTTCAATTCCTTTTGCAAGCTCAAGCAACCCCTCATATAATTCAATATTTCTCATCACCGAAGCTTTTTCTCGCTCTGATTCCTGCTCAGGATTATTTGGTTCGGGCATACGCAGAGGTTCATCTTCAAGTACCAAGTCCACCATATTTTATACATAATGCATTACGAAGGAAACGTTTTGGGTACCTTTGACTCTAAATGTGGCTTTGCTTTCATGATATCTGTCCCCAACTTCTCTGCCATCTTTGATGAAAACAATGTTCTTCTTTTGTGCTAAGTCTTTTTCTTGTTTTAGGCACACTATTTTTGCATCCTTAGTTTTGAGCTCTTCTCTTAGGGCCCTTATAATTTGCAGCTTTATCCATATTTCATCATGCTACCTCTATTAAGACTTTCACCAAAGCATTGCTCACTTGTTTGTTTGACATAATAGTAGGCTTGATTGTTATGTGTCTGACATGAGGTGTCTTCTTCAACCTCCTTGATACACATGACTCTTCACATACATCAAAGTCTAGTTCATCCATGTGCATGTGCATCAACCATGATAGTTGCTTGCTTGTGCGCATGGTTTCCATATCTTCATCCATCAGCTCCCAACCATACAACTTCTTTTGTGTCTTTTGTGCTCTGAAAACAGGCGCAGACAATTTTACCTATTCCCTCTACATAGCCCATGACTGGTGGAACATATTCTCCACTTGTTCTCTTTGATCTCAGCCCCTTAGGAACTTTGGCTTCAAGATTTGGAGCTTGTTCGTCTGTACCCTTAGCTTGATCTCGGTCATTGTCTCATCTACCTCCTTTTCTCCCTCTTCTCCATCCTTCATTTCTTCATCCTTTGGTTCTTCCACATTCTCTGGAGGTGTAGGGGAATTGGGCGTGCTTTCCTTAGACTCTTTTACCTCCTCATCTAGCTTTAACTTCCTTCTTCTCTTCTCAGTTGTCTCCTTCTGTGGAGAGAGTCGAGGTGATCTGCGTACTGATTGTGGGGTAACACCTTGGGTCCTTGTTCTCCTGAATACTCTTTTGAAGTGGCACTCTCCTTATACCACAGCCAAGTCCTCATCTTCTCCTTCCTTCCCCTGAGGTGGCATAGACGTGCGCTTATCTTCTTCCCTATTTGGAGGTTGCCTTCGCCTCATGCTCTAAACCACCACTATCTTCACACTCATCTTCTTTATCATCTACTTGTATTGTCTATGTGGGCTTAGCGCTGGAATATTCTCCATTGTATGCTTACCTTTTGGTGGCCCTAGGAGTGCGAACTCATTCTCCACATACTTAGTGTTCTCCATCTTGGGCTTGAGTTGAAGGTACACAAGCGTTGCTTCGGTGTCCCTAACTACCAATATTACAAACCTCATACTTATAATATCTAATATAATCCTCTCAATGTAGGCATTCCACCATGGATATACATATTTCTTTCTTAGAGTGTGGTAGTCACAATCTACCTTGTTTGCATTGAAGGTTATGTGATGTGCATCTAAAAACTGGTGAAATGATGCCTAGAAATATCTTATTGTGAAGGCATATGGTAGTTTGCACCATGGGCTCCAAGCCCCATCCTTCATCACAAATTACGTGATGCAAAAATGTTGGTAAACTACAAATGTGTCTTTGCCTTACCCACCACCAAAGGAAACTCCTTGGGTATGTGCCACTCTTCTTCGAATTTTGTGTGGAGTCTATCATACCACTTCTCTGCCCTTTTATTTGAATGGTCCACTCATTGATCCTTTGCACAAGTATTTTTGAAATCTTTCTGCTAGAGATTTGTGTTCCGTGGGGTACTCCCAAATCTTCTCCTTTGGCCCATCGGGCACTCCAATCTCCATAAACACCAAAGATAATAAAATAGTGCCAAAACTTATTTTGTCACATGTCTACGCTTCTTCAATGATTGTCTTTGCTATGTGATCCATGATATTGTAGAACACTCCTTGAGACATCTTCTTTGTAACGTCCAACCACATTGTGTTTACCTGGGACCACCTTTCTTGGTCATTCAACTTTATTACAATATGTGCGACTTCCGCCTTCATCGGGTACTTCTTGATTTGTCGATGTCCATGCCACGCAAACCTTTGGTATACCCCATCTCCTTCCTTGTCTCCGGGATTACAACCTTATCGGTGAAATCGCTCTCTAGATCCACTCCTTAGGCCCTTAGTCCACATCCTTTGTTGAAATCAAGGCAAAGTGTGATTCTAACCCTCCATCCGAGGTGAAGTAGAAGAAGTCCTCATGGACCCTGCTCATCAACCATCAATACAATGGTTCATACTTCCCAAAGCATAAAAACTCATACAATTGGTAGACTCCAATGTGCTTTAGTAACTTCTCACTAGTGTCATCGTACACTGACATATCTTTTATTGTGCGCTTGTTCATTTTTTTGCTCAACAACGCATTGAGCTCTTTCTTATTATTTGATGTACGATGGTTGTAATCATGATTTTACATTGATGGATGTGGGAATCCCATTCTTATCCCATTATTACACTCTTTGGATACTACATTTCGATAAATTAATCTTGAGAGTAGTTTCTTCTTCCACTTTGACCTTCTTCTTCCCTTTTACTCATGTTGCGTGTGCTTTCTTTGGTGCCCTTTGAAAAAAATATCTCTTTTCTACCCTCGTAATCGAGCAAGTTGAAACCCTAGTTCAAATCTACATGTCCTAGTGGAAATCGCGTGCCTTAGCTCTTTTGCAACGCATCACGCCGCTCAAACCCTTCACCTATGGGAACACAAGCTTCTCCTACGTACAAACCTTCTCTCCATGTCTAGTTTCACACTCTTCGCACCTCAACACGATTGCTCAACTCATTTGCACTTAGCTCTTTTCAAATTATCTCAATTGCAACAGTAAAAATGAACTTGCATCTTATTGTTATATATATTTTCAAAAAGTTAGTGCATTTATTGCTCCTCCACCTACCAACAATACTCTCATTAATCGACCATTTTCATTCCTTCCGTGCGGTACATCTTCGCACCCAAGCTATAACCTTCTAGCATGCCTTCCTACCTTCTAGCCCAGACTTGTCTTGATTGCACCTCCATGCGCCTAACTACCTTGCCATTGCGCCTTCCTTTGGTAGTTCCCATGGCCTCTTCTTACCTCGCGTTATACTTGTTTCTTCATTCATGTCCATCTATGGTCCTTATTTCCAGAAGCAATTTTTTTCAATTCTCTGTCTTGAATAACACCCGTAGCAATTATTTCCTTTCATGTGTTGTTATTTTCATCAGTCCTGTACCTAGATATCAATAACCTACCCCACACTAAGGGTATGTGCAGTCCTCTGCGCATAAAAATTCTCCAACTAGTAATTAGCTTCAAGTGCGTAAACACGCTTATTAAACAAACACACGAACTAAATTGACAAAGTAGAGTGAAAGAGAAGGAAACACATCAAGGAAATGTAAAATTGAAAACCTAATATAAATGGAAACACTTCCTTATTACAAAATCCAAGAAGACTTATTTATAATAGGGCTTGACCTACTCCCGTTGAAGTATCAGTGTAGCTGTATTCCATCAAGTGCCTTTAATTGACAAGCACCTGTTTCAAGTATGTGAGTGATAACATATAGCCCCAACCAATGTAATTTGAGTTTACCTGGATGGTGCAAAAATTTAGAATCATAAAGGAGCACCATTTTTCCTATCTCAAGATTTTTATCCCGATGTGCTTGTCATGCCATGCTTTCTACCTAGCCTTTTCTTGTTTTTGACTCCAACGTGTTGTTTCTCATCACTCATCTAGCCGGATTAACTTTGTAATTTGTTCTTCTAATGCTTTGTCATCAGCTAGACCTCTACACGTACGCATAATACACAAAGATGGTAACATGACTTCCATAGGAAGAACTATTTCTACACCAAACACTAAGCGAAAGGGTGTGGCTTTGTTCAACCTTTTATATGTCGTTCGATATGCCCAAAGTCTTTCGCAAATACTTTATCATCCCAATCCTTTCTTCCAACATCACAGATTTTTGTTAATGTCTGCTCAAAAATTTGTTGAAAGCCTCGATAGTCCCATTTTCCTTAGGATGATATGGTGTAGTCTTATGGTGTGCAATCATGAATTCATCCAATGACATTCGATTGTCTCATTCAAAAAGTGTGTGCCCCTATCACTAATCAAACTTAAAGGACATCCATATTGTGTAATGACATTTTCCCATAGAAACTTGGATGTTGTAGCCATTGTGCAATCCTTTGTAGGTGTTGCTTACGCCACCTTGTCGGATAATCTATGTAATTTATGATATAGCGCAATCCAGTTTTGCACTCGGTTGGTGAAATAGGACCCAAAAAATCTATAGCCCATTTCTTAAATGGATTTGCACTAGTAATAGGTCTTAGGGGAATTTTATCTCATTGACCTGGTCTACCAAGATGTTGACAATGATCACATGCCTTACAAAATTCCTTACAATATTTATACAAGGTATCCCACCATAATCTAGCGAGTAAGATCTTGCGTGCGATGGCGTCACCGGTATAGTGGCTACACTGCAATACCATCATGAACTTCCTCCATGATATACGTGTGCTCATGTTCCAATAGACAACGATGTAATACCTCATCCTAGCCTAACTTGTACGGGTCACTTCTAATTAATATATAGGTGCCGCGTGTATGGCAAGTTGTTTCTTCTCAAGGATTTCATTCCTTTCGACACCATGCTTGTTTGTAGAAAGACAACAATGTCCTCTAATTCGATTGTGGGCATTGTAACCTATATAACTATGCATTGGGCATGGTATCTTTAATGGCATGTGCTTCTTCTCCCCTTTGCATTATGTATAAATGTATGCAGTCTAGAATTTATTTTCCTAGTTTTACCATGAATATGAAATCAAATTCTTGAAATAAGAGTACCCATCTACATATGTGCCCTGTAGCATGAGCTTGTTTACGATACTTCAATGCCATATGATTTTTAAAAAATACAAATGGTGTAGCTAGCAGTAATCTTGTCGAAATTTATGTAGCACATAGATCATTAACAACTTTGTGCTCTGTAGTTGTGTAATTGCGTTCTCTAGGAGTCGACTTTTCTACTAGCAAAATAGATAGGATGATCTATAATACAATCTCGAGTTGAGCCAATATTGTGCCAATGGTTGTGCTGAGGCATCCACATGTACATGAAATGGTTGGTCCCATGAAGGAAAATGCATAATAGGCACGGTAGTAAGTTTCTCCTTTAATGTCTCGAATGTGCATTGTTGTGGTTCTCCCTAGTAGAACGTACCTTTCCCTTTCAGTAACTCCTCCAACGGTGTGGCAACCTTGGCATATCCTTTAATAAAATTCCTATAATATCTTGTATGACCCAAAAATCCACGCACCTCACTCTGACTGGTAGGATCTTTTAGGCCTATAATGACTACAACCTTATATGGATCAACCAATAATCCTTCCTTGCAGATTATGTGTCTTAACAATATCCCAAATGGTGTAGAAAATATGTACTTCTTGATGTTCAAAGAGATACTCAATTGTCTACATCTTTCAAACATTAAGCATGATTGTCACAATGATCCTTAACTAATCCATACATTGTCCAATCATCCAAATAAACCTGCAAGAAGTTGTGAATAAACTCCTTGAATGCTTGAACAACTATGCCCGAAAATACAAGTAGGCGTATTTCTCAAACCAAAAGGCATCACATTATAGGTGAAGCTACCCCACTAAGTAGTAAAGGTAGTCTTTTCTTGATCCTTATGGGTAATCCTTACTGATGATACCAGAGAACCCATCTATAAATGAATATATTTCGTGCCCTACAATGCCTTATAGTATTTCCTCGAAGTGAATGGTGTGGGAAAGGGATCGAGTCACACATGCATCATTCGGTTCCCTATAGTCACATAGATCCTAATCCGAACATCCTTCTTGATCATCGATCATCATTGGACTAACCCATTCTGACTCGTCGAGGGCTTGATGATTCCAAAATTCAACATTTTGTCAATCTCTTCTTTGACCTTTTCGCATAAGTTGGGGTTCATCATGTAGGGTCTCTTTCTAACTGGACGTACACCCTCTTTAAGCTTTAGCTTCATCACCCCTAATGATTCATGCACACCTTTAAGTTCATGGTACCCTCGAGGGAATAAGTCCTGATAATCCCGTAATAACTCTATGATTTTTTCCACTTCAGATTTTGACCAATAGTCTCTAATTATGGATTCCTTAGGCTCAACATCTGATCCAATATTCACCTTCTTTGTCTTCATAGGTTCATGATAGGCGCGTGTGGTCTTATCTGCACTGTCCAACACCTCATGCCTACTGTTGAATGGTTTATGTCTAGATTTTCTACTTCTTCATCATCCACTAAGTAGACCATTTTTCCTTTTTCTTTCTCAAAGGCAAGCACCTTTGAATTAGTGTGGCATCGGCCTCTATTTCCTCAACCAAATACCCTTGAGTTTGCTTCTTCCAATAACTCCTGAAGGAGTTCTTCAGTCTTGGCACTATCTCCCATAGTTAAGTGCTACATGACTTTTAATGCTTCTTCCACCGGAGGTTTGATAGAGAAGTAGTCAAATGTCAAGGTCATTCATGTAATTAAAACCTGTTGATTTACAGTCTCTCTATGAAGTTCTACATATACATTCCAAGCACGCGTGCAGCCATGTAGAGTAGAATAAAACTTGTGCACCCAGAGCGAAGGTGGTAAAGCTTCTTGCCCCTCTTTCCAGAGTCTCTCACACTTCTAAACATGGTGTTGAACATCTTGTTCACCATGATAAATACATATTTGAGTAGGTGCATTTCTCATGTAGAACCTCGTGGCAAGAGTAATACTAATTTCATTCCATCCTACAAGATTATCCTTGTGGACCACCCACCAGCGCATGATCTCTGTTATCCCACATAGTGTATGTGCTAGCATATTTCTTCTTTCCAGTGGGTCTATCCATTGTTCCTCCATGGCACGTAGGAACACCATAGGATCTCCTTCTTTAGTGTAATAAGGTACCGAGTTGTTACTTATTCTCCTAACATAACATAGTTTTCTACCCTTAGGAAATATGCTCTTTACTACGCGCCTTACCAACTCATAAGTGTTATGAGCCTAATTATCACAAGAAACACTTGTAGTATCGCTGATAGATAGTGCATCCTCCCACTAAATTATTCCTTCTTTAGATGGCTCAAGTATCTCTGGATCCGGATGATGCATACATAAATCCTATTTAGGTCTTCTTCACTCGGGGGCTCAATATAGGGCACAAATTTGTCATCTGTTAAAGGGATAATAACTTTTTCCTCCTTGTTTTCAAAACTGATATAACCCTTGTTGAACCAAAGATCAACATTATTTGCACAACACCAAGGACGCCCAATAGAGCTGGGAAGCTATCTGACTCTACTAGCACTAAAACCTCAAAATATCTAGTGAACTTCGCTCCTTATATGGTAATGGATGCATCTTTTAAAACTCGATGGGAGTGGCCTTAGTATGATTAGCCATGAACAATACATTAGAGGATGGATGCAATGGGGGTCTCCCCATTTGTTCCCATGCATCTAAGGTAAGAACATTGACTTTTGTGCAAGTATCAATCAATATATTACTCAATAGCCACCCATCCACAACAACATTCAAAGTTATTTCCTTGTCATAATCTAGGCTATGAGGGGGAAGATTTGCATGCAAGATCTGTCATCCAGTCTCAATACTTACGCAGCAGAGTGTTTCCTTTCAACCAATTCCCCAATAGTGGAATGATATTCTCCTGGCGCAATAATTTGCACACTTCTCTCAAGTCATCTATATTAGTTTGGACCATCTCTGATGCTTTCTTTTGCTCCATCTTCCATGATTGCTCCTTTAAATACTGTATTTCACCCTGAAGATTCATGAGTACCTCCATGGTTTCTTGGTAAACCTCCTTCTGATGGGCAAGATCTGGGTATTGTGCATGTAGAACCTCCTCCTTAGTGATGGTAGGCTTCTATTGTAATGCTTCTTTGTTGCGTGTTTCTTCAACGTAGGTCGTGATCTTTACCTGTAATGCCTCAGATTCTAGTTCCAACTTGGGCATCCATTGATTCTCCACAATGCGTTGTATCCTAACCATCCCTATGCCTTTGTTTTCTTGTTTATGTTGCTTGTTAAGATGCTCATATAAGTTCGAGCACTCCTCATAACTATGATTCTTTCCACAGAAAGAACATGTAATGTTTTAAGGACATTCGCGCTTTGTAGTGGTTAGGAGGTCCACATGTATAACACGTTCGCGAGGGAACTCACTTCTTTCACCACCACGACCTAGTCCTCCAAATCCACCCTAGTATCCTCAACCTCTCGGCATGAATGCCTTCAAACGCGACCTTCATTCCGATCATAGCGGGCCTGATTGTGATCCCATTCCCGATGCTCATTCCTTTCCTTTAGATTTATCTAAAACTCTTTGTCTTTGTACACCAATATATATAACATCATGGATCGACCAATCAGTTTGGAAGTCTTCCGTGTCATGAGTCATGGATCTACAAATTTTGCAGTAGCATGAAACGTTCTTCCTTATCACGCATTGTAGTAATGGGTAAGCGACTAGCATCATAGTTTAGATGGCATATCTCACGGTCAAAAGCAACAGTGTGTCTTGATCTACGGGGACAACTATCATTTGTGTGACCTTCCACTTCACAATCTGTGCACCAAATCCCTGTGCATCTCATGTGTGGAATTTATCGATAGTTTCTTCAACTGCTTTGCCATAGCTATGATTTGTGCTTAAAAATGGGCTCACCCGGTGTCTATATTTCAACCGCCTCAATGCGTAAGGTTGCTTCAAGTGATTCACATGGATTAGTGTATGTTTTATGTGATAGTGCCCTCCTAAAAGGTGTAATCAGGCCTCCAACAAATCATTGTGCATGTTGGCTTGCATGAATATCATACGAAAGCTTAGATAACAATGTTTTAAAATGGGCATTATACTCTTTGACACTCTCAGTAGTGTCTTGCTTGATATCTTTGACCACACTTATACTCTTTTGCTTGAACTCAGGGATATGAAACTCTTTAAGGAATGCCTCTTTTAAAGCTGGATAGTATACGCAAGTCTGATCAGGGTCAAACTTTTTGTACCAACTACGTGCATGCCCTTATAACGTAGTAGCAAATTGACTTGCCCTACGCTCAGATACCGTGATTCCTTTTGTGCTCCACAATATTTCACACATGTGTGTATGTTTAACAACATCTTCTATGCCCCTATACTATGGGAGACGAAGAGACATCTTTATGTAAATATTCTAGGGTTAATGCAGACCTTACCCACACGATCCAGGAACCTCTTATGTTTCCCTTGCCTCTAGAACCACCAGATCCACCGGAGATAGAGCCACCTATACCTCCTAATTCTGAACCTGTAGCTGGGGTTGGACTAGAAGATGTACTTCCTTGTGTCCCAATAGTAGTACTTAACTGTACCCCAATAGTTTGCAAAGTGTTACTTCTCCCAGGAAGATAGTCCAAAATCTACGCGCTTTGAATTTCGTGCGGATGATACACTCGAAAAGGTACTCCCATATAATAATGAAACCATTTGTGTTGCCATCGTTGTGCCTCTTATAAGAATCGGTCCTACTCTCCCACTACTTGAATTAGCTTGTTGTACTAGATCTTTGGAAAACCAAGTGCAAGGGCAAGGTTGCCAGGTGGATCGGATGCACGCCCACGGCTCAGGTTGTCTTTGTTGGCATACTTCTACGTGAGGCCAAGGAGGGTTCTTTGTCACACTTTCCCAAATGGGGGAGTTCTTGATGCTCGGGTTCCACGTCTTATGTGTGAACTTCAACTCTTCCCAAACTATATTTCTCCACAATGTCATTTGCTCTCTGCAACCTCCCGTTGCTTCTCTATCGCCCTCTCGTGCACCTCATTATACTTAAACCACCTTTCTTCTCTCTGCTTCTCTCGCGCTAGGTCTACTATATTTCACCAAGCTGCTCCTACCCCGCGCATGGTGGGTTTTAGTTAGCCATTGGTTTTCTCTCCAAGTTAAAAGTTACCATCGGGATCTTGATCACCCGGTGGAATGCCTTGCAGGTAAGTTCCCATTGGATATCATAAAAACTAGAATTCAACTACCTTTGGGCACGAATTAGTGGAAATTGAGTACTCTAAGATATAGTTGTTCAAAACACCATGTATCCACAACGTGAATCTAGATCAGATCAGCATCATAAAGGTCTTGAAATTATTCCTACGTCTAGACAAGTGTGTGATACCTCCAATTCCATTTAGACGCATAGGTAACTAACCACTCGTAAAATTCTACTGGAGAAATAGAAAAGAATCTCTCATACATACTGTCACACAGATTATGTTCTACCCAAGTGCGTGCGTTAAACTCAGATTCGGTCTTTGAACCTCGTGCGTATTCTTCTTGTAAATCATGTATTCATTCCTCAACACTTACTAGGGTCAATCGGTATGTCTTCATCACTAACCTTCCTGAAAACAAATGAAAAAGAGGTCCTGAAATGGAACTAATGACTAATGAGAATTGCGAGACTAGAATTCACCAATAAAAGCCAGACACGTTTGGCACATCACTTAGCCTAGATTGAGCGCTCACCGAAGCGCACAAAGGTACCAAGCCCCTCTTTAGGGTTGTTGTTATAGGATGTTAGCATGATGAAGACTTAAAGCATTCAAATCCATGACTAATACATCATTCTACAATGCATGTTCAGATCTAGATCTTAAAGTATCATAAATCAAACAATAATCATAGTGAAATCACTCATGTAATAATAAACTATAACCATGATTAACACCTTGATTTAGTCAATATCCTCCATTATATTAAATGTAATAATACAAAATCTTCTTACAATAATGACATCATATGCTCATGCGCATATAGATATGATAGTATACTCTCACAGTAATCCAGTCCTTACATACTATTCACACACACCTATACTACGCAGTTCATTACATACTTATAAGGGTGGGGAATTTCCCTTCACCGCTTATCTAATCCCAAAATAGGTCACATGCTATTATTAGCCACACCTTTACAATAATAGCCACACATGCAAGTGTGCTAACAATAAACTTCTTCCAGTTAACGATAAGTAGTAAATTTATTCTCATCCTATACTCATGCAAATGCTTCGTGAGCGATCCTCCAAAAATAGCCAATGCGTGTCGCACAAGTTTTCAATTGGTTTGTGTGTTTTGCACGCTATCTCCAAAAATAAATCCTCATTGTGAAAATGGCTAATTCCTAAATTTGTCTTTGTCCTCAAGGCATGATTCTCTACCGATCCTCCCACACTTTTGAATGCACTCTACTTTCCCATACGAACCTTTTGTATGTTCTTCGCTAAGTTCCAAATTTTAACTGATCAACACATGTTCTTCATATTTCCCTTGCCCTTGTAGACTTGTACCAACATCCTCCTTATTACATGGAAATGTTTGTTTTAGAGTAGGTTATGGACATCCATTAAATAATTAAGGAAAAATGACATTGTCGGTTTATTTACATGTGTATTTGGTCGATAGGTATGCATGTGTTGCCTTATACAAAGCATTTGAATAATTGCGGCGAGGGTGGAAGGGGTGGAGGTACATGAGAGGTGTCGACATGTTACTAGTTAAGGTAACATGCCCACATAACATGATAGGGGTGCGTGGGTGCTAAGGAGAAGTATTGGTGGTGTGATATTTCTATATATCTTCTCTAAAAAATCATTTATAACTCAGAAAGTTGGATCACACTTCAAATTCCTTCAAACTAGGAACTCATAGAAAGATTGACAAGTTGAATAATTTTATAAGAAATAAAATATATATGGCAAGCTAATAAAGTTGCTCCAAAATAATAACAACTTTGATTCATGCAAACATGCATGGAATTTAAGTTATATAAAATGATCTTGAAGGGCTAAGAAAAATATTTAATTTATACAAATATATATCGATTGATTTATATGTCTTGTGGGACACAAAGATCCAACTAATAAGTTGAAAAAATACTATTTAATTTATACAATTGTTCGTTAGATAGAAATTGATTTGGTAAATACTAAATAATTTAATTATTTAACTTAATATTTTAAGTAAATTCTTTTTTTTGAAGTGTCATTTCATTAACATACTCGAGATTCCACATTGAGTCAAAAATTGAGCCCACATATTAATTGGTTGGCGAGCTTAATATATTTGTTGCCTTAGCCTTCCCTCTCCTCCCCAATGGTTTCACAAAATCAAAAACACCCTCCGCAATTTCCTCTTAATTAATATTGTAGACAAAAAATCATGCACATCTTACTAATTTTCTAAGCCGTCGATGTATGTTGTTACATGCATGAATCTCAAGTAAGAAAATTATTCATTGGTGACACTATCTCTTATATATCCATGTCCTTTAATTTTTTTCTATTGTGAATCTCTTACACATATGTCATTTTGCATCCACTCTCGGTCAAGTCATAGGGATCCCTGTTTGTTTGGTTTCTCACATTTGTCGTCATTTATCCCAGGACACTAGCACCCATCTTGGACACTAGCACCCAAGCACTCATGTCCATATGATTTAATTTAATTTGAATTAAATCTAATATTGCAGAGTAACTATTGAAATAAATGATGTATAAATGCTGAAATACAGTAATGACACAAAAAAACTAAGATTTAAAATATGAAACCCTAAGCAAGAGAAGGAGATAGAAGAACTTAGTTGATTTCCATGCAATTTGGAATTGATTTAGGAAGGGAGAAGTAATGGAAAGATGAAAACAACATCGTAATTAATCTCTGTAAATTCTACAACTCACGAACAAGGCTAGGCAGGGGCGCCCACGATAGGACAGGGGCATGTAGGTGCTGGTGACTGGATATAGGCACCCTTGACCATGCATAAGCTCTAGATCTAGTTTTTGTTGTGTTGTAAGGTATTCGTTGTTGCTCTTTGTTGATCACATGTTGTTCACACTATGATCACCAAAGCTACTTGTAACTTGCAAAAGAGATGTTCACCTGCACAAGCCCACAAACCACATCAAAACTAAAAAGGAAAATGCAACATGGGGATTCAAACTGACCTTAGCAATCACCACGAGAGTGAACTTATGACTGAGAACTGCACTACATCTCAGACCCCATGTAGTTCTTGCATGTTGTGTGTAGGAATTGTACAAGTAGGATGCCCTTATGCAAGTTGCACTTGATAGCGCGTTGTAGCTAGAATGTAGCAATGTATTAGAATGTGTGGATGAAATAGAATGAATTTCCCCTTCCTATGTTGTGTATACAGAGTTTTGAGCCCTTATCCCTTGAATGGATGCTAGATGGATGTTTTTGAGTGCTTTAGGTGCCTTTTGAATGCAAGCTTAGGTGATGATATTAATGTTTAGTGCTTGGTCCTTGATTTTGAACACATAACTATGTATTTATATGATTCCTTTGTTTGAATTTCATAATTGACAACTGGAAGGTTGACCCATAAGTGAAAAAGATGCCCAAAAGATAAAAGAGACCCAAAAAGAGTGATTAAGATAAGAAAGGGTTAGGGGCACCTAGAAGGGACAAGAGCGCCTAGGTGTTGTTGTCTTGACTAGGTACTAGTGTGTCGAACTCGTGAAAGATAAACAAGTAAAGTTTTGAATGGGTTGTAGGGTGTGGAAGACCAAAGAGAAAGTAAGAAATAAAGAAAAGAGGCCAAAGGTAGTTGTCAACCACTAGTTTTCTTGCTTAGGAATCATGTAAATGCTAGCATGCTTTTAAAACCTAGAAATGTACCCAAGTGTGTGATTTTGTGTCTACACCATCTTGGGTGCTTCTATCTTATTTATTATTTTTAGACATTTTGACATTTTTGGTCAACCTTTTCGATTTTCTTAAACTCATCCCATGTTCATAATCGGCCTTTTGTGTCACTTTGATGTCAAAATTCAAACAAGAGACTCATATATATACACAACATACACATTATTATTCTACCCGACAATTCTAAGGGACTATCTCATCTACATAGTGCCACTACTATCACAAGGGACTCCATTTTTGGTTGAATACACTGCATAGGAAGGGAAGTTTTGAATTTCATATCAAACATTTACATCTAAGCTATCTATAACTCTCTATCTTGGCATCATTGGCATGAGGGAAACCTAAGAACATTATTTCACACACAAGCACACAAAACTACATGGATTACGGAATGTAGTGTAATGCTCAATCATAAGTTCACTCTTCGAGTAACCGTCAAGTCAGTCCCACTTCACATATTTCATTTTTATTTCAAATCTAATGTGTTTATAAGTGGTGCAAATAGCTATGGTTTATTTTGTAGGTTACTGAGGGGACATCAAAACCCTAACAAAGTGAACTCGAGAGATAAAAATTAGACATTGGAGCGAAGACCCTCGGACCCATAAAAAGGAAGATCCTAAATATTTGCATGAGATGCCAACACCCGAGATCGATATTAGGGCTCGAGCACTCATGTCTTCCGTTGGAGCTCCTATTCATCATAGTTCTAAGTCCCAAAACTTTCTTTCACCACTATATCATCATTTCCAATCAGATCTAGTAGCTATACAGTCCGTCTGTCTCAAATCACATAAAAATCAACTAAGTTGACTATCCTTCTCATTTTCTTAGAGTTATACATTATTTGAGTACTTATCATTTGTATATTGTTGCATATCATCAATTATATATAAATAGTTCTTTGAAGTTACTCTGAAATATAGATTTAATTTCTATTTTTATTAAATCATTTGGTGAACCCCACTCCTATTCGAACCCTTTGCCCTTGGATCCCAAACCCTCATGGCTCAAAAGAGGTACCCATCTCCAAAGCACGATATGACCTATACGCATATATAACCAAGTATTTTCTAATGCCATTGAAAAAGATGAATTTCATAATGTCATCTATCATCCTCAATATGACACAATAAAACTCCAACTACTCCTTGACCACCAAAACTCCTTTCTTGTTGGTTTCCAAAAATTTGATATTTACATAGTTTCCCTTGGCCAAAATTTTACCCAACGTTTTCCCTCATTCCCCGTAGCCATTCATAATCCTCCATCTTCCTCTCTTTGTACTATTACAAATGATAATATTAATATATATTGTATGCACGATGAGGTTCTTACTTGTAAAAACATGGATGTTAATGATTCTACTTGTGATCTTGCAATTTTAAATATAGATAATGATGTTCCTATTATTACTCAAGTTTTCATGAATATATTCTCCCTGTCATTCTTACTTTGAAAATGTTTCTAATGATTGCAATGATAGATCTAACACTAGCACTCCTACCACTTCTTTGTATGTTGATGATAATCTTGATGAAATCCTTGCTTGTGAAAATATGACTGATAGTGACTTTGATTTTGATAATGATACTACACATGTTAATAATGATGTTTCTTCAGTTAAAATTGTTGAATGTGAATCTACACCTCCTCTTCCTTCTACTTCTGAAGCTCCTTCCAATGATGGCCATGTTGACACCAATCCTACTCCTAATACACCTCTCATTATGTCTCATGATTCTACACCTAACATCTCTGTAGAGCCTCCACAATCATCTCTTCCTATCGCACCTCCATCCCCTCCTTTGAAATCCACTCCCCCTTCTCAAGTTCCTATGATCACTCAAAATGGCAAGATTCAACCCCTCAATGTGCCTCTCACTTCCCAAACCATCCCCTCACAAGATATTCTCTCTCTCATGCATGTTGTTGGTTCTTTGCAAACCCAAGTTCATACCCTTACCCTCGAGAGTAGAGCTTATTATGCCTCCATTGACAATAATTCCCTTCATATAAATCCCATTCCTAAGAAGATTCAAAATTTTGCTTTCCCCAAGGACTTCATCATGCCTACTTTCTCTTGTTTTGATGGCACCGACAATCCTTATTTACATCTAAAATATTACCGTTTAGCCATGGCTTCTTATTCCAATGATCACTTGTTACTCAAAGCCTTTCATCATAGCCTTGTTGATCATGCTCTCTAATGGTATACTCATTTGCCTTCTAGATCCATTAGTACTTATTATGATATGGAGGATGATTTTCTTAGATGCTTTATTTCTAACAATGTTCCTAAAGTTACATATGAACTTTTTCCTTCTTTGCATCAAGGAAAGAATGAACCAATTTTAGATTACATTTTACACTTTAATTCTTGCATGCATCAATTACTATTTCAGCCTATTGATCTAGAAATGCAATTTATCTTTTGTCATGGCTTAATTCCTCCCTTAAAAGAAAAGCTCTTATATGATACATGTGAATCATTTACTCTATTGTGCTATAAAGTTATTGATTTAGAAAATGGCTTAATTGAGGACCGTGTTATAACAACACATCCTACTTCTTCTATTCTTTTATTGCTTATTAAGAATTCTCCCCCATTTATTGACCCTCTGCATGATCCCCATCTCCATCTACGTGCAAGTGTCTTCCTTCCCCTCCACCATGATGACATTCACCTAAGTATTCTACATCTCCCACTCATGAACCGTTGCACTTTCCACATAATGTTAAACCACATGATGTCTTTCACACCTTACTTGATAAATAATTAATTTGTTTACCTTCCACTCAACATCATCCCCTTCATCGGTTGTTGTAGACAAAAAATCAAGCACTTGGGTCCATTTCTAGGTCCTAATCACATACTACTATTTATATGATTCCTAAGTGAGAAAACTAGCTATTGTGAGTTATCTTTGACCTTTTGTATGTGTTTCTTATTTCTATTTGGCCTTCTACATCCTACAGCCCATCAAAGTACTTTATTGCTTTAGTTTTTATTTCTCTAGACACCAGCGCCTAGATAGGACGTCAACGCCCATGCACCCTCATCCTTTTGGGCGCCCCTAACCTTTCTTTACTTTACTCACTCTTTTTGGGAAAATTTTATCTTTTGGGCATCTTATTTTCTTATGGTTTGGCCTTCTAGTTGCCAATTCTGAAATTCAACTAAGGGAATCATATAAATATAAAATTATGTGACCAAAATAAAGGACAAGCACTAATCATATATTATCATCACCTAAGGTTACATTCAAAGGCATCCATCTAGCACTCACTCGAGGGACAAACGATCTGCATTTTCGCATACATGCATAGGAAGGATATCATTTGTTTTGCAGTTAAAAGTGAATTCAGCGATAAGTTAGCTACATACAAGCAAACATAAGTGAAGGTTAGCGACACTTGTGTAACACAACAAAAACCGGTTTCTAAGCTTTTACGCAGTTACAAGTGCCTAAAAGAGGTCCCTAGTGCATAGGTGCCCTAGTCCAAACTCATCTAATGGTTTCAAGATTTTTATATATGATTGCGATGGTCCTTCCTTATGTTCATCAGTGTTCGAGTCAGAATACTTGAGATTAAGTGTGAAATCAGCTAAGTCTTCTACTCTCTTTCTTGCACTTAGGGTTTCATATTTCTTTAGCTTATTGCTTGTGTCAAATTTGTACTTTAGCATTTATTTATCCTACATTACTCTTCAATTAGGGTTTTAAAAATCCCATATTTATTAAATCATTTGGTGAATCTGTCGTTCAAATTCCAACTTCTTCTTGAGGTTTTCTTCTTATGCCCATTACCCATAGCGGTCCTTTTGGGTCTTTTGAGCAAATTGAGCTCCCTCCATCTTCTCATAGGGTTTCTAAATCAATGAACGAATATGATAACCCATTTTCTAACTCTCAAAATATGCCTCTTGAAAAAATTGAAACATAGGATAGTGAGAAATCCTATGATGAGGACACTAACGTTGATAAAGAACAACTAGAAAAGGTTACCAATTTTCATCAAGCTTTGTGTGATAATCCTACGCATCTTCTACATATTATACATGCTTTGATGGTTGCTTAAAAAATCACGAGATGGTTCTTCCTTGGCTGCCATGGCCTCAACTCAACCAATTCACATCCCTACTTCCATTCCCAGTACTCCTGCTCCAATCATTCAACCTAATGCTTCTATTACCCAACCCGAACTCTTCTTCAAATACTCCTGATTTAACTTCTTTATATTAGGATCTATAAACCCAAATTCTTCATCTTACACTAGCTACTTTTAAGCATCTCCATCTCTTGATTCCACCTTACTCCTTCATACTCCTTTCGCACCCACCATTTCCACTTATGCACTTCCTCCAAACTTTGTCACTCTAAGTTGCCCACCTTCAATGGCCATAATGACCCTCAAGAGCATCTTTGTGCATTTCATGTGGCATGTCTAGATTATGTGAATGATCATACTTTAATAGTAAAGCTCTTTCCTAGAAGCCTCCAAGATTATGCTTATGCGTTGGTTCTACGATCTACTGTTCATTCGGTAACATCATTTACGCATTTAGCCAATGTTTTTCTCGCTCATTTTTCAATCAATATCGATTCTAAGATATCCTATGCTCAACTTGAGAAAATTAAACAAGGATCTAATGAGCATCTAGCGGATTATGTGTTACGATATAAGAACAACTTAGCTAAGATGTCTAATATACTCGCGGACTTTGAATTGCAAGATATTTTTTTCCAAAGTCTTTTGTCTCCATTGCAAGATAGCATCATCTTTGAGACCTCT
The DNA here is from genome assembly GCA_018340775.1 of Taxus wallichiana var. yunnanensis. Taxonomy (NCBI): domain Eukaryota; kingdom Viridiplantae; phylum Streptophyta; class Pinopsida; order Cupressales; family Taxaceae; genus Taxus; species Taxus wallichiana. The sequence goes on from CM031238.1 coordinate 838,951,358, forward strand.
CCATCATTTGATCATCTATGTCATAATCTTAAGTTACACGAAAATAAACTATTATCTATGAGAAAGCTTAAATATCATGATCAAGGTTCATCTTCTAATCGGTTTCAAAGAAATTCTACTTTGATCCATCTACTAAGCTCATAAAGCAAAAGCTATTGTTAACATTGTCTCTACTCTTGAAAAGCTTCAATGGAAGCCTCTAAACCGTACATTCACCGAATTTCCTTGTGCTCTACATATTCGATTGCCACAAATTATTGATAGAAATCTTATTAATCTTCCTCCTCACTTAATCTAGATCCATCTCACCCTAAAGGATGCAATTATAATGAAAATACTAGATGTGGTTATCATCAATGCATTAGGTATTCTACCGATCATTGTTTCAAACTCGACATCTTATTCAAGATCTCATTGACAATAATGCAATTGATCTCCCCGAGCCTTCAACATCTACACTAATCAATGAAAACAAAAACTTCAAAATATTTAATGATCCTCTTGTAGACTCCAGTTTTGGTATTGTTCATCCCCTTCACCCCATGTTTGCCTTCCTTTATTAGGCTTACCCATTCGAATCCATTTTTCCCCCTTAATTTGAATAAATCTCATTTCCCACCAAAAATACATGTTCAATTAATCAATATTAATTGATTAATTGATCCCCTTTTAAATACCTAAACCTCATTATCCAAATATTCCAATTAAGTCATATCACCCCACCTAATAATTAAATAATCCAAAAACCATTCAAATCATGAACCCCACTCATGATTTAAATAATGCAAAATAATCCTTATCATATCCATTATTTCACCTAATCACTCAAATCATGTCCCCCACTCACTTAACTAAGGTTACTTTGTCAAACCCAGGTTACCTGATAACCCCTAATCTAACCCCATCTCCAGGCTATAAATACAGGCCTTCCCCCCTCTTTCGAACAAGTTAAGAGTGATAGAAAACCTCTGACATTATAGCCTCTTGCTTATCATAATATCATCATAGTGCCCTTGTAATGCCACTTGAATCACCATAATACCATCCTCATGCTTTTGTGGTTCTCTTAGCTTAGTTTGTTTTTGCATTCACTTTGGTCAGATCAGTAGCTCCTCTATACATCGACATTTTCAGGTTCTATTATTTATTAGTTTTTGCATGTTATCCATTTATACCATTTTATCTTATCAAACAGGGGTTGACATCTGCATAAGGAATCTTGTGCTTCTTGGAACCGACTTCATCGGGCAGCCCCCACATATACCATCTAATTTATTTTCTTCTTAGTTACCTCTATTTTACGAGTTTATCTAGCTTGACGGAGGTCAGTCACTTTTAGTGCCTGTATCCACCATATCACATCCAAGGTACCTTAAACCCTCCATCATTCAAGGTTGTTTGATTTCTTTGTTATCTAGCTCACTAATCTAGATAGGGATGAAGAAACTCAATCAACATTTTTGGCATGCCCGATGGGACCAGACCCAAGATCTAGTCATTTTTTTTTACTTTACTCATCTTGTGCAGGTGTCGTAAGTATAATTGTTATCTTATTTCCTAGTTGTCATCACTTGATATATATTTTGTGAATATTTCATTTTTTGGGCTTACTTGTTTACGGGGTTTAATGTTGTCTCCTCCTGTATGGTGTGGTACTTACATTTAGTCATTTATGTCATCATCGAGGTAAGTGATTTTGTTATTTTCAACAAGCTTGTTATTTTGTTTTCGTAGTTGGTATAAATTATTACATAAATGACTATTTATAAAAAAAAATAAAAGCAAAAATAATAATAATATAAAACAAAAAAAAAACTAAAACTTTTATCATAAAACTACCCTACACTACCTCCTAATCCTCTCTCTCATCCATTTCGGCCATCCCTGAGCTACCCCATTTCCCTTCCATCTTACTTCCCTACCACCAGACTCCATCTTGAACCTCTACTCCGACTCTCTTCCCATTTCAAGTTTCTTCTCCTCCACACCCACTTCTCACCCATCATCAAGTTATTCCTCCGACTCCACCCATTCTCTCACGCTTCCCTCATCGAGCTCCAACCTATTTACCAAGCTCCGTATCCCTTCCTCTCAATTCATTCCCACTCTCCTTGGACTTCTGCCACTCCCTACCCTCTACTAGAATCGACTCCCATTCCCCATCCCAGGCCATTCGGCCACGAGATCCTACCTCCCTCTCCTTGAGCTCACATCTTCCTCTCCTAATGATCTCAAGCACTCCCTTGCATTCCCTCTCCACACTCCATCCTCTCTATTTTCCCGAGCTCCCATCTCCTCTTTCTTGGGAGATATCACCTTGCGTCCTTATTGCCCCTTGGCTTTAGTATGCCATATAAGCCATCTGATTTTATTTTTTCAAATTCGGGACCTACATCGTCCTCTTTCCAATTACAAAAACAAATCATTTTCCATTCATCCCAAACATGGATCTACCACTTTAAGCGTGGTCCATAAAAAAAGTTGAATCTCTTGCCCAACTAAAGTGATAAAACATTTCAGTTATTCCTTAGCCACCATAGGTTATTAACCAACAATAATGAGCATATACTATCTTGGAGACTTCTGGACCTTTCCGTGAAGGCAATCACATCGCATTTTCTTATCCTTTCTACAGTTAAATAGTTACACACAACACAACCAACTCTCATCTCTCTCCCCGAGATTGTTCTATCAAAATTACACCCACTCATCCACTCATCCATCCAGAGTCTCCATGTCTCACTTCTACCACTCTTCACATCACAAACCTTGGCCGCTATGTTTTATCCCCAACTCGGTAACTTTCAACCGATCTCCACTGACATGGCTGTGTGTAGGAATGTAGCGAAAGGTTTTGCACGCAATAGAAAATAGTTATCTATTTGTTGGAACATATGAAAAATATCCTTTTAAGGTCACATCCATCCAAAACCAATGCTAATTGGATACCTTCACTTGTTGTGGTAAGACCGATGTTCTCGACAGTATATTTGTTTTTCCTCGCCCAAATACATAATTCGGGTTCTTTGTGTCATCGTTATCATTAGGCATCATGTTTTACTGCACAAATGACCAATTAGGTTGGGTTTTGTGTTATATCCACACAACTCTCCTCTCTCAATTTACTCTACTAAGTTCCATTGTTGATCTCCGCCACAAGCTCTGTCCCAATCCCACCCTTCAAATCGAATCGAGTTTGTCTTCTTTGAAGTCCACATTTTTATCATACAAGTCTACTTTTTTATCTTAAACATTTGCACTTTCAATCACTTTTCATCTTATCCTCTTAAAGTCCACATTCTGTCCTAAAAGTCTACTCTCCCCACCCACTTTTTGTCTTGTCCTCTCAAAGTCCACATTCCTATCCTAAAAGTCTACTCTCCCCACCCACTTTTCATCTTGACTTCTTAAAGTCCACATTCGATCATTTTATAGTTTATTTTGTTTATTCTTATTTATAGTTCATGTTCACAAATAAATAAAAATGCACACATTAATATTTTTGTGGTTTATAGGTTATCCTATTATAACGTAGTTCATTTAATAATTTCATATCACCTCATCTTTAATAATTTGTATCATATGTTCTCATAATTTTATTTCATAGTTTATTTCATCGTTTATTTCATAGTTTAGTTTATAGTCTATCGATAAGTTTTTATATCTTCTATATTCTAAATACGAACGTTGCACTACAATTTTTATTAACTCATTAGATTAATTATTTTTATTTTTATTCTTATTTTATTTTTCTACGAAGGCACTTTTTGTAAACAAAATACTTAGGACATCTAAATTATTTTCTTATTTTGTTGACCACGTGCACTAATTGTTTTAATTACTTTTGTAGGTGAAATCTACAACCCGCATGACCACCAAATTATGATGTCAAAGATGACCATTGAAACATAAACGCACTGCAAATCCCTTTTACTGAACCCATCCACGATTGTGAATGATGTAATTTTACGGAACCCAAATGTTCCTAAGCACCGACCATCACTTTCAAATACATCACTATCATGTGTAGTCAAATAAGGGAAAGCATTCTCAGGTATTCCTCATTTTCCCCTATTTTCTCCTTTCTGCATTGTAATTTCCCTTTCTTGGGTGATTTTCTACATCGAACTTCACATTTTGAATTTGGTCTAAAAATAACCCCATGCATCTTGCTTGCTCACATAGCTTAAATAGGGGTTTAACCTTTTGCATCTCACATTACCACACACTAACCTAAACTTCACAAATCAAAATAACACATTCAAACATTCTTCTCACCTAGTTCACTGATTGGGATTTGATCACCCAACATGAAACCATTTCAAACATTTCCCTAGCCAAAACTACGGAAACCAGCTTTAGATTGTCATTCCTTAGGTACCTTCATTATCCACTTTTCTTTTCTTTTCACATCTTCTAATTAATCATGATGATAAAAACTTGTTGCTTGATTTGTTTGTTAATAAATTTCATAAACAAATGTTTATTTATTTCATGTTTGTGGTCACTCTTTCTCAAGATAAAACAAAACAACAATGCTCCATCCAATGACATCACTTCCCTAATGATCTCTCCCAAAAAGATTCTACACTTGAGACCACACCTTTGGTTACCCAACCCCTCTGTCTCCATGGTCTCACTTCATGAGGACCATGTCATCCAAAATCATCCCTATCTTGAAACCAATCCTTTATATTCTCTCATCAATAATCTTCCTAAACCAACCACACACCCATCTCCCGCTCCTTTAGAAACTCTTGGACCTCCTCCTAACCCCATATATGATTTCTTATTTCATAAATCTCCCACAATTTCTCAATCCTATCAATCTACTCATTTGGTGGATCCTATTCCACCCACGTCAGTTTATGTCAACTTTATTCCATTTGCTACTAGTATGCCTATCCAACCATCTCAACCTCTTAACACTTACATTCCTACCCACCATATGCTCCAACCATCTCAATCTCTTAACACTCATATCCCCACTTATCATTTACCACAACAACCTACCCAATCTCAAAAATCACATCACGTCCCTATTTCTCAACATCAACCTATGCAACAACTTACCCAATCTCAACCCATGACATATATTAATCCTTATCAAACGATTCCCCAAACACCCCACACATCCACAAATGTAATCAATTCGCCTTATCAAATGATACATTCCACCCCACCCATCCAAAACTTATCAACCACCTTATCAAACATTTCATGCCACAATCAAAATGATCTTATTCACATCATCATGAATGATCTTAAAATTCATGCTCTTATGAATAGGTTGCTAGTCTAGAAGCCACTTACCTTTGGCACCCAAGGTTACTTTATCCTATGAAAAATCTATAATGAACCGATTCATCCATTAGTTCCTATCAAACCTTACCCTCCTCATTGGGAGCTTCCTAGTTCATTAAGTTCAACAACAAGGAAAGATCCCCAACAACATCTTCATGTGTTCAAACACACATGTTATCTTATTACACATGATCAAGACCTAATGCTTCACACTTTCCCCATGTCCTTGGTCGGTCCCATATTAGACTGGTATAATAGTATACCTCAATACTTAATATTTTCCTTCACCCAACTTGTAATTGTTCTTAGAACACTTTTTGATCAACATTGCACACAAAATCACTATCATTGACCTATACGCCATCCAATAGTTTGAAGACGAGTCCATCGTGGACTTTTTCACATGATGGTGTGGCATTATAAACCAACTATCCTTCTCTCTTCCACAAACTGAACTCATCAAAATCTTCTCGTGTTCATGTGTGAAACATATATCATCTACCTTGAAAATCCAATCATTTGAACCTTTGATGAAGCCTTCACCATGGCTCACAAACTCAAAACCCATGTCATTGAACAAGGTCATCTTAAACTCTAGATCAACCAAACCTAAAATTAAATTTACTAAACCATCCACACATAATGACACATTTAAGGGTGTGGCCAATGTCATGGTTATTAAGTCCTCATCCACACCTACATCTAGCACATGGCCTCAACAACAAGCCCCTAGACCATCTCCTAACTATACCCCCTTTGGGAATCCTATAGTTATGTATTTGACAAGTTGATGGTAGTACACTCCATCCAACTTCCTCCCATATGAACTCGTGGATGACTTGTGACCCAAGCCTATTTGGTATCACGAAGCCCACTATTGTAAATATCATCAAGTCAAAGGTCATCGACATTGAGAAATGTCATTCCTTCAAAGATCATATCCAACAACTTATAAATCAAGGGGATATCCAAATGGATAGCTCCACCACTTCACCTAGCCAACCCCTCAATAGAATTATACAACCTTTTCCTAATCAACCACTAAAAAATCAAGCCACCCCTTTTACATCTCAACTATCAAATGCTTACACTATTAACACCATCAATCAAGATCTCATCTCATCACCGACTCACATGTTCCTACCTTAGACATTATTCCCACTCCTTATTTAGAACCTATCATATCCACAACTATCACACCTATATCAAATTTTACTACTTTTCCTATACCTATACCACTCCTACCCTTACCACATCCACATCAACTTTGACTATACCATCTACTTCATCCACTTCGATCATGCCCCAATCTATCACATCAAATTCATCCTTAGCACCTATTTTGGCCCCATTGATATACACACCTATCCCTACATCTCTCACATTTGTTCCTTCACCCACATCTACATCAAACAAACCTATCCATACATCCACACCTACAACATCAACCCCATTTGCAAACATATCATTCTTACCCCTCAAAACATTTATGAAACAACCATTCCCACCTACTTCTACACGATATTACTCTACACCTACTTGCATTACCTATCATATCTACTCCATCGGTTACCACATCCCTTCATTAGGTTTGACTACCTTACCTACATCCATTCCACCTTTACCCATTATACCATCCTTAGAGTCAATCCCAGTTCCTCCTCCTTCACCACTTTTTTTCATACCAACCACACAACTACCTTTACCACATCCACATCAACTTCGACTATACATACCACTTCATCCACATCTATCATGCCCCAACCTGTCATATTCAACCCCTTGACCACATCTACATCAAACATACCCATCACCACATCACTTACATCTCCAAATATCCCAATTACACCCACCTCCATATCAATCCCAAATACCCCTATATCTGTCATATCAACAAATCCACTTACCCCTACCTTGACATCTTCGTCACCTATACCTATATCCTTGCCCATGGCCACATCACCCATTTTATCCCAATATTCTTTACTTAATCCTTCTATCACATTGACCAAATCCTCTTGATTTACAACTCTATCAATGATACCCCTTGAAAAATTTATGGAACAAACACCTCCACTTGAGACAAACACAAAGGGATTCGTTCTCCCTCTACAAAATCAACTATTTCCACATTGACCAAACCAAAACCTACACAATCCAAATCTCACATAGACCTTATTAATCACATCATACAAACACCTCTTTCTCCATCAATATCCACCCTACACCACAATATTTAGATCCTCCAGTTGAGATTATTATCATCCCCACCAAAGGGTAAATATTCTCGATCAAAATCTAAGGCTCGTGGTAAACATCCCCAAAAGTCTCCTGCGCATCCTCGTAAGAAGTTAGGTCTTCCCTCTTTTCAACAATCAATGTTACAACATCTATTTTAAGGTCAATCCCTTCATCTAATACACCTCGTAATGATAAATCCCAATCCAAACAATCTAACCCTCCTCTCAAAATTGATTCATCTTTTAAGACATCTAATTCACCCATCCGATCTACATCCACTTCTTCCCCTAACTCCAAGCCAAAATATTCTATCAAAACCCACAAGAGTTTACCTTCCCCATGACACTTGATTGGGTCCTACTGCAGACATCCTTCGACATTTAATTCGAATATCTTCCATCACACTTCCTCCCATTAAATATTTTAATCCCCATAGTCCAAAGCCATCGTGGTTCAATCCCAATTGCATTTGCACTTATCATCATACCCGGCCATGACATTGAACATTGTAAGGCCTTTCAGACAATCATCCACAACCTTATTGAGAAATATGATTTCCTCATTCAAGGGGAACATCCTTCTCCATCTACATCTAATCCAATTTGTATCCCATCCATTGGGTTTCCCACGATTCCTCCATCCACATCATCCCTTAACATCTCTCCTACACATGACATTCCTCCTAAGGAAGGTCCTTCATTATTCATCGATATTATTTATCTTTCCAATCACCCTTGTGGTCTCGACCGTTTATCCAATCCAAATCCAAAACAATCCTATCTAAACTCCTTCGACATCCACTAACTCATCCACATAATATAATCTCCCTTGCTAGGGGACATCCTCCCCTCATCCTTAGCATCCCTTCGCATTAATTCATCTCTTATCCATCCATACAACTTCCTTGATGTTGGGGAATTCAATTTTGATATCACTTTATTTAATCTCATCCAATCTTAAATCCAAATTAATATGGTCCAAATCTTCATCTCTTTTTAAAGCCCACTTTTTTGGCCATATTCGTCTCTCCCTTGAGGGACCATGTTTTTCATTTTAAGTCCACCATTGTGGCCATACATGTCCCTTCTTATGGGGCGCCATATTTATTTTTCTTCCTAAAGGATAGCACATAATTTTTATCTTCACTCATTTATATCATCGTATATCATATCTATCTTCCTCCCCTAAGACTTTATCCTATCTTTCGATCACACTCAAGTATGGTCTTGGGTTTATCGTTTGACTTCCTCTTCTTTGGTAAAAGCTGAGATTGAACCTCTTAATGCATTGAACTTACGTCCATTCTACTGTTAGCATACCTGCCAATGAGCACTTAGTTATATCCTTATATCATTCCTCCATCATGAACCTCTTCCATCTATCATTGTAATGATATGGAACTATGTGGTCTACCATCACTTCCTAGACATGACCTTAAATATCTACCATCACAGGGGCTCTTAAATATGGGCACCCATGACATAGCATTTTTCTTATGGATAGATTCTCCCTATTTGGTGAGAACTCCACGATCATTACACCCATCACCTTCTTATTTACCTATTGAAACCACACAGATGGTTTAGGGGTGTCACTTGTACAAATCATCATCCCCTCCTACATGGTCTACCTAGCTATACCCAACTCTTCCCCATGAAATAAAAAAGCAACACAAAAAAGAAATGAAAGTACAAATTATGGATGCTCCTATCTCATGCTATCTTATCCAAAAATAAACTGATCCCTTAAAGGACATATGTTCATAAAAGCATATAATACGTATAGATTACTCCCCGAAGGACAACTATCATGCATATCTTATCCTACCATCTAAAAGAAAAAGTCAAAAATCCAAAAGCAAAAGAAAAAAGTAGACCATACCCTCGAAGGATGGCTACTCTATTATATCATGGCAACGAAGGCTTCCCACATTGATAAGCTCTTATATATCATAGCATCCTAAGAAATCTTCCCACATCGATCAACTTTCTCATATACATTACAGACTTCCCACATTGATCAGTTTGCATCTTCCCCTTCCTAGAGCTGGGGCATAGTTCTAGGAACAACCACCTATGGAGATCCCTCTTCCCACATACAAGTTACATCTAGAATCCCTTTGTTGTGTCAACATTAGGTTTATGAGCATCTTTCATCCATATTTCCCTCATGGTATTTTGGTATAACTAACTATCGTTGGTTATGTACTAACACTTGTTATTGGCTGCAAGTGTAATGCCTTGAGTGGTACCCTTTCTTGTTTACCTCCAATCTAGTTCAAAGCATGGTTTCCTATATGCCCCTTTCTACGATTATGTGTCATTTAAGGTCACCTTTTATCAAAATCACATTCTTCCATATCAAATTTCAAACCATGAATTCTATATCTATATGTTTACCTTTAAGGATGGCATATCTTACCATCATCCATAATCCCATGAATTTTGTTATTATCTATGAATCTCTCACTAATACACTTTTCGGTTTGGGAATTCTACTTGATCTCCATTTACAATTTGTGAATCCTACTTGAGGATCTTTCTCAAGTAGCATTTGCTATCCAATAAATCCTCATCCCCCACCATGGTCACCATGTATTTTATCCATTCATCCTCGCTTCTAATTTCTACTAATTTGCTTCCTTTCTTCGACTTGATCTTACTTAATTACCCCTTCTACATGGGCATCTTGGTTGAGATATACCCTCTTCCTAAGATCTTCTTGATGTAGTAGAAACTTCTCCGCCATCTCCTCTTTCATTAGACAACAATCACCACCACACACATATTTCTGCTCTGTCTCTTCTACTTATCACTTATGCCTCATCAATCTCACCACGTGGGCATCCCAATTAAAGATTCCCCTCACACTCTCCATCTTACATTGCATATATTCCTCCAACCATTCATGTTACACTCCTTTGTTTCTTATTTGTTATCATCCTTATTCCTTTGTCATCACCTCCTCCTCTCACCTCTTGTTCCATTTTTGCATACCTTGAGGGTTCCCATCTTATCACACCCTCTCCCCACAAATTTTTTCAATCATCTTCACTTACTTCTTCTCATCATTCTTCTTCTTCTTGACTTGGTGATCCTACTTAACCATTCCCGTCGCATGGCAATCTTACTTAAGAGTCCCTCTTAAGATTGATCTACCATCTAGCCTTCCCCATCCCATCATATTTCCCTCATCTTATTTCTCCCCTCTTTCATCATAATCATCTACTCCAACCAACCATTCCACCCTTGTACCCAATACATTCCTTCCTTTCACCTTCCATATCATCACTTCATCGGTTTGGAAATCTTACTTAACCACTCCTATGGCATGGTAATCTTACTTAAGAGTCCCTCTTAAGGATGATCTGTCATCTTGCACTCCCCCATCACTCCACATTCTCACCATCCACATTTTTTTTCTCATTCCCCATCATCACATCCTCTCACCTCCTCTTCCATTCTCATAAACACCACCTCTCTGCTTTCCCACTTTTCATCTCCATCATCCCTCGCTTGGAAATCTTACTTAACCACTTTTTTTTGCATGACAGTCTTACTTAAGGGTCCTCCTTAAGTTAAACTCATCATTTTGGACTTCTCCCTCGCCTCATTCTTCATTCCCTCCATTGATTGTTTCTTCCTCCTAGTATTCCTTACCAACCAAATTTTTTCCTACCATTATCCTTCTCAACTTATCATGTTCACAGTAGCACGTCTTCTATCTTTCACCATGTAATCATGTTCCTTTCCCCATTTTCTCTTTCTTAATCCCTCATCCTTAATACTATTTCTTCCCATTCTTTTCATGTCTTGTTTCTTCATCTTCACCTCATTCATCCTCATCCACTACATCCTCTCCTTGCTTCATCTTCACACAAATCATTATCCCTCCTTTATTTACTCTTTCCACTCCATCTTCTCGAATTCTCCCACATATCTACCCCCATGCTTACCCACCATTATTGTTGGTATTCCCTAACATTATTTCATCATCATCTTCCATTTCCATGCTAATAATTATCGGTGGACTTCTCCTAAAATTCACTCATCCCCATTCTACATGGCCTTGTTCCCTCTCTTTGAACTTCATTTTTTTCTCCATTCCTTCCTTCCTCTGTGCCCACTGATCATTATTGGGGACTTCTCCTAACATCCCTTCATTGGCGTTTCCTCTTCCATTCCTCATTTACTTTTCCCTCTTTTCACTTTTCCTCCCATCCTTCCCTACCGATCATTATCAATGGACTTCTCCTAACATCCCTTCATTAACATTGCCTCTTCTATCCCTTCCTCTCTTTTTCTTTGCCACCTCTCCATCTTCCATTCTTCCTTTCCCATTTCTTTATTGTCTTCATCATACATCCTTTGTCTATTGTCTCATAATCCTTGTATCCTCATCTCACGCATCTCCACATCTTTTCCAATTTGTGTCATTCCTCCCCTCTAGCTTCTCTCTACGTTCCTGATCTGCCCATTCTTTTTAAATATCTTCGTTCTTGATTTCCTTCCTTCTGCATCATTTTCTCTGTTGTCCTCTCCTCCTTTCTATTCCTCATATTTTTTCATTTACTTTTCCCTTTTTACTTTTTCCTTTACATTTCCTTCTTACTTCCCTAATGATAACATGGCTCTTCAGTATTGTCTCATATTTTTATCATCCCACCATCCACATGCATTTCCATGCGGTTTGTTCCATATTCTTTACCTTGGTTTTCCTCACGATAACTTGGGCCCTTCAATCTACTCCATATATCTACTCTATCATCTCTTCTTCCCCAATATTTTTCACCTTCCTCCTACCATCCCTTTCTCATTTTGTACTAATTTCTATTTCTTTTTATGATCTTCTCCACGTTTTCTTGCTCTCTTCTAGTTTCTTTCTTTTCTCTATTCTATCATCTCTTTCATTTTTTCAATTCTTCATATTTTTCATCTCCATCATCTCACACATACTTCTTTCCTTATTCCACTACCTTCATTTTGGATCTTTTTCTACCCTTTTTTTTTGCTTCTGTCATCTTCTCTCATCTTGTCTTCTCCTTTCTTGTTCATCCTTCCTTCCCTTCTCCTATCATCCATCTTTATTACCATCTTCCTCCTCTTTCATCCCCTTTTGGGCATCATTATATCCATTCTAAACATCTCTTCACATGGTATTTTTGTCTTCGAGGATACTATAATGACCATCACCTATCACCTTTTCTTCGCAAGTTCTGCTCTACTTTTTGCTTGGCAAACGTCGATCGTAATCTTCCCCCATGAATTAAAATCTATTCTACTTTCTTCTTCTAGTCTTTTCTTGTCAATAAAACATCTTCCTTGGAAAATCTCTCTTCAAAACTATTAACCCCCTCGCCTGGGGCATATTACCTCACCATTCATATTCCAACTCACCTTTTTGGCCACTCTTCATGCCTTGTGTTGGGGCATCATTATTTTCATCCTCATCCCTTTTGCGGATGCGTGATTTTTCACTTGATCCCTCGCATATGAAAAATTCACATACCTTTCACATTTAGTTGCACATACTTTAATGTTTTCCTGTGAACCATTGGTCATCACCGTTTACATCCATCTGACAGTGGTCTTCACCCACTCATTGGTCCATAGAACATTGTCGCTTGTCTCCATTGAGACTATAATTTTCCTCTACCGATGTGATATTGGAGTCACCGCCATATTTTTCATTATTATTGCGATCCTTTTTTCTGGGGCATCTTTACCTTGGTTATGTGTTTCATCCATCTTTTCTTCACCCATCGATCTTTACCATATATCTCTTTCAAACTCGTGATTGACTTCCTTTATATTGTCAATCCCAAGTTTGAGGGGGAACACTCAATCAATAATATTTTCATCATTTTTGTCTCGCGGTTTTCCCAATGCAAACCACTCATCAAAAAGGGAAAATTTAGAAAACCAATTTTGGTATCGTTCATCCCCTTCACCCTGTGTTTGCCCTCCTTTATTAGGCTTACCCATTCAAATCCATTTCCCCCTCAATTTGAATAAATCACATTTCCCACCAAAAATACATGTTCAATTAATCAATCTTAATTGGTTAATTGATCCCCTTTTAAATACCTAAACCTTATTATCCAAATATTCCAATTATGTCATATTACCCCACCTAATAATTAAATACTCCAAAAATCATTCAAATCATGATTTAAATAATGAAAAATAATCCTCATCATATCCATTATTTCACCTAATCACTCAAGTCATGTCCCCCCCACTCACTTAACCAGGGTTACTTTGTCGAACCCAAGTCCTAATAACCCCTAAACTAACCCCATCTCCAGCTATAAATACAGGCCTTCCACCCTCTTTTGAAAAAGTTAAGAGTGATAGAAAACCTATGATATTGTAGCCTCTTTCTTATCATAATATCATCATAGTGCCTTGTAATGCCACTTGAATCACCATAATACCATCCTCATATTTTTTGGTTCTCTTAGCTTGGTTTGCTTTGAATTCACTTTGGTCAGATTAGTAGCTCCTCTATACATCATATTTTTCAGGTTCGTTGTCTATCAGTTTCTGCATGTTATCCATTTATCGTTTGTTTATATCATTTTATCTTATCAAACGAGGGTTGACATCTGCATAAGGAAGCTTGTGCTTCTTGGAACCGACTTCGTCGAGCAACCCTCGCATATACCATCTAATCTATTTTCTTCTTAGTTACCTCTATTTTGTAGGTTTATCCGGAAACTGCAGTGGAGGTCGGTCAATTTTAACACCCATGTCCACCATATAGCATCGAGGTTCCTTAAACCGTCCATCATTCGATGTTGTTTGATTTATTTATTATCTAGCTCAACTAATCTGGATAGGGACGAATAAAACTCGATCAACACCTCTCCCTAAGCATGATAAGAAATCTATTGATTCTTCAACTAATCATACATATTGTCATGGTGCCTCCTCCTTCATCGGGGGCTCTCAATTTTCCAGTTGCTAATATTGATGCATCTCCACCATTCATTACATTCTTTTCCCATGATTATCATGTTACATTATCTTCGATACGGTACATGTTAATGCCTCTATCTCGGCCTCATGTTATCAATAATACAATGATCAATCCATTGATTCATATGGGTGTGTGCTCTATTGCACTTCTTATCGCTATCAACTATCCTCTCTCTCATATCTCATATCCAGTTCCCAAATATTATGGTTTTGTCAAGCTTCCCGATTCTGATTGGGCCTTCGCTATCAAGTATCCTCTCTCTCATATCTCATATCTAGTTCCCAAATCTTATGGTTTTATCAAGCTTCTAGTTATAGTTGGGTCTCTCACCATGCTTGTGTCATTTGTTATGGAACCTTCAATCAAAGGTGTGACATGCTAATAGGTATTCCTTGGCTACGTGCCGCTAAAGCTATCATTTCCATGACTTGCTTATGTACACCATCAAAGGTGTTCGTGATGCACACCTTGATTGCATCCTACTTTCGAGGTTTCCATTGCACTAGATAAAGCATCTAGGTCCCCTAGACCTCTCAAATCATAGACACATTTTTCACCTAGCTCACTTATTCGCATACGACCTACTCGTTTTCATCGGTCCAGTAGTCCATCTTTTAAGCTCAAGTCCCCTTCTCAAGCAACCCCTTCACATAGGAATTCATCACCTCCTTCACCATCTGGGTCTCCTTCACATAGGTGCTCATCACCTCCTACGTCTCCTTTACATAGGTTCTCATCACCTCTTTGGTCTCCTTCACATACATACTCATCATTTCTTTGGTCTCCTTCACACAGGCATTCACCATCGAGGTCTCCTTCACAAATATTACATCAGTCTCATACACCACCGATCTTAGAGCATGGTCACACACCTTTATCTCCTCACACATCGGGTGGAGGACCCTTTCCCTTCACTTTTGTTGGATAGTTCGATCATCATCATACACTTGGGGGCATCATGCTTACTTCTCTCCCCCTTATAACATTCTAAAGTGCCTATCATTTCTACTCATGCACTTAGTGATTCATACTTCCTATTTCTAAGTAATATGACTCATCTTGATACACTTTGTATTGTCATTACCTTATGATCCTCTCTTGCGCTAAGGTTCACATTTGACTTTTGAGGGCATACTGCATCCATGAACCTCACATCATACACACTACACATTTCACACTCTACACATTCATGACACATATTTCTAGCATCACATTCTCACATAACAAAGCCTGAAACTAACCTCAACACATTCACACACTTTATGCTCTATGATTCATGATCTATCTTTCTAGCATATTTTTCAAACCATTTCTCAATGATATGCTCTTGTTCTATGGTTCATTCTTGATTGTCGAGGGGTATTTTATAAATGAACCTCATCTCATACTCATCCACATTTCTCGGGGCACATTTACTCCTATCACATTCACTTTACATTCCATTCCATTCACACTCACAACATGTTACATATCTTGGTTGCACTTATTCTTGTTTGCTTATACTCACATGTTACACTTTGCTTACTATGTTAGACGAATATCCAATATGTCATTATCTTTTCTATATACACATGTGCATTCACTTGTTCTTTAGTTGTGAATGTAAAATTTCTATAGATATTTACACGCAACAATGATGCTTGACACTATACCTCTTACCAGTCCCACCAAGGCTCTGGGGGCATCTACATTCCTACTCTTACACATCACAAGTGTTATTGTTTCATTTTATCCTAATACATATGCTTACTAGCACACTATTGATCTATACATGCTTTGACATATTCTTTATCTTTCTAACATGTTAACACTTGCTTCATGTGCAAAATTTTCCTTTCAAGAATTATTTTCCACCTTGGTTTTCTTTTACACTTTACTTTCTCTTGTCTTCTATTGTATGCCATTATTTTTGGGCTATGCCCTTTGTCTTGTATGAAATTTGTATGCTTTTGGCCACTCCAAACCTGATTGTATTGTGACATTGTGAGTGATGTCCCGTGTTTGAAACCCATTTTTTGTGGTCTATCTTGTCTTCTTGCTTATTTGATTGCACATTGCCTTTTACTTGCATACTAGCTTTAATTGCATTAACACATCTATCTAGCCCATTTGTTTACATGTGCCTTGGTTTCCACCATGTACATTCCTTCCCCCTATAGGGTATACATAATTTCAACTCAACATCAGGTCCTCTCTTTGGGCCGCATTCTCCTAGCAATCTCGCATGCACACCAAATGAGGGGGGCATACATTGGATGAATCAGTCACCCCATACAATAAGACAACACATTTCAGCACAGGAACATAACGAGATCACGAGTTTCAAAAATGGCATAGATTCTTACTTGGGTCCTCAGTTTAGCATAAACACCCACCCAACTACAAGACACGACACTAGCACCTGGGCGCTCCTGACCTTTCCTAGGTGCCTATAACCAGGGGGTAGTTATAGTTATTTTTTCAAATCAACATAGTTGGCAGTAGTTTACAGAGTAGTTTTCATAGTATTGGCACATTCCTTTAGCAATCAGAATGCATTCTATCTCCTTTATTCTACTTTGATCAAACTTGAGCAACACAAAACTAAACGGGAATCACGCCATCTGTAGTGGTGTATAAATTTAGGAAACGGTCATGGAAGGAGAATAACACTATACCTTTCTCCCCAACACTCTTCTTTTGTGGCATGAGATCGCCCAAAACTCACACTTGGCATGAAATCACCCAAAAACTTGTAATTGGTATGAGATCGCGAAAAACTTGTTCTTGGCGTGAGATCACCCAAAAAACCTGCTCTTCTACAAAATTTTCAGGACATTTTCTATCCCTTTCACTCTTCACGGATCAGGTACACACTTTCCTTTTTACACATTTTTCATATTTTTACATAATTTTACATGCTTTTATAGAGTTTTCATAACACATGATTTTGACTAATCTTTCGCTATCATTTTGTAAGTTTGTCCTTAATATGTAATAAGAAGAATCCCTACATTGATCACAACAATGGGTATAACACAATACAACACAATACGCTTCACCCCTAGGGTCACTTCCTCTTTCTTAGCTTCCATGCTTCATTTTTATCACTCCACGCTTTCACTTGTCTCCTCAACATGCTTTTGCCATCAATCTATAAGGAAAAAAGGTACGCAAATTTTAAACTACTTTATGTTATCGAGTATTCACTCAACAATATAAAGTGGGGAAAATGTAGACACAAAATCACACACTTGGGTACATTTCTAGGTCCTAATCACATATTACTATTCATATGATTCCTAAGTGAGAAAACTAGCAATTGATAACTATATTTGGCCTTTTGTCTATGTTTATTATTTTATATTTGGCCTTCTACACCATATAGCCCGATTGGTACTTTATTGCATTATCTTTTATTACTATGGACACCAAGCGCCTAGACAGGATGCCATCACCCAAGCACCCTCATCCTTCTAGGTGCCCTTGACATTTCTTTACTTTACTCACTCTTTTTGTGCATCTTTTATCTTTTGGGCATCTTAGTTTCTTATGGATCAGCCTTCCATTTGTCAATTACCAAATTGACCAAGGGAGTCATATAAATATAAATTTATATGACTAGAATAAAGGACCAAGCATTAAACATCTATTATCATCAACTAAGGATACATTCGAAGGCATTCTAAGAGCACCAAAGGCATCCATCTAGTACTCACTCATAGGATACACGACTACATTTTCTACATACATGCGGAGGGATGATATCATTTGCTTTACAGTTACTGAGGTTAGACATTAAATCATGCACTTTGGGTAATTATTTAGTCTCGGTTTCATACTACTATTCATATGGTTCTTGAGTGAAAAAGAGTATTAATCAACCCATGTCTTTGGCCATTTTACTTTGCTTTCTATTGCTACTTTCAATCTTGTACATGCACTTACCAAGTATGTATTTTCATACTTGAGTTTTCCATATTTCAAACAGGGCACCCAGCCTAGGACTCGGGTGCCCCAAGTGCCTGATCCCCTCTAGGCGCCCTGACCCTCTTTGCTCTTTCCACTAACTTTTAAGGCACTTTCTAGCCATTTGAGCTTCTTATATTTTTAGTGGTCAGCCTTTTCGAGGTTAATTACAAAATTAGAACAAGATAACCATATAAATATAATGTTATGAGACCATAATGAGGGACAAAGCACTAAGCAATTACTATCACCACCTAAGGTTACATCCATCTAGCTCTATTACAAAAAGGAAAAAGGTTGGTTCATCTACATCACACTTCATATGAGGGGATTTTATTCTATTCCAGGCACCATTTACTTACATTCTACATCTAGTTATTACTTGTTACTCACAAAGTGCGACTGACACAAGAGCATCTAGGGCACGATTTCCATACACACACACCTAGAACTACATTGGGTTTGAGATGTAGTGCAACACTTAGTGATTATTCCATCCATTTAGTAGCTAAGGATAGTTTGACCCATTCATATATATCTTTCTTTTTTAGGGTTTTGATGTTTTGTCTAGGGTTTTGTAGGTGATTCTTCTATTGCAGGTTTACAACGACATCTAGCAAAGTTATGCGATAGGATACGAACACAAGTGAACATTCAACGATATCTTGGAGGAGGTTTCCTAGTCATTTTTCCGGACAAGGCACCCGGATCTCGAATAAGGTGCCTCAAGTGCCCCTATCCTTCTCAAGATGCCCTCAATTTGGCAAGACATTCCATATCTACATTTTCCCAAGCTCCTGTGCAATGGTTTCCTCCTCCTTTCAAGCCGGTCTCAATACAACACAGTCCCACAACCTCGATGAATTAGCTAAGGAATTTCTAACCCTCTTTACACATTAAGGTTTCACATTTCATTGCTTAGATTGTTTGGGTATATTTAGTACAATTTGTTATCATTTATTTACTACTTCTATAAAATATAGAATAGACTACAATAATCTATTTTAGTTTAATCATTTTAGTGAACCCGCACTTGATCTTCACGCTTTTAGGATCCTCATTCTTTACTTGTCATCCTAGAATCTAGTCATCATGAGTATCTCAATCAATGATTACTTGCTTGCAAATCTTGATTTAAGGCATAGAGTCCAACATCTTCTTGCTACTACTTGCATTCATGCTAATATGCATCCTAACTCAATACATAAAAATTTTGTAGATGCATTTTCTCAACACATAGCATTCAAGTCTAATCCTCCCACTGATCTTAACACTTTTGATAATTATCCACCTTTGCCTAACACGTGTCGCATTTACAACGTGGGTGTCAAGCGCACTTTAATTAACAATGGATTTGAACTCAACTTATGTCCCATGTCATTCATTTGAAAGGCTAGGTCTTTCCACTCATGATGTTAGTCCATCTTGTCTTTCACTGCATGCATATGATGGTTCTATTCATCCATGTGTTGGTCACATTACATTACCTATCATTGTAGGGCCAAAAATTATCAACATTGTGTTCTTTGTCATTGACTTTCCAGTCTCCTATAATTGTTTTCTTGGTAGACCATGGCTTCATGCCATGTAAGTTGTTGCTTCTATTGTACATCATTGTGTCAAATTCATACATGAAGGCGTAGAATATACTATTTTTCATGACCGTGACCCATTCCAATATTGTGATTGAGATCCTAATACTACTCTTCCTACTCCACGCACTAATACTACAACTGATCCTAATTCTATAGATGAACCACCTCATTTACCATTGCTTGAAGGTGTTATTTATGTGATAGATGGTATTTCTTCCACTCCACCTACTACTACTACAACTATAATTTTGTATCGGGGCCTGTCTAGTCTATAGACGTCTCTCTATCTCCTGTACCTTCACATACACCACCTCCATCAACACGCTTGGTATTCACATGCACGTTTTCATGAATGATTCATATTAGGAGCATATTCCATTTGATCATACTTGCGATGACATTGTATGTACACATGAGGGATTGACTTGACTAGGATTTGCTTTTGAGGACCTCTACCCTCCACCACATGCTCCTCATCTTTATCATGGGTTTATTCACATCACTGCCGCTTATGGCCTACGTGTCTTTCACCTCACGGTATTCCTTGCGCATGATCATCGATATGCACCACTTACATTAGGATAATCATGACTTGATTACATTGGGGGTACTATAGATCCTGATCATATAGACATATCTTTCCCCATGTGTTTAGGTCATCTATTTATTTGCAATAATTACTTTCTTGGCTACACATAAAATATCACTTGATGGTATGCACATGGGTGCCCCTTACCTCCCTTTACTGATGAGGAATATGCCATGGGTATGTACAATTTACACCTTAATGGTTCGTTACGTGATCAACCCAACACCATTTATTACGGGTCTCTTATGCTTATCCATTCGACTTTGACACTGATAATGATGACATTCTAGATGACATTACATGATTTCATTCTTCTTCATACACACTTGGGGGCATAGCATTCACACATCCCCATCTTAGCATAAACACATCTCCCACATTCCCAGGTGCCATACATCTAACTCCTAACATAGGAAATTTGTTGGGGTTAAACCATATAACAATGTTACACAAATCTATAGTCGGATAAGGCATACAAACAATGAATGTAAAAATAAGCCGAGAAGATAAAATAAACAAGAGAAATATAACACTAGATTTAACATGGTTCACCTAGTGTGGGCTATCCACCAAGAAACGACCAATAATATTATTGGTGATTTATGAGCAAATACAATGAATATTTGTTTTCCACCTCACGGGATGTTTAATGCTTTTCCTCACTCGGCTACTCTTTCTTGCTCACCAAGAAAACTAACATGCAAACAATTGTTATTTTCTTCTCACATACCCTCATATAGTGCATACATGCATATCATATATATATATATATATATATATATAGTTAGTTAGTTTCCCATAATATATATATGGGAAACTAACTATGCTTTTACAATCAATAAATCATCTTTAAAACAAGAGATTTATTCTATTTCTCGTTAAAGAACAAAAGCACGTTCACACGGTGATCGATGATGTCGGTCCATGCTCGACCGATGATGTCGGTCATGTACTAACCGATCTTGGTTATACCTTGACCGATGTCGGTCATCTCCTTACTAATGTCGGTCATCCCCTGACCGATGTCGGTCACTGTCAAAACTAGTAACGTGTAAAAACAAGTTTCTTGTGAAGCAATTAAGCTCCATACTAAACAATCTCCCACTTGGAGATCAATTATTGCATTGTACTATGCATCACCATCTTTGGTTCCTTTTCCTTGGCCCTATTTCTTCCTCTTCAAGTCTCAAACTGAAGACTAACAAAAGTGGAATAAAGCTCCAAATTCTCCCTTACCAACGACTTTGTTAGAATATCCGAGGGTTCTCATCCATATGGATTTTCTCTAACTTCAGCTTCCCATCCTCCAACACTTGCCGTATGAAGTGATACCTCAACTGAATGTGTTTCGTTCTTGAATGAAATGTTGAGTTATTTTCCAGATGGATCACACTTTGACTATCACTGTATAATCTACAATCCTCTTTTTCCTTACCCAACTCTTTCATGAACATGCTCATCCATATCATCTCCTTGCTAGCTTCTGTAGTTGCAACATACTTTGCCTCTATAGTAGATAAAGCCACAACCTTATGCAATCTTGAAATCCAGCTAGTTTGTCATTCCACCTACTGTGAAAACATATCCAGTGGTGCTCCTCCTGCCATCCAAATCTCCAGCCATATCTGAATCAACATAAGCTGCGTAAAGAATTATCTGACCCTCCATAGTATAACTCCATGCTAGATGTCCCTCTCAAATACCTAAGAATCCATTGAACTGCTTTCCAATGTTCTTTACCTGGATTAGCCATAAACTTACTCATAACTCCTACTACCTGTGTAATGTTTGGTCTAGTACAAACCATGGAAAACATAAGACTTCCTACTACTGAAGCATAGGGAACATGCGTCATGTACTCAACCTCCTCGTGTGATGAAGGAAACTGATCTTTTCTCAATTTGAAGTGTCCAACCATTGGTGTACTAACAGGTTTTGAATTTTACATGTTAAACATTTTGAAAACCTAATTGATATAAGCTTCCGAGACAAATACAACCTCTTGTTTTTCCTGTCTCGGTGAATTTACATGCCAAGGATTTTCTTTGTAGCTCCCAAATCCTTCATTGCAAATGTGTGAGCTAACATTTCTTTGAGTTTACCAATGTCCTACATACTAGATCTTGCAATCAACATATCATCCACATACAATAACAAAATAACATAGCTCCCATTTTCAAGCTTCTTAAAATAAACACAATGGTTAGATTCACATCTCATATAACCATGCTCATGCATATAATTTTAAAATATCAAATAATATTGCCTTGGAATTTTCTTGAGCCCATATAGGCTCTTTTTCAATTTGCACACAAATTTCTCCTTACTCTCGACTTCATAACCAAGTGGCTATTGTATATAAATATCTTCCTCCAAATCACCATGAAGAAAATTCGTCTTAACATGAAGTTGTTCTAAATGCAAATATTCTGTTGTAACCAAACTTAGAACAATACGAATAGAATTCATTTTAACTACAGGAGAAAAAATATCATCAAAGTCAATACCTGCTTTCAGTGCAAATCCCTTTACCACAAGCCTTGCCTTGTACCTTTTCAGTCCACGCTCTTCTTCCTTGATTCTGTAAACCAATTTTTTTTGTAGTGCTTTCTTACCTATTGGAAACTTGACGAAATCCCATGTTTGATTTTGTTCCAAGGAGTCAATCTCCTCATCCATGTCATGCTCCCACTGCTGTTGGGTATCTACCTGAATTCATTCTTCAAAGCTTTCTAGTTCACCACTATCAATCAATAATAAATAAGAAACAGAAGGTGAAAATCTCTCTCGAGGTCTACTTACTTTTTGTGACCTTCTCACTGAGATCTGGGGTGTATTGGGCTCATTCCATGCCTATTGTACATTCATGTCAATCTTTGTCGAGTGATTGATGCTCTGTCACCTATAACCAACCATGGTTTTGTAAATGATCATGGTTCCTCTATCTATCGATCGATCGGTTGCCTTACCGACATAGGTTCTAGGAGTACCGATGCTGGTTCCTATAGTTGTTTTCTCTGAACCTGATCTTGTCTACCGATGCCGGTTATCCTGACCGACATCGGTTTTTGTAGAACCGATGTTGGTGTTTGTGGATGTTTGCTTTAGGTCTAAAAACTAATTTTCCTTCAAAATCTCCTCAACATGTTCATGTTTAGGCACCAAAACCTAATCCATGTACATTCTTTTTCATTCCAATCAACTTCACGAATCTTAACAATCTTAGAATCTTCTAAATCTTAAAATTGATATCCGAAATCACCATAGCCATAACCAATGAAAGTACATCTCTTAGATTTAACATCCAACTTCTTTCTATTTTCCCTATCAACATGCACCAAAGCTTCGAGCCAAAAACTCTAAGAAAAGAAAAATCCACCTCTTTTTCGGACCAAGATTCTTACGGTATTCCACCATCCAAAGTGTTATTGAAGGCCCATGGTTGATCAAGTACACCGTTATGTCCACGCTTCTACCCAAAACTTGAAAGGTAAATTGACATGTATCTTCATGCTTCTAGCATTTTCCATGATTGTTCTGTTCATTATTTCTATGCAACTCCATTCTCTGTGGAGTTCTAGGGACCGCATTCTTTCTCGTTATATTCCATTCTCTCGAATAATAATCATTAAAAGTCTTGTTGTAGTACTCACCACCATTGTTAGATCTAAGGCACTTCAATTTTAAGTTTGTTTTATTTTCTACAAGGGATTTCCACCTTTTAAAAGTTTCAAAAACATCATATTTACACTTAATACAATAAATCCATACCTTCCTTGTGGCATCATCAATGAAATTCACATAATATTAGGATCCTCCAATAGAAGCTACCTGATCTGGTCCCCACACATCTAAGTTTACAAGCTCTAATTTCTGCTCCTTCTTTGTTGATAGAACCTTGAGAAATCTCACTCTCTTCTGCTTTCCAAATATACAATGCTCACAAAATTAAAGATCTAATCTGTTTCAAATTTGATAACTTACCCTTATCCTTTAGAATTTGCATTCCTTTTTCACTCATATGGCCTAGCCGATTATGCCACATGGTTGCATCTAAATCTGTAGTAGATAGCATAGAAAAGAAATCGTAACACAGGTAGATAGAGATAAATTTCTTACCTTCTTACCTCTTGCCACAACAAGAGATTCCTTGGTAACCTTCCAAGAGTCGGTTGTGAATGTAACCACTCATCCAAATTCACCTAGTTTCCCTGCAAATATTAGATTTCTCTTGAGGCTTGGCACATGCCTCGCATCCTTCAATACCCATGGGTTTCCATTTGCAACTTTAGATGAACATCACCTTTACTAGTAATATTGCATGGCTCATCATCTCCTAAATAAACTTGTCCAAAATCACTCTAAACATAATTTCTGAAATAACCCTTATTAGGGGTAGCATGGAAAGAAGCTCCAGAATCTAAAACCCAAGATTCTAATTTATTATCCAAGGAGAGAATAAGGGCATCTTGCTTTACCTCACTTGCAACGTTTACCTCTTTACCTTTTTTTTACCTATGTCTAATGTATTCTATTTGTTTTCCTTGGACCAACACTCCTTTATGTGTCCTCTCTTTCCACAATTCCAGCAAAGTAAATCTTTATACCTGGATCTAGATTTTCCATGTCTTGACTTTGATCTCCCATTCTTCTTTCTCTTTGATAATCTCTCCTTAGATATTCCCCTGCTTTCTACAAATAAAGTGTTTCCAAATGATGCTTCTCCTAAGCATTTCCAGTGTATTTCCTCATTAAGGATTACACTAACCACATCACCAAATTTCAAACATTTAAAAAGTTGTTGCATTACTAACAACCATTACCAAGTTATCAAGCCATAATATTAGTCAATCATCATACCTATATCATCTACGAGTCTTGCATTACATACTACTCATCCTACATACTATATAACACACATTTCACAACCTTTATGCAATCTACACATTTTGTGTTGCATACTATACATCACATATTTTACACATCACATGGTCATCTCTCATAATCACATCTTTACACATCTACTTGTACGCACTACACTCACTATCCTATGATGTACTCTAGTATCATGGTCCATACTAGACTTTTGAGGGTATACATCATAATCGAGATCTCATCACATTCATGCATTCATCGTTTGACCCTCTATCATGTGACACCCCTAGGTTAGTGACATATGTTATAGGCTAAGTGGTCACCTATTCCATCGTCTCATAGTGGTATACACTTTAGGCTACATCACCACTCCCTTTAATTATCATTTAGTGATATACGCTTTAGGCTAAATCATCACTCCTTCACTCATCTTATCGTGATATATGATTAGGCTATAGAGTCACACACACTTCATATCTATGTCATATTTCATCACTACACATTCCACACAACACGCTACACACACAATACACATTTCGACCATTTCCCAATGATGCATTGTCGTTTACGGTTCATTATTGATCGCCGAGGGGGCATAAACAAATGAACCTCACTACATACAACTCCATGCACTCGGGGTACATGAATCCTACCATACACTATGCATTCCCTTCCATCCATCCACACCATGTTGTATCTCTTGGTCGCATTTAATTTTGCTTAAATTTACTCATACATGTTCATTATATTACATATGCTAGATATATTTCTTATATGTCATTATCTTTACCATACACACATGCATGTTCACGTCCTTTTCTAGTTGTGATCATAGATACAAGGATTATACATGCAACATGGATGTTTGACACACTAGTAGTCGTACAACGTCTCCTAGGGGCATCTACCTTCATATATTATAGGTGTTATTTTTTCATTTTATACTTAGCACTCTACTTTATCTGTTATACACACTTTTTGCATACATTGTATCTTTCTAACATGCTAATGGGTGCTTCATGTGTAGGATGTGTTTTGCAGGATTACTTGCTTCCATGGCTATCTATCTATTTGTTTGTACTTGCTTGTCTCTATTTTTCACTGTATGTGGGCTTTGCCCTTTTGTTTGGTGTGCACACTTACTTGATTGTATATGACCACTATGGCCTTGAGTGTCTTGTGACATTGTGAGTGATGTCCCATGTTTGCATCCTATTTTTGTGGCCTACATTTTCTTCTTGGGTGTTTATATTATTATTTTTTGTCTTAGCTTATACATTTTCTACGTAGCTTACAGTTGTTCTCTACATGCATGTTTGTTTGTACTAACACCTATTTTCCTAACCACTTGTTTGTGTGTGCCTTGGTTTCTACCAAGCACATTCCCTTCCCCTTACAAGGCATAGTTTCCATGGTTGTTCCTATTTTGGGCCGCATTCTCCTATTTGCGACGTCGCATGTGCCCCAAAGAGGGTGGGCATAATTTGGGTATACACACTAAATAACACGGTACCGGTACAATTTAGTTTTTCATCCATGACACAATGGGTTATACAATGAGTGGGTTTAGAACAATCTATAAAACTCCATACACAATAGCTTTTACAGGGCAGATTGTCCTTAGCAATCTAGGGAGTAGTAATGAGTTAGAGGAACATCAAACTTTCCTCCCTACACTTCTTCGGCTAATGCGTCCCGATCACCCAAAAAAATAGGCAGTACTGAGATCTCTTCACACTCTCGGGAAGTAGTTACAGGTTGGAGAATAACACATATTTTCCCTACACTTCTTCGGCCAGTGGTGTGAGATCACCCAAAAAACTCACACTTCACCGACATTTATAAGATCCTTTCTACACCCTTTTTCTCATCACAAATCAGGTGCACATGTTTATTTTTCATTTTCATACTTTCATTACATATTTTTACATATATACATGCATCTTTACACATGGTTTTACACATATACATGCGTATTTGAATACTTGATCGTCTTCTTTTGCAAGTCGGTCAATATGGGAAGCAAGCAACAACAATAAAAATGACATCATCAACATCACACACACCGATACTAACATGTAGGTCCATCCATATAGGAAGCAAGTAGCAAACAACAATAAAGAAATCACTTAGCGTCACACACACCGATACTAACATACACCACACACATTGGCATCTATACACGTACTTACTGCCCTAGGTTCACTCTCATCACTTTTTACACTTTCACATCTTTAGTCTCCACGCTCCACTATTTTCTCATTACACGCTTTGTCTAGTCCCTCGACACGCTTTCTACATCGATCTACATGGATATCAAGTACGCATCTCTATCTACTTTATGTTACCAAACATTTCGCTCACCAACATAAAGTGGGGGAAAATGTAGACACTAAATCACGTACTTTGGGTAATTATTTAGTCTCGGTTTCATACTACTATTCATATGGTTCTTGAGTGAAAAGAGTACTAATTAACCCATGTCTTTGGCCATTTTGCTTTGCTTTTTATTACTACTTTTGATCTTATACCCACACTTGCCATCTGTATTTGCATCTGAGTTTTCCATATTTGTTGGGGCCCGAGTCGGGACTAGTGCCTCGGTCGCCTAATCCTCTTTGCACTTTCCTCTCACTTTTAGGCACTTTCTATCCGTTTGAGCTTCTTATATTTTTAGTAGTATGCCTTTTTAGGGTTAATTATGAAATTAGAACAAGATAACCATATAAATATAAAGTTATGAGACCATAATGAGGGACCAAACACTAAGCACTTACTATCACCACCTAAGGTTACATCCATTAAAGGATTCTATTACTCCATTTGCATCCATCTAGCTCCATCACAAGGGACAAAGGCTAGTTCATCTACATCACACTTCATAGGAGGGGAGTTTATTCTATTCCATGCACCATTTATTTACATTCTACATCTAGTTATTGCTCGCTACTCACAAAGTGTGACTAGCACAAGAGCACCTAGGGCACAATTTCCACACACACACACCTAGAACTACATTGGGTCTGAGATGTAGTGCAATGCTTAGTGATAAGTCCATCCATTTGGTAGTTGAGGATAGTCGACCCCTTCATATGCATCTTTATTTTTAGGGTTTTGATGCTTTGTCTGGGATTGATAGGTGATTCTTCTATTATAGGTTTACAATGACATCTAACAAAGTTCAACAACATTTATGTGACAAGAAGCAAACACAAGTAAACATTCAATGATATATCGACGAGGTTTCCTAGTAATTTCCGTAGACCAGGGCACCCAGATCTCAGGGTACCCCAGGCACCCTTATCCTTCTCCAAGCACCCCAGTCTAGCTAGACAGTCTAGATCTACATTTTCCCAAGCTTGTGTACAGTGGTTTCCTCCTCTTGTCCATCCAGTCTCCACTACGACACAGTCCCACAACCTCAACGAATCAACTAAGGCCTTTCTAACCCTCTTCGCACATTAGGGTTTCACATTTCATTCCTTAGATTGCTTAGGTATATTTACTACAATTTATTATCATTTATTTACTACTTTTATAACATCTAGATTAGACCACAATATTTCATCTTATTTTAATCATAGGAGAACTCAATGACATACAAATGACCAAAAGTGAAGGTCAATGACACTTGTGCGACACAACAAAAAGTAGTTTATGAGATCTGCGTGGTCATAGGTACCCAAAAAAGGTCCCTAACACCTAAGCATCATAGTCCAATCTCATTTGATAGTTCTAGGATTTTTATGTGTGATTGCGACGGTCTTCTTCTCTTGTTCATCGGTCTTCCAGTCCAGAATCTGCAGGATCAAGTGTAAAATCAACTAAGTCTTCTACTCTCTCTCTTGTACTTAGGGTTTTATATTTCTTTAGCTTATTACTTGTGTCAAATATGTAATTTATCATTTATTTATCCTACATTACTCTATAATTAGTGTTTTACAAATCCATTATTTTTTAAATCTTTGCAACGCCATCGTGACTACCCTTTCGTAATTTCCACTACATCGATGGACACCGAGAAATTGACTGATATGCTCTCCATGATAAACTACAACAATTAGAAGATAAAGGTGTCATTACTTTCCACCCTCACTCTTGTGAGTGCTCTCACTCTCCTATTCCACATAGGCGAGCCTCCACCATAGTTAACTTGTCTCATTCACCTCCTCTTAAGGTCATTATCCATCTACCTCCTCTCGATCATCCTCTATCCACCTCCTCCAGTTGGCTCGCCTATCACCATGTCAACAAGCATCCTCCACACATTGCTACTACATCTCATTAACTTCCTAAGTAGCCTGCTTATGCACTTTATATTATTACCCACCATCATTGACAATATTTCCTCTCATTTCCAATTTGGCACCTATACTCACACCTTTATTCTTTTCCACATGATCATATTGTGCATGAAAACCCCTCCACCTTTGGTAGATGGTATCCATTTCCACCTCATTACCCTATGACACACTCTTGTGCTACAATTCACACTTGACTGTTGAGGGCATACTACATCAATGAACCTCCCATTCCACACTTCACACTCTATGTTTCATGTCATATATTTTCTAGCATCTACCCACACGTGACAAACCCGTTTCCTGATGACGCACTTTTGTTCTATAGTTCATTCTTGAATTTCGAGGGGAATTTATAAATGAACCTCATTCTCACACTTGGGGAAATCACTCTTCTCCCTCCCCTTCATTCAAGTCACATGACATTACAAACATTATCTTACATCTTCTCATTACACATTTATCAATGCATCATTATTTTATTCCCTTAACTCATCTACATCACATTACCATTTCTATTTTATCTACCACATTACATCACATATATACATTTCTATTTACCATATGTTATACTATTCATTATTATTCACATACACTTCCTATTTAGTCCATTACTTAGCTATTCTTTCAAAATCATGACACCTTTCAAACAATCCATAATATATATTAAATCAATCATTCCCATAATGCATATAGAATTCAAAAACTAAATAATCACTACAAAGTACAAATCATAATCATTGCATAACATTCAATGCACATCAATAACCAAATACCATATTAACAACATGCCTCTATATGTATCTTGTCAAAATCATAGTTACAATATACAATCGCTAGGGGGAAAGCCCCTATGCATCAATACATCATATATCATCCTCGCTATCACTATCTATAATTGTAGGTCCTCTTTGATGGGAGAGGTTCCCTTATTCAAAAGAAAAACCTATTTACATATGTACAACGCATAGCTTTAATGTGGAACTTGGATATCATGAAAGCATTTTGAAATAAAATAGATCATCAACACGAAGGTACATAGGAATGAAGACGTGGAAATGATGAGAAAGGAAATTCTCCAAAATTATAGATGCTGAAAAAATAATTCCTTATATGTGCCGTAACATAATGAATTGGAATAAGACCATTTGTATTTGAATTAATGAGATGTAATTGAAAAGACACATAGTTCTAGAAATAACATCTACAAGAATACAAACTTCTTGACATAATGCAGACAAATGATCTAACAATACTCAACAGACAACCACAAATAAAAGGAATCAGATAGACAAAGAAAGAAGATCCTTTTGTATTGATTTCTTTACTATTTCTTACACTTCCAAAAATAAGCCAAGTTCCCCCTCTTCAAAATGGCGTAGAGAGACCATTATATAGTTTTACAAATCAGTTACCTTGGTAACTACTTCTTTTAATTAATGTTTAGTTAAAGGGATGCTTAACGCAAAACCCCAACTAATTACAATAAATTTGAGATGAGAAAAGAAAGAGGAAGAGAAGTCAGGAGGAGAAGACAAGTGTTCATGATTAGGAAGGGCCCACTGACTTGAGGATCCATTGTCTAAACCTTTTTAAAGCCTCTGCTATGTCTCTGCCACATGGAACTGATGTGTTGGTAGCAGACTGGGTCCAAAATCGAGACATTTCTCCATCTCTTTGTCAAATTCGACGTGCGTATGGTAATCCTTGCTCGCTTCTTCAATGGAGAAACTGGAGAGAGTAGATTTCCTTCATCTTTTCCTTAGTGATAGAGTCCTCTTTGAACATAGTTTTCTTTGACAAAAGCTCTGAATTGAGCTTTAATTTCTGTAGGGAGAGAGGTACACCTGAGGTCTCATCATGGAGGTGGCAATGGATATCCTTAAAAGCAGATACCACCAAAGTCTTGAAGGCCTCACCCTTCTACCAGCTATTTCTCAATTCTCCCAAAGCCTCCTCTAGCACTTTGATTTTCCACTCCACACTGTATACCCATGATTTTGACAAATTATCTTTCACATCATCAAAGACCTTGCTTGCCATTAAAATATTTTCATCAGTCTGCCCCATAAGGTGAAGGTCTACTATGCAGCTGCTCCAGAGTTTGAGCTCTTTATCTATATTTCCAATGGTGGAGGAGAGTTTCTGTTGTAGATTATTTACCTTCTCATTGAGTTTGAAGGCTTCACCAATGAAATTCAATCCTGCAACAAGCATATCATCTACCATGGCCTCCATAGCCCTTCCATAGATGGAGTATCTGTGTATATCTTTGATGCTCTGGACTTCATCTTGGCTGAGGAGCACAGGTGGTGGAAGAGTAGTTAGTGGGGTGGGGTCTAAAACTTTATCTTTGGATAGCAGTGACTTGATGAAACTTGTAAGAACCTGAGCCTGCTCTTCTAGCTGCTCTATAGTTTGTTGCCCTTTTTCCACCCTCCCAATGACCCTGGTGACTATTTCTTGAAGATTGTGAATCTCACCTTCAGGGGTGGACTCTCCCATGGAGATCCTTGAAAGTTCTAGATCAGATGCCTGCAGATCCTCTGGCTTGTCAACCTTGGGCTTGGCTATCTCCAGGAATTGCTGACCTTGGGCATCAGATACTATTCTTGAAGTGGTCCTAGCTTTCTTGGCAGGAGCAGGAGGAGTAGTGCCCAATAAGGCCGCCACAACATCAAAGTTGGGTCCCGAGATTCGAGAGGAAGACTTCCTCTTCCTACTATCAACAAAAGGTTGCACCCATGTGAAAGAGGAGGAGGAAGAAGAAGGGGGGCAAGAGGACCGAGAGAAAGGGAACTCATGGCACTCAAAGTGTGCACTGCTATTGCCTCTAGTTGAGATATGAGTGGGGCACTTGAGGCTTCTGGTACAGAGGAGTCAATGGTGCTCGGAAGCTCAGTGCTTTGAATTTCTTTCTCTATATCCATTGGGGCTTCTGAAGTGCCTACAGAGACTGGCACTTCACTCTCTTCACTTTCACTGAGAACAATAATGTTCTCTGGTCCTGAGGGCAATTCCGAATGCTTTATCAGGGGATCCTCTTCAACAGGCTCCCTCTTGACCTCCTTGACCTTCTTCTGATACACTTGAGTGGATGAGGAAGGGTGGAGGATGTAGGCCCTTTATTTGATGAGGCAGGAGGAGTCTGTACAGGTGCTTCGAACTGGGTGTCTATGCCTCCTTCCTTGGTGTTGAGGTGTCCTTAGAGGAGGACTCTCCTGAATGCTTTCTAAGCTCGCGAACTCTTCTGTCAAACCAGATTTTGGTTCTTACTAGGACAGGGGCTAGGATTTCAGCCAGATCATCCTTCTCCTTTTTGAACCAATCCAAATCCTCCAAGGGAGTGTGTTTGATCAAGGTATCATATTCATATGATAACAAGTCGGAGTTGTCATCCTGAAGCCCTTCAGGAATTTGATACAAGTTAAGCTCCTGAATCAGTTGAAGAGAAAACCTGCCATAATGTCTCCTCCTTGCCTCAAAATCATCAACACAGTCAGCCCAATAGTCTTCTGTGTCTACCCTATGATGGTAATTGATTTTGAGATTCTGTTCAATAAATTTCTTCAAGTCAAAACAAGTTCTGGGCCTGAAGAAATGGATAGTGATGGGAGCTAGGGCTCTCTCTATGTTTTGTGCATCCAGAGCCGTCTTGCAGGTGTAGTTTCCCAAAGATATGGGGAAGTGTAGACCAGTGATTTTCTTATCCCTGTAGGTTCTGTGTAATTTTTCCAATTGCCTGCATATCTCGATCAAGGCCATTTTATCACTACAAAACATAGGGAGCTTGAGAGGGGTGCTCTCATAGCCTGCTAGCCTGATATAAGAGAACTTTTTGAACTGAATGAAGTAGGCACCGTACTTCGCTATTAGGCTCATGGCTTCATCAGAGAACCTCCTTGCAGTGTCACTCTCTAGAAGTCTTGCAATGTACATGGTGAAAGCATCATTCACCCTCCTGAAGTTGCGATTACTAGTGTCCAAGGTGAATTGAGGGCAAGTAAGCATATATAGGATCACCCTTCGAGCATCAATATATGTGAAGCCAAACCATTGCCTTGATGCTGCTAGGGTATACATCAGATAAGAAGTCATGTAAAACTTCTTGGTTTGTTGTACATTGGATAACTGTTCTACCAAGTTCATACTGATGATTTCTACCCAGTTGATGTTCTGAGTACCCTCACACACCATGTTGATAAGTGGGCACATCCAGAAATGGAACTCGTTGGTAGAGGGTAAGCCCATGACCCGAGCTAACAAGATTATGAAATCTGATAGCTCCTCATTGAAATCGAGAATGAAACAGAGCTTTGGATAGATGGGATGCCCCCTTTTTAGGGTTTTTAGCCATGACTTCGCCACCCTTGCCTTGTATTTTTCACTGTCTTGGTCAAAGAGTGCCTGTGCCTGGTTCTGGGAAATGACTATAGAATTATCCATTTCGGGAATCCTTAGGGCAGCGCCAATGGTGGCTGCGTCAAGCTTGGCGATGAGCTCCCCATGCACATTAGTTAGTTCGCTTGAGTCGGGATTGAAGTGAGCACCGCAGGTGAGTACCGTGTCTGCACATTGCACTGAGATCGGGAAACCAGTGGCATATGCCAAGCCACTATCATTAATCATTTGCACCATAGGAGAGGGGTTTGGGTCTATCAACCTAGTCAGAAATCTCCAAAGTCTAGGTGATGAACTTCACTGTCCCCGATATCGGGAATGGTAGACTCGAGTGGTGAAACCTGCTCCTGACCTTGGAATTTAATCTTCATGTTGATAGCAATTTGAAAAACAAAGTCATGCTTGAACTCTTGATGGAATTGCAGGGGAAATGGGTACGCGCACAAAGATTTCAATTGTGAGGGTATGAGCAATTGGTAACGAGAAAGCAGTGTGTACAAAAATGCGTAGGGGGAAGTTTATTAAATAGCCATTTAGGAGAGAGAAGGTCATAAATGTGCATTAAATACACATCCACCAACTCAAAAAGCAAGCATCGGGAAGAGTGGGAAAAATAAGCCTGGATGGCTTTTGGTTCATTTGGGACACGCGGGATGCGAAAGAGCGATTCGGCCAATGTGGGTAATGTGGGGACAGAATGCACAAATGCTTTCGGGACATGAGGACCAAAGTATGTGAAAGTGCGTGATGCGGTGACGTGGGTGATAGGTGAATAGGGAGCCCAAGTGAACTTGAGACATTTGGAACAAAAAGTTCGACGGGCCCACAAGAAAATAGATTTTGGGTAAAGCGGCCGATCGGTGAACAGGGAGCCCAAATGAACTTGGGACACATGGGACAAAAATGTCCGATGACCCTACAAAATGCACAAATGACTCAAAAACGTAGATTTTTCCAACTTCTTGACTTTTCCCTTTACCAGAACAATAGAAAAAGGTGTTAACTCAAAATTTCAATTTTTAACTTTCAAAAGAGGGGAAATTTTGAGAGGACAACAGTTGGCTCCTTCTGGGGATGACTTGGCTAAAATCCAAAGGAATGAGACAAGGCAAGAACTCTCAGAAAACCTAGGGGAAGTAGATTAGTGCCTTATCCATTGGGCCACGGAGTCAAAAGCAAACCAATATAGAAAACAACACCCCAAATGAAGAAACACACCAAAACAAGAAAAAGGAAGGGGAAACACACACACTATACATAATATACAAAGGACTTCCTAATCACCTATGACTTAAACAATTTCAGGTACTGCCCACTATAAGGAAGTGGGAGGGAAGAACCATCCATATAATCAAGGTAAAAGAATTCTCACCAGCAAAGTGCCTGATCTTGAAAGGTCCGAGCCAAAGAGAATCAAACTTGCCATGGCTGCCACGAGGTTCATGTCTTTTATCCCACAACAAAACAATGTCTCCAACTTTGAAATCCCTAGACCTGGCCTTTTTATCAAACAAGGCCTTTACCTTCTATTGGTGAGCAGATATTCTATCAGCAACCTTCAACCTATCCTCATTCAATTTATAAAGGTACATGATCCTTTTATCCAAAGAATCATTAAAACTGGTGTCTTCAATGGCCTTCATTAAATGCAAGGCTGGTAGTTCCACTGTTACTGGCAATTGAGCTTCCACTCCATATACTACCTGAAAAGGAGACATCCCAATGGCTCTTTTAGGTGTGATCCTATCTACCCAAAGAGCATCATAGAGTTTCTTGTGCCAGTTCCTCTGAGATTCATTAACTAATTTCCTTATTATAGCCACCAGATTTTTGTTTGTTGATTCTGCTTGTCCATTCCCCGAGGATAATAATCGAGGAGTGAGCCAGGGAGATGCCATATCCATAACAAAAATCCATCATCTCAGTTGAAGAAAAATTTGAAGCATTATCCATCACGATCTTGTTTGGCACACCAAACCTCACCAAGATGTTTTCTTTGATAAAATTGCATACTACTTGAAGTAGTACTCTTTACTGGAATGGCTTCTACCCACTTAGTAAAATAGTCTGTGGTAGTTAATACGTGGGTATGACCAGCACTAGAAGAGGGATTAAGTGTTCCAATGAAATCTAAACCCCATTGTTGAAAAGGCTCTTCGATCACAACTGGTTTAAGGGGCAAAGAAGCCAACTTGGGTCTACCCACGAAGGTTTGACAAGCTTCACATTTATCAATCCACTTTGATGCATCTTTGAACAAGGTAGGCCAATAATATCCTGCACGAAGAATCTTATGAGTAGTGATAGTTGATGAGTAATGCCCTCCACACGCCTGATTATGGAAAGCCGAAAGTAGCTTCCTCTATTGTTCCTTGTCCACACATTTTAGAAATCTTCCATCCAACCCACGCTTGAACAAGGCATTCTCCCACAACACATATTGGGCTGATCTTAACTTAACAGCTCTCCTCTCTTTGGTAGTCAAATGAGAGGGACATTCTCCATATGTGAGAAAGTGTGTGATATCAGCATACCATTCATCAATTGAGCTAAGAAATAGAATGGTAGGAAGATCAACTTTATCCTCGGGTAACTCATGTCTAGCTCCCTCAGCGATGAGTTCACACAAGCCTTTTCCACGGACTAGCTTGGTTGGTCTGATGTCAATATCATATTCTTGAACCTTGGCCACCCAGTTTCCTCTCTTGGATCCAAACTCTTGTTGTGTGAGAATGGACTTGATAGTTGTGTCAGGTACAAATACTGTGGAGTGAGAGTTAAGAATGTAAAAACGAAACTGCTTGACAACTTTAACCACCGCGAAAGCATGTTTCTCCATTATGGTGTATTTTAACTCATGATTTTTTAGAATGTAGCTCATAAATGCAATAGGAGTTCATGATCATTAGAATCTTTCTGAGTCAAAACAAGCTAGGGTGTTAT
The DNA here is from genome assembly GCA_018340775.1 of Taxus wallichiana var. yunnanensis. Taxonomy (NCBI): domain Eukaryota; kingdom Viridiplantae; phylum Streptophyta; class Pinopsida; order Cupressales; family Taxaceae; genus Taxus; species Taxus wallichiana. The sequence goes on from CM031238.1 coordinate 838,988,536, forward strand.
TTGTGGCATAGCAATAGATAATAAAATCTTTGCTGAAATTTGGACATGCTAAGATGGGAGTTTTAGCAATAGCCTTTTTAATACCTTCAAAGGCTTCTTTCCCTTTAGGAGACCAGCCAAACATCTATTTTCCCTTCATCATTTGAGAGATATTCAAGGTTAGTTCTACGAAATCAGGGATGAATCTTCTCAGAAAGTTAATCTTACCAAAGAAAGAATGCACTCCCTTCTTGCTGGTTGGAAGGGGAATCTGCTGAATAGCTTGAACTCACTCAGGATCAATTTTTATACCATCTTTAGAGACAACATGCCCTAACAATTTTCCCTCTGTGACACAAAAGACAGATTTCTTAGGATTTAAAGAGATCCCATGTTCTCTACATTTCAAAAGAACTATTTCAGATGCTGAAAATGATCTGCCCTTGCTTTGGAAAATATGGTCAAGTCATCAAGGTATACGACAATACACTTCCCTTTTAAACTTCCAAAGGCCAAGTCCATAGCTCTCTGGAAAGTGGCACCGGCATTAATGAGCCCAAAAGGCATCCTCTTGTAGGCAAAGGTACCCCAAGGGGTAGTGAAGGCCGTCTTGTGTTGATCTGTGGTATTAACTTCTACCTGATTATATCCTGAGAAGCCATCAAGCATAGACAACATTTCAGACCCCGTTACAACTTGTAAGACTTGATCCATCATGGGCAAAGGATAGTTTTCCTTCAAAGAGGCTTGATTGATTTTGAAGTCAACACAGATACGAATCTCACCATTTTTCTTTCTAACAGGCACAATGTTGGCAATCCATGTTGAATGGTGGATAGGAAAAATGATTTTGGCTTTTAATAACTTCTGTATTTCCTGAAAGATGGTGTCAGCTATCTTAGGATTGTATTGCCTTTGTTTCTATCTGAAAGGCTTAATCCTAGGTTTGAGAGGGATGAAATGTTGCATCTCCTTTGGTTGAAAAGCTTTTAGATCCTCATAGGAATAAGCAAGAACATCTTTATACTTCCTTAAAAGATTAATTACTTTCTTCTTTTCTTCTGGCGTGCAACATTTTCCAATGTTCACGAGTTTAGGGTCAACAGAACTCCCAATATTAGTTTTATCATACTCAAGCAGATTGTTGTGATCCAGTAGAAGCTTTAGACTTCACATACTTGTCATGCTTATCAAACAATTCTTCTAAACTCACCAGTCCTTTGGAATCTTGTTACCTTTGAGTTTGATACATCCATCTTGATCTATCTCTTCTTCATTGACATCCTCTTTATTGGAAGGCACACTTTCACGAGGCAAATTGTCACTTCCTTCAAAGTACAACTATTCAAAGTTATCCCTGAGTTCTAGGAAAGAAAGAAAATGTTGATCATCATTGAAAACTTGCCAGTTACTTGCATTATTAGGTACACTGGGCCTATGGATCATTTCAATGGTAAACCTATCTTGAGAGAAGTCAGGATGAGGTATCAGTAATGACCCTAAGACTGCTAGTGAATCAGCCCTGGTGTTCTTCTCCCTAGGCACTGCTTTGATGGAGAAAGTCAAGAAATTCGATGGAGTCCCAAACCTGATTCCTGTAATGTTTCAACCTTCTATTCTTTACCTGGAAAAGGTTTCTAACTTGCTTGACAATCAGCTCCGCATCTCCACGAGCTAGAAGATTCTTCACACCCTTTTCTTTTGCCACATTAAGCCCAAGAATGAGAGCTTCATACTCTGCTGTATTATTAGTATTTTCAAATTGTAACTTGAATGAGAAAGGACAAACCTTTCCCTCAGGAGACACCAATACTACACCAGCTCCAGAACCAGCTGAGGAACAACTTCCATCAAACTCTAATATCCAAACACCATTAGGATCCTTAAGTGATTTTTTGGGAGTTGGATCTCCTCTGGAGACATAATCATATAGTTTTCATGCCCCATATCCTCATAAAGTATTTGCGCTTTGGGATCATCTATTTTTGTACAATATACTCAGATTACTTCTCGGGCAACAACTTCTTCATTTGTCCATTAACTGGTATGAGGGCATGTGACCAATCCATTTGAATTTCTCCTCCCACATCCTTACAGAAGTTCCTACTTAGCAACATTCCATATGAAGGAGGAATGTCTGCTACTAGGATAGTAGCCAAAACCTTCTTCTCAGGAAAAGTAGCAAAAGCTACTTGTGCATCTTTAATTCTTCCGACTAGGGGCACTTCCTTACTCTCCATAGAATAACAAGACCCATAAGTGCGTGTGAGAGTTAGGCCTAAGGCATGGGCTACTTTGGCAGGCATTACATTGTCTGATGCCCCTGAGTCTATGACGAATTGCTGAGTTTATGGCCTGCTATAAGGAGGGTCACATAGAATGGTTTGATCTTGTCATTGGGTGAGGTGATGGCAGCTACCAGATTGGGTTGTGGTGTGGAGGATGGAGTGGGTAAAAGGCCTTTAGAGGTAATTTTGGAATGGGAATTGACAAAGTGAACCATTTTAGCAAAATCCTTGGGATGGGTTTGATAATACTCAGCCTCTGAGATTTGAACCTTGGTCTTTTTCAGGTGATCAATGATATCGAAAGACCCAGAGGTGGATGGCTATCATCACTTGGGACCTTAGGCTTATCGGTTTTAGGAGTTGAAGAAGAAGAAACTTTAGTAGCAGAATTGGTAGGACTCACCTTTGGTGTGGACGTAATGGGGATAGGAGATCCTCTTTTTGCAATCACAGGGATAGTCGTCGGATGCTCCTTGGATCTTTTGGCAGGCTGCATCACTTTCTCCTTTTGTTTGTCTGCTCTCGAGTCATGACAACAGTGTATGATTTGCTATTCATGTCCGCTACTACTTCATCATAATCATCTTCTTCATCAACACCTTCAGTAGTGAAGAAATTAACTCGAGATCCCTCAAGTTCCTCTGCTTCTTCATCGGCCTCTTCAACAAGTTCTTCACAATCTTCACTAACCTCTTCATCCTCCGGCTCTTCAACTTCACAGGTTGTGTTAACAGGGACCTTAATAGGTGGTCCTTCAAGTGCTAGCCTTGTCTGAGAAGCAGGCAAATGATTTCTAGGCTGAAAATTCCTCCTTGGAACATCTGCATAGGGGGCGTGCTGAGCCAATTGTTTCTTAATGGCGATGAGGTCATTTGCAAGTTTTTGTACTAATGGATCAGTATTAGGCCCAGGAGTGGAAGAGGAGGAAGAAAAGACCTAGATTTAGAAGGATCTCTTCTCAACTTCCCGGACATGATTAAATCATCTTCAACACTAACAAAGCAAGAGTTTGATCCTCGGCCAATGTTGCAAGATTAGCTCTCTCTCAATGCATAACTAACTTCAGGAAATTGGGCATTCAGGAAGAAGCATTTTTGAATTTGATCTACAGGTTGAGTGTCAGGTGGGATTTTGTTAATCAACTTGTTGAATTGAGCCACAAATTCTCTCATGGGTTCTTGTGATTCCTTCTTTATTTGAGAAATTTGGGCCAACAAAGCATGCACATCTTTCCACGGTTTGAAACGATTCTCAAACCTTGTTCTCATTGTGTTCCAGCTGGTGATAGCCCCAGCCGGAAGGTGATAGAACCAATCTGCTGCATTATCTTGCAAGGTCTCAACAAAAAGCCTTACTGAGACATCTTCATGTTCAACTCCCAGAACTCCACATGTAACTATGAAGGCCACGATATGTTCATCAGGATGTACCTTGCCATCACCTCTGAACTTGGGAAAGTTCTTCCGGTTACCTCTGGGTAACTCATGCAAAGGCTGAGGAAGGGCGAGAGGCCCAACACGATTGCCCCAAGGAAATGGTACCACCATTCTTGGAAAAATGGCTTGAAGGGGAACTGAAACACCAACAAGAATCAGAGCACGGAGATTAGGACTGAGTTGCTCTGAAGGAATACCACCCATAGGGGTTCTACTTTTGACAGGAGGAGTGCTTGTTGAATGAGCTCTTCTATTTCTTCCTGTTGAAGGGAAAGGAAAACCTTGCTGTTCCAAAAGCTAGAACTGAGAATCTTCAATACCAAGGGCCCTCTCTCCGTGAGTAAAATGTGGAGTCACCAGATCAAAGGATGATCAATAAATGTTTATAGAACTGGAATACGTCAAGAAAAATGATCCCCAGTAGAGTCGCCAAAAACTGTTGGTCATCAAAAGAGGATCCCAATGAGAACAACAGTCAAGGGACAAGAAGTCCCTCCTCTTTGATGGGAGAGGTTCCCTTATTCAAAAAGCAAAACCTATTTACATATGTACAACGCATAGCTTCAATGTGGAACTTGGATATCATGAAAGCATTTTGAAATAAAATAGATCATCAACATGAAGGTACAGAGGAATGAAGACGCGGAAATGAGCAGAAAGGCATTCTCCAGAATTATAGATGACAAAATAATTCCTTATATGTGCCAGAACATAATGAATTGGAATAAGACCATTTGTATTTGAATTAAATGAGATGCAATTGAAAAGACACACAGTTCTAGAAATAACATCTACAAGAATACAAAGCTTCTTGACATAATGCAGACAAATGATCTAACAATACTCAACAGACAACCACGAATAAAAGAATCAGATAGACAAAGAAAGAAGATCCTTTTGTATTGATTGCTTTACTATTTCTTACACTTCCAAAAATAAGCCAAGTTCCCCCTCTTCAAAATGGCGTAGAGAGACCATTATATAGTTTTACAAATCAGTTACCCTTGGTAACTACTTCTTTTAATTAATGTTTAGTTAAAGGGATGCTTAATGCAAAACCCCAACTAATTACAATAAATCGAGATGAGAAAAGAAAGAGGGAGAGAAGTCAGGAGGAGAAGACAAGTGTTCATGATTGAGAAGGGCCCACTGACTTGAGGATCCACTGTCTAAACCTTTTTAAAGCCTCTGCTATGTCTCTGCCACGTGGAACTGATGTGTTGGCAAAGCAGACTGGGTCAAAAATCCGAGACATTTCTCCATCTCTTGTTGAATTCGATGTGTATGGTAATCCTTGCTCGCTTCTTCAATAGCAGACTGGAGAGAGAGCATATTTCCTTCATCTTTTCCTTAGTGATGGAATCCTCTTTGAATAGATTTTCTTTGACAAAAGCTCTGAATTGAGCTTTAATTTCCTGTAGGGAGAGAGGCACACCTGAGGTCTCATCATGGAGGTGGCAATGGATATCCTTAAAAGTAGATACCACCAAAGTCTTGAAGGCCTCACCCTTCTGCCAGCTATTTCTCAATTCTCCCAAAGCCTCCTCCAGCACCTTGATTTTCCACTCCACACTGTATACCCATGATTTTGACAAATTATCTTTCACATCATCAAAGACCTTGCTTGCCATTAAAATATTTTCATCAATCTGCCCCATAAGGTGAAGGTCTACTATGCAGCTGCTCCAAATTTTGAGCTCTTTATCCATATTTCCAATGGTGGAGGAGAGTTTCTATTGCAGATTATTTACCTTCTCATTGAGTTTGAAGGCTTCACCAATGAAATTCAACCCTGCAACAAGCATATCATCCACCATGGCCTCCATAGCCCTTCCATAGATGGAGTATCTGTGTATATCTTTGATACTCTGGACTTCATCTTGGCTGAGGATCACAGGTGGTGGAAGAGTAGTTAGTGGGGTGGGGTCTAAAACTTTATCTTTGGATAGCAGTGACTTGATGAAACTTGTAAGAACTTGAGCCTGCTCTTCTAGCTGCTCTATAGTTTGTTGCCCTTTTTCCACCCTCCCAATGACCCTGGTGACTATTTCTTGAAGATTGTGAATCTCACCTTCAGGGGTGGACTCTCCCATGGAGATCCTGAAAGTTCTAGATCGACGCCTGCAGATCTGCTCGGCTTGTCAACCTTGGGCTTGGCTATGTCTCCAGAATTGCTGACCTTGGGCATCGATACTATTCTTGAAGTGGTCCCGGCTTCTTGGCAGGAGTAGGAGGGGTAGTGCCCAATAAGGCCGCCACAACATCAAAGTTGGGTCCTGAGATTGAGAGGAAGACTTCCTCTTCCTACTATCAACAAAAGGCTGCACCCATGCAAAAGAGGAGGAGGAAGAAGAAGGTGGGGCAAGAGGACCGAGAGAAAGGGAACTCATGGCACTCAAAGTGTGCACTGTTGTTGCCTCTAGTTGAGATATGAGTGGGGCATTTGAGGCTTCTAGTACAGAGGAGTCAATGGTGCTCGGAAGCTCAGTGCTTTGAATTTCTTTCTCTATATCCATTGGGGCTTCTAAAGCACCTACAGAGACTAGCACTTCACTCTCTTCACTTTCACTGAGAACAATAATGTTCTCTGGTCCTGAGGGAAATTCGAATGCTTTATCAGGGGATCCTCTTCAACAAGCTCCTCTTGACCTCCTTGACCTTCTTTTGATACACTTGAGTGGATGAGGAAGGGTGGAGGATGTAGGCCCTTTATTTATGAGGCAGGAGGAGTCTGTACAGGTGCTTTTGAACTGGGTGTCTATGCCTCCTTCCTTGGTGTTGAGGTGTCCTTGGAGGAGGACTCTCCTGAATGCTTTCTAAGCTCATGAACTCTTTGTCAAACCAGATTTTGGTTCTTACTAGGACAGGGGCTAGGATTTCAGCCAGATCATCCTTCTCTTTTTGAACCAATCCAAATCCTCCAAGGGAGTGTGTTTGATCAAGGTATCATATTCATATGATAACAAGTCAGAGTTGTCATCCTGAAGCCCTTCAAGAATTTGATACAAGTTAAGCTCCTGAATCAGTTGAAGAGAAAACCTACCATAATGTCTCCTCCTTGCCTCAAAATCATCACACAACCCAATAGTCTTCTGTGTCTGCCCTATGATGGTAATTGATTCCGAGATTCTGTTCAATAAATTTCTTCAAGTCAAAACAAGTTTTGGGCTTGAAGAAATGGACAGTGTGGGAGCTAGGGCTCTCTCTATGTTTTGTGCATCCAGAGCCGTCTTGCAGGTGTAGTTTCCCAAAGATATGGGGAAGTGCAGACCAGTGATTTTCTTATCCCTGCAAGTTCTGTGCAATTTTTCCAATTGCCTACATATCTCGATCAAGGCCATTTTGTCACTACAGAACATAGGGAGCTTGAGAGGGGTGCTCTCATAGCCTGCTAGCCTGATATAAGAGAACTTTCTAAACTGGATGAAGTAGGCACCGTACTTCACTATCAGGCTCATGGCTTCATCAGAGAACCTTCTTGCGGTGTCACTCTCCAGAAGTCTTGCAATGTACATGGTGAAAGCATCATTCACCCTCCTGAAGTTGTGATTACTAGTGTCCAAGGTGAATTGAGGGCAGTAAGCATATATAGGATCACCCTTATGAGCATCAATATATGTGAAGCCAAACCATTGCCTTGATGCTGCTAGGGTATACATCAGATAAGAAGTCATGTAAAACTTCTTGGTTTGTTGTACATTGGACAATTGTTCTGCCAAGTTCATACTGATGATTTCTACCCAGTTGATGTTCTGAGTACCCTCACACACCATGTTGATAAGTGGGCACATCCAGAAATGGAACTCGTTGGTAGAGGGTAAGCCCATGACCCGAGCTAACAAGATTATGAAATTTGACAGCTCCTCATTGAAATCAGAATGAAACAGAGCTTTGGATAGACGGGACGCCCCCTTTTTAGGGTTTTTAGCCACGAATTCACCACCCTTGCCTTGTATTTTTCACTGTCCTGGTCAAAGAGTGCCTATGCCTGGTTCTGGGAAATGACTATAGAATTATCCATTTTGGGAATCCTTAGGGCAGTGCCAATGGCGGTTGTGTCAAGCTTGGTGATGAGCTCCCCATGCACATTAGTTAGTTCGCTTGAGTCGGGATTGAAGTGAGCACCATAGGTGAGTACCATGTCTGCACATTGCACTGAGATTGGGAAACCAACGGCATACGCCAAGCCACTATCGTTAATCATTTGCGCCATAGGAGAGGGGTTTGGGTCTGTCAACCTAGTCCAGAAATCTCCAAAGTCAGGTGATGAACTTCACTATCCCCGATATCGGGAATGAGCAGACTTGAGTGGTGAAACCTGCTCTCGACCTTGAAATTTGACCTTCATGTTGATAGAAATTTGAAAAACAAAGTTACAGCTTGAACTCTTGATGGAATTGCAGGGGAAATGGATACACGCACAAGAGATTTCAATTGCGAGGGTATGAGAAATTGGTAATGAGAAAGCAGTGTGCAAAAATGCGTAGGGGGAAGTCTATTAAATAGCCGTTTAGGAGAGAGAGGGTCATAAATGTGTAATAAATACACATCCACCAACTCAAAAAGCAAGCATCGGGAAGAGTAGGAAAAATAAGCCCGGATGGCTTTTGGTTCATTTGGGACATGCGGGACGTGAAAGAGCGATTCGGCTGATGCGGGTAATGCGGGGACAAATGCACAAATGCTTTTGGGACATGAGGGACCAAAGTACGTGAAGTGCATGATGTGGTGACACGGGTGATAGGTGAACAGGAGCCCAAGTGAACTTGAGACATTTGGAACAAAAAGTTTCGATGGGCCCGCAAGAAAATAGATTTCGGGTAAAGCGGCCGATCGAACAGGAGCCCAAATGAACTTGGGACACATGGGACAAAAATGTCCGACAGACCCGCAAAATGCACAAATGACTCAAAAACGTAGATTTTTCCAACTTCTTGATTTTTCCCTTTACCAGAACAATAGAAAAGGTGTTAACTCAAAAATTTTCAATTTTTAACTTTCCAAAAGAGGGGAAACTTTGAGAGGACAACACATATTGGCCATGTAGCTCCACATACCTTGTAAACATATCCTAAGTCATGCCTCCTCCTCTTAAATCCTCCCTCACTCACTTTGTCTCGCACGAGACTCATCGTTCTCGCTCAACAAAATTATGCATGTGGTTGTTGCTTATGACCACCGGTGCGAATAAATGGGCATGCTCACCTATGATTAAGTCCACCGATCTAGCATCCCTTCTCCCAAAAGAACATTCAGGGCCACATTTCTTGCCAACATGTGTATGGAAGTATCTACAATCAGTGTCCAATAGGCATCACTTGCATCCATACAAAAAATATTGGCCACTATAAATTTTCACATTTATCAACTATATCAATCTATCATCAAATAAAAAATAACAATGAACGATACTCACGCTTCACCCTCGCATTGGAACATCATCTACCTGGGGGTGGGTACGGCCCTTTGCTTCTCCAACTGTCCCGGATGCACTAGTTGTGCTCCTATCAAGCCCGACCTTGAACCTATCACCTTGTGGGCCGTAATAGATCGACAACATATATATGGCGCTGGTAGTACATCCAGGCCATGTCAAATTGTCTCGATACTCTCTCACCAAACAACTATGTTACCCACGGGAAGTGGTCCTTAATGACATAGTGTGTCGATTCACTATAACTCCACACCTGTCATCCACCCATCCTCCATAGTCCCTATATAGTCTCCATATAATGGTCCCAAGGCCCATTTGATCTATCATCGACTTATACGTGGTCGTGCCCATCTTCCTACTATGGGTACCCACCCACCACCGCTCTTTGATTGAATAAATATGGAAATAAAAATGTTAAATAATAATTAAAAATGTAGATATAAATATGTAATAAAGTACATATTTGACACAAGCAAGGTAGCCAATAAATTTGAAAACCCTAAGTACAAGGGAAGAGATAAAGTACTTAGTTGATTCACAATAACTCAAGTTGTGCTTTGAGCTGGAAAAATTATGGAACAGAAAGCAAAGTGTCATAATTGAGCCTTAAAAATGCGAGGCTGTTAGGAATGTCACGACTAGGGCGCCTAGATAGGGTTAGGGGCACGTGGAGCACCGCAGACCTCCTCAAGGTGCTGTGACTGCTCAAAACCTTAGAAAATCAATTTCATAGGGTTGTGAGATGTTCACTAGATGTCGCTTGTACTTCATTGCTTGATCACCGAATTCTCTTGAAACACTGTAAAGAGAAAGAGCACCTACAAAACCTTAAAACACATCAAATCCTAAAAAGAAAAAGATGCAAATGGAGAGTCAAATTGACCTTGGTGGTCACCCAATTTGAGTGAACTTATGATCGGGTGCTGCACTATATTTCAAACTCTTTGTAGTTATGTGCATGCGCACGCGCGTTTGTAAAATCATGCCCTAGGTGGCTCTTGTGCAAGTCAGACTTGATAGTGAGCAATAACTAGATGTAGAATATTTGGTAAGATCCATTCCACATGACACACAACAAAATAAGACACAATAAAATTATTCTATGTGTATTATAAAACAATGTGAAGGCTAGTATATAGCCATAATAATAGAAAAATAACTTCCTACAAAATAGGAAGTTATACTAACAAATAATTCATAAGCTTACAATCAACCCGTTAATAGATTTACTGGGTATAACAAACTATCACAAGTGAACTAACAAACTAGTAAGACTTATTTACTACATGGTAAATAGTTCATGTAATATGAGCAATAAATTATTTATTTCCTAACATTGCCCCCTTAGTGTGAACATGGGGAAGACCTACCTTATACTACAACTGCCACCTTGACTCTTGCTCAGGATCTAGATGGTTTCTAAGACAATATCAACAACCTCTGGATGGTTTTCCAAGTGGTTAACCAACAACCACACAACATATGGTTTTTAGGATAGTACCAATAACTTCTGGATAGTTTTTTCAGTGGATTACTAACAACCAAAAATATGGTTTTGTTTTTAGGATAACCAACAAACCTTCAGGATGGTTTTCAAAATGGATAACCAACAACCATAATATCATGATGTTGCATTAGTATCATCAGCTCTCATCACTATCTCACTACAGGGAATAACATAGGAAAATATGTTGAATTTTGCTGCTCATACACACAAACTGAAAACTAGAAATGAAACATTGGTGTCATGTTCCCCCCACAATGTGAAATTTTCACTTATTCAGAAAACCAAACAAGAACAATTGAAATCTGAAGCACACTGACAACAAACAAACTTTGAAAAATATGCCACCAAACCTTCATGTGGCCCCGTCGTTGGTGATTGATGAGAGGTTGTTAATCGACCTCCAACCTCCTATGCCTCCATCCTCTAGCGTCATTTACTTAGTGAATAAAATCTTCAAAATTATCACCGTATTCTTCAACCATTTTTTCTTCCTCATAATCTGATTCCTCATCTATGCCCATATTTGCTTCATCCATTTTGAGTTTTCCTTTTAGAAGATCACTGGCTTGAATTTTACAAAATGGAGCTTTATGTACCTTTTTCTTGCAATAGAAACATTCAATTTCCTCATTGCTTTTGGAGGAATTTGTGTACTTCTTTTTAATTACAATGTAGTTTCTTCTTCTACATCTTATTTAGTCCTTTTTTCTTCACTAGAAGAGATGATATCATATCTTCAATGATTGTGAAGGAATCTGTCTAAGAGTGAAGACAACATTGTTATATTTGGAAGATAAGTTATTTAATAATATGGATTTTGCATCTTCATCATCAACTAGAGCTTTAACTTCTATTAATTGCCTAGTGAGAGACCTAAAATCATTAATATGACTAGACATGGTGACCCCATCATTCATTTTGAATCTAAACAACTAGAGTTTTAAAGAAAACATGGTATTAATTAATTTTTTCTCCAAATAACTTGTTTAAGTTCTCTAATTAGTATACCTCAAATTCAACATGGATTTTAATGGTAGTCAAGCGTGTCAATCTCTTCCAAGATGCTTAGAAAGATGATACACAGAAAATATGACAACAAGAAATATGGGTGAAACTTTCCAAGTAATGCAAATTGTTAACTCACTTTGCAGTGGAGATCACCAAATGTGATGCAAGACGAATACCATGCAGAGCCAAGGTGATGGAAACCAAATCAGTTGAAGTGTATTCCTTGATACATGGATTTGGGAAAAATAAAATTTCCCAATTGGTAGGAAAACATACAACACATAAATATCATTGGTGAGTGCAAGGTTCCTAGTATCCACTTCAAATTCTATCTCGCCAGTGTAGATACACATGGGACTATAATGATGTCCTTTGGATCAGGAAAACTCGTGGCATCAAATATATGTGCTTGTGAATCGATCATTGACATATCTATATTCTGTTAGTGTTCTAGACTGAAGCTTTTCTCTACGCAAAGATCTCCAAAAAGTAAACCATTCAATTGAGACGTAATTGAACACAACAAGAATATTGAATCCTTAAGCGGAATTTTGAGGAGATGTCCAAGGTAGCTTTACAAATTGTGCTAAACTTGACTAAAAACAATGCTTCCTTTGCTTGGGACGATTACAAGGTTAAATATAGAAAATAAATTGACTGTTGAGATAGACACATGCAATTACAGAGAGGAATGATGTTGACAAACAACATGTGATTCTCAGAATTAGGTGGAATGAATGTGAAGGGAAATCATATGCAAGCAGAGATGGGATGTACAAAGGAGACAAAGTGCTGGTAATAAATAAATATTCTAAACTCATTTCACATAAAAAGATGCATACAGAGGGCAATAAAAACTACATAACTACCCTTAGTTATATTTCTCAAAAAACCATTATAGAAGGAGGACCAGGATGCTCTAATACCAAATATTTGGTAAGAGCCTTTCCACAAGATGCACAACAAAATATTACACAATAAAATTCTTCTATGTATTATAAAACAATATGAAAGCTATTATAAAACCATAACAATAGAAAAATAACTTCCTACAAAATATGAAACTATACTAACAAATAATTCATAAGCTTACATTTAACCCGTTTCATAGATTTATGGGTATAAAAAAAAGCAAGACTTATTTACCACATGGAAAATATCTCATATAATGTGAACACTAAATTATTTATTTCCTAACATTCCCCCTAGTGCAAACATGGGGAAGACATGCCTTATATTGTAACTTCCACATTGACTCTTGCTTATGATCTGGATGGTTTTTAGGACCTATGGATGGTTTTCAGGTGGTTAACCAACAACCACACAACGGATGGTTTTTAGGATAGTACTTACAAACCGTAGATAGTTTTTGCGGTGGTTTACTAACAACCACAAAAGATAGTTTTGTTTTCGGGATAACCATTGGGATGGTTTTCAAAATGGATAACCAAAAACCAAAATATCATGATGTTGCAGTAGTATCATCAACTCTCATCACTATCTCACTATATGGAATAACATAGGAAAATCTATTAAATTTTGTTTCTCATACACAAAACTCGAAACTCGAAATGGAACATTGGTTTTATGTTCCCCCACAATGTGAAATTTCCACTTATTCAGAAAACCAAATAGGAACAATGGAAATATGAAGCACACTAAAAATAAACAAACTTTGAAAAATATTTCACCAAACCTTCATGCAGCCCTATCATTTGCAATCGACGAGAAGTTGTTAATTGACCTCCAACCTTTTGTACCTCCATCCTCCAGTGTTGTTTACTTAGTAAGAAAATATTCGAAATTATCACTATGTTCTTCAACCATTTTTTCTTCCTCATAATTTGATTCCTCATCTATGCCCATATTTGCTTCATCCATTTTGATTTTTCCTTTTAGAATATCACTGGCTCAAATTTTACAAAATGGAGCTTTATGTACCTTTTTCCCGCAATAGAAACATTTAATTTCCTCGTTGCTTTAGGAGGAATTCATGTACTTATTTTTTAATTACAATGTAGTTTCTTCTTCTACATCTTCTTTAGTCCTTTTTTCTTCAGCTAGAAGAGATGATATCATATCTTCCAGTGATTGTGAAGGAATCATTCAAGAGTGAAAACAACATTGCTATATTTGGAAGATAAGTTATTCAACAATATGGATTTTGCATCTTCATCATCAACTAGAGCTTTAACTTCTACTAATTTTCTAGTGAGAGACCTAAAATCATTAATATGACTAGACATGGTGACCCCATCATTCATTTTGAATCTAAACAACTGGAGTTTTAAAGAAAACTTGGCATTAATTACTTTTTCTCCAAATAACTTGTTTAAGTTCTCTAATTAGTATACCTCAAATTCAACATGGATTTTAATGTTAGTCAAGCGTGTCAATCTCCTCCAAGCTGCTTAGAAAAATGATACACAAAAATATGAGAAAAAAAAATATGGGCGAAACTTTCCAAGTAATGCAAATTGTTAACTCACTTTGTAAAGCAGAGATCACCAAATGTGATGCAAGATGAATACCATGCAGAGCTAAGGCGATGGGAACCAGATCGATGAAGCGTATTCCTTGATACATGGATTTGGATAAAAGAAAAGCACCCAAATGGTAGGAGAACATACAACACGTAATTTTCATTAGTGAGTGCAAGGTTCCTAGTCTCCACATCTAATTCCATCTACCCAGGTAGATACGTACATGACTATAATGATGTCCTTTGGATAAAGAAATATCACAGCATCAAATATATGTGATTGTGAATCGATCATTCATAGATATATATTCTACCAACATTCTAGAATGAAGATTTTTTCTATGCAAAGATCTCCAAAAAGTTAACCATTCAATTGAGATGTAATTCAACATAACAAGGATATTGAATCCTTGAGCGAAATGCCAAGGAGACGTCCAAGGTAACTTTACAGATTGCGTCAAACTTGACTAAAAATGAATGTTTCCTTTCCTGGGATGGTCAGTAAGGTTAAACATAACAAAATAACTTGATCTTTGAGATAGACACATGCAATTACATAGAGGAATGTTGTTGACAAACAACATGTGATTCTCATAACTAGGCGGAGCACGATGTGAAGAGAACTCATATGCAAGCAAAGATGGGATGTACAAAAGGAGATAAAGTGCTAGTAATAAAGAAATATTATAAAATCATTTCACATAAAAAGATGCATATAGAGGGAAATAACAAACCGTAGAATTGCCCTTAGTTATATTTCTCAAAAAATATCATAGAAGGAAGATCGAGATGCTCGATACCAAATATTTGGTAAGAGGCTTTCCATAGCATGCACAACAAAATACGACACAGTAAAATTCTTCTTCGTGTGTATTATAAAACAATATGAAGGCTATTATATAGCCATAACAATAGACAAACAACTTCCTACAAAATAGGAAGTTATACTAACAAATAATTCATAAGCTTACAATTAACCCGTTAATAGATTTACGGGTATAACAAACTAACATAGGTGAACTAACAAACTAGTAAGACTTATTTACCACATGGTAAATAACTCATATAATGTGAGCACTAAATTATTTATTTCCTAATGTAGAAAATGTAGATAGATGTGAGCACAAAAATGAACTTCCCCTCCTATAAAGTGTATGCGAGTACCTTTTCCCTTAAATGTATGCTAGATGGATGCTTTGATACTCTTGTAATTCCTTTAGATGCAACCTTAGGTGATGATAGTAGATGTTTAGTGCTTGGTCCTTTATTATGATCACATATATTTGTATTTATATGATTCCCTTGTTTGAATTTCGTAATTAACCACTAAAAGTCGACTAGTAAAAATAAATATGCCTAATGACTATAAAAGACCCAAAAGATGCGAGCAAGATACAAAGAGGTCATGGGCGCCGGAGGGGATGTGGGTGCTCGAGTGCTAACGTCTGGTTGGGTGTTGGTGTCCAGACTTAGAAAAACTAAAGTGTCAAAGGTTAGACTAGGTAAGAAGGTGTGTAAGATCAAGAAGGAAACTAGAAAGAAAGCAAAGAGGCAAAAGAAAATGGCCAATTAGTACTTTTCTCGCTTAGGAATCACATGAATAGTAGTATGTGATCAAAACCTATAAATATACCCAAAGTGTGTGATTTAGTGTCTACATTTGTTCCCACTTTATGTTGTTGAGTGAATTCTCAATAACATAAAGTAGATAAGAGATGCGTACCTAATAACCATGTAGATTGATTGCAAAAAGTGTGTCGAGGAGACAAGAAAATTTTGGAGTGATAAAAAGTGAAGCATGGAAGCTAGAGAAGAGGAAGTGAAAAATGAACCTAGAGGTAAAAGCGTATGTATAGATGTGTCGCATTGTACCTATTGTCAATGTTGCTTGTTGCTTGATGTTTGATTATGTGATTGTTGCTTCCCATAAGGACAAACCTACAAAAGAGAAGAACAAACAAGTAGTCAAATATGTGTATATGAAAAATTCAATCCAAACGTGTAAAAAGTATGTAAAAATGTGAAAAGGAACATGTGCATTTGATCCGTGATGAGTGAAAGGAGAAGAAAGGATCTTGGAAATGTTGTAGAAGAACAAGTTTTTGGGCAATCTCACGCCAAGTGTAGAAGAAGTGTAGGGAGAAAGGTCTAGTGTTATTCTCCAACCTTTGACTATTTCCCGAGATATAAACACCACTACAGATGGTGTGTTCAAATCTGATCCATTTTGATCTAGTTTGATCCAACGTGAAAATAGAAAAGAGGAGAAAGCATATATGATGAGTCTTTGAGAGGATTGTGCTCATCTGTAAAATCCGTTGTGTAAACTCACGTAAATTGTGCCAATCTGAGAGAAAACTTTGTAATCGCCCCTTAGTCATAGGCGTCAAAAGGGTCAGGGGCACCTAGGCACTATTGTCTGTGTCTCAGCACTGGTGTTTGTGGCATCTGAGAACCCAAGTCATATTTTGGGTCGTTGTTGTGATTGAATACTATGTTGTACGAACTAAACTATGTTGTACTATGAATGTGAACTATAGTATGGGGTGACTGATTCACCCGATAGATGCCCCCCTCATTTGGGGTGCATGTAGTGTTAAGGAGTTTATGGCCCAAAGGAGGATCTGAAACGATGCCCTATAGGGGGAGGAGGGAAAGTTCTTGGTAGAAACCAAGGCACATGCAAACAAAGTGGCTGGAAATAAGTGTTAGTGCAAACAAGATAAACATGCATATAAAAGACAATGTGTAAGCTAATAAGGAAGAAGACAATGTAGACCTCAAAAAATGGGTTACAAACATGGGACATTACACGCGATGTCATAAGACAATTGAAGCGAGTGGCCAAAATCATACAATGTGCACACAAGACAAAGGGCATAGCCCGTAAATAATGGAAAACAATGACAAGTAAGATATTAGACAATCGTGGTATCAAAGAGTTCCTGCAAGACAAATGTTGCACATAAAGCCCCCGTTAGCATGTTAGAAAGATAAAAGGTATGTCATAAAGCATCTGGAAAACCGATTAGGGAGCCATTGGGCATTGTACCATGAAGGAGAATACTTAGCATCATGCAATGGAGGCGTAGAGGTATTCTTGGATAGAATGTTGAATCAAATCTATCGGAGAGCTACTTGGTATAAAGGTTCTTGTTCCATTTGTATTCAAGTATTATCATGCTTAGATTGTATTATTTGTTATAGTCATTGAAGTAGATAATATATCGGTTCTATTGATGAACCCGAGACATAGGCATTCTGCCGAACTCCGTTATCAACCTATGTGTAGTGTATTTTAATTCTTGCATTGCTTTAAGTTGATTTTAATGGGGTATATTCAGAAAATAATTTAAGTGTATAGGGGTCCGTGATCGAGGAAAAAAATTCGGTCTATTTTTGGATCATGCGAGGAGTGGTGGAAGCATGTGAAGTGGTATCAACATGAGTGTATGAGAAAAATTGAATGTCGAGATGAGATGGTGTATCGGTGATAGGAGATGTAGTGGTAGGAAACACAAATGTCGATGGCGTAGGAAGCCAATGTGAAGCAGAGCACTGTGCGATGGATGAGATGATGTAGTGGTGGATGAGTGAGGTGGAGGATGTGCATTAATAATGAATTTAGGAGGTGGATGAATGATGAAATTATAAGTGGGAGGAGGAGATAAGTGAACCGAGGTAGCGAGTACACTTGTGTGGAATGGTGAAATAGGTCACTCACAAGAGCAAGAGCCAAACACAATGACACCCCTAGCTTCTAAATGTTGTGATTTTTACTAAAGGGCACAATAGTCATTGTCATGATGGCCATTGATGTGGTGATAATTACAATAAGGATGATTGTGTTGGTGATGCAAGTGATGTGGAGGATGATGTTGATTATAAGGCAAACAAATTAAGTACTTATCAAGCAAAGGACACAACACATCATGAGGCTTAACAACATGTGAGAAATGCAATGAACTCCCTAGTAAGAGATGGAAAAGACTTAGGTGGAGAGCGGCGCAGTGGTGGAGATGGACGAAGCTTATGCGGTGGAGGAAATGTAGACCTTAGAGGACGCCGAATGGATGGAAGAGGTGAAGAAGTAGAAGGAGGATCTATAACATGTGTAACAATTAAATCCTATTCTAGATCAATGACCTTATAACATAAAAGTGTAAATGATTCACATGTATCATATTGTAATCATTCTTTTAAAGTAGGAATCAAGCCACAACAAAAGATAAATTGCTTCTCTAGATCAATAGGCTAAAATACTAACTGATGCATGCAAGAATTGAAGCGTAAAATGTAATCTAGAATATGTTCTTTCTTTCCCTAATGCAAGCTAGGAAAGTGATCATATGTGACTCTAGGACCATTATTTAGCATAAAGCATCTAAGAAAAGCATATTCCATTTCACAATATGTACTAATAGATCCAAAAGGAAAATGAGTGTACCATTGAAGAGCTTCATCAACAAGACTATGATGGAAGGATTTTAACAATAATCGATCATTTGAATAAGAAGCCATAACTAAACGATAATGCTTAAGATGTAGATATGGATTGCCAATGCCATTGAAACATGAAAATGTAGGCATGATGAAATCCTTAGAAAGGTTGAATTTTAAATTTTCCTTGGAATATGATTGCCATGAAGAGAGTTATTATGTATAGAATCATAATAGACTTTTATTTCAAGAGTGAGAGATTGAAGTTGAGATTGCAACTGCCAACATCATGCATGAGTGATAAAATGTCAAGTTGAGGAATCATAGAAGACGTAAGAGGCACATTGAGAGGTTGAAGCTTATCATTATGGCTGATTAGAGGAATGTGAGTAGAAGCGGAAGATGAATATGCTAAGGGCACACTAGATGTATATGTAGAAGAAATGAGAGGTAGTAGACCAAGAGAAACATAAGAAGAAACATGAACATCATCAAGAGATGAAGAAGAGGAAAGAAGTGGAGAAGAACATGGAATATTAACAGAAATACTAGTAGTAGAATCAAAAGAAACCATAAGAGGTGAGCTAGTAGGAATGGAAGAATCATCATGAATTCCATCGAAGAACCCTCGAAGTAGACGAGAGCGAAGTGGAAAATTCACATTCAACAGTCTTAAGAGAAGTAGAATCGTTACTAACATGTTCATACTAAACAATATCATCAGAATCAGACAAAGTTTCACATCCAAGTAATTCATCAAGCATGTCATCAACATATAGTGAAGTAGGAGAAGAATTATCATGAGATGTATATTTACAATCATTAGAAACATTTTCAGAAATAGAAGTATGAGATACTAACTTTACATTCATCCTGACTAGTATGAGAAATAACATCATGCACATATACATTTTCATCATGATTTTTTTCTATAGTATCATAATCAAGACCAAGCATATAATCGATAATAACATCATTAAGAGTTTCAACAGAAATAAAATAAGGTGGAGTAGTCTTGGTGCTTATGGAATAACAAGGATTACATCTAGAAAATCTTCGAGCATTAGGAACAAATATTGAGAGTAGAGTGTTCAAAACTAGTAGGAACTTTGTGTTCATTAAGCTGTGACACCTAAAATATGCTTACACTTGGCATTTCCTCCAATTCAACCAATTGACGACACTTCGTTAATCAACCCTTCTTCGCTCCACTCTTGGATGCCCATTCACAACACCTTCTCAATCGTATTCCTCCTATAATCAACTTGTTTGGCTAATATCTCTCTTATTAGCTAAACATTCCTCCTTTCGACCATTCATAACCTCCCTAGTTCTCTCTAGACCACTTCTATTGGCTTCGTAGGCTATCTATCAATCATAATTAGTTATCCAGACCCCTCCCAACTCTCAATGAGTCTCTAATCACTTGCTAATCAAGTTTAACTAGCCTAAACCCTAGTTAACTAGCCTAAACCAAGCTTAACTAAGCCTAAAGCATGTTTATCCTAATCTAATCTAAAAGTGATTTTTGAGCTTTAGTCCCACATGCACCCAAAGTTCAAACTCTTCCATTTGGAAAACTATAAATAGAAGGGTCACCCCTCCCTTTCAAAACACAACTTCACTCACAAGTCCTTCTCTCTCACATTTGGAGATATTGGCATTAGACCTCATTTGCATTAGCCAAGCTAATAGGCATTTGATCTTGGCTATCCTCCATTAAAATAGATTCATCTTACACCCATGATAGGTTAGTAATGGAATAGCTAAACTTGGCCATGTAGCCATTTAGTGAGATTCATTCACCCTCATGGAGTAAACAACAAAATTGATTGCTTAGATATTTAGTAGGCATATTTTATTAAGCTTTCAAGAATAGAGGTTGATGTTATTTGCTAGATTTCTTATTTATTTCAAGTTTAAATACATGCAACTAGGATTCCTTGCTCATTTCTTATCATATGGTACTTTGAGGGGCTTTGCATAAAGCTTGAGGGTCTTACCCAATTTCAATAGCTCTTGCAAAATATTTCATTGAACACATTTGGCATGCACCGTGGGACACTTATGTCCATCCTCCATTAATGGAGGTCTTTTGAGTTCTTCAAAGTTCATTTTCAAGTTTTTAGATCAAATCACTTGTTATTTCCTCATTTTTGTTTCTAACACTAGATAAATGACCTTCATTTGCATGTATTTTATGGGTTTGATATAGAAATAGGACACTTTGACTAACAACTAACTTGTTTGCTTTTGAAAATTTGAAAATCCATGAGTTTTGTAGGTTTTTCACAGGTGCGCATAGGTGTTGAGAAGGGGCGTGTACACGTTGAAACCCCAACGTCCCCATCAATCAGAGTGTACTTGTCTAGATTTCCTCATCATTGGAAAATTTATCTCTACAGGGATGCACATGTCTTCATCTCGCGGGTCGCCATCTCTCGCCTCTCTCGGTCGCATTTTGTAAATTTAACCTCTAAAAATTGAAAAAAATTGTTTTATGGCTTGGATGTGTCTTTGTTGAACCCTAAGCGCCCACAAAAGTAAGCATCTCTATCTGTCTAGACGCGTGTATTTGATTTTTTGGTAAATGTGGTTTTACTAATTTTTGTTTTGGGCAGTGTATCCGTTGAGTAGTGTCCACATTGAAAACCCAGCGTCCTATCAAAAAAACCCGCTAGGTGTTATCCCCCTTTGCATTTTTACCTTCCCACGTGTATCTGTTGGTTGGGGAATGTATCCATTTGGTGGGGGCGCACATGTGTCATTATGCACGTGCAGTGTGTCTCTGTGTAGTCCGGATTCATTCATTTTATTTTTAGTGCTCCTTGTTTTGATCATATCTTTTGACTTGTTAACCTGTTTTCAGAGTTTGAATAGGTGTCAGAAAGAGAACGAAGTGAACTTTACGAGGAAGTTAAAAATGTAATATACCTTTGGTATAATTACTTCTATCACAAAACTCCCAAAGTTCCCAGAGACCTCCAAAAATGCAAAATACTAAAACTGTTTAAAAACTGCTAAAAATAGATTTCTAGAATTTTACGATTTTCTTGGTTTTCTAACTTTTGCAGGGTTCTAACAGTGGTTTATAAGTTTCCTCTTCATTAAGTTATTTTGTACTAACTTTTTAAAAAATTTGCATCTTCATTTGTGAAAGTTTGAAATGCGTATGCTCTTCTCTCGCGCCTTTCTAGGTGATCTTGGGAATCAGAAACGTTTCACCACTTTCTTCATACTTGCAAAATGGTTTATTTAGCTTTCAAAGTTGGTTAAAAGGAACTCATTTTCACATTATACTTAGGAATTTTCCATTTATTACAAATTTGAGTGAGATACCTTGTTGTGTATGCTCTTTCCTTGCATCTTAGGATGATTTGGGAAATCAAAAACAACATCTTATCTCCTTTGTATGACATTTTGGAAAATTACTAACCTTGGTATGTAGGACCAAAATCACTTGTCAAAGAAAGACGTCAAAATGAAACAATACAAACTTTAATACACGTGTTTTCATGTAGGTTTCCAAATGGTGTGCCACTTAAAACCACATTAAGTTAAGAAAGATAAAAACACACCATATTCAAAACACTATATTGCATGTTTTTGGAAAAGGGTACGTCCCTATCCACTTAACTAGAACATAACCCCTTTGGCATAATGCCTTAAGCTACAACAATGGGGGTGGTTCAGGAACCCTAAAGTAGTCCACCATATGTGTAACCTCGTGGATGAAACAGGAAGCGCTCCGCTTACCCACTTGATTAGTTTTCCTTGTGAGTTAGCTTTAAATTTGTCCGTATAGCATGACCCCGAAAAGAGTACATGATGGATGCATTTATTGCCCACTATTCTTGAAGGGGGTAAAGTAAAGCCGAGATACTCCCAAATTAGTCATTGTGACTTTTTGGGTAAATCGAGCTCACTTAAGACAACTTTGTGACACCTAGTTGAGAGATCTTATTAAGGAGGCCATTTTGTCTTGGAGCCCACTTTACTAGTCCTTTTTGTGTCTTAGCCATCATGAAGTGATAACTTGTTTGGATTCAGAACCTTGTTTTTCAAACAAGGAAAAGAATCCACTTAAGTTAGATCTAAGTGCCTTTCATCATGGAAATTAGATGACGTTTCACTTAGCTTAGCTTCTTTCTCACCTTCGGATGAGGCGAAGCTCTGCCCAAGTGATGCTTAGTTTATTTTTCATCTTTTGATCTACACCTTTGCATTCTTGTTGCCCATTTGGGACAACAGAAGGCATCTTTTGGGAGTGTTGTCATAGATAGTGTTCACCACTTTTTATCCATTTACGCTCATCCATGTTTGCAGCTGAGTTGTTAAACATCTAAAGTGCGTGGATGCGTCCTTATATCTTTGATGGCCACTTGATCTTGATTTCAAGATCATCATCATAGTTAGGATTGATTCATCAATTGGATCGTATCCTTTGTTTGGGAGTCGTTCACATTGTATACCCTTTGTTAATATTTACGCCTTGTTCATTTCAAGCTTGACATGATAAATATTGACATTGTGTTGATCATCTTTGCATCGAACTATCACTTTGCACACATGCATTTACATAGGTGTATTTCCTTGTTGATTGGCTTTGTGTTTCACACTTGTATGATTGTTCCTTGTGATTATTCATCTGGAAAAACTATTTTCTATGAAAATCATTTTCAATCTCATCGAGATTACATCATCACAATGTCTATTTTCCTTAGACCTTCTTTGGAAAATCACACACACATCTCCATACTTACCAAATGTCTAGTTGGTTTCATTATGCTACTCGAATCAACATGTCACTTCCTTCCCTTTGAAGGAGTTTCATCACACTATCTAGGTCTAGGCATTCACAACTAAACGACACCAATAATGATTGACTATCACGTAGTTTCTCACATTTACTACAATACGAAACCTAGGTTTAGGTATTCACATCAAAAGATTCCCATTACAACTAAACCTCGTTTGGTTCTTCATGCTAGAGGGCCCACGGGTGATGTTCCCCACCTTCATCTAATAGTTGGTGGTATGGTTTGGATGCTTGATCCAAATTATTATTTGGGTTCTGTTGTCCACTCAAAATTAGGGAAAGTGAAAATTTAAATTTTAGTTTAAGTGTTTTCCAATGCTGTATTGATAATGTGAAATGCCAAAGAAATTGAGAAAAGCGCTCTGGGTCATTTTGTGTGTTTTTCGGGCATGTCAAGACATTTTGTCCCGCGTGTCCCAAGTTCAATTGGAACCTCTTATTTCCCGATTCATTTGGTTCACCCAAAGACTTCTTTTTATGGCCTAAAAATTTTTGTGGCCATCCTGGTGGTCCATAAATCTATCACTGTCCCAAGTTCATGATTGGGCCCTCTATTCCCCGTCTAGGCCGGTTCACCTTCAAGTCTGTTCTTTTAATTGTTATGTTTGGAATTTTTGTCCCAAATGTCCTGTAAGTTCACCCGGACCAATTGTTCCATTTTTCGTCCAATGCTAAAAGAGATTCAACTTGCGTATCTTTTGTCCCAATGTTACAAGAGCATTTGTGTGTCTTTTCCCGTGGAAATCGGTCGTGCCGCGTGCCTTTCTCCTCGTGTTCCAAGAGCATTTGATGTCTTTTCAGCTCGCCCGACTCATGTAGGAGCCGCGACTGCATCATCTTTTCAAGCGTCCCACATGTCCCAAATGAACCAAGTGCCATTATGCTAATTTTTCCCGCTCTACCTAGAATATCTTGCTTATTTCAATTTGGTAGGTATATATTAAATACGCATTCATTGCCTTTCTCTCTCCTAAATGGCTATATAACGAGCGAACCCCCTGTGTTTTACACACTACTTTTTTCTCGCAATCTTTTGCTCAAACCTTTGCAATCTAAATTCTCAACATATGCGCGTATCCATTTTCTCTCGCAATTCCTTCCCAAGTCTAGCTTGCGGCTTTGCCCTCAAGAATTACTACCAACATGAAGATCAAATTTTGGGGCAAGAATAAATCTCACCACAGAGTCTGAACCGTTCCCGATATCGGGGGACGGTCTCAGTGATCGTCATCTTGACTTTAGTGATTTTAATCGAGGATGACAACGCAAACCCTACGCCAATGGCATTAGATGATTCATGATGGTTTGGCTAAGAAACTATGCTTCATTCCCAATCTCTCGTGCAATGTGCGAGAAGCAACAATCCAATTTCTAATACGAAAGCTCATTTCAATAAACGATTAAAACGGGTGACGGGGAGCTCTTGCCCAAACTTGTTTGCCGCCATTTTAGGCTACTGACCGAGGATTCTCAAAATGGATAATGCCATAGTTGTCTCCCATAATCAAGCACAAGCCCTGTTCAATCAAGGCAATGACAACTCAAGGCTTCGGGAGAATGAGAATATAAAATTGATAGAAATTTAGAAATGAGAGGCTTTCAAAACATTAGTTTGATATGCTTTTCAACTAGATATACATTGTCATCTTGAGGATGAAACTTCCGGTGTGTGTCTCTCCTACAAGAAATCAAAGCTCAATTGTGAGACTTTTGTCAAAGAAATCTCATTCAAAGAAAGCTCCATTTCCAAAGAGAAAATGAAGGAATCTACATCTCAAAATAGATATTGAAGAAGCAAATAATGGGACTATCATACTCATGTCGAGTTTGATAAGGAAATGGAGAAGTGCCTCGGATTTTGTTTCCTAGATCTATATCAACACGTCGGTAAAATGTGGCGAGAAACATAGCCAGCGTTGAAGAGATTCATGGGCACCTAAATTTTGAAGTCGGTGGGTCCCTCCCAGTCATAAGCACTGTCTTCTTCTCCTTATTCCTCTCTTCTCTTCCAATTCTTTTTCTTGGATTTATTGTAATAAGTGAGGTATTGCAAATTGGCAATCCTTAACTAATCTTTAGTTAAAGAAGTAGTTACCGAGACTAATGAATTGTAAACTATATAATGGCCTCTCTCGCCATTTTGAGAAAAGGAAGAACTTGGCTTATTTTTGAAAGTGTAAATAAATCATAAAGAAATCAATAACAAAGGGCTTTTCATTCTTAAATCTATCTCGATCTCTTTTATCCCTAAGATTTTCATTTAATCTTGTTAAATCATTTTGTCATATTATATTAAGAAGCTTTGTGAATTCTATGCAGATGTTATTGAAAGAACATTTGTGTCTTTCAAGGATTTCATCTTATTAGTATGATAAAATGATCTTGTTTCAATTCTTTGGAGGTTTACCTTGAAGCATGCAAAAAAAATTACTCGACATCTATAATTCTAAATGGTGCCTTTCATGCTCATTATGTTTTCTCATTCCTCGAGTCCTTTTGTAATTGATGATCCTTATAGAAAACACTTTTGTAAATATCCAAGTTCCACAAGAAAATCATGTTTTGTATATGTGTAAATAGGTTCGTTTCTGAACAAGGGAACCTCTCCCATTAAAGAGGAGGGACTTCTTGTCATATTCCGATTGTTTCTCTTGAATCCTATTTTATTCAAAATTCCCCTACTCTTCTTCTTTTGATTCAGATCCAAACTACCATTGGACTCCCACTCTTCTTCTAAAGAAGATCCCAACTATTGTTTGGATACCCCTAGATCAAATCTTGAATCATGGTCCTCCCTTCCTTCACAGGACCTTTATTCCAAATCACCTCAACAAATGTCTTCCTCCTTTGAAGACTCATGTGACTCCAAGTTCCATCGATTGAAGATCTAATTCAGTTCTTGAGTCACGGTCCTCCCTTTCTTCGTAGGACCTCCTTCATTAGTCATCTCAATGACCTCTTCCTCCGTCAAAGAGTTCCATGACTTGGATTCCCTCTAGTCAATCATCTAATTTGACTCCTACGTGAAACTTAATGGATGGCTATGTGATCCTATTTTCTCTCCTACATTAGCATCATCTTCTAGAAAAGAAATCTAGGTCCAGATCCAAATCATCCATTCATGAGATGCCTACCACCAATCCTACTTCCTCTCTTGAGTCATCTTCTTCTATCAATCAATCTTCCCCACTTATTAGACATGTTTCTTCTATTCAACCTTCTATGGAAAAAGAACAACAACCTCTACTGATTGATTTCTCTCAGAATGAAGAAACAATTAGACTACATGAATGATATCCCTTTAGAGGATTGTAAACAAGGATTCTTTCTAGAACTTGATACGCTCACATATTGGGGAAAAGAAGTTGATTCCTTTTATCATAATATAGAGGAGGATCCTAAGGTCATGGAACTTGATTCTTCTTCTATTCCATCTTCACCTTCTTCTAAGCATGATGAGATGTTGGGGTCTAGCATTGAGCCATGGCCTATCTTCTCATTACCCAATCATTCATTATCTATCATCATTCCTCAATCAAAATCTCTCTTGGGTCACCATTGAGTAGCCCATCATCTTATTCTATACTTTGGGGCACACCCCTAGTAGCTCTCCATTTTCTACTTGTGGGTCACCTCCTGGTAGCCCATTCCCTTCTATTCTTGGGCCACATCCTAGTAGCCCTTCATCCTCTTCTATCTATGGGATACCTCCGAGTAGTCTTCCTCATCTATCTTGGGCCACATCCCTAGTAGCCCTCCCATCTTCTAACCAGCATCCTTTCTCATTCTTCTATTCTCAAGCCATGTCCTCGTAATTTCTTCCATCTTAGGGCCATATTCTAGTATCCCTTCATCATCTTCTATTAGTGGCTCACCTCCTCGTAGCCCATCCTCTTCAATTCTTGGACCATATCCTATTCATCCATCACATCATCTTCTATCAATGGTTGTGGAAATCCCATAGTCATTTTTCTCACATCAGTTCAATCGTAAACATTCTCGTTCTTCTCCTTCACGAGGTCAAACAAGTCACATTAGCTTATAAGAAACCCAAATAGGTTCATTATCAAGCTCAGGTCAAAACTCCTAAGAGCTCCAAATCTCCCAACAACTCAAACATGATCTTAGGGTTAAAAATCAAATGTGATTCAAGAACGCACATCAACGTAACCATCAAGTATGGCACAAAGTGCATAAACCTATGGATAGGGAACTCAAGCTCCACATACAAAATCCATGTTTCAAGATAAATCACAATCATTTGTTGAGTATGAGCTCACCATCGATCATTGAGATTGGAGAAAATATTACGCTTGATAAACAAACATGCCTAGTCTCCCTTATCAAGGAAGTCACAAACATCATTGTTGGATCTTACCATACAGAGTGAATTTGTTAGTCCTAACCTCCTAAAACTATCAAAAATCTAAAAATCAAAAATAATTCAAAAATATAAAAACATTGAGAAAACACAAAAAAATCAAAGGTACAAAGATCAAACATTGCAATCAGGTATTGCGTACACATGGATGTTTCTTTCTTCCCTTTCTTATCATTCTTCTACAAGTCTTCCTACCATTTTCATCCCTTTGGTGATATTTTGGTTAGCCTATTCACACACATTTTGTGACATTTATCTCTATGGTATCTGTTTGACCCTGGTCTTTTATCACCTTGGTAAATTAAAGAATGATTGACCTCTTAGAGATCCTATCACATTCAACATCTAATAAACTTGTTGCAAAGAACTTTTGGAATATATTTGTTGACACTAGCCAATGTCATCATCATAATCACTTCCACCTCCTTCCATCAAGCCATTTTGGTTCTTAACCCCTTGTCAAACAAGAGAGCTGAAATAAGTTTTCAGAAAGAAAAAGAATCAAAATCAATCAAAAATCAAAAGCTAAAAGATAAAAGTAAAAGTAAATTGATAAATAACTCTCTCTTAGGGTATTTCCAATAATCTCTATCGGGGCTATGGATGCCTGACTGATAATAGAGAAATGTTGTGATTAGAATCAAATGCATCACTTTTGGGGCTATGGACACTTGGTTAGCAGCGAAGCAATGTATGAATATCCTTCCACCATCCATTCACAAAATCACCTATCATTATCAAAATAAATCATTCCTACACATTGGCTAGGGTGTCTTCACTTGTTGTCTATTAAATCTTCCCTTCAAGAGGTAATTAAATTCCATGTGCACACATTGGATCTCTATGAGTAGGCAGTAGGATTAGTATGTTACCAAGTGTCTTTTTTGGACCTTGTTCAGACTCTTACTCTAGTCCGTATCTTGTCTCACGATTTGTGCCTTTGTCTAATCACTTCTTCATTGTGAGGCTTCTAAGCTACATTCATATCATTCACATCGTTCTTCTACTTCATTTAGAACATCCATGTGTATAAGATTATTTTTTTCCATGTTTTCGGACACCTTTGTTCCTTTAAAAAAAACAATCACCTCCTTCCTTTCTATCATGTGCTTTTAGGCCAACTTACGCTGGGGGCATCCTTGCTTCTTCTCTAGCACTTCATTGGTTTATGTTCATCATCATGTTGAACCTATCCATAATGGCCTTGGGTCCCACTTCTACTGTGAAGAGTTTGCCTTTGAATACTCCCACCTAATCACTGAGGCATTTTTACATCTTCACCTTTCTCATGTGGCATTCTTCCCTTGTACATCCCATCTATCACTAGGGGCATCCACGCTTCCTGTCTTCTATACATAGTTTTAGAAAACTTTTAAATTCATCACAAAAAAACAAATATTCAAATATGTTAGAAAAATAAAAACATTCAAATATGTTAGAAAAATCAAAACATTCAAATATGTTTAAGAAAACTTCTAAAAATTAAAATCATCCTACAAAACATCACTCTTTAGTTCTCACCTATTCATGTGTGACTCATGGATCATCTTGATCTACCTCCATCAACAAAAGCTAGGCTTGCTTACTTCGTTTGTACTCTAGGGCACAACAAGTTGCCTGGTACTATTTCATAGTGCACATTGCTTTTTCATAGGACCGAAGTGTCCTCCATTATTCTCCTCGCATGTATCCTTGCTTGGGGCACCGTCATTAACCCTTGTTGTTAATTCAATAGGTGAAATGAAGCTTGATAACAAAAACAGTTATGCTTTGTTAGGTTATGTTTACTTTCTCATTATTTGTATGTTGCATGGAGTTAGGCATCTTTTACTTTCTCGTATTGCATTGCATTATGTATGTTGCATGGAGTTAGGAATATTTTACTTTCTCGTATTGCATTTCATTTTGTATGTTGCATGGAGTTTGTGTTTTTAGCAATGGACATTTGTTTCGTATATGGCTTTTCATGTCATACTACACTTTTGTTCATTCTTTTTAATAAGGACCAATGATGAAGATCACTAGCAATATGATGAAAAATAAAGTTGTTAAAAGGCATTGGATGGATGTTAGCTCATTCCCCTTCCTCATACTCTTTTTCTTCTATATCCCTTTCTTTTCTTCTTCTTCACACTATTCTTTCTTTTGTTCTCTTTATGTCATCTTTTCGATCGTCAATCAAGTTATTCATCACCCCATCGACAATCGAGGGGCATCCTCCATTCTACTCATTTTTTTCTTCTATCCCTTCAAAAATTTCTACTTGTTTATGCTTGTCTACTTTCTTTGAAGTGACGTCACTTACGTCACCCCAAAGAGGGGAAAATGTAGACACCTAAAATATGCTTACACTTAGCATTTCCTCTAATTCAACCAATTGATGACACTTCATTAATCAACCCTTCTTTGCTCCACTCTCGGATGCCCATTCACGACACCTTCTCGGTCGTATTCCTCCTATAATCAACTTGTTTGGCTAATATCTCTCTTATTAGCTAAACATTCCTCCTTTCGACCATTCAAAACCTCCCTAGTTCTCTCTAAACCACTTCTATTGGCTTCGTAGGCTATTTATCAGTCACAATTGGTTATCTCCAGACCCTCCCAACTCTCAATGAGTCTCTAATCACTTGCTAATCAATTTTAACTAGCCTAAACCCTAGTTAACTAGCCTAAACCAAGCTTAACTAAGCCTAAAGCATGTTTATCCTAATCTAATCTAAAAGTGCTTTTTGAGCTTTAGTCCCACATGCACCCAAAGTTCAAACTCTTCCATTTAGAAAACTATAAATAGAAGGGTCACCCCTCCCTTTCAAACTTACAACTTCACTCACAAGTCCTTCTCTCTCACATTTGGAGATATTAGCATTAGACCTCATTTGCATTAGCCAAGCTAATAGGCATTTGATCTTGGCTATCCTCCATTAAAATAGCTTCATCTTGCACCCATGATAGGTTAGTAATGGAATAGCTAAACTTGGCCATGTAACCATTTAGTGAGATTCATTCACCCTCATGGAGTAAATAACAAAACTGATTGCTTAGATCTTTAGTAGGCATATTTTATTAAGCTTTCGAGAATAGAGTGCTAGATTTCTTGTTTATTTCAAGTTTAAATACATGTAAATAGGAATTAACATCAAGCAATCTTTGAACATTAACATCAAATTGAGTATAGCGATAAAGATCAAGCAATTCAGCCTCAATAACATCATCAAGGATAGGATTAACACTCTCATGATGCATGGCTTGCTTAGGAGAGGAAGATCTAATTTTATCCATTAGGCTTTAGTCGATCTAGACAAGGAGTTCTAAAAACAGTTCACCAAATGATTTAAAAAATATGGAAATATAAATAGTAAATTCTAATTAAGTAATAACGCAGATATAAATATGTAATAAAGTACAAATTTTACACAGGAAAGTAAGCTAATAAATTTGAAAACCCTAAGTACTGAGGAAGAGATAAAGTACTTAGTTGATTCGCAATAATTCCAAATTTTTGTCGAGCTGGAAAATTAATGGAGCAGAAAAAGCAGAGTGTCATAACTGAGCCCAGAAAAATGTAGAACTTTCGAGAATGTCGGGACTAGGGAACTTGGAAAGGGTCAGGGGCACCTTGGGCACTGCAAACCTCTTCTGGGAGCCTGTGACTGCTTAAAACCTCATAAACTCAATTTCACAGACATCACAATATGTTCTTTGTATTTCACATGTACTTGATGTTTGATCATTGAATTCACCTAAAACCTATAAAGAGAAAGAGCACATGCAAAACCCCAAAACACATAAAATTCTAATAAGAAAAAGATGCAAACAGGGGGTCAAATCACCCGACGGTCATCTAATCGAGTGAACTTACAGTGCAGTATTACACTACATTTCAAACTCCATGTAGTTTTACGTGTGTGTGTAAAATCGTTCCCTAGGTGGCTCTTGTGCAAGTTGCACTTGATAGCGAGAAATAACTAGATGTATAAAATGTAGATAGATGTGTGCATAGAAAAATGAAATTCCCCTCCTATGAAGTGTATGCAAAAGAATGAAATCCCTTATCCCTTGAATGGAATCTAGATGGATGCTTTGATGCTCTTATAATGCCTTTGGATGTAACCTTAGGTGATGATAGTAGATGCTTAGTGCTTGGTCCTTTATTATGATCACACAACTTTGTATTTATATGATTCCCTTGTTTGAATTTCATAATTAACCACTAAAAGGCCGACTAGTAAGAAATAAAGATGCCCAACGAATAGAAAATACCCAAAAGGTGTGAATAAGATACAAAGAGGTTAGGGCGCCTAGAGGGGATGGTGGCACTGGGCGGTGTCGAGAATCATAAAAATGAAGTATCAAAGGTTAGGGATCGGGCAAGAAGAGTGTAAGACCAAGAAGAAAACCAAAAAGAAAGCAAAGAGGCCAAATACAATGGTCAATTAGTAATTTTCTTGCTTAGGAATCATATGAATAGTGGTATGTGATTAGGACCTAGAAATATACCCAAAGTGCGTGATTTAGTGTCTATAGCTACAAATATCTCTCGGGTTGCGCCCCACTAAGTGGCCTCACTATAGTAATATGCTCATATGCCCACACATATAACAAAGTAGTCTCTCCTATGCCACCACCATGATGCTCTGTGTAAACATGTACAAGTCCTTGTATAAGTGGGCTAACACACACCATTCCCATGCATATCTAGTACCATGCTCCTCGATACTACAACAAATATCATGCATCTTATACAAAATCCCAACTCCACCACCCTCCACTGCCACCGATGAAGCTAGAACCACTGCAATAAATTTTTGCAATCACAGAACCCCAAATCTCACAATCACATCAAGCTAATATGTGTCTTGGCCTATACTCGAGACCCTATAAAATACCATCGTGTCGCCATCATCCGACTACAAGAATCCAACACAACCATGATCTATACTCTCTCTCCAACAATAGGCAACCACAATATCATGTATACATCCTCTAATGTCACCATCATCTCACCTATCAATAACTAGAATGTACATGTATCTACACACCATCTCTCACACAAAGCAGTCAATAAAGGCATATTATGAGGTATCTCCCCAATCTAGTAATATTCCATAGGCCAAACACGGTCCAATATCTCCTACTCAACCTTTAGACAATCCCAAACCAAGTAGCGTACTCAAGTGGCGACCCACTCAAAACTCTCTGGAATGTATATCTCTCTCTGTCTAACACCAAAAAGCAATCAAATCACACTATTAACACACCATACATACTACAAAATCAATCATATCAACCTTACATTCATCAAAATACATTAATTCCACACTACAATGCTAAAATATTGCCCCTATACACTAGTGCCAAGGAGCTATACACTAACATCCGAAGCATGTCACTAGTGCCGAGTGAAGTGGCGCTAGTGTCCTAAAAGACAGAAATACCTTGTCCACTTCTAGCACAGTGAAATGCCAAAAACTACAAAAATTCAAATTTTACTAAAAATCATCAAATCAAGAAATTTTGACAAAATTTTCGAAATAATAACACATACCAGCTCCTTAGTCATTTGCATGAAGCCATAACTACGCCATCTCTCTCTCAAATCTCATCAAAGTAGGCTGCTCTAAATCTCAATTACTTTGGTACAAATGAAATTACTATTCACTTTTCACTATTACTATATATAGTAACATGAATTTACCATATACTATAGTTACTATTTGCCACTATTCTTAAAAATAATACAAGTCACATGGTTTCGATCATATCTTGAGCCTCATTAATTTGTTTTTCTTCCCGCTTGCACTATACGATGAAAGGAATGATAAAAATATTGTTCCAAGCGAGATCTCGGATGATAATAGTACACCACATTAGATTTACAAAACAGAAGAGCTAAAATACGATATATGAAAATCCATCATAATCCATAATGCTCAATACATTACATTACAATGACTTGAATTACTCAATAAGAAAGATGTACATATAGGAGGGAAGTGAAACTACTACTTAAATCACTTGGTGAAAAACTCCCACTAAGCGACATCTTTGGTAGTTAAGTTAACTCCACAAGACTAGTAAGCTAACCTCACATAAGCGAGAAGCTAACTCAACACAACTAGTAAGTTAACTCCACATAATCGAGAAACTAATTTAACACTAGTAAACCGACTCCACATAACTTAGAAACTAACTCAACACAACTAATAAGCTAACTCCACACAACTAGTACACCTAAGCAAGCTAACCCAACAAGTGTAGGACTAACAAAAGTGTAAGAACTATCCTAATAAATAAATAAAAAGATAAATAATAGCCAACACTAACACCCTCCCATAAGCATAGCTAGGAGGGTGAAAAAGAAGGCGGGTCTCGAGAACAAGGCCTGATGAGGTACACACGTACAATAAATGAGAAAATTGGACACCGCAAGGTACCAAAACCAGTAATAACAAAGTAGAGAGAGAAAATCCCCATTACAAGATATCCTAAGAAGCTCGGCTCAAAAACTCACAAAATAATGTTGAAGAAGTTTGGTGTGCACTATGGCAATCCACTTGCTCAAGCATTGAACTCAAAAACAATCGACACTGGGCTTTTATGAGAATAGCTCCATGCAAGGAGGCATCGGTGGAGTGAAGTCGAAAGGCAAAAAAAACACCAAACATAATTTGATCAACTTCTACAAATAGGTGTGCCATGATCTAAGAACAACCAAGGAAACAAGGCAAGGACACGAGATCCAAATAAATAGGAGTGCCATGACCCAAGAAAAGCTACGGTAACAAGGCAAGTGATGAGGGCCATCAATCCTCGCCATTAATAATGTCAATCTAGGGCTGGTGTCCAATGGCTGTATGCATTAAGAGAACAAGATCTTGGAAAACAAATCCTTTAAACACAAACCAAACTTGCATAAAATAAAAGCACACATGCAGAAATTTAAATGCACACTTGTAGAAATGTAAACACACTTGCATAAAGGAAATCACACTTCACACTTGCATAGAATAAAACACACTTGCATAAATTGAAATTGTTGAATGGGAAATAAGCAAAATTAAATGAAACACCTACAGGTTTACAAATTGAATTTTCACAATACAAAGATAAAAATAATACAACATAATGAATTAAAGACAAATGAATAAACATAAACATAAATACAAAGATACATCTTCCTTGGAATGAGTGTCCAGCTCATTCCTTGGAAGAGGATTTAAATTATACTTCTGAGATCTTAAAAGTACAGAATATTTGAGAGGAAAGAACAAATCTTTATTTCTTGGGAGAAAAGCATTACATATCGAGTGTTGAAGGTTGCATTTATAATTTATGCGTCCAACAAAATCCTTATTTTAGAAAATACAATCTGATCTTATCTTTATTCCAATCCTAACAACTAAGATCTCCATCTCCACAAAATATGGAGAGAGATATATTATTGAAGTCAAAGTCTTATCTCACTTATTTTAGGAAGATTTGCTCCCAAATCTTCTCCTTGCTTTCGGTAATAAGAATCATAATGATTTTATTCTTCTACATTATTGGAAGGAGGATTTTTCTCAAAATATGATTTTGACCAAATAACTTTCTTATATTTTCCATTTGACTTTGTTGTTTTTGACTGTGGAACTTTTGACGCTTGTCTGATACGCTTTTTCCTTGGACTGCAGTTCACTAAAAGTTAGATTTATCTTCATTGGTAAAACCTGTTACAAATATGAATGAGGTTTTTGTTAAAAACATTGCTATGAACAAAAACCTCTCTCATATTTTCTGTTTGAATTTTCTGTTTTTGTTTATGAAACTTTTAGCGCTCGTCTGATACACTTTTCCTCGGACTGCAGCTCACTAAAAGTTAGATCTCTCTTCATTAGTAAAAGATATAACAAATATGAATGAGGTTTTTGTTAAAAACATTGCTATGAACAAAAACCTCTCTCAGATTTTCCATTTAAATTTTTGTTTCTGTTTATGGAACTTTTAGTGCTCGTTTGATACACTTTTCCTCAAAACTACTGACTCACTAAAAGTTAGATCCCTCTTTATTGGTAATACACATGTAGAAATCTGAATGAAGTTTTTGTGAAAAAAATCTATGAACAAAAATATCTCTCATATTTTCCATTGGATTCTCGATATTTCACAATTCCTCAAAATTGTCAAAATCTCGCTTAGTTAGGAACTAACTCTGCGAGTTCCAGAACTAAGCTTGTGAGTTCCAGAATTAAGCATGCGAACTTAAAACAACTATAAATTTTGCATATGATCTCGGATTGAGATGATTCTTTTTTTGAACTTGCATAATTTTTTTAGAGGAATCTAAATATAAAATCAGATTTTAGTTTAGATATACCATCCATGATCAATTCCAGTTTTCTCAATACTAGCATTATCTTTCTTTTATGGTCTGCATTAATAAGACATTACATCTTTTCCCAAATAATCAAAAGGATTAGTCAACAAAATAGATAACAAAAGATTTCTAAAAAATGAACAAGATATATATCCTATATTCTATCTTAAGAAAACTATAAGTTCTTAGATTACATTTAAATCCACTTTCAAAGGTAACCTGGAAGGACAAAATAATGGTAATTTATGGCCAATTTATGGCTTCATCGTGAGACACAAAATTTGAAGAAGCAAGTTCAACTGCTACTGAAATAGGTGTGTCATGATCCAAGAACAATAACCAAGGCAACAAGACAAGGACAAGAGATCCAAATAAATTGAGTACCACGATCCAAGAAAAGCCAAGGTAACAAAGCGAGGACACTAAACCCGATAAAGCAATGTCAATACGTAACAAGGCAAAGACAAGGAACCCAGAAAATCAATATCAACACCACACCATCCCATACTACTAAATGGGTAGAGTGACACCACCAATCTGTATGAGTTGCCAAAGTCAACTACTCGAACACTAAGCTTCACTAGAATAGCTCCCCCATAAGAGATGCGGTCAACATGCAAAAAAGTGTTGAAAATACAGATCCAAAATATCTCAACAAACAAGAGAGATATAAATGTATACACCCATAGATACAAGAATACAACACCCAAAAGTTTAGGATGTTGGGCTCAACCGAAATTACGTCCACAAGTGATTACAACACCCTCCCAAATTTGACACTTTATAATTGAGTGCATGTAAATATTACAATGAGTAAAAGTACCTTTTACATTTGAAATATGTGTATAAAAATTTCACTAATGCATAGATCTCAAAAAATACACAATTTCAAAAAAATATCACCTTAATCCGAGCTATGATCAAAAGTTATGAGCTCTAGAAGGTTTTGTTATTAAAATAATATTTTAATTCGATGTTTTTTTAAAAGGTACACATGACACCCAAATGTCCAAAGGGTAAAAGAGTGCATCCACATGATACTGAACTTGTGACCAAAGGATAAAAGCCTACGCCTAAAACCTAAATGTCTAGAGGGTAAATCATTGCATTTGGAGGGTACATGTCTATATCCAATGGATAAAAGAATGCACCCAGAGGGTACATATCTCGCATCCAAAGTGGATAAAATACTACATCCAAAACAAAAATATCTAGAGGGTAAAAGAATGCATCTAGAAGGTACATGCTTATATCCAATGGATAAAAGAATGGGATGAGGAAAGAGCAGGTCCGAAGGAAGAAAAGAAATGAATTCCAAAGCAGTAAAGGTCAAGATTTATGTTTTGGGATTGGTAGTAAACAGAGCCAAACCTACTTGCATAAATAAACAAAGCAATACTGATGAGCAAATGACAAAAAGGTAGATATGAATCTAACAGAATAAACACATACAGATCTAACATAAGAAAGCTCGATGTATAACACAAGTATTCAAAGACAAAGCCTCAATATTTGTATTACTATTTTCTTCTGTTACAAGAAAGCTCAAAGTCTTTCTCTCCTCACTTCTATTTTCATCTAAAAAATGTCCACCCTTTGAATACAACAAGTATTCCAATATATATAGAAGAGGAGAAGGAAAGAAGGCAAAAAGGAGCCAACCACCTATTTACAAAGATATTTACAAAATATCTAAAAGTCATGTTGACTTTTGACAACTTGATGGATGACATCATCCCATGACGCAACATGGATGATGTCATCATTTGTGCCAACATACTTTAGACATTCCAACAAGAAAGAAGAGAAGAGAGAGAAGAAGAAGAAGAAGAAGAAGAAGAGAAGCAGCTACTCGTCGTCATCATCCTGCGGCCGAAAGGGGGTAGCTCGCTTTGATGCCGTCAGCTGTGTGATGAGATATGGAACCGAGCGGTATTCCAAAAACTTGTTAATTATGGCCCAAGTTGATCCCGAGAAGGATCCTTGGCCTATCGCTTATCGCCTCACAAGTCTCCCGCTCATCTATGAGCTTCTCGGGAGTTTGGAAAAGTCCTTTCCGCCTCAATGAGGAACCCGACGAAGTCCCTACAGCCAGCAAAAGTTGTTGATAGATTCAAGTGTCAAATGTGACCTCCGCCCCGCTCTCGAGAAGCGATCTCCTCAAGATCCGGATGGTTTCATCACTGACCTTAAGGTAAAGGAAGGAGTGAGCAACCCCGAGACATGTTGAGAACAATTCGCTCCATTTGATGCATTGTATCCAGGCTCTTCCTTTACTTTGTCAATCTTTTCTAGAATAAATTCTAGCTGATCCACCCGATAGTCCAGAGTGGACATGATTTTGTTGAGGGCCCTTGGATGGCCGAAGACGCCGAACTTGACCAGATCTTCGATCGAAACAAATCAAACATTTGTAAGGTCTCGTGTCGCAGCTTCAGCATGTTCCAACTCTTCGATATGGGCCCCGCTAACGCTTGGAGCTCTTTATTGCCTTTCCGATATTCGTGTACAAGTCGAGAACTCGCGATCACTTTTCACCTGCCTTTGAGGATTGGCCTCCAAGCGGAAACGGCCATACCCCGCTCACCGATCTTTGCATATTCGTTGATTTTCTCCCGGCCGAGAAGCTCAAGTCTCGGCGGCAGCTTGTGGGAGGCGCACTACCCATCTTCTCGTAAGGCTTGGAGCAGATATTTGTTTTGCTCTCTTTAGTAGCCTTTTTTCTTCTTTTGTCTCTCAAGCTTTTGACAGAGGGCGTCAACCGCGGAAAGAGCTTCCCCCGGAGACTTTCGTAAGATGTCCCCATGTGACTTGGGTCACAAGAAAATCTCATCTGAGACAGATCCTTTTTCTCTTGAGGGGATCGGGTATGCAATTTCCATGATTCTCTCACCGCAAAGACTTTTAGAGAAGCGTAACAGCTTTCGCTTCTTCGCCCCTTTGGTCGGGATCATCGAAAAGTCCATCTGAGCGATGGGAACTTTCCTCTTTGCTTGGCTTAGCGCCGAGAGATCCAGTGCTGGTCCTATGGAAGAAGGACCAGAGACAGAGGAGGAGGCAGCTACAGAAGAGAAGAGGGGAAAACGTGGAGACACGCGGCGGTGCATTGAGAGAATAGCCAAGAAGTGTCCACGGGAGGAAGGGAAACCGCAGCATGGAAGACATAGAAGGGAAGGGAGCCTGAGATGAGGGAAGAAATGGAGGAGGACAGATCATCGTTGAGGGAGGAGAAGATAGACGAAGAAGCAGGGAAAGAGTAGAAGAAGGGACAGAGGACACGACCAAAGGGATGGTCGCTTGAGTCACTCGAGGAGGGGAAGGAAGAGAAGAAGAAGGGATAGAAGGGACTCTCTTGTGTGGTAGCAATGCCGACATCCCGAGTGGATGGGCCTATGGGACTATCCTCTCGCTGCTTTTTCCCGCGAATTATGACTTATTACTGCCTCTCGTGCCGTGGAAGGAGGACTCTCGTGGGCTTCTTCCGAATGGTGCCGGATTCACCTTCTACACCTTTGCCTTTAAGCCGCTTTTGATCGTGAAGGTGCGTTGCCCAATGGGGAGGTTGTGAAATCTACCCCGAGGTAGATTAGCCCGCTCATCCGCACCAATGTTCTCGTCCTCACGCAAAGTTTCTCGACCCTCTCCTCAATTGTCTCGAGGAGCTTTAGTTCTATCAATGGCCGAAAGGGCCAATCGTCCCCATCTCAGATCATTATATACCTTGTCTACTTCATCTTCCGTAGTTTGGAAGCCTTTGGGGACAATGGCTACCCCATATTGGATGATTTTCGCCAATGCTAGCGAGAATGATCCTTTCTTCTCGAGCTCTACCTCATGGAGGACGCCAATATAAATATCCTCGATCCGAGGAACATGGATCGATCAAGCTTTGCTTCGCAGCAGCCCCTGGGTCGAAGGTAGGCCTGGCCGGGAAGTCATGTTTCAAATTAAGTAACTCCACTCTCGCAAACATTTCCTTCGCCTTATGGTGGGTAGAGCATGTGTATCGGCCCACCGTGAGGGGGAAAGGAGTTCCACCCTTCCTTCCTTTTAAGGCATTTTTCGTGGTATGTGATTAGCTGCCTTGATAGCTCAAAGTAGAATCGCCTTAGGCCCAAAGATACCTGGTAGCCTCGGTTGGCTCTCCCAAAAAGTTGGCAGCCCTCAGATAGGTGAATGTGGGAAATTGGGTGAACAGGGCCCCCCATTTCTCTGTGGCTGCCACTATGTTTTTGGTCGTACGACCATGAGTCATATTCGGCCTCAGCAGGCAGATGATGTGATAGAAAAACACATCGTTAACTTTTGTGAACTGGGAGATGCTATTCTCCAGCCTCAACTCGGGTAGTACTGTGATATCTTGACTCGAGGCCAAACTCCACTCGTGTTAGGCCCGGATAATCCCTCTCCGACGCCGCGCAAGTAGACCACGTAGGAGTTCATATGGAATACCCCCTGCAGGCGAATTGTGAGAGCCGCCGAGATGGTGCCGCTTATAATTTCCCCCCAAAGAAAAGCGCCGATCAGAAAATTCTTGTTCATTGTTTCCAAGTAGCGCAAAGATCCATTTATGGAAGTAATGGGCATCGTAAAGCCCAAGACCCCGCTCAGAAGGTAATGGTATCGCGAGCTCTTCCGAGAAGTCACCGCGGTGGATGATTTGGGGCCACCGGGTTACCACCTTCTTATTTTTCAGATATACTTCTGCTCATTAGCTGCATACATTGGTCTTCATTGTCTTCCTGTGCCTCGATGCACTCGCTTGGCTAACGGCCACAAAGTGCCGGTGGTGAGGGATGCCGAGTATGATCTCAAAATGATGGGCAGTGAGGTTAATGACTACCTCGCCCTTGTTTTGTTTTCGACACACTCAGGTCTTTATTATAAGACTCGGGCAACCACCATCATAAATTCATTGTTGATTGCGCCGACGGGATTCCTCCCTGGCGCAGTGGCACTCGCTATTAGTTTGTCCATCCATGGACTCTCAGAACTTTCTTCTCGAGTTCTCGCCTGTAATTCCTCCATGTCGATATGCCCCAATTCTGAGTCTCTGACGTCCATGCTGCATTCGGCCTGTGACTCGGCATTCTGACCCTCTGATATTTGTATTTCATTTCTTCCTCCGTAAGCTTAGCCTTTCCTTTCGATTTGGTGGGTCTCCTACTGGATGTAGACATATGTTCTTTCGAACTCAGTTGCTGATCTGCATGAAGAAGAAGCGAGACCCAATCCGAAAAGGTCAATTAGCCATTTGATCTTCCATGGAATGTTAGCAGAAGAAAGAGTTAGAGATTTTTAGGCTCAGGGCGCAGGGCGCATGAAAATTGCAGCTTACAGGGCTAAATAGGTAAGGCGCACAGAAGAGGGTGTGTAAGGATAAATCGGCGCCAAAGGCGCATGGCGCATGCATACCGCAGATTGCATTTATATAAAGGGCGCATGAAAACATGCGTGTTACATACATAGGACAGGATGCGCTTTCGCGCATGGAATTTTCATGTTGCATTGGGATTTGTGTGCGCCTTCGCGCATGGATGGTTGTGTAACAAGAACTTTTCGTGCGCCAAAGGGGAGCATGGCGGCGCACGAAAGGTTTACACAACATGATGTTATTGTAATCGGGGATGCGCCGCGCCTTCAAAGATTTGTACTTAGCGCAGATAAAGCTTGTGTTGCATGGATGTTGGGTGCGCCATCGGGCGCATGGAAATGTGATGCAAGCAAGGAAGGATTGTGCGCCAAAGGCAAGCAAGTTTAGCACTTGCAAAGATGTGAAAGAGGCGCGCCTTGAGGGCGCAGGAGTTCATGATGCAACAAGTCAGCAATGAAAGGTGCGCCATCATGGGTTTTGTTCATGTAAATAAGGGGGATGATGATGCCAAGGCAAAGAGAGAAACAAAGTGAACTAAATCACTCTCAAAGGGGTCTTTACATGGTTTAGATTTCTTCTTCTCCTCTTTTCCTTTTTGACAAGTCATTTGGGTAAATGAAATGGTTAAAACCAGAGGGTTACAAACCATGTTTTAGGATGACATCCTCCTCCCACAGATCCTGGAAAGAGGAAGATAAGGAAAGACAAACATGGGGGGGAAAAAGCTCAACACATGCATATCAAAAACCAAACCAAGCTAAAGCAAGCACTATCTAGCAAAACTCACGAAAGAGACAAGAGCACTTACCCGGATAAATAGCAAAAATCTGAAAACGGGTCCACAACGCGTTGAAAACGACGAGGCAAAATGATGTGCTCAGAGAAAGGAAATCACGTGCTCTCGCGAATAGTGAAAATGACATTTTTGGGCGCGCAAACAATATATATATATATATATAGGTGAGCTGGTCATAAATGCGCCACCCACTTTTTAAAGGGCGCATGAGAGTCATTGCCGACAGGAAAAGCGTGCGCCCTTTTCGCGCATGAAAACGCATTTTCCCAACAGAAATTAAGCGCCTTCGCGCACCAAAAGCTATGTCGACATGAAGTTATGTGCGCCCTTCGCGCACCAAAACATGGCGCAACAAAAGTGTGCTAACACAAAGGCGCATGCGCCTTGGCGCACGCAGGGAAGGCTCAACATACTTTGGCGCACCAAAAGGTGTGTTGACACTGAAAATCATGCGCCAAAGGTTTTAAAGGGGGCGCACCAAAAGTTGGTGTTACATAGCAATTTCATGCGCCCAGCCAAAAAAGGCTCAAAAGACTAAGTTCGAAAAACCAGATTTCCCGGGAAGGGATTTTACAACGTTTCGAACGCAAGGGATCCCTAACGAGGGATCGGAACAAAATTTTGGTATGGTTATCGGTAAAATTGCCCTTGTCAATTTTACGGGATAACAGCTGGCTCTTTCTGGGGACTATCCCTGAGCAAACTCGGGGGTAGAGAATCCCAGTTCTCATGTGCCTATCCATTGGGTAACAGAGTCAAAAACAAGGGCGACCGGAGGGAGAAGAAAGGAAACACACAACAAACCGAAAGCAACCACACGACGAAAGCAAACACACAACTAAAGCAAACTGTACAAAGAAGAGAGCAAGCTCTACTTCCTGAAAATTTTCAGATGTTGCCCGCTATAAGGAAGCGGGAGCTCGGTTCCATCCAGATATGAGAGATAGAAGCTATTCTCTCCGTTGAGCTGCTTGATCTTGAAGGGCCCTCTCCACAGGAATCAAACTTTCCGTGCATGCCCTTTTCGCTCTCTTCGCTTGTCCCACAAAAGGACGAGATCTCCCACTTGAAAATCCTCTTTGCTTGGCCTTTTTATCAAAAAGCCTCTTAACTTGATTCTGATGTTCAGTGATCCTGTCGACCACCCTTACTCTCTTTTCTTCAAGTTCTGCCAGATACATGATTCTCTTTTCAAGAGAATTTTGGAAAGTTTCATCTTCGATGGCTCGTGCCAAACGCAGAGCAGGAAGTTCCGCAGAAATGGGAAGCTCGGCATCAGTGCCATATAACACTTGAAAAGGTGACATGCCGAGAGATCTCTTGGGAGTAATACGATCGGCCCACAAAGCGTCGTACAAAGACTTGTGCCACATTCGCTGATTCTCATCTACTAACTTCCGTATGATGGTCACCAAGTTCTTGTTACTGGATTCCGCCTGACCATTTCCCTGAGGGTAATAGTCTGAGGCGTGAGCCAAAGTTATCCCATATTCATAGCAAAAACTAATAACTTCTCGTGAGGAGAAGTTAGAAGCATTATCAGCAACGATTTTGTTTGGAACGCCAAACCTGACAATGATATTTTCTTTAATGAAATCGCAAACCACCTCGTAAGTGGCATGCTTGATGTATGGCTTCCACCCACTTGGTGAAGTAATCCGTCATTGCTGTAAGGACATAGCTATGTCCCGCACTCGATCGAGGATTGAGTGCGCTAATAAAATCAATTCCCCATCGCTCGAATG
This sequence comes from Taxus wallichiana var. yunnanensis, assembly GCA_018340775.1. NCBI lineage: Eukaryota > Viridiplantae > Streptophyta > Pinopsida > Cupressales > Taxaceae > Taxus > Taxus wallichiana. The sequence continues at coordinate 839,032,584 of CM031238.1, forward strand.
GTTCATTGATAATGACCGCCTTAGGGAAAGGCAGCCAACTGGGCTTGCCGACGAATTGGCCAGGCAGGTTCACACTTCGCCACCCGTGATGGTCGTATCTTGAAAGAGCGTCGCCAATAGTACCTGGCTCGAATGATCTTTGTGCAAGTTACATGAGGAAGAGAAATGCCCTCCACAGCTGAATTGTGAAAACTTTCCAAAGTAGTTTTACTTGGGGTTTGTCAACACATCGCAAAAAGATGCCATCTATCCCACGTTTATATAAACCGTCATCCCGATGACATATTTAGCCGCCCGAGCTTTATAGTGCGCTTCTCCTTGCAGCTTAGGTGCATTGGGCATTCGCCGTAGGTAAGGAAGAAAGCGATGTTGAGTACCATTCATCACTAGTTGCAACAAATAGAACCAGAGGCAGAGAATCGTGCTCTTCCCCCGGCCCGGTCTTGTGTTTCGCTTTGTGTAGTCACCCCTATCATCGTGGTTTCTCAATCTTTGTTTTCAGCCATTAGCCGACATGTGCCCGCCCTCACCAGCCTTGGTTGGTTTAATATCCGTGTCATACTCCCGACCTTCATGATCCAATTTCCTCGCAAGCTTCCTAACTCCTGCTGAGTTAGAATTGATTTCACCGCCGTGTCTGGGACCAACACCACCGTATGCGAGTTTAGAATGTAATACCTGAAATTCTTCACTGCTTTGACAACGGCGAAGGCATGCTTTTCCAGTTGAGTCATTTTTAGTTCGTGAGGCTTGAGGGGAGAACTCATGAACGCGATCGGAGATTCAACATCCTCCGAGTTCTTTTGCATTAAGATTGTGGACACAGTATGCTCAGATGCGTAACTATACATGATGAAGTCCTTGGAGAAATCGGGACATACCAGGACTGGTGCATGAGCAACGGAAGCTTTTATTTCTTCAAATGACCTTTTTCCCTCTTCACTCCATCTGAAAGTTGGTGACCCCTTCATCATGTTCAATATGTGACGGGTCTTCTCAGCAAAGTCAGGAACAAAACGCCTGAGAAAGTTCACCTTTCCAAAGAAAGAATGAACACCGCCTTGCTTCAGTAGGCAAGAGTAAGGCTTTCAATAGCCTTAACTCTTTCAAAGCATCTATCATTTGCTCCTTCTTTGCTAACCACATGCCCTAAAGCAACTTCCCTTCCGTGACTCCAAAAACAGACTTTTTTGGGTTTAGGGAAATCCCATGTTCTCGGCACCTGGCCAACACTTGCTCCAAATGATCACAATGATCATTTCGTTGTTTAGAGAACACGGTTAAGTCATCTAGATAAACCACAATGACTTTCCCCATCATACCTTTGAATGCAAAGTCCATGGCCCACTGAAAAGTGGCACCAACATTAGTTAGGCCAAAAGGCATCCCCGTCAGTAGGCAAATGTACCCTGTGAGTAGTGAATGCTGTTTTAAACTCGATCTTCAGTGAAACTTCAACTGATCAGTAACCTCAAAAACCATCAAGCATGGACAAGATCTCTCGATCCAGCATCGCTTGCGTAACTTGATCCATTATCTAAGAGGGTAGTTGCTTTCAAGGAAGCTTGATTCAAATTATGAAAGTCTACGCATATGCGTATCTCGCCGTTTTTCTTGCGCACTGGCACAATATTTGCTACCCAAGTACTGTGATGGATAGGAAAGATGATTCTCGCATCCAGCATCTTCTGAATTTCGGCCTGGATAGTACCCGAGATCTTAGGATTATAGTGCCTCTGCTTCTGGCGAAAGGCTTTGACATCTTCTTTCAACGGAATGTCATGTCGAACGCCCTTCGCTTAAAGGACTTTAGATCGGCATAGACCATGCCAACACGTCCATATATTTTTTAAAGAACTTGACAAATTTCGCGCTTTCTCCTCAGCATGCAACATTTGCCAATGTTCACAAATCATGGTGCTCTATCGAACCTATATTGACCGGTTCGGTTTCGGGATGAGTCAGGGTCATCCCGCTTTTTCTTTTTTACAAAACGGTCATGCCTCGCTCGAACAAGCGCCCAGAAACCAGCCCTTTGGAATTTTATTTCCTTTGAGCTGACATATGCCGTCATTCCCTTCGGATTCATCGCCTTGATCGGTGACTGATTCACGGCAAGTGGAAGTAGATCCTTCAAAGTGCAATTCTTTAAAATTTTCTGCCTTTTCCAGAAAAGCAATGAGTTGATTATCATCGTTGAACACCTGCCAATGCTGAGAATTGTCTGGCACGCTCAGGCGGAAAACCACCTCAATGGTGTACTTGTTTGTTTTCAAACCTGGGTGTGGGAGCATGAGGGACGCTGAAACGGCCAATGAATCGGCCATGTCATTTTGAGCCCTCGAATGGATTCTATTGAAAAAGCATCGAATTCTTCAATGTTGTCCCATACCGCATTACTGTAATGCCCGAGCCTTTCATTTTTTACTTGTAAATCCTTTTGACTGATTTACAACTAGCTCGCATCACCTTGTACTTTTAGATTTTTAATTCCTCTTTCTCTGTGGCTTGCATACCGAGTAAGAGAGATTCATACTCAGCAAAGATTGTTTGTGTTGAAAAACCGCAATTTGAAAGAGAGAGGAATTACCTCCTCTTCGGGAGATATCAAAGACGGCCCAAAGCCGCCACATCCACTAGTCGCGCAACTTCCATCAAACTGCAAGGTCCAGATCTCATTAAGATCCTTTTCCTGAACGAGAACACCCGCTTTATCCACTCTCGGTAGATAAGAAGTAGTTCCCATCCCCGATGATTCAAAAAGGATTTGAGCTTTGGGGTCTCGTAACTAGTAACCAAGTATTTTTTTTGTGATTCCGGCTCCAAAGTCGCATTACGCCTTTGATCGGGAATTCTAGCTTTAGACCACCCATATGAATTTCTCCACCAACTTCGCCGCAAAACTTCTTCCCAAAGAAATTCCATAGGTGCCGGAATGTCAAGAACGAGGACTGCCATTTTTACTCTTTATCCGGGAAAGCCGCAAATGCAAATACAGCGCGCCTTTGATTTGGCCAACCAATGGAACTCGCTTGGTTTCCAATGAATAACATCTCGCCGAAAGGCTTGGTAAGAGTGAGGCCCAAAGCATGGGTGACTTTTGCCGGCATGACGTTATCAAGCCCTAATCAATTATGCAGCTTACTCAACTTGGTCCATTGATCAGAGAGAGAGATAGAAAGGCTCTATCTTGCTCGACGCCGATGTCAAGCAACATTTATGTGGGATTCAGGGGGAGTGGAAAGGATTCCTTTTGGGGAAACCTGCTTAGATGCAACAGCTTGACTCTGAATATATTTGGTCAATCTTACAAGCTGTTCGGGGTTTGACTGAAGGTACTCAGCTTCAGACATTTGGATCTTGGTCTTTTTTGCATGATCTATGATATCAAATGCGGCCAAGGGTTGCGTTGGTGAAGGAATGAGTCCCTCACCTCGCGATGATGGAATAGGATTGGTGGCCTTGGTAGGAATGTGAGAGGATTGATTTGGAGGAGAGATAGGGGGAAAAGATTTCCTTGTAAAAGATTTGCCAGGGAGTTGAGTAGGAAGAGGATTACCTCTTTTAGCAATGATCGGAGGCGCGTTTGACACGGCCTTCTCCTGCTGGACATGGGCAGCAACTTCCGCTTCTTTTCCTTGTGAGCGAGTAAAAACAGCATATGACTGTCCGCTTGCATATCCCTGGGTACCCTCTTCTTCATCAGATTCTTCCTCATCAAATTCCATATACCCGATAGTAGAGTCGCCAGCCGGTTCACCGACATCTTGATCATCTTCGCCTTGAGACGAAGGTTCTTCATAATACTGCTCTTCTTCTTCGATTTCGGCCAGAGCGTTGACCGGAGGAGCCTCAAGCGCCAACCGCGGAGCAGCTGTAGGTAGGCGCGGCCTTTGTGAAACATTGTTGGGAACGAAATTCCTCCGTGGAATATCCCGGTATGAGGAACTGGGGGAGGCCTGGGCCAACTGCTTCTTCAATGCAAGCAAGTCATTCGCCATCTTTTGAAAGGCTGGATCGACGGAAGTAAAGTGGGCGAAGGGCCCAAAGATTTAGGCTTGGCCGATTCCTTTTTCAATTTCGCCGATATTATCGATTATCCTCTATCCGAATGGCAGCAAGCTTGGGCGAGAATCAAGGTAGCCACTCGCTCAAGGAGTAAGAAACTAACTTTCGAACTCATAGCATGTTTATTTAAGAAACACTTTTGATTTTCCGGCGCTGAAGCATGGCAACGGGACACGGTTGATTAGTGCATTGAACCGGTGATAAAATCGCGCATGGTCTCATTTGCCTCTTTCTTCGTGTGAGTGATCCGTGATAATAATGCAAATGCATCCTCTCAAGGCTTCAGATCTGTCTTCGAAAGCATCCCGCAAGGTGGCCCAACCGGTAATAGATCCGGCCGGCAAATGTCTGAAACCATTCACCGCAGTCCTCGTAGGGTTTTAAAAGGTGAACCGACACATCTTCGTGAGTTACATCCAAAATACTGCATGACATGATGAATGCAGATATGTGGGAATCCGTGCTTTGATTTCCGACTCCCGTCGAATTTGGGAAAATTCTTTCGATTTCCGTGAGGGAGCGCGTGAACTGGATGTGGTAAAGCCAAAGGACCCATGGCGTTTCCCCATGGTACCGCCATCTGAAAAGCCGGAAAGAGAACACGAGCTGGAAGTGTGGTTCCACTGAGTAGCAAGGCACTACAAAGGGATGTGGATGCCCCCTGCGAAAGACTTTTTCTTCGTGAAGGTGAGACACTCCTGGATGTCCGGCTAGCCGAGCTTAGCGCTGAAAAAATGCGCCGGTGTCACGCTGAAATTGTGCCTTTGAAGCAGATCGAAAGTAGGATCAGCTTCTCCACGGGCTCTCCTGCTGCGCGTAAAAGGTTCACTCGCCAGTGTACCTTCCAGATCTGTAACGTTATGGCACAGATTCAAACTTTCTTTTTTTGGTTACTTGCTGATTTTCTGGTTTTTTTGATAAAAACCAGCAGCAAATACTTTTCTAAATATTTAAAACTATCCTCTTCAGAAAACCGATTGTGGTTAATGACAAATAACAACGAGGATAAGATGGCAGGGAAGAATAGCAAGCTGATTTTCGGATCTGATTTTGACTTTTTCAGAGGGTTTCAAACTTTTAGCAAACAGCCAAAAATCCAGATCTACGGCAAAATACTAATTTTTATAAAAACTCAGCGAACTAAAGATTTGTAACTAGGCCAGATCTATGGATCTCAGAAGAAAATTTTCAATTCAGAGCACTTTTGCAAATTTTTGGATTTTTATCAAAAAGTTCAGATTTGCAAACAGGCAGTGATTTTCTTATTTTTTTTGATTTTTCTATCTTACCACCATCATAGATCTGACAGATCTATTCGTTCCCCAGCGGAGTCGCCAAAAACTGTTGGTCCAAAAATCTGTCGCTTGGGCAGATCTATGGATAAACGAGCCAACAAAGCAGTGGTGGCATAGCCCTCTTGAGTCAAAGAAAGCGAAACTCGGTTTATTGCTATTCTACCAAAGCAGGAATCTATGCAAGTCTCATGATTCTCGCCTTCGGGGTTTGGGATCTCATCCCAAAGCTGGGGTGTTTCGATTCGATCGTGAAAAGAAAGGAAAGGAAGAGGGGATGAGGAAAGAGCAGGTCCGAAGGAAGAAAAGAAATGAATTCCAAAGCAGAAAGGTCAGAAGATTTATGTTTTGGGATTGGTAGTAAACAGAGCCAAACCTACTTGCATAAATAAACAAAGCAATACTGATGAGCAAATGACAAAAAGGTAGATATGAATCTAACAGAATAAACACATACAGATCTAACATAAGAAAGCTCTGATGTATAACACAAGTATTCAGTACAAAGCCTCAATATTTGTATTGTTGTTTTTCTTTTGTTACAAGAAAGCTCAAAGTCTTTTCTCCTCACTTCTATTTTCATCTGAAAAAAATGTCCACCCCTTGAATACAACAAGTATTCCAATATATATAGAAGAGGAGAAGGAAAGAAGGCAAAAAGGAGCCAACAACTATTTACAAAGATATTTACAAAATATCTAAAAGTCATGTTGACTTTTGACAACTTGATGGATGACATCATCCCATGACGCAACATGGATGATGTCATCATTTGTGCCAACATACTTTAGACATTCCAACAAGAAAGTCAGAGAAGAGAGAGAGAGAGAAGAAGAAGAAGAAGAAGAAGAAGAAGAAGAGCAGCTACTCGTCGTCATCATCCTGCGGCCGAAAGGGGGTAGCCTGCTTTTGATGCTGCTCAGGTGATGAGATATGGAACTGAGTGCGGTATTCCAAAAACTTGTTAATTATCGGGCCCAAGTTGATCCCGAGAAGGATCCTCAGTGCCTATCGCCGATCGCCTCACAAGTCTCCCCGCTCATCTATGAGCTTTCGGGAGTTTGGAAAGTCCTTTCCGCCTCAATGAGGAACCCGACGAAGTCCCTACAAAGCCAAGCAGTTGTTGATAGATTCAGTGTCAAATGTGACCTCCGCCCCGCCTCGAGAAGCGATCTCCTCAAGATCCGGATGGTTTCATCACCTGACCTTAAGGTAAAGGAAGGAGTGAGCAACCCCGAGACATGTTGAGAACAATTCGCTCCATTTGATGCATCAGATCCGTGGCTTCTTCCTTTACTTTGTCAATCTTTTCTAGAATAAATTCTAGCTGATCCACCCGATAGTCCAGAGTGGACATGATTTTGTTGAGGGCCCTTGGATGGCCGAAGACGCCGAACTTGACCAGATCTTCGACTGAACAGTCGAACATTTGTTGGAAGGCCTCGTGCTGCAGCTTCAAAGCATGTTCCAACTCTTCTGATATGGGCCCTGCTAACGCTTGGAGTTCTTTATTCTCCTTACTGATATTCAGGTATAAGTCAGAGAACTCGGTGATCACTTTTTCGCTGTCTTTGAGGATTTGGCTCCTCCAAGCGGAAACGGCCATACCCTGCTCACCGATCTTTGCATATTCGTTGATTTTCTCCTGGCTGAGAAGCTCAGAAGTCTCAGCGGCAGTTGTGGGAGGCGCACTACCCATCTTCTGTAAGGCTTGGAGCAGATATTTGTTTTTGCTTTTTAGTAGCCTTTTCTTCTTTTTTTGCTCTCAAGCTTTTGACAGAGGGCGTCAACCGCGGAAAGAGCTTCCCCGGAGACTTTCGTAAGATGTCCCCTATCATTGTGACTTGGGTCACAAGAAAATCTGCCGAGACAGATCCTTTTTCTCGAGGGATCGGGTATGCAATTTCCATGATTCTCTCACCCGCAAAGACTTTTAGAGAAGCGTGTAACAGCTTCGCTTCGCCCTTTGGTCGGGATCATCGAAAAGTCCATCTGAGCGATGGGAACTTTCCTCTTTTTGGCTTACCGCGAGAGATCCAGCTGGTCCTATGGAAGAAGGACCAGAGACAGAGGAGGAGGCAGCTACAGTAGAAGAGGGGAAAACGTGGAGACACGCGCAATGGCGGCAGCATTGAGAGAATAGCCGAAGAAGTGTCCACGGGAGGAAGGGAAACTGCAGCTGCGGAAGACATAGGAAGGGAAGGGAGCCCGGAGATGAGGGAAGAAATGGAGGAGGACAGATCAGCGAGGGAGGAGAAGATAGACGAAGAAGCAGGGGAAAGAGTAGAAGAAGGGACAGAGGACACGACCAAAGGGATGGTCGCTTGAGTCACTCGAGGAGGGGAAGGAAGAGAAGAAGAAGGGATAGAAGGGACCTCTGTTGTGGTAGCAATGCCGACATCCTGAGTGGATGGGCCTATGGGACTATCCTCTGTTATTTCTTCTCTAGCGAATCCAGAGTTATTACGCGCTCTGGTGTGGAAGGAGGACTTTCAGGGGCTTCTTCCTGAATGGTGCTGGATTCACCTTCTACACCTTTGCCTTTAAGCTGCTTCTTGGATCGTGAAGGTGCGTTGCCCAATGGGGAGGTTGTGAAATCTACCCCGAGGTAGATTAGCCTGTTCATCCGGCACCAGTGTTCTGTCCTCCGCAAAGTCTCCTTGACCCTCTCCTCAATTGTCTGAGGAGCTTTGTTTCTGTCAATAGCCGGAAAGGGCCAATTGTCCCCATCTGTATCATTATATACCTTGTCTGTTTCATCTTCCGTAGTTTGGAAGCCTTTGGGGACAATGGCTATCCCGTATTGGATGATTTCTGCCAATGCTAGGCGAGAATGATCCTTTCTTCTGAGCTCTACCTCATGGAGGACGTCAATATAAATATCCTCGATCTGAGGAACATGGATTGGATCAAGCTTTGCTCTTGGCAGGCAGCCCCTTGGGTCGAAGGTAGGCCTGGCTGGGAAGTCATGTTTCAAATTAAGTAACTCCAGCTCTGCAAACATTTCCTTCACCTTGTGGTGGGTAGAGCATGTGTATCGGCCCACTGTGAGGGGGAAAGGAGTTCCACCCTTCTTTCTTTTAAGGCATTTTTCGTGGTATGTGACCAGCTGCCTTGATAGCTCTAGTAGAATCAGCTTAGGCCCAGCATACCTTGGTAGCCTGGTTGGCTCTCCCAAAAAGTTGGCAGCCCTTAGATAGGTGAATGTGGGAAATTGGGTGAACAGGGCCCCCCATTTCTCCGTGGCTGCCACTATGTTTTTGGTCGTACGACCATGAGTCATATTCGGCCTCAACAGCAGATGATGTGATAAAAAACACATCGTTAATTTTGTGAATCGGGAGATGCTATTCTCCACCTCAACTCGGGTAATACTCATATATTTGACCGAGGCCAAACTCCACTTCGTGTTAGGCCCGGATAATCCCTCTCTCCGACGCCGCAGCACAGACCACGTAGGAGTTCATATGGAATACTCCCGTCAGGCCGAATTGTCAGAGCTGCTCTGAGATGGTGCCGCTTATAATTTCCCCAAAGAAAAGCGCCGATCGTGAAAATTCTTGTTCATTGTTTCCAAGTAGCAAAGATCCATTTATGGAAGTAATGGGCGCGTAAAGCCCAAGACCCTGCTCAGAAGGTAATGGTATCGCTGAGCTCTTCTGAGAAGTCACTGCGGTGGATGATTTGGGGCCACCGGGTTACCACCTTCTTATTTTTCAGATATACTTCGTTCATTAGCTGCATACATTGGTCTTCATTGTCTTCCTAGGCCTTGATGCACTCTGCTTGGCTAACGGCCACAAAGTGCCGGTGGTGAGGGATGCCGAGTATGATCTCAAAATGACGGGCAGTGAGGTTAATGACTACCTCGCCCTTGCTGTTTTCGACACACCTTGTGTCTTTATTGTAACACTGGGCAACCACCATCATAAATTCATTGTTGACGGCACTGACGGGGATTCCTCCGGTGGAAGCGCAGTGGCATCGCCTATTAGTTTGTCCATCCATGGACTCCTCAGAACTTTCTTTCGAGTTCCGCCTGTAATTCCTCCATGTCGATATGCCCCACCCCGAAGTCTCCGACGTCCATGCTGCATTCGGCCTGTGACTCGGGCATTTTGACCCTCTGATATTTGTATTTCATTTCTTCCTCCGTAAGCTTAGCCTTTCCTTTCGATTTGGTGGGTCTCCTGCTGGATGTAGACATATGTTCTTTCGAACTCAGTTGCTGATCTGCATGAAGAAGAAGCGAGACCCAATCCGAAAAGGTGAATTAGCCATTTGATCTTCCATGGAATGTTAGCAGAAAGAAAGAGTTAGAGATTTTTAGGCTCAGGGCGCAGGGCGCATGAAAATTGCAGCTTACAGGGCTAAATAGGTAAGGCGCACAGGAAAGGGGTGTTGCAAAGGTTAAACTGGCGCCAAAGGCGCATGGCGCATGCATACTGCAGATTGCATTTTATAAAGGGCGCATGAAAAGTGCGTGTTACATAGTGACAGGATGCGCCCTTTGGCGCATGGAATTTTCATGTTGCATTGGGATTTGGTGCGCCCTTTGGCGCATGGATGGTTCATGTAACAAGAACTTTTCGTGCGCCAAAGGGAGCATGGCGCGGCGCACGAAAGGTTTACACAACATGATGTTATTGTAATCAGGGATGCGCCTGCGCCTTCAAAGATTTGTACTTAGCGCAGATAAAGCTTGTGTTGCATGGATGCTGGGTGCGCCATTGGCGCATGGAAATGTGATGCAGCAAGGAAGGATTGTGCGCCAAAGGGGCGCAAGTTTAGCACTTGCAGCATGTGAAAGAGGCGCGCCTTGAGGGCGCAGGAGTTCATGATGCAACAAGTATGAAAGGGTGCGCCATGGCGCGGGTTTTGTTCATGTAAGGGGGGGGATGACAGATGGCCAAGGCAAGAGAGAAACAATGAACTAAATCACTCTCAAAGGGGTCTTTACATGGTTTAGATTTCTTCTTCTCTCTTTTCCTTTTGACAGTGTCATTTGGGTAAATGAAATGGTTAAAACCAAGAGGGTTACAAACCATGTTTTAGGATGACATCCTCCTCCAAAGCAGATCCTGGAAAGAGGAAGATAAGGAAAGGAAAGATGCATGGGGGAAAAGCTCAACACATGCATATCAAAACCAAACCAGCAAGCAAGAAGCACTATCCAAAAGCAAAACTCACGAAAGAGACAAGAGCACTTACCCGGATAAATAGCAAAAATCTGAAAACGGGTCCACAACGCGTTGAAAACGACGAGGCAAAAGGGGATGACAGCTCGTCAGAGAAAGAAAAAATCACGTGCTCAGCGAAAAGTGAAAATGACATTTGGGCGCGCAAACACATATATATATAGGTGAGCTGGTCATAAATGCGCCACCCACTTTTTAAAGGGCGCATGAGAGTGGTGCAGAATTGCCGACAGGAAAAGCGTGCGCCTTTCGCGCATGAAAACATTTTCCAACAGAAATTAAGCGCGCCTTTCGCGCACCAAAAGCTATGTCGACATGAAGTTATGTGTGCCTTTCGCGCACCAAAACATGGCGCAACAAAAGTTGTGCCAACTAACAAAGGCGCATGCGCCTGGCGCACGCAGGAAGGCTCAACATACTTGGCGCACCAAAAGGTGTGTTGACACTGAAAATCATGCGCCAAAGGTTTTAAAGGGGGCGCACCAAAAGTTGGTGTTACATAGAAATTTCATGCGCCCAGCCAAAAAGGCTCAAAAGACTAACGAAAAAGATTTATCGGTAAAATTGCCCTTGTCAATTTTACGACTAGTAACATAACTCCACATTACCGAGAAGCTAACTCAACACAACTAGTAAACTAACTCCACATAACCGAGAAGCTAACTCAACACAACTAGTAAACTAACTCCACACAAGTAGTACACCTAAGCAAGCTAACCCAACAAGTGTAATAATTATTCGATAAATAAATAAAAGGATAAATAATAACCTACACTAACATATGGTTTACGGTCTCCTCTAACACTACATTATAAACTTTTCACCATCTCATATTCCAATATGTCACATGTACTAATCAATATACATGTATGCTTTGTCCACATTACTACTTTTCCTACCTTGTCTCTCATTTACTATTACAACTTTTTACAGCCTTACTTTCGACCCGAGTTCAATTCTCCAACCTTCACCCTTCCACCGAAAGGGGGAAATACAATCGGGATCATATTACAATCCCTCTCGTGGTACTACACAATCAATTGACATTCTTAATACAATATTATCGCAGTTTTCTTTGATCTCATTGAAACACATGCATAATTATTCTATATGATACCAATGCACATCACTCGCTTTTCAAATCTATCCCCTCCTAAATGACCTAATATGGGGGAAAAGAAAACCTCTTCGTGATTAATCTTCTAAATACATATTATTCAATCAACTACTATCACTCAAATTAATCAATCAATATAATAATCATAGTTACTATTGTTCCCAAATGACCTAACTTGGGAGCCGCATTACATTATCATCACTTCCAGATGACCTAACTTGGAAGCCATCTAGCACTATTCAAATTAGAACACCCATTATTGTAGGAGTGGGGGCAATGAGACGTCATTGCCTTTTCCATATCGCCCATATATGGGTTCTTTAATCATGAACAAACAAGCTACAATAAGAACTAATCAAGACTAATTAGAACTAAACAATGAAAAAATTGGTCTCTATCTATCTCGCAATGGTAGGACCTCTTAGAGATGTAGTCATGGAAGGAGAGAAAAACAAACCTCTCTCCCTAACACTCTTCCTCGCGGCGAATGCCAAAATCCTTCAAATATTTACAATTCGGGTGGGAATCGATCATTCCCTATCCCTTTCCATTTCATTTTACAAAAAAATCCAACATTTCCAACGACATTACAACTATTTCTCCAAGTTGCTCCTTACGACAGTTGTTATCTCCTCTCATGCCATGTGGGTCAAAACATTGATCCATGGTTCGTCACACTACAAGTCTCCACACTCTACACGCACTCTGCAATATGGCTTCTCTGGACTCTATACAAGTATGTTCTTTACTTCCTTTACACTACTTGAATTTCATTTAAATAACATAAAGTGGGGGAAAATGTAGACATAAAATCACACACATATTACTATTTTACTATGTCATCGAGTATGTTGTTATATGCATGAATCTTAAGTAAGAAAAGTATTCATTGGTGACATTATCTTTTGTCTATCCATGTCCTTGATTGTTTTTTATTGTGACTCTCTTCCACATTTGTTGTTTCTGCATCTACTTATGGTCAAGTCACAAGGATCCCTATCTGTCTATATTCTCACATTTGTCGTCATTTATCTCGTAACACTAGTGCCCATATTAGACACTAGCACACAAGTGCTTGTGTTCTTCTTGGGTGGTTCTGTCATGTTTATTATTTTTGCGCATTTTGACATTTGTGGTTGACCTTTTCACTTTTCTTATCCTTATCCCGTGTTCATAGTCGGCCTTTTGTGTCACTAGTGTCAAAATTCAAACAAGAGACTCATATATATACACACAACATACACTATTATTTTGACTGGCAATTCTAAGGGACTATTTCATCTACATACTACCACTACTATCATAAGGGACTGCATTTTGGGCTACATACATTTCATAAGAAGGGAAGTGCTGAATTTCACATCACACATTTGCATCTAGGCTAGATATAGCCCACTATCTCGGTGTCATTGGCGCAAGGGCAACCTAATGACACTATTTCACACACAAGAACACAAAACAATATGGAGTCCGGACTGTAGTTCGAGTTGCTCGGTCATAAGTTCACTCTTCAGTGACCAGTCGCTGGGTCGGCTTCAACTTCACATATTGCATTTTTATTTCAGATCTAGGGTGTTTGTGATCTGGTGTAGATAGTTAGGGGTTGTTTTGCAAGTTATGTGTGACATTGAATCCCTAACATCGAAGTTGGAGCCACAAATCAAACACCTGGAGTGAAGACCCCAAACCTAGAAAAAGGTAGATCTTGAATCTTTACACAGATGCCGGTGCCCATATCAGACACTAGTACCCGGGCGCTCCTGTCCTCCCGTGGGCACTCTGTCCGACATAGTCCGAGTCCTAGAACTTTATGTCAGCCACTGTAGCATCATTTCCAGTTAGCTCCAATAGCTACATAGTCTGGACTGTCTCCAGATCACAAGTCGTCATCCTTCTCATTTGCTTAGAGTTCTACATTGTTTGAGTACTTAACATTTGTATATTGTTGCATATCATCATTTATATATCATTAGTTATAGAAGTTGCTCTGAAATATATTTAATTTATTTATTTATTAAATCAAATACCTTATTACTCGAGGCAAATATATCTCTTTAGTTCATCTTGGAATTGCTTCTACGACTCCAAAAAGCCTCATTCAATCAAAAAATTAAACCCGCATTAATTCGTTGATGTGGTCCGGTAACATATTCACTCCTCCTTAGGCCAATAGAAATGAAGTTGCAATATCAATGTCCCTCTCACTAACATAATATATCAATAGAAATGACACTTCATATTTGATTATTAACATAATCATTACACCTTTTTGTACAAATAAATCATTACAATTGATTAGTCTTCTTACATCAACTTAAAACCCACACAAATAATTTTAATATATAAATTAAATTCAAATAAGGAATAAATTGTGGTCTAAAAATGCCTATGGTAATATACAAGATATTGTGTAGCCATCCACGAAAATTACAATCCCAAAAGATATCAATAAACAAGAGACACGATGCGGAAATTTCATGCCTCATTGTAGTTATTTTGCATTTGTTGTAGCAAATAAGAAAGTGAGGCATGATTTATTTATATCATTTTTAATTGCTTGTTAAGAATAATATGAAATAGTCATAAGAAACTTTGTAACATATTAGAATTTGTGTCGAGGTTTGCCCATTTTGCAACAATGTTTCACCAAGAGGCATCTACTTTGAAGAAGCCTTGGCTGGAAAGTGTCAAATTCCGGTGGTCTTAATTTTACAGGTTGCTGGATTTTAGATATTTTTTACAATCCTATCTTAGATATCCATAGATTTTAGATATTTCCTATAATAATATCTAAGATTTGATTGTTCAAGAGCCGCGATGCGCCAATTTCTTGCCTCATTGTAGTTATTTTGCATTTGTTGTAGCAAATAAGATAGTGAGGCATGATTTATTTATATCATTTTTAATAACTTGTTAAGAATAATACGAAATAGTCATAATAAACTTTGTAACATATTAGAATTTGTGTCAAGTTTGCCCATTTGCAACAATATTTTGCCTAGTAGGCATCTACTGAAGAAGCCTTGGTGGAAAGTGTCAAACTCTGGTGGCCTTAATTTTACGGAGTTCTTTGTATTTTAGATATTTTTTACAATCCTATCTTAGATATCCACAAATTTTAGATATTTCCTATAATAATATCTAAGATTTGATTGTTCTACTTTAGATTTTTTTTAGTCTACAATGTTTATCTACTTTTTGGATTATATATAATCTTCAATCCAATTGCTCATTCTTGACTTTGTAATAAGAGAAATCATTTCCTTCTTAGTTGCAGTCTTGCAGATATGCACAATCAAATTCCAGTGAAGGAAAGATATCATCTTGGGCACATGTTGGCGTCAAGCAAGAAAGATGTCTTATATTGACGGGAAATCTCAAAAGCAGACTTCTGGCACGCCCACGAATTTGAATTGTGGGTTTCCCATCATTGTTTTGTTAGCTTGTGCATATTGGCGGGCAATCTAAAAACAAACTTTTGGCATGCTCACGAATGTCCAGATGTGCCATTCATGAAGCAGATAGAATCTCCACACATCAAAACTTTGGCAGGCCAATATCCTTTCTTGGAGGTCAAGAAGATGTTGTATATCCGGCGCCACTATCTACAACCGATCCTCACTACTCCCATCCTCTTCTTCAAATTGTTCAAGGTATAAGGCTCCATCCCCAATTCACAAATAATTTGGGTAAGAACCAAATTACTGTCAATTCGCAAGGTTGGATACGATTGAAAAAATACTTGTACAGGAAGCGCGAAATACCATGCATATGTTTATTTGTGACCTGGGGAACGAGGTGAAAGGTTTGTCCGATCACCTATTGCGGTTGCTGAGTATACTTGTCGAATTCAATGTTCATGGTTGTATTGAAATACTGCTTGAATATGGTTTATTTCAATTTTTTGAAAAGATGGGATTGGAAGACGTGATGGTCCAACGACAATTTTTGGGTCTATTGAAAGCTGGGATGCTTGAAGTGGCAGGAGGTAAGATGATTGTGGTCAGATCCGTTTGATTTAAATTGGTAAAAAATGTATTTCAATCACTTATTTCTTTGGGGAAAGCTATGACCAACCACGTGTACAAATTTCAAACCCATGATTCAGAAGTGGTTTTGGAAATGGTTGTAGTGCTCTCATACAAGTTCTTTTATTCAGAACCATGATTCTAAATTTGGTTTTTTCCTATTGACATGAAACAATTAGGTGGTATTACTGTTGTCTTCTTGGTGTTATCTTATTTGTGACAAGTTTATAGATATCGTAAACAATCTGTAAAAGTTTCTGTATATTACAACTTTTGAAAGTTTGGTGTAGGAAACTCTTAAAACGTTATTTTTTCTAAAGCATGGTCTATATTGTCTTTCTTTTATTCAATATTCTCATTTTCAAAGCTCTCTTTTTTCACAGTAGCGATGTAATCATTTTTTAATGCAAGGTGAGTTCATATATGTCAGGAAAGATATTATCATGCATCACGAAGCATCCTTATTAGCAATGAATTTTGTTTGTCTATTTATTGAGAATCAAATGAATGGTAACCGATAATGGTAATTGATTGTTCCGACCAAAACCATCTTGGTTGAAGTACTCTCGGGTGTTTGTAATTGGGAAAGCATTTCTTTCTTTTCTTTTGTTGACTGCACCTAGGTCATCCATGGGGTATAGCTATCTACCCCACGAGGCCTATGTTATTGTATTTTTCTTTTGATTCAAAATGTTAACCTTACGACATCTATGGTTACATTGTGCCAATTTTTGGCATTTTTCTCAAATATGAGTTGATGAACTTAAACTAACATGGGTCTCCCAATCATTGCACAAATACTATTGTTATCCTACCTTGCAACCATTTTGTATGAAATTGTTTCTCACTTTGATGTTGTTTACATCTTTCATGGCCTGAGATTATTGTTGAAGTCGACATACAAGCGTGTTTGGATTTTCAAGGTTGCGTTTACAATTTTGGAAAAACTCTACAACGGAGTTAGAAGAGTGATGGAAAATGCCAATCCCTAGCCTTGAACAACACATTTCCCTCATCCAATGGTCGATACTCCCTTTGAGGCCAGTCTTCACCGTACGTTGGTAAGGATATTCACAAAATGGGGTTATTGAATACACCTTGGGAACATTTAAATGCCAAAATGGGAGATTTAGTAGATAAAAGCCAAGTGTTCGAATAAATGACGAAACATGATATATTTTTGGTAAATATCATAATTACAACTTATAGAAAACATGGTCATCTTCAAGAGCCATTGTGATTGTTCTATCAAATGAAACAAACAGATATTCACCATGATCAGATCACTTTTGCGAACATACTCATGGAAATAAGAACTTTGCAACAACGTATGGACATCTGTCAAGGCATAATAGGCAGTGACAACTCACTACATTGTTCTCTCCTTCCCATCACACAAACATCAAACATTTTAACATAACATACATTTCATCGCAAATTACAACTCCAACAAACTAAAAATTGTTATACACTCCGGCATAAATTGCAACTCATGTGCAATTGCTAGTTATTATATGGTCGAGGAATATATGTATAGTAGAAAAGGTGATTACTACTAGAAATGAACTAGGCAATAAAAAAACATTGACATTTTGAGAGGTAATGAACAAGAACTAGTGTCCATAATCGCATAAGTATGATGCTTGAATAATTGCAATAATATAACAATGAAAGTAATTGTGTAAGAAACGACTTTGAGGGATGATTAATTAGGAGGATAACCTTTGTTGTTACTCGATTATTGAACATTTACAATAATGTTGCTCGATTCAACGTGAATTTTTCTTTAAGTAGTCATTATGTGATATGTCTATAAGTACTTATGCTTTTTGTTTTTGCTACTTTTAAAATAGAAAATAAGACGGTGGTTAAAGCCATCTAAACATTGTTGTTGTCAGGTAGGACAATTAATAAGTGGTCCTTCAACCTTGTAAATCTTGGAGGCTTTTTGCAGGTAGATTACAATTTTTACAAATAAGCTCATGTTCAATTAAATGTGATTAATAAATAATTCCGTCATGCATTGAAGTTATACGACAACCTATTAAATTCTATCACATCCATTTTAAATCTAGGACACATGCGCAATTCTCATATTTGTAGATTTGAAAAAATCAGAAAAACTTTTTTTGTCATAAGACATGAAATTAGTCACTTCAAAACCAAAGGTCAATCAAACACTTAAAAATAATAATTTTAGTAATTTGTATTTGTTTAAAAAATGATTGAAAAATTAAACATAAGAAAGAAGAATAAAATTTTGAATGTTGATTGGTTAAAAAAGAAGTATTTAATTTGAGTGAATGGTATAGTATTTTATGGATTTTAAGATGATTATTCATAAAAATCATTATAAGATGACTTAAACATATATGAATGAAAATGCCAAAAATTAATAATCTAATAATAAAATTTTAATGATCAAATTTGTACATAAAAATGATTTTTGATATAATATGAGGTTTAATATAACTTAAAATAGATATTAAGTTTTCAAAATTTTAACAAAAATTGGGAAATTTTACAACATTGTAATTGTTTTTTTTTTTTGGAAAGATATGATTACAAAATATAAAAAATTATCAATAGTTGAAAGTTGTCTTTTCATATATGTAATGATATTTTTAATAATAAATGCAAGCTCTTTTTTAGATGTAATGTCATTAAATATAGTGCTAAATGTCATTTTTTTATAGTTGTTTGGAAAAAATAAAAATAAAGTGTATGGAATAAGATCTCAAAATAGTCATATCATTGTAAAGTCACCAATAAATACAAAGATAAAAATGTGATTAGAACTAGCAATTGCACATGAGTTGCAAAATATGCCGGAGAGGATAATAATGTGTCTACATAATTTAAGTAGCATTTAGTTCCGACATCGCTTCAAATACTTATCTTTACAGCAACACCCACAAGTATGCATTCACCTTCTATCAATTAAGCAAACCAGAAATCTCTCTGCAACCACAAATACCATCTTGCTAAATAAACTGACTCCTTAGTAATATGAATATGGAGACCCCATATATAGAGCTCTGTGTGTAATTTTTGTATTGAAATGTTGACCATTTGTGATATTAGAGGATGATATTATTTAATTCCTTATTATTTTGTTGCTATAACACTTCTAGTTTTCCTAATAATTTAAGATTTTAAAGAAGGAAAACAAGTTATGCAAGAGTGAAAACTACAAATTCAACCTAAACTATATTTCCATATAGGGTTAGATAGTCCGTCATTCATCATAATTTTAGTGTACATAACATAAACACTCAAAAATAATATTCATCTGAACTATCACTATAATGGGTATTACTCATATATTAAATTAAAAAAACATCACAAATGGAATGGAAAACTAAAATCACATACAAAAATATATTTGTGCATCTTTTCAAAAGTCATATGCTTCTATAAACTATGATGTTACAGAAACAAAAATGACACACATCAAACACATAATTTTATTAAATGCATCCCCTTTCTCACAACCACACAAAATAATATATGAAACTTATAAAATAAAATAAAAACAACAATTGACATCTGTGCAATGGACAATATAGTGGTTATTGTCCCTTGGTTATCTCATGTTGTTCTTACTTCTGGAACACTCACCCAACCTCATCGCCACACCCCATTCCTCCACAATCAACATGTAATTTGTATACTGATCAGTCAACAGAGGAAATCCCAACATGGGAACTCCCAACCATAAGCTCTCCATGATTGAATTCCACCCGCAGTGAGTGAGGAATCCGCCCACAGAAAAATGAGACAACACATCCAGCTGAGACCACTCAAAAACAATGCCCTGTTATTTGCTCGCCTCCAAAAACCCTTCGAGGAAGTATGTCTTGCACGTTTGAGGCAACAATGTCTGGACGGAGCACCCAAATAAATGGATGTTTGTTGTGCAGCAATCCCATGGCCATTTCATGAATTTGAGCTTTGGAAACATGGGCATAACTGCCGAAGGAAACATAGATAACAGAGTGCTTGGGCTTGCCATCAAGCCAACTGGTGCAGTCAGATTTGACCCACATGCTACTCCCCATCTCATCAAGTTAAAACGAAGGAAGCAAAGGACCCACAAAAAAATAGTATTCTCGATTGCATCTTGGGCTCTTCGATTGTTTGACTCTCAAGCTCCACAACTATGTTGGAAACAATCCAATTAGCGGTGTGCGCTAATTGAAAATCTTGGTATACATATGTGTACTATAACTCTGGAAGATTCGACTCTTGGATATTCGAGGGAAGGTCTATTAGCCTCAAATTGGGAGACCGGGAATATAGTTTATTAGCTTGCCTCTCAAGAAGAAAAAAATATTTTAAAAATAAAATAAATTAGTGAAGGGCATAACATGTTTATGGAGAACACACAAAACCAACATAATAATTAGTGAACGATACAAAAGAACATGTGCATAGAATGACTTTAATGGAAGCAAATATCCAAGAGGAAGTAAAGAGAAGGTGTAAATGCCTCGATTAATAGGGGCAAATATATGATGTCATAAAATTTTGAGTAGCCTATTTCACCACCATTACTTATGTTGCTCTAGGACTAACATTGCATGCCTTTCTTAAGAGATAAAACTACCCTTTCATCATTAGAAAGAAAAGTTGAAGAGCCTAGTCAAAGCCATTTATTAATTTCAATGGAATCTTATATGTATGCATAGTTATCTAAGACTCAGGACAACATGACGAGGATACCAAGACGGAAAAAAATCTAAATTTTGAGATGGTAGGCGGCGACTAATTAAAATAATATATAAATATTTAAAATATAAAAACAAAGTGACTAAACCATAAAAAAAAACTTGGAAGAGACTTAAATATGCTGAAATATCAAATAAATTATAAATTAAAAAATCATTTGAGACTTTAAAAGTTGTAAGTTGAAATAAAACTATTGTGATTGATCAATTGACAATATTTATTATTCATGTCATTAATTTGAAATTCCAATACACCAACAATCATCAATATTACAACAAAAAGAGTATAAGTTACAACTCAAAAATCAAAATCATCTTGAAACAAAATCAATGAACTCCTCATTGGAACTATCATCCTCGTCTCAAGAGAGATCCCAATCATCCTCGTTGCAAGTATCGTCCTCTTCTACCTACCTTTTGCATAGTATTGTCTTCTTCTACCTACCTTGGCTCCTCGAGATCTACATCCCACCGTAATGTTGGGGTCTACTTGTATTTAGTTGTCTTGTGATCTATTAGACGCAAAACACTGTATACAACTACAAGATTTTCTACTCTCTTAGAGATGAGTCTATCCTTTTAACATAATGGATCCAACCATATGTGTTGACTAATTCCTCTTGGAAGCAAAGGAATTAGAAACCCAGGAAAGGAAGTGAATTGCAAGTAGTTGCAATAGTCCTGGACGCCCATACAGTCGCCACCAACTCATTAGCTTCTCCTACGCTAATGTCATTTTTGTCCATCTTCATTGAAGTTTTGTAGCCAACATGTCCAATGAAGTTGAGCCACTCCAATATGACCTAGGAAGCCTCTTCTTCACCACCTGCGGACTTGGGTTCACAACTATGTGAAAAATATGGTGCAATGGCTTCCTTTTATCAAATGCTTCCATGACAAATGTGGCTAATACTTGAGAGCAACAATTGGTAGCACTCGCAATTGACCTACCAATTGACGTTACCACTACATTCTCGCCTCACTTCTTCAACCCCTACCCCGCACCCCCAACCCACTAATGTCATCACCAACACTTCCACCTATCTCAATCCTTTCCTCCTTTGATTCATAACCATATTTTAAACAATTCATCGTTGGGGCTGCAATGGTTTTAAAAAGCCATAACTATATACAAAAATCTAAAAAAGCATAACGAATCAAGCAATAATCAAGAGCTTTAAATTTTTAAATTAATAAAAAATAAAAATTATAACCCTAACAACCAAACCCTATGCAATATGCATTTTGTAAAAACCTAAAAACAATTAACAAGTTTACAATGTGAATGTACATACAAAAAATTATAAACAACAATTAAATAATACAAATACAAACTAAATTTTAAAAAGTAGAGAGTAGTATAAGCATGTAAACAAATAACATTATAAATACCTCTTACTTGTTCTTGCTCTTATAGTTGTTTTTCCTCTTGATCTTATTTTTCCCCTTGCTCTTGCAATTGCTCTCCTTTTCTTCTCTTTGCTTATTGTGCTCAAGTGTGAATATTAAATGTGATATGGAAAGAGACCATGGGACTTTTAGTGTTAGGGTTGTGTTATTTATTTCTTTTATATATTTTTAAGTTCCCATAAATTCATTTTTTGCAAAAACTTTTTCTAAACAAGAGCCGCAAAGCGGCCAGTTCCTGCCATCCAAGTTACATGTTTGGGTAGGAATCGGTAGTTTGACTATAGTAACAAAGACCGAAGATTAAAAGCATGTACAAGATAAAACAAAATAGCACTTCTAGACGTATATTAGAGAAGTTTGTCGCAAGTGCATTGTGTCATATGTGGAAAGGCATATGATGTCATTCTGAAATTGACAAAAACTAGCAGTGTTTATTAAAGCTATATGCAAATTATAGATCGAGTTTCAGTCACTTTCAGTTGTATGAGTCAGCAGTATGGAAAAAGTCTATGATAAAATAGTTGAGCTTTTTATAATTATTGCATGGGCAAGGACATTTGATGCCTAACGGGTTGGCATTTTGCGAAACAGTAATCACGTTCTCTGTATCCTATCACACTTTGCATACATGTCTACTACAAAACTTTGACAAAAATCCGCTTTCGATTATGCTTCGGTGGATGGCTATGTCGTGCTCTACAGCTCCCAGTTCGACACAGGCGGCAAGTAATGTGGAAAAGGTTTTGGAGTCTAGCTTTACACGTGTCAATTGCATTTGCGTGAAAGTTTCCAAGTCGTTTTCAACAAACACATTTTGTGCATATGTTGTAATCATGATCGAAAAATAGTCGATATATGGAAAGAGCTATAAAACAAAGCTACATATTGTTACATATGTGGAAAGGCCTATGATGCCATTCCAAAATTGACAAAAACTAGCCGTGTTTATTAAAGCTATATGTATATTATAGATCGAGTTTTTGTCACTTTCAGCTAAATGTAGAGACCAGGTGTTGTATGGGTCAGCAGTTTGCAAAAAGTCTATGATAAAATAGTAGAGCTAACAAGGTTTGGGTATTGAACGTAAAACATAGAACGAGGAATTCAATACATCTAACTTGCTTCAATTAGAGAAATCAACTATCAAATAAACTAGTGGAATCAGATGGAGGCAGAAAATAAAGTTCTTATCCAAATGTTTCAGGCACAGTCAACTCGGGAGCTTCAAATTTTACATAAGACTGTTGAAGTTCTGTAACTCAACAATGACATCATCTTAAAAACTATGGAGAAGCATATGCAGTCCTTTGTATCTAAATGAAAAAAACTGATAATACAACTATAGAATCCACGAGTGTTATCTCAAAGATGAATACAAATTTCTTTGTAATCCTTAGAGATATTCTTCCAAAATTTACAATACAATGACAACAGATGAAACACTGATAAGATGGAAAGTTACAAAGTGAACGTGTAATGTAGATCGTCTATTATGAATTCCCAACTTTACGTTTCAGGAAAGGAGCGACCTTGATCCACTAGACTGAAGGATACAAGACTGAGTTCAAAAAAGGAGGCTGAGTTCATACAAAATAATGCAGAGAAAGTAGAAATTAATGCACAATTCCGAGCTCGTAGTCAGAGAATATTTCATGAATTTTGTCAAATAGTTGTATTTAAATTAAGGCATCTAGAAAAATCCAACAAAACAACATCCTGGTTGGGAGGAAAAGAGAGATAGTAATCATGACCATATGCACAAACGGATCAGATATCCCTCTGCTTCCAACAAGCTTTACCCTGTTTCTTCACTAACTTGTTAATCAAACAAAGGAAAGGGCATGGGCATGGGCATGGAGCTAAAGCAAAAGATAAAGCAGAAATGGAAGTTGGACTTACATCCTGCTATTTTGCCAGTCTATAAGACCACGTTTCTTTCAGGCATTTTGTCGAACAGTTCACATGCTTCCTCATTTTGTGTACATATCTGTCAGGGATTTTGCAACTGAAACATTTGACAAAAGTCCCTTCTCCATAATGCTATGGCAGATATCCATGCCTTGTTTCAACATTGCTAGCAAATGTTATGCGAAAACTTGGAAGATATTTAGGCATACAAATATTTCGAGATTTTGGATGGAAGCATCTGGGAATTCTCTCAACCAGTGAAGTGCCAACAGCTTTTGCAAGAGCACATGGCCCACTTCATCCCTTTCTATATCTTTTCACTGTCTCACCTCGATCAGATTCAATCCTCCAAGTGCTCTCAAACTGGACTAATTTATAACCAAACATGCAAATTATACACAGGATTCACAAACTCTGCCTTAAGTTGTTCAATGGCATATATGAAAGGAAGAATACATAACTAATCGAATATAGCTTCTCGACTCATGAAGAAACCCTTATGCATAGCTTGTTCAACAGAGCTCAAACCAAACCAATGCAAAAAAGAAAACAAACTGATTTTTCATGCGATAGCTTCTTGGAGAAGCTTCACAAATTTCTAGAAATTTAATGCTCATTAATTCAATTCAGTATGCAAAATACTGTCAAAATCTGATATAAAAGATAAGGACACTTGTCACTTTAAATTTTTTTATTTTAAAATGTTACAAAATTGCTTTGGCAATAAGACTCAAAAATAGTCACATCACCCTTGAACACCAATCAAATGGCTAGAAAAATAAATATGTTAATTTTAAAAATGTTTGAAATTACTCATAACTTTAGAATATGCCAAAGTTGAAAAAAATAAATGCATCTTATTGGCCACTTTTGCAAAATTAATCTGCTCCATTGAAATGTATAGTATTCCTGCCGGAGGCAGGAACTAATAAATGTAAAAACAAGCGGTATGACGTTCTAGACTTCCCAAAACATACCATGTTTGTCCCAGGGGACATACAAACGCGTCCCCAAAAAAGGGGACGCCCCCTATGTTTTACGTCTATCATGAAATGAAATGTAGGGGACTTTTCTCCACCTTGTCCCCGAGATGTCCCATAGGTTTGGCACCTAAAATATGCTTACGAAGGCATACTACAATTTTTTTAAAGCAATTCGATTACAAATGTATGTCGAGTTCCTTTCAATCTTTCTTAGTTTTTGCGGAAAACATATCAATGTTTAATAGTTGTACCCAAATATCATTTGTTTTGTCATAAAACTCATCATTGCACTTAAAAAAACCTAAGGCCCTTTTCCCATGATTACTTAAATTGTGTCTTTGCTTCCCACAATAAAATCAAATGTCTTTTCAATTTAATTTGCTCAGAGAAGTACAATGGGTGTTTCTTTGGTTACAAGATGTCATTTCGCCTTTTTTTAGCAAGGTGATTTTGTCCTACATTACAATCAGGTCTTGAAATTACCAACGAACTTCCATCCATTGTCATCACCACATCCCTTCTTGATAATTGACTGAACTATTGCCAATTGCTCTATCAATATATGTGATCGATGTGCTCTTCAACACTTTCCTCTTTCATCATTCTTATATGAAAAAAAACAAAGTAAAAGCATTCTTGTAGCGAAATCCTAGGATTTGTACATACTAAGTTAAAAACCAAACAATCCCACACTACTTACATTAATCACAACTAAATAAAAAAAATGATTAACAATCCTTGGCCTCCCACATGCTGATTAAATTAGCCTCTGCATCGGATCTAACTTCTTCTATCTATTTCAGGTTTAGGAATCGTTCTCTTTCCTTATCTTGAATTTCAAACGGTAAAATCTAAGGAGAAAAAAACAATTTTGCAAATTGAAAAGTATTACCGTTCACTATAAAGGGATAAAGGTCATTTTTAGGAGGAGGTCCCAGTTATAATATATGGCAAACACCATGACCGACTCTGTCCAGAAGGAAACGTAGGGTAGTCCAAATTTCTTGGCTATGCGGTCGGGCCAAACATAATATGTATCAGCGATGATGCAGGAAATGGGAGGTTCCTTTGCTTGGAGATCCGTGATGAATTTCTCGATGTGCGACAACATATTAAACATTAGGGAGATCATGAATTCATAGAGAGATCTGTCGAAATTGAAAGGAAAACCGTCCGATACAAGTGCATGATGTATATCTAAGTCGAGCCTCTTTGCGTTTATATCCATTCGCGGGCGGGTCAAGAATTAGGAGACCTGCAACACAAACACTTGTTCCATAGATGCCGTCTTTTTAAGATTAATGGCTGCGTCATTCCCACTCAATTTCAATTATATTTTCCTCATTGATTCCCCGGTCATCCACCTTTTACAAAAAGAAATTGCAAGGATACGAATATAGACATTTTTCATACCAAAAATATGAACCGATTTCATAATTGTATAGACCCATAATTACAAGTATATGTTATTTGTTTTAGAGGGATAGTTATTACTTTTGTAGTTGATGTTGGTAAGGGGTGTGATTGATTTTATAAGTCTAGAAGTATAGATGAACTATTTAATTTAAAGGTTTTATCTCTACATTTCAGATTTGTTACAAATTCGTACAAATATATTTGCAAATCTTATATCATGAGTGGTAGTGTTTTTAGAGTAGTTTTTTTGAAATAAACATTTATACATGAAGACTTCTGTATATTTGTAGGGTTTGTGTCAATTTTCATTGGTAGATGACATATATTTGACATATTCGGCCACTCTTGCTTGATTGTTGCATATTAACTAAACATTGCAACCATTAATATGCAAATGTTTTATGTAATTTGTGGAACACCTAAGAAATCATAAGGTGAAGAATGCTCTGTTGAAGAATGGGTTGCTCGATTAAACATAATCTATGTGAGTTTGAGTCAAATCCCACATAAGAGGATGGCAAAAAAAGATATTAGACGATACAATATCGAAGGATAAAGAACAATTTGTAGCATGCGAGGCTAATAGAAGAACCATTGCAAGTGATGGAGTGTTTTCTACTTGTCAAATTGTTGATACAATATCGAACGATAAAAAATTGTTCTTGGCATGTGAGGCCAATAAAGGAACCATTGCAAGTGATGGAGTGTTTTCTACTTGTCAATGTGACCACCAGAGAGTATAGAATGTGCCTTCTTCAATAGGAATTAATGGTAATCATGAGGCATACATAGCTTATACAAACCTTCCTTTATGTGAAGATCCTGAAAATGTACCAAATTAAAAGAGGTTATCTTGCTCAATTTATTGACATGAGTGGAATTTTTGTTTAATGGATTTCCCTACTTTCTCAAAACTATGAAATAAACAAATAATGGGAGATAATGAATAGGAAGAAAATGATGGATTATAGCTTTATGGATTTCCCTACCTTTGTCTACTCTTTTTCCATTCCACAATGAGAATTTCTCTTGGGAATAAGTGGACACAGATCTTGCAAATCAAGATAAATTCCCTCTGAGGTCATATAAAATAAAATGAAATCTTAGACAATCAGAGTTTGGAAAAATTATTTAAAAATGAACATCAGATTGAACTTGATCATCTAAACCAATAGATATAATTTTATATTCTTACATACCAATTTGGCATAAACAATATGAAAAATCATCTCATTTTATCTCTGCATGTGTTGGGTATGTCCAAATATAGCTTACAATGGTTGATTTTTGGAATGAAAAATATAAATCTTATCCCTCATAAATAGAATTACAGATGGTGTCCTGCAATCTTCACCTGCAGTAAACTGAGGGGTGGATGAAGATGTAATAGAGAATGGCCCGACTATCATTGCTCAGGGCTTTTCCTGTGAGTTCGGTGACAGAGCTTGCATGACCTCTATAGAGGAACTGCTCCAAGAACGTGAAAGAAATTCCATTGGTTCAAAAGGAGTTTCAGGCATTGGATTGAATGGCATGTTGTTGGGACTACACAAATCCATTGCAGGTAGACTCTCTTCTATGTTGCTCAGTGTTTGTACAAAATTTCCCTTCTAATAAATATCTGACATAATACCTTCCTGCAACAGAAACAATAACAAATGTGGTCACTTGATCAGAGTTATAAAAATTCAAATGATCAGTGGTTAAAAACTTGAAGATGCACCACTTCTAAGCCACACACTCCATGAAAAATGAAGGTCAATAACTAAATCTGAGATGCCTGTTTATCGTAGCTTGTGCTCCAAGTTTAAGATAACCAAAAAAACCTCTCTCCTGCAACTGCTAACAACTAAAAACATCAACAAACCAGGGACACTATGACAGAATTCTTGGATCATGGGGCTTCATCAAAGCAATTCAACGTCACTTCATTAAATAGTTTCTAAAAAAACATTATTGGCTGAGACTCTGAGTTGACATGAAAGTAGATGTAACGGCTATGAAAATATGGTGATGGTATCATGGTATGCCAAATCATGTCAGTTTTCTAACAAATAACACCCACCAACCCACTGGGAAGAAACAATTGAGCCTCTTGGTAATTGAAAAACACCTTATCTCTCCTTGATTCAGAATTATAGATCACTTCTTAGCTTTTTAACAATTAGAAGAATGTTCCCTGGACCGATTTATACACGTCTAATGCCTTGAGGCATTATTATATCACTCAACAAAATTGTTTTCTATTCCTTCGATTTCACTATAATTATTAGGACTGATAATCACATTACATGATCATTAACTCTGAAAACATAAAACTGCATATATCCTAACATGCTGAAAACAAAATATGATTAAGACAACAATAGAAAGTAACCAACTAATCCACGAATAAAAAACTGATTAAAAAATAGGGGATAGTGGGATGGAATAGTAATCAGACATCAAAATTTATTTAATCTGAATATTTGACAAGTTGGTATGAATAGAGAAGGCCTGCAATCTAAATATGTAGAAGTACCGATGGAGAAAAATAGTCCCAACTCTACACAATTACATTAGATCTCAATTGAGAAGGGTCTTCCTTGATTAAGAAGGGGTGGTTTAGAACTTTTAGCATATCATCAGATATTCACTTCCTATCTTTTGGTCATGTTTGATTTATCAGCAAATAAAACAATGTTATATTGGCTATGTCAACAAAGCATTACATCAGGCTTCGCTAATCCTTATCGCCTGTCACCCAAGCGTTATGGTGTGAAGAAAGCATTTGGGATTCATCCAAGACAAATGTGTATAATATGACGCCACATGCTTTATAAAATTTAGTATGCAATACCACACTAAGAGATATGATGAATAATGTTCCGTTATTGGACATCTCTGGGACTTCCTAGCAGAATGCTACATCCATTAGAGGTGATTCCGCATGATGAACCAGTTATCTGCAAATCATGCGGAACGTCATGTATGTTCCAATTATTGTGTATGTCGAAATCTTGTTTCCCCAACATGTCAAGACTGTCTAGACCCGTGTTGTTTCGCGGGAAAAGTTGTGCATAGACCTGCCATTCTTGCAATGGTTCATGTTAAATACTGTATTCTAGCTCTGAGTCAGAACTAACATCCGTAATGGCTCCCGTGTCTGCGGTAGTGCGTAAAACATGCCACGGTCTGTAGTTGTGCTTGAACATGTCCCAAGTGCCGTTGATGTCATGTGGGGTTGAGCCAAATTCAGAGATGTAATATTTATGAAAGGCTTGTATAAAAGGAGTTTTGACCAACAGAAAAGGTCATATGACGTTGATTCCTGAGCTGGGACATCCACAAATCTCGGGTGGACCGAACAATTACTTCTGTCAGTCACTTTTTCCATTTATCACCTTTACATTTCTTGTTGTAGCTCCAATCTCGAGTAACTTGAATAAGTGGTAGGTGTTCCATGGTTTTTGGATGAACTTTATATGCATCCAAGAAAGTGGTTGTTTGTTGTGCATCGGTGTCACTTTTAACGACACGTCTCAGAATTTTTCCCAACATTTAATGATACAAATGGATGACTGCACATAACAAGTGGTAATTTTTGCAGCATGTGGCATGTTTCTTGTGCACTTATGTCATGTTCAACAACACTTTCCTTGCGTAAAGGTTATGGAGGAGTTGCATTGTTTTCCACTTTCTTTGAACTGAGGATGACACATTTCAATCTGTTGTTTCCATGCAATATGTCTCTTTTTTCAGTGAAAGTGTGAAGCAGTATTCATTTCAATGACATTACTTATAATTTCACTAGTCACATCTTCGTCTATAGACAATATATGGAGGTCACTAGCTGCAACACCCATGATTAACTCAGTTGTCTCATCAAAAGTGGTAACTGATTGAAGTTCTCTATTGGGTCTTTTAGATCGATCCTGGTGCATATCTATAATCATAGTTTTGAACTTGTCTATTGCAACTCGAACATAACCATGAACCATTACCATTCTCTCTCACCTTTTTCCTGCATTTTTTTCACCTTTTTGAAGAGGACATGCCTTGTAAAAAAAGTTGTCCATGTTGATATTCATGATTTCTACAATAACCATGGCCCATTCATTTCTCCCAGTGTTCCCCATATTTAGTACCTTGAAATCGTTGTTACAGAGGTCAGGCTTTTCGGAGGGCCCATAAATTGGCTTGTGATAGAGGGCACCAGAAGGTAGTAGTCATCGGAATCTACCCAACTTTGAAGTGTATTGGTTTCTGAAATGGCCTAATTAAAAATTCAACAATGAATAGAAACAAATCCTTGAAAATGGAAACAACAAACCAAACAAAAAATGTTGGATAGAAAATATACAGTGTTTTGGACAAATGATTGATGATTTTTTCTACGTCCTCAAAGAAGAGAGAAACCACCACAACAAAAAACTCGGGATTGCTCTCATCTTGCAGCTGCCAGTTGTGTGAATTGCTTGTCCAGATATCCCTGCCAACCATACATAAATAAAAATCCAATCTTTGCATCTCAGTGCTACATAAAAATATCAAATCTCGAATTGAGACCAAGTTAGACTAAAATTAAACCACAAAATATCCCTTGAAAATACCCCATACTTTTTCTGACCAACCCTGAAAATATCCCTTGAAATTTCATACGCCCGTCTTCTCCTCCAATTAGCAGTAAAAGTCAAACCCAAGAGTTAAGAAGAGGAAAAGAAAAATAAATGCCCGCGTTCATCAGATTTATTCCCAATCGGTAAGAAAATGTCTCTATATTTCACACCAATGGAAAATTCCATTTATTGTCATTGTTTTCTCTAATTCGATTCAATATAAAAATAGACATTCAGATTCCCCTCTTATTTGTTCCTCGAGCTCTTACAGTTATATTGCTAATCGAACTACCACTACAATGTTCTTTCTACAAGTTTGTTGTCCATGGACTTTTTGTTTACAAAGCCTTGTTTGTTTGGTCACATCATTACTAGATTGGAAGATTCTTAATCATTTCTTGTTCAATTCTCTATATCCAATTCTTAGCAACATCAAATGTTATGCTAATATTTTACTGTCCAAAACATTTCCTTTATATTGGGGGGCTTGGTCCAAGTTTTTCTATAATGTTCTATGCTCATCAATAATTGTGGATATATTTTGTAACCCCGGGCTTTACAAAAGTTCATGCAATCTAATACCCTCATCATTGGAATAGCCAACAGTCGGTGTGTTCATTGTTGACTATTAGAACATACCAAATGTTTAACACTTTTGCATGTGATTGATATAAATCACTGGTGTGTTCAACCTAATACACTAGTCGTTTACATGAGAGTCTCATCATTAGTGGGAGCGTTATATTTCTAACACTCAAACTCTTTTCTAATTGGTTTAAGAACACTCATAGACTTAAATTGACCTAGAAAATTTCACCTTCATTAGTCAAACAACCAAACGTCAGGCACAATAGGTAAACAATTATGTGTTAATGGATTCTAAAGCAATATTGTAATGTTGGGCCCACAAACGTCTAATTACATGCATACATTAGATACTCGGGAAATATAGGATTTTCAAAGAGGAGACGATTGTACTCAAGGCCTTTGCAAATTCCTCGAAGAGGAATCGCTAAAAAAGACTTGCAGACCATCTCTTCCAACCCAAACGAAGCAATAAAGTGGGTGAATGACAATATTGTAGCCTACCCTGCCACCAATATCAAATACATCGCTGTGGGAAACGAAGTCTTGGGAAAGACGGATATGGGCCGATTTTTGGTTGGCGCAATGAACAACATACAGATGGCACTTCAGAAATTTTAATCTGTCAGAATAAAATCAAGGTCTCCACAGCCTACACGGGCACGGACATTATTGGACCATTTGCTGAGAAGGTGAAGAACGATATGAGTTATGTTCTCGAATTCCTTGCTGCTCAGGGCTCTCCCTTCATGGCCAATCTCTATCCAAATATTACCTACGACAGCAATAGGCATTCCTACGACTTAGATCACGCCTTGTTCAAATACACAGCCTAACCTATTACCGACGGAACTCCGATCTACAACAACTTGTTATACAGAAGTCTGTACACTACGAAAAGCCTAACCAGTATTTACAATTTAATCTCTTGTAAATGGCAACTCATCTCAAGTTGAACACCTAAAAAATGAAAAAGGAACTGTTAAAAATAGCCGGAAAATGCGAAAAACGTCCAAA
Source organism: Taxus wallichiana var. yunnanensis (assembly GCA_018340775.1). Taxonomy (NCBI): domain Eukaryota; kingdom Viridiplantae; phylum Streptophyta; class Pinopsida; order Cupressales; family Taxaceae; genus Taxus; species Taxus wallichiana. The sequence continues at coordinate 839,064,934 of CM031238.1, forward strand.
CGGCCAGACGACCGTATAACCGTCAAATTTAACACCGCTGCAGAAACGTCCGGAGGTCCTTTACCATAGGGTAATAAAAATATTAAAATAAAAATTCTGAAATATAATTGACCTAAAATTGTTGAATTAATAAAGTAGGGTGAAAGTATAAAAAGAGGGACTAATAAGGAATGAATAGAGGATTATATATAATTGTACTTACAAAATAGCAAAGCTCATAAGTAATGAAGGACAATAAAAGCCAATTAATTCAATTCATGACACCCTGAATAGAGACCGCCCAGAATTGACAACCAATCCCCTGCATACAACTATATAAATGGGCCGAAATTGACAAAACAAAAGAGACACGGTGCAGGGTTCGAACCTAGCTACTTACTAGTCCCCACCAAACCCTGGATAAAAAGGCCAAAAATTTTCCAACCCTAATTCCATCCATCAGCCGTCAAAGCTTCCAGCAGATTTTGATGAAGTAAAATTTACCTTGCATATAATTGTTTTACGCTTTGTCTTTTGACCGAGAACACTGGTAGGACTGCTGGGGTTTCGCGGCGTCCCAGAAAAATGTAAGTAGGTATATGCGGAGGGAAAATCGACACAGCGAAAAATATTATACACTTTTTTCCAATCCCCAGGAACGTCTTTCACATCAAAATCACCACACAAAACAAAACAATACGAAAACAAATTGCTTTACTTAATATTTGCACTAAAATGCTGCAGCAGCGGGGCGGCGGCGGCGGGTGCGGCGGATCCTCCTCTTCCTCCGCCACTACGCCGCCTCCACATCAGCAGTCCGCGCGCAATCCTATTGATTCTTCGTCATCTGACGGGGCATTTGTGTTGCCACGATGGTATTGTCCACATCAGCAGCAGGACGAGCTCGAGCAGAACCAGGAGCAGCAGAATCCTTTCCGCCAGGTGAGGATTGTCGTCAATCGAAGCCATTTCTGTCTTGTCTGTGGCAGACATTCTTCCTGTTTATTTTTGCCGTGTCTGGTACCTTTTTGAAAATTATTTCTCGGTTTGCTGATGGGGACATTAAACCCTTTTCGGACCCCACAAAGTCAGCAGCAGGAGCTTCAAACTGTTAAATCTGTTCGCAATTTGCGGTTTCTTTATACTATTGAACGCAAATGGTCTCGACTGTGTATTTATTTAGTATGTGTCATATGATGTATATACATTGAGTATCTGTCGTACGATGTATATACGTTTAGCATCTCATATGCTGTATATATATTTACCCCAAACGCCGGTCTTTGTCAAGTTTAGTTGTGCGCTTGAGTAGCTGGCATACGATGGATATACATTTAATATGTGATATAGTGTGTATACTTTTAGCCCCCAATGCTGGTCTTTGTCACTTTATTTCTGCGGTAATGTAGTATGTCATATGTTGTGTAGACATCTGGTTTCTAATGTATATACACATTTAATATGTCGTATGATAGTTTTACATTTACCCCAAACACAGGTCTTTGTCAAAGTTTATGTTTGCGCAAGGGGTCTCAAAATACATATTAATCTATCTGTCATATGATGTATATACATCGAATATGTAACACGATGTACGTTCAGGTCCTTGTCAAAGTTTATTTTTGCGCGAGGGGTCTCAAAATATATATTAATCTCGAGTATGTAACGGGATGTATATACATCGAATATGTAACAGGATGTATTTAAATCTTTTGTCTTCTCTTTATGCGCTCCTTGGGCCGTGTCGCTCCTGCATTTTAGTGCAGGGAATTTTCTGTTTTTATTAAGTTGGGGATTGATCAGATATATATTAATTTAGTATGTAATATGTTGGAAATACATCTAACATTTATGTTGCCAGCTTGGTATTAGTCGGGTAGCGATCTTATATATATTTGATGTGTTTATATTTAGTATCTTTCGTATGAAGCATATACATCTAGTACATGTCTATGCCTTATTTAGCCCGTATTTTTTTTTTTTTTTAAGGTGGTTTTCAAGATTATATTCATCTAGTACCAGGAATGTAATTTAATTACTATTTGTCGTAAATATATTAATCAGTATCCGTCACCTCCTGCATCTCAGTTCGTGACATTTCCTGTTTTGTTTGAAGTTGATTTTCATCTTAGAAATATATTGACTGTATCTGCCATATGTTGTATATATATTTAGTATCTCTTTGGTGGTGGCCCGAGGATGGGCTGTGTTCCTCAAATTTTATGCATGGTGTTTTCTATCTTTTTTTTCCTTTGGCGGTTTCAGTTATATATTAATATTTAGTAACAGTCATATGATGTTATATTTAAATAGTATCTGTCATATGATGTGTATTAATTTAGAATATTCCTGTTCCTTACGTGGAACGTGTTCCGCTTTCACTTTAGTATATGGTATTTACTATTTAATGTTGTGATTTGTTCAGATATATATTAATTTAGTATCTGTTTATTCCTTATGTGGGTCATGTTTCTCCTTCATTTCAGTGTGTAGAAAATTTCTGTTTTTAATTTTTTTTTGTGGTTTTGATATCAGATATATGTTAAATTAGTCTATGGTATGATGCATTGTTCATTATCTGTATTTGTCGTGTCCTTTCATATAACTTTTTAATATTTTTGTGGGGTTTGATCTAGCAAATACATTAAATTGATTAACCCTGCTAAAAAAATGTTCCTGTCAGACTATGTATTTGGAAAGAAGTATGATAGACTTCTATAATTCCTAAGAGATCAAGCAGAGGGAAGGTCTTAAATTCATCGGTCCTTAGATGGAAAGTCTTAAATTCCCCAACTGCCACAATTTCTCGGAAATTTTGACCAGATTGGTGTTCGAATTAACATGAAAAATCAACAGAGGCCCAGGTTGATTCTAGCGTTAAAGTCATAAATTGGTTGGTGTTTACCATTGCAGGTCCAGGTTTGATTCTCAGTGTGGTCTGCGAATTCCTGGAGCAGCGATCCCAGTAAATTGATTCTCCTTGTCCAAGAAAAGGAGTTAGGTGAAAAAGAACATTTAATTTTCACTAGATTCACTACAGGGATAGATGAAGATACAAGAGTTCACCAAAAAAAGAGTTTAATTTTCTTTAACTGATCTTTAACCCAATTGCTTTCAAAAGTTGTCACGAATAAGTTAAATATATCAGCTAAATTTGGCATAAATTAGTAGGCAAACTTTTATTTTTCTTTAAAATTCACCACAGGAGTGTATGGAGTTTTGTGTAGTCCTTAGGATTTTCCATGTTCCAAAAACGGTTTAATGTTCAAATGTGCCCACGCTTGCTAAATTCTGCATAAATTAGTTAATCATTTGACACTCAAAGATTCAGTACAGTAAAGGAACACATGGAAGATTCATGCAAGCATTGGGATATCCACTGAAATTTCTTCTCAGCTTTGACCAACTTTCTTCAAAAAAATTCATGAAAAAATAACCATATTGGCAAAATTCGGCATAAATATTTAACAAAGCAGTATATTCTTTCAAAGATACTTAAGGAATAAGTGAAGATTTATGCAGTTTCCTCGTTGTTCACTAGCTGGAATGATGGTTCCATGTCAAGGCGCTTTTCGTGATCTGACATGCTGCTAGGTTCTTGTCTTAAAAACTTCTTTTCTCTGCTAATATCACTACTAGCAGTGCCTGTTGTGTAATTGAAGTCCCCTTGCCTTGTGGGTGTTTAGCCCTCATAAAAACATAGATAGGAGTGTAAATTCTTAAAAAGGCTGATAAACTACTGCGAAGTTACAGTGAGTCAGGCCGAAGGGAAGCCTTACCATAGTAAATTGGCCATTTGACATTAATTAGTTGTAAAACATTTAATTTTCTCGTAAGATTCACAGCATGAATATACAAATATTTTACCTGTCACAACGAAGATTTCATGTTCAGAGGTGCCTTGGATGATCTGGCATGCCCAGGTTGTTGCATCAATAAGCTCCTCTTCTCCTCAACTATCAGTACTAGCTGTGCCTATTGTGCCATTAAGATCCCCTTACTTTGTGGTTTTTAGTCCTAATAAAAACACAGACAGGAGAGTAAATTCTTAAAAAGATTGATAAATTACTTGAAAATTACAGCATTGAAAATTACAGCAACAGGATGTGATCAGGCTGAGGGAAAGCTCTTCTATAGCTAAGTTTCCTCTGGACTTTGACTGAATTTCTTAAACAATTGAAACAATAAAATAACTACTTTTGCCAAATTTGACATTAATTAGTTGTACAACATTAAATTTTCTTAAGATTCACAGCATGAATATACAAAGATTTAGCAGTCATAGGAGGTTCCCTGTCCCAAAGAAGATTTCCTGTTCAGAGGCGACTTTGATGATATGCCATGCCCTTAAGTTGTGTTATGGCCTCCTCTTATCCAGAATGAACATCACTATCAGCATCTGTTGTGCTTCTTTGTGGATACCCTTGCAATATTTTGTAGTTCTTATCATTATGTTGCTTTTGATATATGTGTGACATCCTTATTAGGAATATTTTAAGACAATGTGTACTGTGAGTAACAGAACTCCGGCCAAATTGCTACCATATTTTGTAGTAGTTGTCATTATGTTGCTTTTGATATATGAGTGTCAGTGTGACATCCTAATTAGGAATATTTCAAGACAATGTGAACCGTGACATGACATGACAGAAAGACAATATTATCTGAATATGACATGGATTAGTAGTTAAACATTTAAGCTTCTCTAAGATTCACTGCAGGAATATGTGAAGATTCATGCAGTTGTTAGGAATGAGAATTTTCCTTGCTCTAGAAGATTTTCATGTGCCGAGATACTTTTGACATTCTGACATGCCTGTGTTTTGTTTTAGTGTGACGTCCTTTTCTTCAGTACTAACATCATTAATGGTGCCAGTTGTTTTTTCCCTTAAGCTATGCATCTCTGTGTCCTCTGGTGGAATGTCATTCCACAGTAAAACCTTCTCTTTTACCAGGACCTGAACCCAATTGATAGGAGAGCTTCAAAAGACACTTCCGATCTCGCAAACTATCTTCGCGGCATGACTCCAAGCTTTGTCTGTTGGAGAGCATGGATGACATGGAACTACAGTATTTTCAACAATCAAAGCCAGACCCCAAAACAGTTTTGTCAGCATATACAAAGATGTTTCAAACTCACAGTTCTGATCCACTTTAACTGTTCTTAAGGCTTCAATTACGGAAGAATTAGCTATTTGTAGGGTATGGAGAATCCTTTTTCATTATAGACCTCTGGGGACCCCTTTCCATAAGCTGAATTTTGAAGGGGTCTCTAAAGGCAACCTGGGACGGGGAGATTATTGTTTCACGAAAGTCAATGAATTGGAGAGCAAACCAATAACTATGTGAAGATGTGGGCTTTATACAAAGGAGTGGCTACAGCTTGCCAACACAAGATCGCTCATCTTTAATGATGATCAGCACCATCATCAGGGAGTGGCAGTGAAGTTCAAAGCACTAGTCATGAAATCTTCCAACACCACTGGAAATTTAAATGTCACTTCCAGCACTCTCTCTGAGATGTCAAACTTCACTCAAATTCAACTTTCATGAGAGGATAAGAAACACTTGCCGATGCACTTGCCTCACTGGCAGCAGGAGCCGAGAATATCAATTTTTTGATGGCACGTCATCGACGAATATGAACAGACAAGTTCAGGACCATGCTTGAAGAGTGATATAGCCTCTTCACGCATAAAGGCCAACAAAGTACTCAAGCCCGTGACTGTGCTCAATGGGAGCTACAGTCTCATCATGCATAAAACCAGCAAAGTATTCACCAGTCACTAAAGTCAAAGCTGCCCATCACTTGCCTTCAGATAAGGGAAGGTGTCAAATGCTTTATGGCTTCAAAGCGATTATGGAAAAACTTATATTCACCGGCCTTTCCTTTTCTTCTGATTGCTGAAATTGCTATGTTAGCACATCCCCTTTGTGACATATAGTCATGTTTATTATGAGCTTTTATATGGCCATTGTAAGGCTTTTAGCTTGCAACAAATGAGGAGTTGTCTTTCTGTTTTAGATGTTTTTGGTTAGGTGTTAGATTGTGCAATGTACTTCAAGTTTGTTGGGGTGCTCTGACCTCTATTTCTTTCTGCATTATCAAACTTTTTAGCATAGAACTCTTTAATTAATACAACACTTGAAACTCTTTTCACCTAGGGAAAAAAAAAAACTTCTCCTTTTGAAGGAACATTTGAAGACAATATGGACTATAAAGTATGGCTACATACAGTGATGTTTATTACGAGCTTTTTCTATGGCCACTGTAAGGCTTTTAGCTTGCAACTCATATGGAGTTCTCTTTTCTGTTTTAGATGTTTTTGGCTAGGTGTTAGATTGTGCAATGTACTTCAAGTTTGCTGGGGTGCTCTGACCTCTGTTCCTTTCTGCATTATCAAACTTTTTAGCATAGCACTCTTTAATTAATACAGCAATTGGAACTCTTTTCACAAAAAAAAAAATAAAAAGTTTTTTTATTTCTCCTTCTGAAGTAACATTTGAAGACAATATGGACTATAAGTATGACTTACTTGGAATGGTAGCAGTAGATAATTGAATTATGAAGGTTTGATGTCTGATATTCTTCTGAGATTCGGCTTTTTTCCGTACTGCTTAGTCCACGTGAATTAAACTGATTCACAATGGCCTAGATGGAATTTTCCCCAAAAACTATCTCGTGCCGAGTGTTCCTTTAAATTGCAGTCTGAATAGCAAAGTGTAGGTGTTGAGATTATGGCGTCTTTTAGCAGTTCAAGTTAATGAATACATCGATGCTTTCATTGAGATGATGTGGGTTTTAAACTTATGGTGCAGTCACTACAACCTATAAGGTGGTTACAAGACATTGAAGACCAACCTGCTTATCAGGCACATGAATATCAATGCAATATTAGGGGTGTTCCAATGCAGCAATCAATAATTTTTTCTGAGGTTGTACCCCAAGAGTATTTCCATGAAGGTAGAATTCAGAGTATGCAGGACCAAGCCTACCTGCAGTTCGCTTTCCTGGCTGCTCAGAAAAAGGCTCCTCGGAACATACTCCCCAACAATTTGATTCTACAAGATGTGAATCAACTTTTTCCACAGTTGTCCACGTTCAGCAAATCGCCAGGCCAGATTTTGCAGATTGGAATGCAAATGAATCAAGCACAAGATGACAGTAGAAATAATTGTATGAAGTCTCAGCAAGCACAAATGGCGCAATTACCAGGCAACAGCATCAAAAAAGTATTTGGGGTGAAAAACAATATGCATCCCCATTTATAGATATCACCCAATCACAAGATCTTCAGGCACAGTCTGCCTTGGAACAGAATACAGATATCTATGCTTTGTCTGAGACAGAACAGATTCCCCAATTTGTTCCTGATATTCAAGCATCTCTAGCAGCAACACGTAGAGTTTGTGACAGAAATCTCACTGAAGAACAGGGTTGCATGTTGCGAATTGGACAAAATATTGCGTCTTCATCACCTGTCCAGAATTATGCAAATGTGACAATGAAAGATTCTATGGTTAGTGGCTTTGAAGATAATGATGCCTTTTACTCAAATTGTATGCTGGCTAACATGACTGAATCCTTTCCAAAGGTAGGGAAACTTGCATCGACTAATCATCAGTTTGTATCTGAAGCTGGGGATTATCGTGTTAAAAACATGGGGTTTGGTTACAACCGGCCTTCCGATGCATATGAAAATACTATAACATCTTTGAATCACCATTCGCTACCTTGCTCTGCTTTTACTGAAAAAGAAGATATTGCTTGTGGAAATAATCTGCTCCCCAACACTTCACACATGGGAAGTTTGAGTCCATCAGAACAGTTAAGTCCAACTGCTTTGAGCTCTGTTAGTAGCAATGGAACATTGCAGGTCAATTACCCTGTTCAAATGCAGCATCAGGGCTATGCTTTCACAGAGCAGCAGCTCATTGTTCTTAGGGCTCAAATATTGGCATTCAAACAATTAAAAGTAAGTATCATAATAAATTTCCCTTTTGTGTTACAGAACTTTGTTTTGTGATGTATGATGTGGCAAAAATAGCCATAAATGGAAGATGGCAACTTTTGCCATTATTTTAGTTTGCTGACTGTTTAAAATTCTTCTATAGCGTGGACGAACTCTACCGCCAGATATAGTTCAATGCATTGGGCCACCACCACTTACCCAACATCAAGGTCAAGTCGTTTCAGAAATAGTATCAACTGATAAGCTCACACATCATAGAGGACAAACAAAAGCTTTAAAAAATGGAATCAGAGGCCAAACTTTGGTTGCAGCAGAAAGGGATCCAGACGATCTATTTTTGAATGGAGAGACAAGGCATGTGACTGCTCACAATAATGGGAATGCACAAGTATACATGCATTCAAATAGAGACCGAATCAATCTTCATAGAAATGATGCAGAAAGACTCTCTATGCATGGCGGTGAGAAGAAGCAAATATCAAATTCACTCTTGGGAATGGCGTTGAGTGGAAAGGGCTGTGAAAGAGAAGAGACCAGTAGTGTTCAATTGAAAATGAATGAAAATGTTTTGAATGTCTTAAAGTTAGACACATCAACGAAGAGTGAGTCTGCTTCTGGTGGAAACAAGTTTATCATGTTGAAGTCTTCTTCCGCAGCTGTTCCAGGTCATATTGAGAATCTTTCTGGGGCTACATTTAGGCAACTTGCAAAGAATTTAGATACTGTAAAAAAATATAGTGGTCCGCTATTTGACTTTCCACAATGTGGGAAGGAGGCAGATGATTTCGTTCCAATGTCCAGTAATGTATGCAGTCCTTTTACTCTGGGATATGATATAAAGGAATTGTTGTTTGAAGAAGGATTGCATATTTTTGAAAAAAGGAGGACAGATACGCTGGGCAAAATAAACTGTTTGCTGGCAATGAAGCGGAATGGAAAGCAGATTAAATTTGAACTTGTTCGAAAGCTCCAAATTGAAGAACACAAGCTCCGTCTATTGGATGTTCAGAAGCAGTTAAGGGATGAAATTGAGCAACAACAACAACAAATTATGTTGATGTCTGACAGGTCATATCGTAAATTTCTCCGTCTTTGTGAACGCCAAAGGACTGAACTTGACAGGCAGGTTGCAGCCTCTCAAAGGGCAATTCATGAAAAACAGTTGAAGGAGGTATTTCAAGGTCGGAAAAAGCTTTTGGAAGCTAGTTGGACAAATAGGGATGCTAGGGCCATTCGTAACAGAGGAGTTGCCAGATATCATGAGAGAATGCTGAAGGAATATTCAAAAATGAAGGATCAAGACCAAAATGAGAGATTGAAAGCTTTGAAAAACAATGATGTTGACTTTTACCGTAAAATGTTGGAGCAACAAACTCAATTGTCTGGTGATGTTGGAGAGTGCTATAAAATACTGTCTTTCTTCTTATCACAGACGGAAGAGTATCTGCAGAAACTTGGATCAAAAATCATAGCTGTGAAGAATAATCAAGAGGTGGAAACAGTAATGGTCACTGCTTCAGCCGCCCAGTCAAAGGTATGCTAAGGGAAGAAAATATTTTGCTCTCTACAGTATCTGGTTCTTTTCTGGTTTTGTTGCTGATCAGAACCATTGGTCTGCTGATATAGGGTATATCTGAAGAGGAGGTTGATAGGGCAGCAACTTTTTCACAGAAGGACGTAGTGAATAGAAATCATTTCTCAGCATGTAGCCCATGTAGAGATAAATTATCCATAAACAAGTGCGTATTCTGGTCTTAACACAATAAATAGCTGTTTGGCTTTACCACTCATAAGTTAATGCAGATATTTACACTAACTATTCTTGTAGGTACTACAATTTGGCACATGTAATAAATGAAAAAATCATGTCTCAACCTTCTATGCTTCAAGCTGGAACATTGCGCGACTACCAATTGGTAAGTTACTCCTTTTTCAGATAAAATAATTTGATAACCATAAGCATCTAAATATTTCAGTCATACTTGATTTTTATGTTATAAGATCCATTCTATGCTTTGCTACAGGTTGGGTTGCAATGGATGCTTTCTTTGTACAATAATAATCTGAATGGGATTTTGGCAGATGAGATGGGTCTTGGTAAGACTGTACAGGTACGTATATTTATGTTTGCACTTTAACCCATTTATCATTATTATTGTCTAGAGAATTGTAAGGATATTTATCCACTTTGTTGGATGCACGGAAATCTGTATATGGTAGGTTTCTTGAAAATGGGGAACCTAACAATTTTTAGCAATGGATTTCAGTGTAATCTTGAATTTTAGCAAAGTAGATCCCTTGCTCATTCCATGGAGCATCTTCCTCTATAATATTCTAGTATTGGCTGAAGAGTATTGATGATGATGATGACAGCGTTGACTTTTAATGACCTCTAGACTGAATTCTGTAAGACCCAACAATGTTTGTAGAAAATACAATTTCACTTTGAATCCTCTCTGCAATGTGTGATTTGTAGTTGTCTTTGTTGATGCCAACATTCACAATCCTTGGATTCTTATCAACTGAAGTGCCTTAGCAATCCTTGGACTCTACCCTCTTGAAGGGCCTAGGAAAGGAAATAATGAATTAGGAACATGTCAAAATAATAAACAATTAAACTCAAAATGAGACGAAATTAAGAGAGATGATTAATTAGCACCCTAATTGTTGATAGAAAAGTAGTCCAGCCAACAAACATGTTCACTTGCGTAGACAGACGATTTAATGGGTGTTCAGATTCAAAATGAAATCACCGAGCTTTGTTTCGTTGTTCTGTTTTAGCCTTTAGGAGTTCATGGAGCAAGCTATGATTGCAGATATCAGTGTAAGCACGCCTTATAACATTGTATACTGGGCATGTTAGGAAAAAATGAGCTTCATCTTTGGTTTCATTTCAGTTAGTCAGCTTACAGATTATTTTTTCCCAAGCTGTTTGTGGGAGTCTCCAACTACCTATTTCGCTATGTAACTCATGCGAGTTTGTTCTTAGTTTTGCAATCATAATTTTGTTCTTAAAACTGTCAACCTTATATGGATATGCTGGATGTTGAAGTCTAGGATAGATGATATCTTTGTAGTAAGATGACTTTCTTTTATCTTTGATATTTTCATCCTTCCAAAGGTTTTCAAGGGCTTTCTTTTCAAATTTTAATTTTGTAAATATTGTAAATGCTGGTTATGCACAAGATAGTAGGTATTAATCCAATTCAAAGCTCTCTTTATAGGCATCTGTATTATGCATATGATGTATGTCTCTTGATTATATGGTGTGGATTTTAAATTTCATTATTTGTGCTCGTAGTTCCCTGCGAATATGCTGTAATTCGGTGGCTGAAGTGTTTCTTTTTGTAAAAGTTAACTATTTATGGAGGAAGATACATCCATTTTAATTGACAGTCTACTTTCATGCGTTAACATTTAAAATTAATCAGTAAATTGTTTCTTATACAATTTACAATAGCTATAAATATCATAGTAGTGTGCTCGGGTTTGATAAAATTGTTTTCATGTTTCCTTGAGAATTCTTGCTATATTGGTAAAACAGTTGTATCTCGTCTCAGTTCATTATTGATGAAAGATGAAGCTTCCATCTGAATCTATCTCTTTTGAAATGTTAACATCTTTGAATTTGCCTGAACCAATGGGCCAGTATGTCTCAGGAGGTATCCTCCCTTACAAACCCACTTGTTAATTGTTATTAGAGAGGAGGCTGGGAAGATAGATTTAAATCCATCTGATTGCCTCCAAAGTTGGAAAGGTTAATAGTTATTCATTTTAGGCATCATGTCCAGATTTCATGCTGGCATGCACTGTGAAGAAAAACTTCTTGCCTTGGGCATTTGGGTGCGCCTAACAATTTCTCTATATCAAGATGTAGAATGAGGATCCGGTCTCGTCCTTGCTTGCTTCCCTTAATATGGAAAATCTGTTGACTGTTGTCTCTGAAGCAATCCCCACAGCCTGCTTTATACAAGGATTTATGAATGGTATGTTTGTGCTATGGCTTAGCATTGGTTAAAAGGAGCATTCATGAATTCACAGGATTGTTGTATCCACAGAATTGACGGAGAATTGATTAAGAACATTTTAATTAGCTTAAATTTTTTATTTCATTCTAAATAGAATGCTTAGAACTTCCAGATACATGATATTTGGCTTACAGGTAATGGCTCTGATTGCATATCTTATGGAGTTCAAGGGAAACTATGGACCCCATCTCATTATTGTGCCAAATGCCGTTATTATCAACTGGAAGGTAAATTTTGATTCCCTACTTTCTGAATATCTTATATTTTTATATATACTGCCCCTGACTCCTTTCTGACATTGTAAGTGATCACAGAGTGAGCTTTGTCGTTGGCTGCCAGCAGTGTCTACTATTTTTATGTTGGTACCAAAGATCACCGTTCAAAACTTTATACTCGGGTATGTTTTCTGTACTCTTCAGCAGCAGTACATTAGTTGTGAAAATCTACAAAATTATGCTTCACCTTTTGACATCAACTGCTTACTTGTCTTTTTGTAAGCTCATGATCCATTTTTATACAGTTTGTTTCAGCAGGTTATTGTATTTCTTTTTTATTCTTCTACCCAAAATAAATTTCATACCCTCTAGCATATGTATAGCTTCTGGACTATGTTATATTGATTCTTGAATCTGTCCTCGTATGGCCTGGTTAACTAATCAGCACTTGTCAATTCTTTAATAGTTGAAATTCTTAATAGTTTTTCCTTGTTTTTGATATCAACTGTTTATTTTTCTTTCCTGTAATCTTAGCCTGCTTTGTATTGTTAACTCCTTATGGTCTTTCAAATACTTGACTAACCATGTAGATTATCTTGATTTCACAGTTTGCTCCAGAAAATTATCGTCTTTGTTTCTTTTCATTCTTTTAACTGATAAAATACTTATCCTCAAACATACTCGAAGCTTCTGGATTATATCATCTCCTGGTTGTCACATTTCAAAATAATTGCCCACTTTAGCATGTAGCTCTTTCAGAATATTCAAGATGTGGGTTACAGTAACACTCTGTTATCCTTTCTTCTAATGGATTTTGTGTCACTTTGTTTGGCTTAGAACTATTTTGGGCCACTTTGTTATCATTATGTAGTTATGTTTTGTATAGCTTATGGCTGATTAGTTTTAGTTTTTAATATTATTTATTTTATGTTAATGAAAGTCTGTGGTGCAGTATTCATTTAAGATATCATTTCTGTTTCTAGGAATATTACTACTTGTTCTATGGCATTTTTTTGTTTGATTGTAGTTTACATTTTTACAATCCTGAAAAGAATAGCAAGTTTTGCTTATATGAAAATCTCATATATGCAGTGCCCGAATAAGTCTTATGTTCTTTGGCATTTTGTAATACACGGGCATCATTAAGTTGTTTTATTGCAATCAGCAGGAGGTTTCTGCCATGAAGTTCAATGTTCTTGTCACTACATATGAATTTATTATGCGTGACTGTGCAAAGCTTTCAAAAATATATTGGAAGTATATTATCATTGACGAGGCACACCGCATTAAAGACAGGCAATCTCAATTATCACATGATTTGGATAGGTTTCAGAGTCGAAGGAGGTTGCTACTTACAGGGACTCCATTACAGGTATTATCATCTATGTAGTGACTCAGGTTTTATGTCAATAATATTTTTGTTTTGATATCAACAACACTCGCAAGATAGTGTTTAGTACTAGGTGAATGCAGTCTTTTTGTTGACCTAAGATGGGAATTTGTTTTCTGTTTGGTTCAGAATGACCTGCAAGAACTCTGGTCACTTCTCAACTTGCTTCTACCAGATGTTTTTGATAATTGTAAGATCTTCAATGATTGGTTCTCCAAACCCTTTTCTGAGAGATCTGAGGATGCCTGGCTTGAAACTGAGAAGAAAGTGATCATCATTCACAGATTGCATCAAATTTTGGAGCCTTTCATGCTTCGACGCCGAGTGGAAGATGTTGAAGGCCAGCTTCCACCAAAGGTAATCAATCCAAAATTTGTACTAATGTTTTAGTTTTCCCTTCATAATATGTCCTTGTTACTTATGACTTGCATATGGTGATGCTAGGTTTCGGTTGTGCTGAGATGTAAAATGTCAGCACTTCAGGCAGCAATCTATGATTGGGTAAAATCCACAGGAACACTTAGGCTCAATCCAGAGAGTGAGGCCAGGAGAGTAGCAGGAAACAAGAAACGGAAACTGCGAGCATATGCTCCACTGAAGAACAAATGTATGGAATTGCGGAAGGTCTGCAATCACCCATTCCTTTGTTATGATTTTTATGATAAATATACAGATGACTACTTGGTAAGGACCTGTGGAAAGCTCTGGGTCCTTGATAGGGTTCTGATCAAGCTTCATAGTGCAGGGCATCGTGTACTCTTATTCAGTACTATGACAAAGTTGCTTGATATTTTGGAAGACTACTTGCAATGGCGTGATCTGATGTATAGAAGAATAGATGGATCAACTAGCCTAGACGATAGGGAATCAGCTATAGTTGATTTCAACAAGCCTGGAAGTGAATGCTTTGTCTTTCTACTCAGCATTCGTGCTGCTGGAAGGGGTTTGAATCTTCAATCTGCAGACACGGTCATTATTTATGATCCAGATGCCAACCAAAAAAATGAGGAGCAGGCAGTAGCTAGGGCTCATCGAATTGGACAAAAGAAAGAAGTTAGAGTGATATATATGGAATCAGTTGTGGACACAATATCTTTATGTCGTGTGGAAGATGAATTACGAAGTGGTGGCATGCTAGATGTTGGAGATGAGCTAGCAGGAAAAGCTAGATACATGGGATATGTGGAAAGCCTTGTTCGTAATAACATTCAACAGTTGAAGATGGACATGGCAGATGAGGTGATAAATGCAGGGTGCTTTGATCAGAGGATGACACAAGAAGAACGACGTAAGACATTAGAGGTGCTTTTGCGTGATGAAGAGTGGTGCCAAGAAATTGTTCATGATGTACCTACAATGCGAGTAGTAAATAGATTAATTGCAAGAAGTGAAGAGGAAGTCCACATGTTTGACCAAATTGATGAGGAATGAAATTGGCCTGGTGAGATGATGAAGCATTGTGATGTTCCAAACTGGCTTCGTGTAGGTTCTACTGAAACAAATGTTGCTGCAGATGTCATGTCAAAGCAGGTTTCCACAAGTGTACCAATGGAGATCATTGGTACAAAAGAAGAGGAGGAAAGGGTGCTGGCAATGTCTGCTCAAGCATGTCACATCAAGGGATTGTCAAACTTGAAGAACTCAGGCAATAGCAAAACTAAAAAATCTTTCAGCAGTAAATCACACTTACCTGATAAGGATAGAAATGACCAATGTATGCAGGTTGAAGTCCAAGTTGATCTCGAAACAAGTGCAGAAGAGAAAGATGATTTATCTGTACACAAAGAAGACAAAAAGACAATAGAATACTTGAACAAGGAGGAGCCAAGTAATGAAACTATTTAGAAAGAGAATCATATAGATTGTGTGCACAAGGAAGGTCAGACATAAAATTTTGGAGCTACGAATTATGCAAGTCATGTTGCAAATGATAAGGATGTGCTCTTTGGAGAAGACATAAAGGACGAGGAGGATACTTCATTAGAATTATCATCTCAATATGAGAAGTTAAGTGGAGAATATGCATTGTGTCGACCTGTATCTGCTCAAAAATTTGTATCCTTGGCAGCCCTATAGGTAAAGCCAGACTCCCAACAATTGATGGTAAGATTTAATTTTATATAAGTTATCCAAAACTCATAATGTACAGAATTCTAGTATTTTTTATTTATGTCATGAGTTATATTTTGAACAAGGGCTGATGGTGAGGAGAAAGACGTACCTTCTACTAACAAAAAGAAAATGGAAGCGAAGTGGATCACATTGCCGCAAGTGGTCTGCAGTGAAGTTACACCCATATTTCTATGAGAAATTCCATGACAATCTGAGTTGGAGACCCAAAATATGTGGATTACACACAGTGCTTAACCAGGAAGAAAATGTTGTAAGGGAACCATTCAATCATGGATCCATGGAAAGTGGTGTGCATCTAAAGAGGCAGAGACTTCTTGAGCCTGTATGCGAGGACAAGTTGCTGGATAGGAATACAGATTTTCAATCATTGTGTGGATAAATCCAACAAGTTTAATAAACCCTTAGAACTTGCTGAGACTTCATGCTGTGCTGGTGAAAGCATTTTATGTGTGAACACTCAAAAGGTACTGTAAGTTATCTGTTCTGGCAGTATATTCTGTTTAACATTGGCCAGAGTTTATCTCAAGATATTCCTATGCATACTAAGTACTTTCAAATAATTGGTAGGAGGCAGCATATTCAGTTCACAAACGTCGCATGGGCTTGCTGTATTAGTTGGCCACAGAAATGTCAGGAATGTTTTTCATTGTGAAATAATATGGCGGGGTTAATTTCCTGTCTCAGCAAAATGCAATGACCAGAATATTCCTTCCCGTAATAAAATTTTCAGCTCAAATCTTTATTGTCCACAAAGGCGAAATGGATTGGCACAAATGCTTTGGGTTTCTGCTCGAATCATTTTAAGCATGCTAAGAGTCAACATAAGATGCTTAAAGCCGTAAAACAATATGAAAACCAAGTTATGTATATGTATTGACGCAATAATTACTGAACTTTTCAGTCACTAGGTTTTCCAAATCTTGTCTTCTAGAGGTTATATGTAGATAGAGAGATGTATGATATGTATATATTATCTATATGCATATATATGCATATGTATATATAAATGTATAAATCATGCACATCATGTATATATAACTGTATAAATCATCTACATCTTTTTGAGTCCAACCAGTAACAAAATCTGATGGCTTGTTATATTTGTGATAAAAACTGAAAAATAGATTTGTCACATTGCCTATTTATTTAAGAGCATTATATTTTGTATTTCTAAATGCTTCGTATTGAACTCCTTGCAAATTAATGTCCGAGAACACTGTGATGCTGCCCTGCAAATGCCTTTACTATATCTGTCGGTTCTGATGTTAGCTTCTTGTGGGAAATCTACTATTTTTTCCAGTGTCTAATATATTAACTCTGGAAATTACAA
Organism: Taxus wallichiana var. yunnanensis; assembly: GCA_018340775.1. Classification (NCBI taxonomy): domain Eukaryota; kingdom Viridiplantae; phylum Streptophyta; class Pinopsida; order Cupressales; family Taxaceae; genus Taxus; species Taxus wallichiana. The sequence continues at coordinate 839,081,982 of CM031238.1, forward strand.
AATGGCCTTGTTGTCTGCAGTGTAAAAATGTTTTCAGCAAACTGTTGAGTTCAGTGATGATGGATGCAAGGCAAAGAGTAGCTCGCTTAGTGGAGCTTCATAAGTGGGACAAGTTTCCAGGCTACTCCAGGGTTATCTCCAATCCTATAATTGTTCAAACAATCATGCAACAGATTGATCACTATGAGTATGCCAGTGTTTTAGACTTTGCAGCAGATGTGTGATTAATGCTTGAAAATGCTATTTGGTATCATAGCAATTCTGCAGAGGTATCATAAGTTTTCTTTAATGATATGTCTCTATTGTTTTGATTTTAACTGGGATTCATCTTTTATCTGTTAACATTTTGCAAATACAGTTGCAGGCAGGTGCAAGGAGATTGCAAGAACTGTTTTTCCAGCAAATGGCACATACCTTTCCAGATGTAAATTTTGGTTCTGTAAAATACCAAAGTTTATCTGTACACGGCCACTCAAGTCCTATTTTTGAGCAGTATGAAGGCAAATTGGTGAAACAACAAGATCATGATTTAGTTTTTGATTCTTGTTATTGGAATCCATTGGGAAGAAACTCTATCATTAATGATAATGACCTGAAGGAAAAATAAAGTCAGAAAGAAATAGTTTCAATAAACGAGATGAAAAGCCAGGGTAGGCTTACAGGTCGACCAGTGAATAGGGAAAGGAAAGTTGATGGTGGAGAGGTTCATTGTACTATAGATCTTATTACTGGCAAAAAGTGGCAAAAACAAAAAGAGGAAGAAGAGACCAAAGCAGGGACAGTTCCTGAGCAGCCTCATATTAGTCGAGGGTTGGTTGGGCAGTCCTTTGATTACTGTACTAAAGTTTCTAATTATAAAAAGAGGGAAATCAGTGAGCTTCAAGCTCTAAGCCAGATTCACTGGCCTATCCATCCAAAGAAGCCTTGGACTGATCTTGGCCAGAGGAGGCTTAGTTTTTAGTGATTAATGCAACAACTTCTTGCCTCACTTGACATTTTTGCATTGACAAAAAGTTGTATATATCTAGAAATAATTAGGAATTGAGACTATTCGTAACTGTAAAATATGTGTTGTACATAGACACAAAAGTAAACCCAATTGAGTTTTTGGATTTAAACTGTAAGTACTTCCAATCTCCATGATGTATATTTTTTATAAATAGAATATGAAATGATGTGAAGATAAAATTTGGGAGTCTCGGGGATATCAAGCTTCTTTTTGTGTCCCATTAAGAACCTATACTGCAGAGTTATTGCAACAAAGTTACATGCATATCAAAGTAAATAGTAATTATCAGGGATATTGAGCATGGCTTGTTAATTGCATATTGTTCTCACTTGGCATACATACATATTGCTTTCCAGAATTGAATTTCTACCTCCTTCATGGAATAGTGAATACACATGGCTTCACCATTAGGCCCACATAAAAGAAGTGCTTTGCCATTATACTAGAGCCTGTTATGCAGTTTAAACAGGATATACTGGTTGTAAAGTATACAAGAGTAAAATGCAGTCAGCTTCAGAATAAAATTTCACACATGATTGTTGAGTATATCATAATGCAAATAAAACTTTTGGTGGGTTATAAAGCTGTCAATGTTAATCTACTTATGCAACATAGCTATGTAATCAGTCTCACTGGAAATCAGCAAGATGAATGATATTTTATGTATTTCAGAGTTTACACTACTTATTTTAATCAATAAGAATACTTACGATGGCAGCCGGCGGTGGCGATGGATTGTAATCTCTGTGAGTGTGTTCATAGAAATGGACTACTTTAAGTTTGATGTCCATCTGAGCGTCATAGGGCAGTTTTTCTTCTTTTTTGATTTTGTTATCTTGGGTATGCAATGGAATTTGGAGCCTGTTGTTTTCTCTAGAAAGCGTTTTTTGAGCCTGGTGCAGTTGTGCACCTAGATTGAGGTCATCTATCACCGGTAAGTGCGAAATTTGTGGAGAAGGTGATGGAGTGGTCAATCAGGGTGCTGGAATCCTTAAATGGGAGAAAGTATGTGACAAATCGAAGAGAGGTGCCTCGAGATTGATACATCTCGGTATTTTTCATATAGATCTTTTTAAGATATCTGTGCTAGGATGACTAAAAGTAGTTAAATACATCCATAGTTGGACCATTGCTAAGGAACATGGTGGATGCATCAGAAAAAGTAAAGACTAGCTAATGGAAAACGAAGAAAAGTGCAGTGGACAAGTCATATATCATGAGTGCCAAATACATGGGCACCAGTGATAGCTCTTGCTAATATGCCCAAAATATAAAACATGGTATCAATGAAGCAACAGACCCAGAGGAACAGTTTTTCACCATATGCCATTTATCATGGTAAAAAGTATACTGAATTCCACTCCAGTGTATCTGAGCCATGGGTTGTGGTGAGGAAATCAGGCAATAGCTTCAGAGTTTACACAGCCTTTTATTATAATGTGTTTCTTTTTGAATGATGGTGTATTGCATATGCCAGTTGAGTCTAAGCATCCTTCAACCACTTCAGGATGTTTTTAAGGATGCAAATCAGCCTCTGTCATTTACAGACACCAACTCCGAGGTCATAGGATTCATCATCCTTTAACCAGTTCAGGATGTTTTGCAGAATGCAAAGTGGCCTCTGTCATTTATAGACTGCAACTCTAAGTTCCTAGAATTTGTCATCCTTCAATCACTTCAGGATGTTTTTCAGAATGAAAACTGGTCTCTGTCATTTATAGACTCCCCCTCCAAGGTCATGCATGGTATACATCATCCTTCAACCACTTAATGATAATGCTAACCTGTCTCTGTTATTTATAGACTTCAACTCCAAGGTCTTAGGATTCATCTTCCAAGTCTATCCAACATTTAAATTCTTCTTCCCACTTCCTCTCTGGACCAATACTGCGAAGGATAGTTAGAACTAGAATGTCTCTAAAGATCTTATGGGTGTTGCATTTATACGAGTAACGAGTTAGATATCAGGGGAACGAAAAGGGTCATCCATAGCTAAAGCGATTTTCATTATTTGGAAGAACAAGGGATGAAGTAATTGGCAGCCATCTGTGATATCTCCCACCTCCAGGACTTCTTTCAACAATACCTCCGTTTAAGGAATTCATGTAGCTCAAGCTACAATGTGTGTTTCAGAGGTCCAGGAGTTAAAGAGGTGGTGCTAGTCTCTAGCCCAGCAATTCTTAGATCAAGATATGTTATTTGGGTATCTTTGCAAATTGGAACATGAATATTGGTGAGCTTCATAATCCTCCTACCTTTTTGGAAATTTTGTAAAACACTGTTCACAAATTTCCACCCAAATTTTGTTCTGTTACTGTAATAATTCCATTCCTCAGCCAGGATTATTATTTAGTGTACTTGTAGAGGATTCTAATCACAAGAAAATTAATCAAAGGTTCTTTTAAACACACATGGAATAACATGCACGTTAAATTAATGAATTTAATTAAGACTCTATATTTTATTTCAATAAATTTATTTAAAAAACACTGGAATAAACATACCAGTAAATCAATAATCTTAAGAGATATCATTAGATATTTTAGCTAGATTAATGATAAACTTGAAATTCCTTTGAACATGCCATATAATACAATAGTTTTTTTACTTCCATAAACCATTTTTCTTACAACATAACTGTTAAAAAATGAACAATAATGAAAAGTTTAATATTTCAAGTTGGTAAGAATCAGGAATGCTGATAACAACAAAAAGAGTGATAGGAAACTTCAATAAAATGAAAGACGAGGAGAACGAGTATTAGATGTAAGGAGGCAATCTATCTAATAGAGGAACAAGGTTTTGGGAGGCAACCTTCACATACTAGCAAACAATGCATCAGGGTTAGAAGTAACTCATTATAACTTTATGCAGAGCTAATCCTTCTTCTCATTTGGTAGGAGTTCAACTGCATCTTGAGGTGAGTTGCAACTACTAGTTCTCTTGCTATACTACTTGTTCTTTTCATCTTTCATTGTATTTTGGAGTTCTTTTAACAAACTGTTTTTTGAATTTGAGTTGCAATTATTTGGTCTCTTGACAACCTTCGCTTTTTCTTTTCGTCTTTCATTGTATCAAAGGTTTTTTTGTAGCTGTTTTTTTGAGTTTGAGCTGCAACTACTTGTTCTCTTGCTAATTTTCAATAGATTGAAGTTCTTTATCGCAGCCACTTCTTGAGTTTGAGATGCAATTACTTGTTCTCTTGCCAACGTTCTTTCTTCTCGTCTTACATTGTATTAAAGTTCTTTTTCATGATCTGTCTTCGTTCTTTTAACTTTTAGCACATTACCAACTTGGAGCAAAAAAATGCTTAGGTGCTACATAAGTAAAATATTTATATGTTATAGGTGTATGTTAAAAGAATTTTAAAACTTGTCATTAATTTTTTTATTGGAGCACTTGCAATTATATTACTGTAAAAAGAAGGTTACAATAAAAAGTGGCCAGAAAAAGTCACCTATATAAGAATAATTCAGCTAAAAATATTTAAATAAAATTGAAGTATTTTTTCTTTAACATAACTTTAAATTATTTACTAGATTTAAGAATAATTTTAAAATAGTAAATTTAGGCAGTTGGGGAAAGGGAAAGGAAAGTGCACTTATTTAATTTTGGATTTTGATTTTAATTTTAAAATAATAAATTTAGGTGGCGTTTCTTTAATTACTAGTTTTTATTAAATTATATTTAATGATGTGAGTTGCAATATTTTATTTTGGAGACTTTGGAAAAATGATATAGGAGATGTTCCGCAAATGATACACTATTTAAATTTTGCAAAATGATTGAACCTCAAAGTACTACTTGGGCCACTCTTGAATAGGAGTTAACCAAATGTATTGACAGACTCAAGGAATTGTATCAATGGATCAAACAACAATCTTTTGAGTTTGATGAATGTAATAAGACTCATGAGGATAGAGAAGAGGATGATTACCAAGTTGATAACACAAATGCCGAATTATACAACATAAAGCTTTAACTTAGCTTAGAGAGATAATATGAGTGTATTTGGCATAACATTAATTGGTGGTTCTTCAATAATTTTTGATGTTTAGTTGGTTTTCCATATTCTTTGAAAACTGTCATTTGGACTAAAAACACGTGATGTACTTATCAAATGAATTTGATGTATTATTTCTAAAATTGGCATATCTTCAATTATTATTGATAATGGTCCATCTTTCAAGAATTATACAAGAATGCAATTTCATGACAAATATAAAATCAAGCACACATTATCGACTCCCTATTATCTACAAGGGAATGATAAAGTTGGAGTATCTAATAAGATTATTGTCTAACATTTTATTCAAAATAGTGAACAAATATAGAAATGATTGACATAATGAGATACATATCACCTTACATGCATACATAAAATTGTAGCAACATCTTTGGGGACAACCCCTAAACATTGGTGTACGGGGTAGAAGCAGTGATTGTCCTTGGACCTTGTGTGAGCACCGAAAATTTTCGCAAAAGTTGAAAGATAACAAATAAACAACTATATACATTTCTCCAAGCTTTTCCTTGCAAACCTCAAGTAAGATTATGAAGTACTTGAACTTGTAGAATCTTATATTTTAAAGGATTGTGGATGCTCTTGAATTGTTCTCCAAATGTAGAATTGCAAATGCTACGAGAACATAGACATGAGGATGCAAATGGTAATTTTGGTAGAAGTTGGTGCAAATTACACAAAGCTTCCAAGGATGATTTACAAAGGAATGACTTGCTTTTTATAGCTGAGGGTGAGGCCATGAATATTGGATCAAGGTTTGAATGGGTTACATGTTCATAATTATAATTTCTGAAATAGCAAGAGGATTTGGTCTGTGCAGTTGCAGCTTTGCAAGGGCAATGAATTTTTAGATTTTGTGTGGGAAGATGGTTGTACGTGCAACTTTTCGCCCCCACCATTATAGGGTTCTAGAAGTGGAGTGGAGTGGAGTGTGAGTAGATAAATAAGATTATTTAAATAACTAATTTAATTAGTTATAAATTGTGAGAGGATAATTAATCATTTAATTAAATAAATGTTTAATTACATTAGCTAAAGGTGTTAGGAATTAATTTAATTAATTTCAAGGGCATGATAGAATTAAATTAATTAATTCTAAAGGGTTATGATTTAAATGATAAAATTAATTTAATTAATTCCTAAGGAATGTATTCTAGTAGGATATAATTAATTTTAATGGGATGGAAATATGGTATGTCTTTTTAGGATGTCTACATTTTCCCCTCTTTAAAATGTTATTACAAAGTAATAACACTTTAAAGATAGTAGATGCATGCAGAGACTTAGTCAAGTAAAAGACAATGAAGCATTTAGATGCCCTTGCGAGTAGAATGGTAAGTAAATGCCCCCATAAGCGGGTGAGTGACGCGACAAAACAATGGATATTTGTTTGATTGGAAGAAGATAAAGAATATGAATGAGGATATGAGAGATTGTGCTCGTAGCATGAGCGTTATTTGAAGAGTGAAATTTAGAGAAACCTTATTTTTTGTTGCACAATAGAGTTGTCACCATGATTATGAAAGAATCAAGATGTTTAACATGTTATGTGCGTAAAACAAACACACATACAACAAATAAAAGATAAAAAAGAAAACAAACCCAATACATAAAGTATGCACCATGACTATAAGGAAGCCAAGATGAAAATGAAATACATGTAATTGGTCCAGAAAGTAAAATCAACAATGCAACACAACTTCGAAAAGAAAACAATTAGCTATGCCCCTAATACGTGCCACAATGATGATTAAGTAGATGCGAATGCCCCTAAGCATTAAACTTAGGAAATGCATGGGGCCCTATCTAGTTCTATATGGGGGTTGAGAATGCCCGACGTGGGGTTGGGAGCCACACATATTCTAGTTTTGGAAATTTGCATTTGACAAATTTTAGGGTAGAAACTAGGTCCAGTAGCCTAATTTTTATTGGTACAAATTACTTTTAGAGTTCGGTTTGCCTTGTGTTTACACCAATAACAAATTTTTTTAATTCAAAACATTTTCAACGTGACATTGAAAATTGCCACATTCGCCTTCATATATACGAATTACTTATTTACATTATTACGTTTAAATCAAATATTCCTCGTAAGATCATCATCAATGTTGTATATTGCAACCCTCCATCATTAAGGTCTTTTTTCTTGTTATGGAATGGTACAAATGCTACAATATGACAACACTGTAAATGCTACCATCCGGTAGCATAAACTATGCTACCGACCAATAAATTACACTATCTTTGCTATCCGACAACATAAACTATCTTTGCTAGTTTATCCTACTAGATGACAACACAATTTATGCTACCGATTGGTAACATAGTTTATGCTATCATCACGGTAACACAATTAATGCTACCGGTTGGTAGCATTTACTGATGCTTATCATCGGTAGCACATTTCATCAAGATTTAAATATTTACTTAATCTACCGTTTGTAATTTTTAAACATCTTTGGTAAAAAATTGATCTATTTTTAAATTTTACTTGGCTATGTAAAATGGAATATATGAATATTGAAAGCAAGGTAGATAGATTCAAAAGGAAAAGTAGAATATTAAATTATTTTAACTTGACCAAAAAAAAATACTGGACCCAATTTACATCCACTATAAACACAGATAACAAACTATCATTAGATTTTTATTTTTTTGTTAGTTTAGTTTAAATTTTGAAGATATTTGTCATAGTCAAACCCTTCTCAAGCAGAAACCCTTCTTTGATAATTGTATTCAACATGAAATAATTCACAAAAACATATCCCCTAAAGAAACAATTAACATTTCAATAGATGAAGATATAATTGATGATGACATGTCAAAGCTGGAAGATAATCCTCACTATCAAATGCCTCTAATAGATGAAAGTTCTATTGAAAAGATTCAATTAGAAGACAATATTCATAATACTCTTCCCATAAAGAAATTTGTACGAAGGAAGAAAACTAGTTAGACAATTGGAAGGTCTTTTAGGTAGACTAGTAGTAAAATATCCATTTATTGAATTTGTAGAGATATGTTGGTGAGCGAATTTTTCCTAAGGACAAATTAATGATTTATCACCAACACTCACGAGACTAAGTCCCTTCTCCTAGTAATGGGGAGGTTCCCATTTATTGAATGAAGAAAAAAATTAGCGTGTGGCGAAGTAAAGCCGAGGATCACACAGGAATACTGCACTAAACCTATGACAAATTTCTTGTACTTAGTATAAGGGAAGAATTTGCTTAGAAAAGGAGGTACAAAAGAGTAGTAATATAGTGAAGGGAAGGTTAATTTTGTGAATAGGAACTTGTAGATTTCACAACATTAACCGGAGTAGATCCACACTCAATTAGAGTAATTCAACTATGCAAACAACAATGAGACTAACAAACCAAAGACATAAAGTTCTATTGATTCATTCATCAAAGGTAAAAATACTTTCTTAGTTTTTAAGATCACCATGCTTATAAAGTTGAGTATGCAATAAGTAGAGGAAACATAAACAAGAGGGAATAAAAGAAAGTAATCTTTTTCTTGTATCTAGTAGAGAAAAATCTATCCACTAGCAACTCATAATTGACAACCCCTTGGAATGGAGAAGCCATTCCAATTTATAGATTTACAATATGAATTTTCATCTCCCCCACATGACCTTTCACCTTCTTATCACTTGTGACCTTTCATATTCCTAGGGAATGAAAGTGAGCCTTTTCTTATTAATGAAAAAGAACTCTTACAATGTATAATTAAAGGTCACTTAAGTGAATAAGACAAAATAGTGAAAAATTACATCCCCAATGAAGAATTAGAACATGGAGAGAGAAGGAAGGAGAGGGAGAGGGTGATAATTCGAAAATGAAGATGAATCTTTTGTTGATGGATATCCAATTGTTAGAGAACATTAAGGAAATACTCCTGGAATGATTTCCTTGCCTTTGAAATCTTTATTGAAATGGGCTGCCGTAGGTGCCACCTTGTCTGCCTGTGGAATACAAACAAAACTCAAAGCATTGATCCAAGTCTCGGGAATGTTGCCAAGGGTCTTGCATTGGTTGAACCAAACTTGATGATCTCTTGTAGTATTAGAGATTGAACCTATAATTTCTACGAGAGATTCCAAAGTATCCTCATTGAATGAGAAGGGATCTCCTGCCTCTTTCTTGACCAAATATTGGAAGGAATTAAGGAGATCTTCCATAGATGAATGTTCATTGAGAAAAGGTGATCTAGGTTTCGTACATTGTTTTGACACCTTCCAAGATCTTAGATGCATGCTCTCCACAAGAATCAAGCTCAAATATAACATCATTTATCATGTCATACCTAACACTCATCGTGCAAGACCATATGGGAGACAAGTTTTCAAAGATGGAGGTGAATATATTTTTACTCACTAAGGAGTGAGAATCAAGATTACTCATTTCGAATACAATGACCAAGGAAAATTACTAGACAATGAAAGATAAATTTAGAACAACACAACAATACCTCTCTTGTAACTTTCTTGCAAAACTCAAGAATATTTGTGAAGCACTCGGGCTTGTGAAATATTAATATTTGATTGATTGTGGGTGTTCTTGATTATGACTCTCCAAAGCTAATTTGGCAATGCTTTGAGCAGATTTCATGAGGATTTGAACAACAAATGGGAAGATATTTTTACGTATTTTCTTATGGATTTCAAGGATGATTTTACAAAGGAATGAACAACAATCTATAAGCGAGGACGAGACCATAGAAAGTGGATATGAGTTTGACTAAGTTTCAGTCATAATTGTAATTATCTGAAATAGAAAGTAGAATTGGCATGTGCGGTTGCAACATTAAAGGGTCGAGTGGACATTTCGATTGGCGAAGTTACATCCGGGAAAGTGGTTGTATGTGTAATATTTTTTCCCCACCTTTCTAGGATTCTAGAAGTTGGGTTAACGGGAATAGGGAAGTGGAGTCCAAGTGGAGTTAACTAGGACATTGAAGTGGTAGTTGACAAGGAAAATTTATGTATTTTCCTAATTAACTACCATTGTAAGATGATCAATTAACTATTTATTTAATAAATGTTAATCAACTTAGCTAAGGTGTGGTTTGAACTAATTTAATTAATCCCAATGGGTGGATGATTAATTAATTTGATTAATCAATCGTAAGGGGATATGAACTAGGATAAGATGGAAACAAGTATGTGATTTTGGGGTGTCTACATTTTCCCTTTTTTAAAGTGTTATTATAAAGTAATAACATTTTAAATATAATAGACATATACTGAGATCGGTGAGTGGAAGACAAAGAAAACAAGTAGATGTTTAGATTTTCCTTAGTGAAGCACTTTGATGCCCTAACGAGTAGTAATGGTAAGGGAATGCCCCCTCAAGCAAGTGGGCGACGTAACAAAGTGGTGGAAAATTGATTGATAGGAAGAAGATAAAGGATTTGAACAAGGAGAGGAAGGTATGATTCTCGTAGCACGAGCATCATTTGGAGGGTAAAATTTATAGCAACCTTATTTTGTTGTTACACAATAGAGTTGTCACCATGATTATGAAGGAATCATGATGGGTAACCCATATGTGTGTAAACAAACACACACACACAACAAAGAAAAGATAAAAGGAAAATAAACCCAATATATGCTACAAAAGTATGCACCATGACTATGAAGAAGTTAAGATGATAACATAATATGGGTAATTGGTCCAAAAAGGAAACATCAATGATGCAACATAAATTAAAAAAAATACAATTAACTATGCCCCTAATGCATGTCATAATGCTGATTAAGTATATGTAAATGAACCCAGTCACTAAACTTATGAAAGACATGAGAATATGATCAGATTGAAGAGCAGAGTGATGCTTAGATACTCTAACGGTTACTCTTGTTGGATCTGTTTTGCAAATGATCGAGAGAAATTTCCCTAGGCGAAGTTATATCACGAAGGAAAAACAATTGTGTGACTTTCCCCAAGTAGAGTTAGGAATCATGCAAAGGGAAGAAAGTGTAGTGATAGTTGTAAGATTGGAATGATCACTAGGGTAGTAGATAAAGGTATGAATTTATCAAGATTGTGTTGAAATGTTGAAATATCAACTTCAAGGGTTTTCCAATTGTAGGATTTTTGTGATAAGTGAATGTTTGTTTGAATTTTTATAATTTTTTTATGGTTTTACAAAGTTTTTGAAAATTTTGATGACAAGAAAAGGAATAACATGCTTGTTACACATGATTTATTATGGATAAATGATGCTACATTGAAAGCATAAAACAAGCATCTCAAACAAACCCAATATGAACAGGAATGAACTACACCAAAGTTATATGTGAACTAATACGTAGAGAATTTTTCTACTTTTGGTCCACAACGAAAAAGTACAAAAAAATAACAAACTAATAAAAGTAAAAGTATCGTCAAAATGTTGACATACCGCAACAATACAATATAATGTGCAATAATGACGTCTAATGACACTCTTAATGTGTTCCACATTGAAGAATTAGACATATATGAATGCCCCCAAGTGATAGCTTAGAACGCAAGAGGATTGGATAGGGTGAAGAGTAGAGTGATGCTTAGATATTCAAAAAAATCTTGTTAGATCCCATTGAAGTTTGATCTATATTAGATTAAAATGTGAAATCCAAGTGTGCCCCAAGCAAAGTTATATTGCGAAAGGGTAAAAATTGATTTCCTCGAGCATAGATATACACCACGGGTAAGAAAAATGATTAGTGAAAGATGATCTGGAACGATCATGAGGAGCACCGTCAAATGGCGATATTGTTGAACTGTGTTATTCAGTTGCAAATTTTTGTCAAACATTTTCTAAATGTTTTTCTTTTTGCCAATTTTATACTATTTTTACTATTATTTTGGAACAATTGTTTTGGAGGTTTTGAACATATTTGAATGTTTTTGTAGTTTTGTGAAATATATTTTAATGTTTTTTGTAGTTTGGAAAATATCTGAATGTTTCGTAGTTTTGAAACATATTTGAATGTTTTTGAATTTTGTGAAACATATTCGAATGTTTTTGGATTTTTAAACATATTTGAATGTTTTTGTAAATTTTAAACATATTTGAGTGTATTTTTGATTTTTGACTCGGTATAAAGGTGTCGATCTGAACTCATGTTCAAATAATTATAAACATTTCATTCCATTGACAAAATGTAGATGATATAATGATAGGATGTCTCACTCCATTTGTGACTCCACATAACTAGGAAGATGTGAGGGCTCATCATCGAGAGCCAAGAAGGATGTGAGAACTAGGAGAATAGTGATACGAAAAATGAATATGGTGGATGCCAAGACACAAGGTGTAACAATGGTTTATGTGAGAAACTATAACTCATCTCCAGTCAAGAGTATCTGTCTGATTCCAAGATGATTCATTTTTAAAGTTTTGACTAGACTTAAATTAGTTAATGGCCTACTAATTGACAAGATCCGATTGAAGGAATTGTTGTCTCTCTTAACATGAGCAACTAAATTACTTATTGGGATGTATATGATTAAGCACTTTTGATTCATATTTTATGAATACTTTAGTGGTTTATTATTTTTGTGAAGTACCCCCTACATCTTGCCTCATGCCACTGGTAAGAGATAAGGACTCAACACCAAAGACAAAATGTAGGTGAGTAAGGACACATACCTTCGTTCTTAGTCGCATACTATTAGTAAGAATTATGAGCTCATCATCGAAGACCGTGAAGGACAAAAGGTGTAATGATTGATATTTTATATTTGTATTATATTTTAGATTGATTATTCCTTGTATATTGATAGTGTGCTTGTTAGGAAGGAACATTACGCCCCCAAGTCTCAACCACATGCAACTAGTAGGACACGGGTTCAACACCATAGAATGTGATGGATGATCAAAGGTCCAGTAAAGAAGTTAGTGATTTTTGTAAAAGAGATAGATTATACGAGAAGGAGGATTTTCTATCAATAAAATTCAATATGAAACCATAGGTTAAAAGATCCGAAATGGTAGGAGCCATAACAAGGACGAGAAACACAATTCCCAAATAGGAACAAGGTTAACCTGTGTCGCATGAGGTAAAGAATGCGAAGATATGATAATGTTATGATTAAGATATCTGCCAATGGATGAAATAATTAAAATTGTTTGTTAAATGAGTTAATCATGCAAGAGGAATTCCCTAGTGCAAAGAGAACCCGTGGAAGAAGATGTTTTTGCTTCTACATTTTTATGTTCAAATAGTGCTTTAATGAGGGGTTTGATATGAATTTTTATTCTTTTTATGCTTTTTATTTTTTTGAATTTTTACAGATGAAGGTTTGCAATGGAATCATCGGGAAAGAGGTCCATGTTTATAAAAATTGAATGGTCTTGATTTACGAGACTTGGGAGGATGAGGTCCAAGTTAAAGAGGTGAATTAAATGATTTGATGCATCGAGAAATGAGACTTGGGTGGACGAGATCCAAGTCAAAGGAGTAGCTAGAAGGATTTTCAATGTATCCATGATTTGATGAGTCTTGATTTACAAGACTTGGGTGGACAAGATCCAAGTTAACATGATAAATCAAAATATTTTATGAGTCCATATTTACAAGACTTGAGCGAGATAAGATCCAAGTCAAAAGAGAGAATCGAAAGATTTGATAGGTCCTGAAGTACGAGACTTGGGCAAACAAGGTACAAGTTAAAGGATGTATGATTGGATAAGTCTTGGATGAGATCGAAATACCTATGTGATATTAGAAGTAATTTGTCAATGCAAAGAATATGTTGAAATTCATATTCACTCGTGAGTAGAAGAATGCGAGGAAATAAGAATTGATCCCTAGATTTACACTTGAGTCTCTTTATAGATCGTAGAGATCAAATAGTCAATGTTGATCCTTCGAGGCTGTGGATTAATTTATTTGATGATAGATTTGTAATTAAATCTTGAAATGGTTGTATAAGGATATTCCTAAGTATACATATCTTGTAGAGTGTATGCATGTAGATGTTGTTGGTGCTCAATCTAGGCCCCTTGATTGAGCAGGCCATTTTCCTAGACTTTCCATAAAATATAAATGATTATGTGTGCATCATATTCTTCCTAGTGCTTCAAATATTTGTCTTGTTATCCATTTTTGCACCCCTTGCAAAATTAGATAATTTGAGAAATTCAGACTTGTGCAGTTTCATGGCACATTGATGGAGAATATGAAAGAATCAAGTATTTTTCATGTTTTGGCACTTAAAATTATCTTGGATGCATTTCCCTCCTTTCTCAGAGTTTAAGGATCCCCAAAAGCATCTTCATTAGATGGTAAATTTACCCCTCTTTCCGAAAAAGTAAAAAAGTCCTTCTAACTCTGCATATTTTTCGAGTTTCGGGCTTTCAAGGTTTTTTTAAGTTGTGTAATGGTGTAGTTTTAATTTTTGAGTCCCGAGAAGCATTTTTAAAATTTCAAGCCCACGGGAGTAACTTACAAAGCAATGGTCAAATTGTAAATGCAAACAAAACCCCGATCCCCTTGACCAATCAAGAGAAGGCACATGGAGCAATTGAAAATCCGCATGAGGCGTATGTGTTGGGTCTATGGGAATTTTTTTATAGTTTGCGAGATATGTAGGGCAGAAATCATCATACCAAATACAAAGAGATTTTTCCCCACACATCCAATGAGGGGCGGACACATGATAAAATCTCGGGCCTTGAGGGACATTTTATAGTTATGCATTTTGTAGAATTAAATTGTTGACGTGCAAACCGAAAAAGAATCCCCGCCCACCATTGTGAATGGAGGACCGAAACGTGGTAAAGTCAAAACAATGCACACATGACCAAAAGCAAACCCTAAGGCCAATCAAATGCTGCCATGTGTCACATTCCGTGCCCGACATACAAAACTTTGAAGGCCATATTTTTTGATTCCCCGATCCAAATATTTTAAAATTTATATCGTTGGAAAGGTCTCTTTGAGCCCTTCACTTTAGCATCATCAGATTCAAGATTTGATGGCATTCAGTGATTAAAAATGGGAAACACTATCTGGGAATTGAAGACATAATTTCAAGTACCTCAACCACCAAAATTGATGAGGTATGGCGCCCATTTCTTCTTCTACAAGGCAAAGGACATTGGGGAATGGTATTGCAGGGTCGCCCATGCTTATTTCCAAATCATTAATGCATCTTGTTGGTGGTTGAAGAAGGAAATCATATTTTTCTATTTTTATCTCTCTCTCTCTCATCTTCTATATATTGTAAAAGTCTTTCATTTTGAGGAGGTGAAAAGGGGGTAGTTGTAGAATTTTGTTGATCAAGTTCAGTGTTAAGTTCCAGTTTCTAGTTTTTCTTATTTTTTTTTGTATGTATCTAGTTCTATGAGGAAGTGCTAAGGTGGTTGCATTGTACAACCATTAGCAGGTTTTGAAGGCATTTGTTTATGTCTCCTTGCCAAAACTTACATGAATAGATTCTCTCTATTTTGATAAAACTATACTTTCATGTTTCTTATGTTTTTGAAAGTATGAATGAGGAGATATAATTTTTGTTACAATCTTGTATTGGTTTTACTTTGTTGAGTACGCAAGGGTCCTTCTTCATTGCTACATTCTTCTAGTCATTGTGAGAATATTGTAGAGTAGTGTATACTTTACAATAGTTTAGTCTGGTTGTAAAATCCTAAGGGCAACATCACTTTTGAAGGGCTATTGTTATCCCTTAAGGGTATTTTGGGTGTATGAAATAAATATAGCAAGTTCTTTATCTCAACTCTAACTCAAGGATTTGTAGTTAGGATTGTGAAGATTGTTGATAACATTTGTGCAAATTGAGTATCAATGAATGCAAATGTTATTTCACAAATTATGTCAAATTGATTTTTCTTTTCAAACATCACCGTTAAGGATGGACTCTCTTGATGGGAACATTAACAAACCAAGGTCATAAAAGCAATTACCCTCCCCCTTCAAATCTCAATTAAAAACATCCATTATCTTCATACCTACTAAGCATATCATACCTACATACCATACATATGCTTATTCTGTAAAGTTGTGTTAAAATTTGTTCATTACCATTAATTTTTTTTGAGAATCACACCAATCCTGTGATCCAAGATCATTTAAATCAACCTTGGTCAATATTTTTATGCAAACATAATATATGAAGTTATCATTATCTGTTTATTTGATCTATATTTGATGTGTCAAGTGCTTACAATAATCAAGTGACAACTCTTTTGAGTGAGTATTGTATCTATGGCTACATTTGCTTCAAATTAAGTTGTACCAATCATAAAGGAAACCAAGCCCATGAAATATTTTCCTTTATTCTAGATCCTCCAACTAGGTCCTCTACCTTGGCCCAGGTAGAGCTAGAAGTAGTAGGGTTAAGCCATCCCATTTGTGAAGGTGCCTCCCTGTCACCTCCTAGATTTGAGTCAGTGAGTTAAGTGTTGACAAAATCCTCGGCTATCAACGACAAATAAATTTTCATTGTTCATCATTACCTCAAAGCCAACCCACTCAAAGTTAGCAGCTGCTCATCTCCTTGGGGTGCTATTTTGGGTGCAAAAATGTCTTGACATGTAGAGATCATCGTTGATGAGATGTCAAAAAGATTTATCATTGGAGGTATTATGGAAATGGAAGGTTGTGTTGTTGTAAGTGTCCAAACTTGTTGTGGTTGTGTTTCTACAACAAGACTAGAGATGCTAGTCATAAGAGTTAACATGGAAATAATAGACTCAGGCTCAATGGTGTTTGATGATGGACCCTCTTATTTAGAGTCTTCATTTATATCATTGGTTGTAGAGGAGTCTTGAAAATTTAAAGATTTTTGTCTTTTATGATTTCTGGTCGATTGGAGCACTCAAATTCCTCGCCAAAGTAAGTAGAGGTGTCAAGGTTTATATCAAAACCCTTCTTGTGGTTTGATAAGGGAATATGGTCTTGAGTCCCGATAAATTATTGGATGGCCTCATCATTCTGAAATATGTCCATGGAGATGTGACATTGTTGATCCTGATGTATGAGGGATGGGTAGATGATATCAAGGGTTGGAAAGGAGTCTTGAAATGATTTCAAGCTATTGTTTGATGTTGAAAGGTTATTTTCCAAAACAGGTTCAATGTCTGTTTGAACTAACAAAAGAAATTTGGAGAAGAAATTGATTAGTTGTGATCAAGAGATACTTGACGTTCATTGTCATGATCTCATTGAGTTTTAGTATGTACATGATTTTGTACAACATTAAAATCTTCAATAGAAGTTGTGGTAGTTGACATGTCTTCGGTTTTGATAGCTTTGTCATCAATTTTTATTTCAATGACTCTGTTGTCAATTAAGTCTTGGAAATAATGACAAAGTCATACACATTTATATGTAGAGTGGCCATCAATGTGATGAAAATCAAAATATATGTTGGGTTTGTACCAATATGGATTAGGTTCCCCTTCGACAAAGGGTTTTGAAATTGAATATTTCATCATTCTAGCCATTACTAATTGATGAAAGACACTAGAAAGACTCTCCGAGGGATGTAAATTGACGTTTAACTTTGCAGGGAGTAATGCCTTTGCTAGGCTATATGATTGGATTTTTTCTTGTTTGTTCATGTATATTGTGTATAGTATGACTGTCTGTGACACCATCATTGATGACATCAAGGTTGCGGTTGATGTACCTATATTTATCGTGATGAGTGCTAGTATTGTTAGTATTATGCCCAATATCTTTGGAATGAGGTTTGATCAATCATTTAACAATGAAGGATTTTTCAATTTGAATTCCTTGTTTGATAACTTCCTCAAAACTATTGAGGTAGTGCATTTGTATGTGAAAGGATAACTCACTGTTAAGGTTTGGGATGTGTTGGCCTTCAAAAAGGAACTCCGAGAAGAGCAACAGTCAGGGGACAAGAAGTCCCTCCTCTTTAATGGGAGAGGTTCCCTTATTCAGAAACGAACCTATTTACACATATACAAAGCATGGTTTTACTATGGAACTTGGATATTATGAAAGTGTTTCCTAAAGGTCATCAATCACAAAAGGACTGAGGAATGAAAATGTGAGAATGAGCAGAAAGGCACCATTCAGAATTATAGATGACAGAGTAATTCTTTATGCATGCGAGGGTACAGCGAATTGGAATAAGATCATTTGTATCACATTAATAAGATGAAATTTGAAAAGACACAAAGTTCTATAAATAACATCTGCAAGAATACAAAGCTTCTCAGCATAATACAGACAAATGATCTAACAAGATTAAATGAATAGCTTGAGAATAAAGGAAACCAGATAGACAAAGAATGAAAAATCCTTCTGTATTGATTTCTTTATGATTTGTTTACACTTTCAAAAATAAGCCAAGTTCCTCTCCCTCGAAATGGCGAGGAGAGGCCATTATATAGTTTACAAATTAGTTACTCTCGGTAACTACTTCTTTTAACTAATGATTAGTTAAAGGGCTGCTAATCGCAATACCCCAACTAATTACAACAAATCCGAGAGGAAAAGGAGGAAGAAAAGAGAAGAATTAGGAGAAGAAGATAGGTGCTCATGACTGGGAGGGACCCACCGACTTTAAGATCCGCTGTCTGAATCTCTTCAACGCCTCTGCTATGTCTCTGCCTCGTGGGACTGATGTGTTGGCAGTAGACTGAGTCCAAAATCCAAGGCACTTCTCCATTTCTTTGTCGAACTCGACATGAGTATGATAATATTTATTTGCTTCTTCAATGGCAGATTGAAGAGAGCAGATCTCCTTCATTTTTTCTTTGGAAATGGAACTCTCCTTGAATAGATCACCTTTGACAAAAGCTCTGAATTGAGCTTTGATTTCTTGTAAAGAGAGAGGCACACCAGAAGTCTCATCATGAAGATGGCAATGTATATCTTTGAAGGCAGATATAACTAGTGTTTTGAAGGCCTCACCCTTTTGCCAGCTATTCTTTAACTCTCCCAAAGCCTCCTCCAACACCTTGATTTTCCATTCCACGCTGTAGACCCAGGACTTTGACAAATTATCCTTTGCATCCTCGAAGACCTTGCTTGCCATCAAAATATTTTCATCTGTTTGTCCCATTAGACGGAGGTCTACTATGCAACTGCCCCAAAGTTTAAGTTCTTTATCAATGCTCCCAATAGTGGAGGAGAGCTTCTGTTGCAAATTACTCACCTTCCCATGGAGTTTGAAGGCTTCATCAATGAAGTTTAATCCTGCAACAAGCATATCATCCACCATGGCCTCCATAGCCCTTCCATAGATGGAATACTTGTGCATGTCTTTGATACTCTGCACTTCATCCTGGCTCAGAATTACAGGTGGTGGAAGAGTAGTCAATGGGGTAGGGTCTAGAACTTTATCTTTGGACAGCAGGGATTTGATGAAACTTGTAAGAATCTAGGCTTGCTCCTCCAATTTTTATATGGTTTGCTGCCCTTTCTCTACCCTCCCAATGACTCTGGTGACTGTTTCCTGAAGATTTTGGATCTCACCTTCAGGGGTAGACTCTCCCATGGGAATTCTTGAGAGTTCAAGGTCGGATGCCTGCAAATCCTGCTCAGGTTTGTCTACCTTGGGCTTGGCCATCTCAAGGAATTGTTGGCCCTGAGAATCAAACACTATCCTGGAGGTAGTTCTGGCTTTTTTGGTGTGAGTAGGAGGAGTAGTACCTAACAGGGCTGCCACAACATCAAAATTTGGTCCTGAGATCCGGGAGGAAGACTTTCTCTTCCTACTGTCAACAAGAGGCTGCACCCAGGCAAAAGAGGAAGAGGAAGAAGAAGGTGGGGCAAGAGGGCCAAGAGACAGAGAACTCATGGCACCCAAGGTTTGTACTACTGTTGCCTCTAATTGAGATATAAGTGGGGCACTTGTGGCTTCTGATACAGAGGGGTCACTGGCACCTGGAAGCTCAGTGCTTTGGACCTCTTTTTCTTTATCCATGGGGGCTTCTGGAGCGCTTGTAGATACAGGCACTTCACTCTCTTCGCTTTCACTGAGAACAATGATGTTCTCTGGGCCTGAGGACAACTCAGTATGCTTCCTTAGGGGATCTTCCTCCACAGGCTCCTTCTTGACTTCTCTGATTTTCTTTTGATATACCTGGGTGGACGAGGAAGGAGTGGAGACTGTAGGTCCTTGAGTTGATGAGGCAGGAGGGGTCTGCACAGGTGCTTCCGATCTAGGTGTTAATGCTTCCCTCCTTGGTGTTGAAGCATCCTTGGAGGAGGATTCCCCTGAATGCCTTCTAAATTCACGGACTTTCTTATCAAACCAGATCTTGGTCCTGACTAAGACCGGAGCTAGGATTTCAGCCAAATCATCCTTCTCCTTTTTGAACCAATCCAAGTCCTCCAAGGGAGTGTGTTTGACCACATTGTCATACTCATATGAGTATAGGTCAGAATTATCATCCTGGAGCCCTTCAGGAACTTGGTACAGGTTAAGCTCTTGGATTAATTGAAGGGAAAACCTGCCATAATGTCTTCTCCTTGCTTCAAAATCATCAGCACAGTCAGCCCAATAGTCCTCTGTGTCTGCCCTATGATGGTAAGTGATCTTGATGTTCTGCTCAATAAACTTCTTCAAGTCAAAACAAGTTCTTGGCTTGAAGAAATGGACAGTAATGGGAGCTAGGGCTCTTTCTATATTTTGTGCATCCAGGGCTGTTTTGCAGGTGTAATTTCCCAAGATGATAGGGAAGTGTAGGCCAGTGATTTTCTTATCCCTGTAGGTTCTGTGCAACTTATCCTGCTTGCATACTTCTATTAAGGCCATTTTGTCATTGCAGAACATAGGAAGCTTGAGAGGAGTGCTCTCATAGCCTGCAAGCCTTATATAGGAAAATTTCCTAAATTGGATGAAGTAGGCACCATAATGCGCTATCAGATTCATAGCTTCATCAGAAAATCTCCTCGCCGTGTCGCTTTCTAGGAGCCTGACAATGTACATGGTGAAAGCATCATTCACCCTCCTGAAATTGCGATTGCTAGTTTCCAAGGTGAATTGAGGGCAGTAGGCATACACAGGGTCATCCTTATGAGCATCAATGTATGAGAACCCAAACCATTGCCTCGATGCTGCTAGGGTATACATTAAGTATGAAGTCATGTAGAATTTCTTGGTCTGCTGTACATTTGACAACTACTCAGCTAGGTTCATACTAATGATCTCTGCCCAATTGATATTTTGAGTTCCTTCGCACACCATATTGATAAGCGGGCACATCCAGAAATGGAACTCATTTGTAGAGGGTAAACCCATGACCCGAGCCAGTAGGATTATAAAATCTGACAATTCTTCATTGAAATCCATTTGAAAAGAGTCTTAGACAGACGAGATGCCCCCTTCTTAGGGTTTTTAGCTAGGACTTCACCACCTGCGCCTTATATTTCTCACTGTCTTGATCGAAAAGGGCCTGTGCCTGATTTTGAGAAATAACTATAGCATTGTCCGTTTCTGGAATCCTTAGTGTAGTGCCAATGGCGGCGTCAAGTTTGGTGATGAGCTCCCCATGCACGTTTGTCAACTCACTCGAGTCAGGGTTGAAATGAGCCCGCAGGAGAGCACTGTGTCTGTGCATTGCACTGAGATAGGGAAACCACCAGCGAAAGCTAGACCACTGTCATGAATCATCTGTGCCATAGGTGAAGGGTTCACGTCTGTCATCCTTGTCCAAAAATCCCCAAAGTCGAGGTGGCGAACTTCACTTGTCCCCGATATCGGAACGGCAGACTCGAGTGGTGAAATTTGTTCCTATCCCTGGAATTTGATCTTCATGTTGATAGTAACTTGGAGAGCAAAGCTGCAGGCTGGACTTGGGATGGAATTACAGGGGGAATGGATACGCGCGCAGAAATTTTGGTCGCAAGGGTACGAGCAATAGATAACATGAAAGCAGTGTGCAAAAATGCATAGGGGGCAGCTCGTTATATAGCCGTTTAGGAGAGAGAAAGACAATAAATGTGCATTAAATACACATCTACCAAATTGAAAAGCAAGATATTCGGGTAGAGTGGGAAAAATTAGCACGAATGACACTTGGTTCATTTGGGACACGAGGGACGCGAAAGCGCGAAGTACGCGGTTTGGCCGATTCGGGTGATGCGGGGAAAAGACACATAAATGTTTTTGGGACATGCGGGACGAAAGTACGCGGAATACGCGACTCGGCCGAATCGGACGAAAAGGGAACAACTGGTCCGGGTGAACTTGGGACACTTGGGACAAAAAGTTGACGGGCCCGAAAAGAACGGACTTCGGGTAGACCCGGTGATCGGGGAACAGAGAGCCCGAATGAACCTGGGACATGCAGGACAAAAATGTCCGACAGGCCTGAAAATCACACAAAATGACCCAAAAAACGTAAATTTTTCCAATTTCTTGACTTTTCACATTACCAGGACAACAGAAAAGACACTTAACTTCAAAATTTTCAATTTTCAACTTCTCAAAAGTAGGGAAATTTTGAGTGGACAATAGGATGAATATACTAAGCATTTATTTTTCAAGGATTGAACATGGGAACCGACTTGTGATTCCTCTCCATCATTGTAAAAATTGTGCAAAGCTTTCATTTGGTCATTGTTTTGCATTGCACAAATCCATCATTGTGACTTCAGAGTCAAGGTTGAAAGAGAAATGTTTGATAAAATTCTCCGAGAGGTCCGTGAAGGTGGTGATAGATCCCTTTAGAAGGTGTAAGAACTAGTCCAAAGCTTGTCCTCCTAGACTTCTAGGAAAGAGACGCAAGAGAAAGATATCATTATATGCCACTTCTTGGCATGCTATGAAAAATTATTTGATATGCTCTCTTGGATCAGTTTTTCCCTTATATTTATCAAATTTGGGCATCTCAAAATATTTTGGAAAGGGTATATGTAATATGTCCTTATCGAAGGGGTAAGGACACAATTCATCAAATTTGAATTGTTTACGTTGTTTTTTCATACCTAAAATGTGTCTTTCATCATTTTCCATTCTTGAGAAAATGGTGAATTGGTTTGTGGGATAAATGATGAATTATCATTCATAATATTTTTTTCTCTTTATCTGTTTCATACTAATTTTTGAAGGTTTCATGACTTTTCTTCGTGTGTTCAAGTACCTTTGGTATCGTTGTTAGTGACTTTGGAGGATATGAGAGCCAATTATTTTCTCATCTCAATAAGTTGTTCTAATAACTCATCATTTGATGTCTTGTGTGAATCCACCAATGTAATGAAAAATGGGGGAGAGTGAAGAAATGTGTGATAGAAAACTCAACCCTTAGCAAAGTGAATGCTAAGATGGAAGAGGGGAAAGATTAGAATGCTTGACCCTAGAAAAATGAGTGCTAAGAGGGAGGAGGCTAAAATGGTTAATTTATTTCCCGAATTTAAACAAAAGGATTGTTAAGATAAAAGGGACTAAAATGGATTAGATGTGATCGAACCTTTAACATAAATGGATGTTAAAAGAGATGAGACTTAACAAGGTGAGGTGATCAAATCGTAATAAGATGAGTGTGAAGAGAGACTAAAAGATTCGAAAGGTCAACTCGTAACAATATGAGTGTTAAGAGAAACGAAAGGGTGTGACTTCACAACCCTTAACAAAATGAGTAGTGTTAAGGTAGAAGAGGGAATAAAAATGTTATATTAGAGGACTCTTAACAAAATAAGTGTTAGGAGAGATGAAAAGTTTTGAAAGATTCTTCAACCCTTTACAAGATGGAAGAGATGAAAGAGTTTGGCTTTCTCAAATCATAACAAAATGAGTGTTAAAAGAAGAGATTTGGAGATACGATGAATGTTCTCAGCTCTTATCAAAATGAGTATTAAGAGATTAGAATTAGAAAGATGATGAGGATGCTCAAATCTTAACAAAATGAGTGTTAAGAGAGGAGACTTGGAAACACGATGAAAATGCTCGACTCTTAACAAGATTAGTGTTAAGAAGGAAGAGACTTAGAAATATGATGAAAGATGCTTAACACTTAACAAAATTAATGTTAAAAGAGGAGACTTGGAAAGATGAAAAGGATGCTCAAACCTTAATAAGATGAGTGATAAGAGAGGAGAATAAACAAAGAAAGGGAAGCACTCAAAGAATGACAATGTGAATGTTGAAACAAGAAATAAAGAAATGATGATGAAAAGGTTTGAATCTCACGAAATTGGAGATAAGAGATGAAGGAAAAATGATTGATTAAGGATATCAAATTATAGAAAATTGAATGCTTTAAAGAGAGAAGTGAAGAAATGTGAAGATGCTGACAATTCAGCAAAGGGTATGTTTAAATGTGACATCATAATATGGTGGAATGCTTAAAGTTCAACAATGTAATGTTAAACTTAAGACTTATGAAAATGAAAGATCAAGGTGATCACAATGGTGCTTGACCATGATAAAGTGAGTATCACGATGTCAAGACTTAGATGGGAGATGATTGTGCTTAAACTCATATATGGATGTCTGAAATTTAAGATGTAGAATTTTGATCAAATGGAGAAAATTTGAGGAGATAGAAAGTGATAATGAAAAGGATGTGAAACACAAAATTTGTAAGATGGAGAGAAAAAGTATGAAAGATATGAAATATGGAACACAAACTTTGTGAGGTAGAATAGATGAAGAGTGTGAATGAAAATAAATTGGAATACATATTTTTGTAAAAATTATAATAAAGGAGAAAGATGTTTTGTTTAAGTTGGGCTCTACCTTAGATTGGCTTTGATAAGGTGTGACTTCCTAGAATAAGTTCTCTCTCTAGGTGTCACCAAGATATCCGAGTGAGTATGATAATATTTCTAGTTTTCTACTTTACTTCACCCCTTTGATACAATGACTAAGGATTTTACTCAAAGGATCTCGGTGGTCACCTGCTATGGATATTCATGACTCTAATCTCTCACAAAGGCGTACTAGTCGGGTTGGGTGTGGGTGGTCATTTCGTTAGCTTGATTCCCTTAAGGTGTCGACTACTTTGGGGTTCTTGTGGTACTCCTCATGGTGAGTTTCTGGCCCCTGGCCATGCACTTCCCATAGTTATGCCAGTAAAAGGAATAATCCTAACTCGAAAAATTAATTAGGGTTAATTTTAAAAAGTTTAATAAAAAGTGATAAAGGGGTTTTCTTGATCCTTGAACAAGTCAACTTGTAGTTAGTGGTTTGAATGTTTTAAAAAATTACTTAGAGATGGTCATGCAATCAAACAATTAGAAAGTTTTTTCCACAGGTAGACAAAGAGAAAAGAATGAAAAACAACAAAATCACGTTTCGATTCTCAAGATCACTTGTAACAAGTGCGAGAGAAGAACATACATGTGAAGTTTTTGCAATTAGTCTCACAAAAATGAAAAACAAAATGAAAGGAAAATTCCTCCAAAAAGTGTTAGTTATATTGAAAAATTGTTAAATGTTTATGAAATGGCCGAAAAAGTGAATTGATGGGATGATAATCATGACGGATGAAAATCGACTTGTAACTTTCAACCGCACTTGACCCCCCGAGGCAATGCCGGAGAAGCCAATGTTGAATGTGTGTCACTAACTATAGGAGGATTAGTGACTAAGATCTAGTAGTGTGATCTCCTAATAGCTGAGTTGGCAAAGGGGAGATTTAGAGGCTATGAACGGGTAGCGTAAATTTCCTATGGTTTGTTTGCCTAATTGAATCTCAATGTTAAACTAGTTTGAAGTGTCCAAATTAACTAAGATGAAACTAACAATCTATGCTATTGCTGAAAGGAAACTAATCTAAACAAATCACAAAACTAAAATATTACAATCACAAACAACAATTTTCTTTTATTCTAAATAATCAAATCTACTTCTACACTAAAACTAAACAAGCAAAATAACCCGGTGTGGTTATTCACCTGTGATGAGTGTATTGAAACTAAACTAAATTAAAACAAGAACTTTTCCAAATGATCTATGATATGTAGACAACCTCCTACAAATATTCTCTCCTTTAGATCCACATGGATGGGAAGAAGAGGATCCGTCACCAGGAGCTACTATTAATGATTTAAAACCTCTTGGAAATTAACTAATTACTTGCAAATGAAAGAATACTAGTTTTCTACTCTATTTGATATGATGTAACAATGATAAATTGTAGCAATGAAGGAAATCAAACAACTCCTACCGGAATTCAGTAACATAGGTAAATCTATTTTGTGTGATGACTTGTGCCCTAACTTTATCCTTTCTTTCTCTGTGTGTCCATATGAGTCCAAGGAATTGGAAATGCAAAGGCAGTAACATGAGAAGGCACTTGAGAAATGGCATCTTGAAGGCAATTTGGTTGTAATGCAAGTGGAAGAGAGATAACACAAGTGAACAGATCTCGGCTATACAATTTCCAGCAGGATTGTGGCAACAATACTATGTAAAATACACAAAACTCTCAAGCCATTTACTTGAATACAAGCATTGATTATATAGGAATTGGCTGGGATGTGCCTTCATGCACAAGGCAACCTTGGAGTGCCAAATCATTGGGTGAAGAGGTAATTTAAACTAATTAAATCTATTTAAAAATAGAAGAGGGAAGGAATACCAAGCAATCAAGACTATTTTTAGGCAATTTGGTTCACAAACACACCCTAGAAGTCAAGTTAAGTGAAATCACGCATGTTAAAATCATGCATGGAGAATTTTGGAAAAAGCATGTAGGACCGTTGCCCTTCCTGGGTGGTGGTTTCAGATTCTCCGCCTAGGTAGGGTGATGGTCCTGACACTAAAGGCCAAAACATGCACAAAATGAAGCGGGAAGTTGGAAGAAAGCATGGAAAAGCTAAGTAAGGATGTCTAGGCTACAAATATACATTGTGAATGGGTTTAGGAACTCGAACACCTTTTGAAAGGATATGAATCATCATTGGGGACTTTTGTAACCATTTTTCTCGACAATGTAGCACATGAAATTTTGGGTGTGTATAAGAACATCCAATAACCTTTCATTAACACTTTTAGAATTAGTCCATTTAAGCGAAATTGATGAAAATAATAATTAATGGGGTCTAATTAAGGGGAAAATATCTTATGAATTAATTAAAATAAATAATTAATGAAAACTAACTTATCAAATAATTAAAATAAACTACTTATATTAGTAACTAAAATTAATCGAATTAAAGTAAATTAAAAGAAATGATAATAAAAAAGCATATGAAAATATAATATATAAGTTTAAACCTAAGCTAAGAATAAACGTAATTAAATAAAACATTAATCTTAAGTTTAAAATATAGTTTGAATGTGACCTAATTAAATCTATTTAACACAAAAATAAACCCTAAAAATCTAATGTGATGTGTGCAGGGAATGGCTTGAGGTTGTGCTTTGGATTAAGTTGTGTTTGTTATTTGTGTGCGGGGAAAGGTGTGGTTGTTTATTGGCGGTAGGAGGGCAGCACGATATGGGCTTAATGGTAGTAAAAAGAGTCAAGCATGCGGGGTGTTGGTGTGGTAGGTAATGGCGGGAGTGTGGGGGTGGCTCGATGGCGTAACCGAGTGGGGGTAGACATGTATGGTCCGTCAGACGGGGGAGGAGTTGGAGTTGGGCTCGGCTCGGCCGAGTCGGGGCCAAGTTGGGCTAGGGGGTAAGGTGAATAGGTAGGTTAGGGAGATGTGTGAGTGGGGAGTGGTATAAATAGGGTTTGGATTGGGCCGGCCAGCCGGTAAAGTCGGGGTTGAGTTGGGTAGGTGGATCAGGGGAGTAACTTGAAGGGAGATCCGGTGTGACTTTCTTGACGAGCGGTGGTAACTCTGGGGAGTTAGGAGGGTACTAGGAGTGAGGAGTAGGGATCTCATGAGTTAGCTCACCAATCTAAGTTAGTGGTAGGGGTGAGCTTGGAGTTGAGCTCGCCTGAATTAGGGCCGAGATGGGTAGGGAGTTAGGTAGGGGAGGGGTAGATAGTGGGTGAGGAGTTGTGAGGGACAATTGTTGGAGCAGAGGCGACAACATGATCAATAAAATTTCCCATCCCATTTCTAAATATAACATAACCGTCGGATGTAGCCATGACTAAGTGGTTTTGCTAAAGTTAGAGTGGAAACCCCTTATTGCAAGATTTTTTTGTTGATTTTTAAAAGTTTGATTTATGCTTCTAGAAACACCTATAAGCACCACAAAATTGTAAAAACAACAAAAATAAAATATTATTTTATTTTTGTGATTTTATAAACAAATTTTTGCTATCAAAATTTCCCGTAATGCATCTTGCAAACATAGGAATACAACAAACAAAAAACACACTAAAAACAAATTTTAATCAAATAAAACCACATACACATGAGTTAGTAAAGATTAAACATCTGCATTAAAAGATTAATGAAATGTGAAGCAAAAATGAATGAAACAAATTGATAGGTCCCACAAGGTGTGCCAGAATGTGAGCAACAAAAATTACTAGATAATGAAAGATAAATGAAAAACAATACAACAATACCTATATTGTAACTTTCTTGTAAACCTCAAGAATATTTTTGAAGCACTTGGTCTTGTGAAATCTTAACATTGGATTGATTATGGGTGCTCTTGATTATGACTCTCCAAAGTGGATTTGACAATGCCACGAGTAGATTTCATGAGGATTCAAACAAAAAATGGCGAACTTTGTTGCATTTTCTTATGGATTTCCAAGGATGATTTTACAAAGGAATGGCCATCATTTTATAGCTGAGGGTGGGGCCATGGAAACTAGATATGTGTTTTACTAAGCTTCAGGTCATAATTGTAATTACCTAAAATAACAAGTAGAATTGGCATGTGTAGTTACAACTTTAAAGGGAAATGAACATTTGGATTGGTAGAAGTTACACCTGTGAAGGTGGTTGTATGTACAAGTTTATTGCCCCCACTTTTATAGGATTCGAGAAGTGGAGTTAAGTGGAATAGGGAAGTGGATTCCAAGTGGAGTTAACTAGGATAGTGAAGTGGGAGTTGACTAAGAAAATAGATGTATTTTCCTTCTTTAATTAGCTACAAGTAAGTGCAAGATTATTAATTAGCCATTTATTTAATAAATGTTAATTAAATTAGCTAAGGTGTGGTTAGGAACTAATTTAATTGATCCGATCCGAGGGGTGGATGATTAACTAATTTGATTAATGAATTGTAAGGGGATATGAATTAGGATAGCATGAAAACAAGTATGTTTTTTGGGGTGTCTACAAATACCAATGGAAACACACTGTCCTAGTGGGATTTTTATTTCTCAATATCCTCCTTGGTCACTTTCACTTTGGAAGTAGTGGTGAGGGAAAATTCAAACAATGAGAGAACCTTGGGTAGTAACATCTTTCCATTTTCCAGAATCTTCTCCACCCACTTATCATTGGCTCTCCCTTGCATTGTGTATCCTTGTGCTCTCTTGATCATATGAGGGTCGAAAATGCTGATGGGAGAGATGGAATTTGTAGAAGGGGGTGGCATTGCAATGGATTCTAAGAAGGAATACATGTAGGAAATGAGAGTTATCACATGCTCCTCTAATTGCTCTATTGTTTGTTTATACTCTTTATTCCTAGCAAGAAAGTGGTCCTCATACTCTTTGAAACATATGCATCACCTTCATGCGTGGCTTACCCCAAGGATATTTGGGTAAAATCATAGTCATTTTGAGTTGTATCTTCTATAGGGTTTTTAATTTTTTCTTGGAAACCTCCACATACTAGGTTCCAGAGGCCCCACTAAAGAAACGAGAGGTTACTTGTGCTTTCTTTCTCTATTTGGTTTTCATGAATTTTGAGATAGCCTCAAAATCAATATTAACTGACTTGTTACACTGTCCTTGACTCATTCCCAAGCAACTCTTGAATCCATGGGAAAGTTTCCTTTGGATTAGACATAATATCAAGCTTGGGGTACTTTCAGGTGCTTGATAGGGGATCATAATTTTCTCAAGGTGTGATGAATCCATTTCCGAAGAAGATACAGTTGGATGTTGTTGGTGGATAAGAGATTGTGAAGGATCAATTTCACCTTGTTTGAGAGGCTCAATGAGATCTTTAATGATATTATCCTTCTTATGGAGCCTCCTAGGATGGGAATCTTCAATGTGCTCTTCCTCCATAATATTTATCTTTGAAGATTATTTTGAGTGAGTGGAACCCATGACCATTTTGAAATCCCTTAGAGAGGAAGTGTGAGATACATGTCTAGATAGAGTTAGGAGACCACTAGACTTGATGAAATAAGTTCTCTTCCTTTTGAACTATTCTCTTGATCTTTAGATTAATATCGCAATACTCTTCTTAATATAACCTAACTCTCTAGTATTCCACAAAGTCAAAGGAAAGGGTGTAGATTGCACTAATTTTTACTTGAGATAAAACAAGTCCGACCCATCATTAACTAATTAAATTTGAGATCCCTCATCCGGTCTCTTGTCATAAGTGTAATTGGTTGAGTAGTTTTCAATTTTGGGGTTATGGTGGAAACCTAAAAAGATGAAGGTATCTAGGATTCTCCTGTTATCAAAGTTAAACCTATATGTGTAGGAGTAGAGACTAAGGCCAGTGAAGGATGCTTTGATGTTATCCATATTTGTTATATTATTACATAATATATTCGTTGGTAGATGGGAAATGACACACCTTTTTTTTTTATTCTTACATTTGACATGAACATGCACTAATTGTATGCATATCTCAAACATTATGATTTTGTCACTCAAGTACCTAGGTAGCCTATGAGGAGCGAGATCATAACCTGGAACTTTGATGTAGGTGAAGGTAGGGAACTAGATGACTTCACTCTCATATTTCTTGATCAATGTAATCGCTTGAGAAGATATTTTCTGCATTCTAGATTTCCTAAAAGAGCCGATAATGAACATGGTGAATGCATTATTCACCCTGGAATAGTGGGAATTACTTTCTTTATCATTTAGTTGTGGATACTTCTTGTATGCAGGTGATTTTTGAGGCACATGGGGAACTATGGACAATCCTTTGAATTTTCTTGGGAAGGAAAGGGTATACACTAGGTAAGAAGTCATGGTGAACTTCTTAGTGGTGAAAAAATACAACAACTACCCATGGATGTTGTCACTGATGATTTTATCACAATCCACCACCGGTTTCCTTCAAAGTAGCCATGAGGGCGAACTGAGCCATCCAATATTAGAAATATTTTAGTTTTCTTCCCCCATCACTTTGCTTAGTAGAATAATGGCATCAAAATAAGCCTCATGAAATTCACTCCTTGACAGGTTCTTGGGAATACGAGAAGGATTTCTTCCTTATCTGAGCCATGAACTGAGTGTTAGGCCTTACAGATATGGACCATTCTTTTCCCAATCATGAAAATAAAATTGCTTGGTTATGATGACTATGTCATTCTTTGGTGGGAGTTTGTAGGCACTAAGAAATTCCCTTTAGAAGGATAACTACGAGGAATTAGTTGTCATTTTCCCGTATTATTCTAGACTCACCATCATAGTGTTCTCGCAGGATAGGACTAATTTAGTGCTTTGAAGAGACAATGGGTGACCACCTAATCTAAATAGCTCACTCGATAAGATTTTATACTCCATTGGTTCATGAGGTCCACCAAACATTCTCGTAGTTTAACTCTTCTAGGTCCATGTGGGTGACATCACTATCCCCCACACTAGGGTATTTAGTTATTAGAGTGGAATTTGACTCTAGACTTGAATACTTGAACTTCATGGTGTCAAAAATTAGTGAGATATGTAGAATGTGAGTGACACAAGTGATTTGATCTCAATTGCAAGATTTTCTATTTTTAGTAAGTTTTCATAATCTTCACCTTCTTATGGTTTTTGCTTGTGTTGAGAATTTCATATTTTTTGAAACTTACTATATTTGGACATATGAATCCTTGCACACTTACTATTTTTAGATGTAGGTCTTCTAGATGTCGGGGGTTATAATGAAATTGGTCTCAATATTTCAGGTTTTACTTCAGGACCTTTTGCTCTAATTTTGGAGGTTTTTCATTTGTTAGGACTCCTTAGATCTAAAAAGACAACTTATGGGTCTGAAAAATTTAGATGGATGTTGTAAATTAAATAGAGAATAAATGGAAATTATCTACACTTAGCTTAAATTTTTTTTTGGGAGGAGTGCACAGGTAAAATTTGGTGAAAATCAAGTGTACAATTAGTGAGTTGTATGGATTTTTTTGTTTTGGAGCATGAATATCTGGTAAAATTTCAGCAGCATGTCTAGTGAAAATGGAGGTTTGGGAGGGAAATACAAAACAATTTGAATGATAAAAATTACCAAGTTTTATGAGAGGAGGAGAGTTAGTCATTTTTCTTGCAAGTTTTAACTCACCCATTTGACTGAAACTTAACTAGGGTTAAAACATGGCTAAAATGGATTTACTCTAGTGAAAGAGGTGAAAGGGGGATAAAGGGAAATATAAGTGTGACTTGCACCAAATGGTGACAAGTGACAGCTTCTAGTTCCTTGTGGGTGAGATTCAGAGAGCTAGGAATGGTCACCGAGAGCTAAAATTGGGTTTTCTATATGAATATGGTGAATGGTGGGACACAGGTAACAATTTTGTGTCCCCCTTGTCCCCTTTTCACCTAATGTAATCCAAGGGGACATTATGGGTGAGAAAGTGTGACATGGGTTAAGTACATGAAAGGGGGACAAGGAAGAATGCAAGTTTTTGAAACCTAGGTGTAAAAGTGGTGAGGGGTGAGTTGCGTGAAGTTTTCCAAAATGAGGGTAAAATTTTTGTGTTCCCCTTGTCCCATTTTCACCTTAGGTACAAGCCAAGGGGATAAAAAGGGTGAATTTTTTTGATCAGGGGGTTTAGCTATCATGAAAAGGGTGCATGTAGACTCAACTTTTTCATTTGCTCCACCTAATGACTTAAGTGACGCTTTAAGTGACACAACTTCAAAAATGATGGGGGTTCACACTTTGGTGTCCCCCTTGTCCCCTTTTAACCTCAGAAAAATCCTGGGGAAACCAATGGTGAAAAAGTGTGACCAAGACATTTTGAAATGCTCATGTCACCCTTTGAGTGTATTTGAGGACACCGTGAGTGTTTTTTCTTCCTCGAGAGCATGAAAGGGTGTTTTGGGGTCAAATATTATATCATTTTGAATCCAAATCACCTTTTGAGATAATTTTAGAAACTATCAAGATCTAATTCTTCATGAAATTTCATTATTAGGGCCTACTCCATTCTCAATTTGGAAGGAGCAGTTGTAGTATTCTGATTGTCACAAAATATTTTTTAGATATTGGAGAAAAAATGATATATCCATCATATAGAGGGTTCTAAGAGATTTATGTTGATTATTTTTTTCCTCTTAACTTATTCCATAATTTATAACCACTTGAATTATCCAAACAAGTTATCTTTCATCGTTGGAGCTTTCATTCCCTGTGCTCAAAATGACCCGATCTTGCTTGCTTGATTCCTGACATCAGTTGTTGGGCTGATGAAATGCCTAAGTATGAGACATGTATGAAGGAATAAGGATGTATGCAAGGTGCACGTGGAACCATTTGCAAAGAATGAAACAATTACGCAAAGGGACACACAAAAGTGTGAAGAATCACATGTGAAGGTTTGCGTGTGGGAATTGTAGAGTCAAGAGATAGTTGGATTTCCAAAGCACGCTAAATCTAGACAAAATTAGAACTTAGCGTGATCATCAAGGAAAGCCAAAAATATAAAAAAGTATGGATAAAGAACAATCGAAGTAGATAAAACACATGCAAAACTAAGAATAGGCATGAGTTATGTATAAACATGAGCAAATCTATTTATAAAACATGTGACAAGATTAAAGAAGAAGCTATTTATAGAAACCATGACAGAAATAGAGCTTCCAGAATAAAGCAAACCAATTGCGGAGAAACACATGATGGATTCTAAATAAAGGAAAGTGTGAGTTGTGGGAACATGTAAGCTATGTATAGGAGTAGTGTAATTTTAGATTAAAGCATGTTAAGTGGTGAAGGACAAGTTCCCACCATATATATAGTTTCATATATCTGTGTAAAGGGCAGTTGAATGTATGAGGATTATTATGATTATGGTATTATTCCGAGTCTTATACAAGTGATAGATCTTGTTATGGATCCATATTATGGTTCTGATTGTATATCTTGAGGAATGAATGAATGATCAAGCTCCTTTATATTATTTCATCTCTGCATATGTTATAAATATATGATTTTTATATTTTATATTGCATTCACATATGTTATGATAACCTTAAGTGCATGAACTACATCTTGATAGCCAAAGTGAGAAGGGACTTGGTAGAGTTGTGCACGCTTTAGGTGAGCACTTGGACTTCGTATGGGTGATGTGATAGCATGCATGACTATGTTGTGTTGAACCTATACTACAATGTGACATTTTGGTTCCTTTTTGGGGACCTTCTTTCACTTCAAATCTTAAGATATGGCATGCACATGGTATTGCAGATATCCTTAGATAACATTGAACATTGGATACATGAAGGTGAAGATGATTTTGTGCAAAGATACATCACTAGAGTTAATTTTAATCGGTGTAAATGGGTTAAAGACAACCTTTATGATCTGTTGTATGAGACATTTATTTATTTCAAGGAGTTACATCATTGGTTGAAAATGTACATGAGGAACAACATGATTCGATTGGGGAAAGGAAAAGTTTGTAACCAAAAAAGTATCAAGTACTTTTCGATTTGGATAAGCACATAATAGATCATTGGTGGAAAGGCATGTTGAACAATTACACTTTGGAATACGTGATATCTATGTATTCATGCCCGAAGGAAGCCGAGTTCAAGTTTCTTTGTGAGCTTAGAGGATCAAACTTATGCATACTTAAACTTTCTATTAAAATATTGATGATTGAATTGGCATTTAATAGCCTACTAATGACTATCTAAAAACCTATCTCATGCAAGGATAAGAAAAGAGTTAGAAAGGATGGTGTTGAGACAGACATAAGTAGATATAGAAGAAATAATGTTAATATATAGTGATGTGCGAAAAAACGATTGAAGAGGCACTAAGAACAAGAGGAGTAGGTTCGAGTGGTAGTGTTGAGAACCTTGAGTAAAGTGAGGGACCATAGGACTATGTCCTTATGATATTGGGAAAGCGTAGAAGGACCCCTTGGCATCGGTGGAAGTGAGTCTAGTGAAGATTTAGGAGCCATTGGCGTACATTTGGAGTACCCTTGAACCTTAGTCATTACACATGATACTCAAGATTTAGAAGTTCATATAGAAGATTATCATAGTGAGGGTGAAGGATATGAGCGTAATCAAGGATCACCACGTTGGGAAGGTGATATAGGTATAAGTGTATTAGTGTCTGGATATGAAGCATGATAGATAAAAGAAGCACACATAGAAACAACCTTTTTTTTCTCAATAGGCTTTGCTAACAGTCAACAAAACTTATTTGGGAGTAGTAATACATACACAACACAAGGAAAAACTATTAGCATGCTACTCTATGGAAGTAGTATCATAGGAGAAATACTAACATAGAGTGTTGACATGTAAACAAGTTCTACCATTGACACACATACAAGAGTTATAACAACGAGGGGGGCTCTGGGAGGCTTTGGTCTTCCCCAAGTGGAGGTAATCTTGGTGGAGGTTTTGGTCCTCCACCGAGTGGGGGAAATCTAGGATAGAGAAATAGCCCACCAAAAACTTAATATTTTATATGAGATTTCACTCCACTTTCTTGAGTATAGAGTAGTAAAGGATGCAACTAAACATGTGAATAAATGTGAGATCTTATGGAGATCCAAGGGGATCACCGCTTTGGATAGAAAGGCCAATCATCTAATGACTACATTACAAGGTCATGCATATGGTTGGTACCACAAATATGATTCTTACCCAACGGTAGCGGATTATGGAACTTTGCACACCTTCTTCTTGGATAGGTTTCACATTATTGAGTTTGAGGAACAGAGCATCACTCAAGCATTTTAAACATGGAATATATGAAAGTGTACGAGATTATGATATGCTGTTCAAGACTCTGTTATCAAATATCTTGTATGATATCCATCAAATTCAACATGTATAATGGTCTATGGGTGTATTTTTGACACCATTCGTAAGGTCGCTATCACATAAAAAATTTACAAATATATGTGAGGATCTAGAGGCATAACTTTGTGTTGAAGCAATTGGAAGTGTGGACTTTGGGTGGGACTATTCCTTGAAGCACAAATTACGAGCTTATGGAAATGCAATTGGAGAAGCTATATGCTATCTCAACATATGAAATTTGAAGTGGAATCGGTGCACAAATTGTGAAGTAGAGGGACATACGAAGAATAGTTATCTCGCATAGGAATGTGCTCACTTTATTGGTGGCTTGTGAGATATACCACACAGAGACCATGATGTCAGAGACTATCCACTTCTCCAGTGCGCTACATAGAAGAATGTGTCACTCTACTGCAATATTTTGTGACATTTATACACATGATATAAATCATTTCCATTTGATTGTCACATTCATAAATCTTGTAAAATAGGGTTGCATCGACTAGTGTAGAAGGTAGTTCATATGCACGTGAAGGGAAAAATAATAGAGCTAAACATAATGGAAATGGAGGATATAGGGGAGGATATTCGGTATTCACAAAGGTAGGTTCAATTGAGGTACTTACTATACTTGTGGATCACATGATCATTATCACAGGACCGCCCCAAGAACATGTCTTGTGTGTAGTGTGGAAAAGGGAACAAAGTAAAAGACTTCTAGATTTATATGCACACATGTGTAAGAAATACAAGGAATGAGGTGCGATAATGATATAAATTATGTAAGGGAAATGGAATCCAAAGGAACTGGTAGTTGTAAAGAAGGAACATTTATTGGTTACCACACACAGAAGATTCATGCGCATGAGAGAAGACATGATATAAACCGCTCATCGGACGTGAGGATCTTTGGATCAACCAATAAGTATCTAAACACAAGGAAACATAAACCATGAGTTTGATACAAGGGAGATACTATGTATAAATGAGCAAGCATAGGATAGGAGCACACAAGACATAATGAAGTACCTAATAAGGACATTGATGAAATCATGGATGACTCATCAGATGCTAGGACAAGAGAACATCATACACTTGTTAGGTGAATGGTTATGGGAAATTTTTTTGTGCATGGAGAAGGATAAGGAAAGACATATAATACATGCTAATCTATCACAACAAAACCATGAATATGATAAGGAAATCACCTTGGATGCAATTATTAATGGCTAGTTAGTGAGAAACATCCTAATTGACATTGACGTAGAGGTAAACATTCTTACCTTGGATGCATGGAATAGGATGGGGAGGCCACCACTACAACCTTCTTCTAGTGTGTTGTATATGGAAAATAAGACTAGGGAAATTCCCATTGGATTTTTGAAGGGTGTAAGCATCACTATACAGGGGAAAAATTCAAGGGTGATTTTGAGGTTTTGGAGTTGGAAAAGGTAGATAAATTCCTTGCATTACTTTTCCATCCATGGTGTTATGAAAAAAACACAAATATGTTA
Organism: Taxus wallichiana var. yunnanensis; assembly: GCA_018340775.1. Lineage (NCBI taxonomy): Eukaryota > Viridiplantae > Streptophyta > Pinopsida > Cupressales > Taxaceae > Taxus > Taxus wallichiana. The sequence goes on from CM031238.1 coordinate 839,119,501, forward strand.
TTTATATTAGTTTTGAGAATGAGGATGAGGACATAATGATTATATTATGGATGGTGTAAGGAGTGTTCCTACGGGGAGCCTATTAGTGAGGAATATTTGACTTATATCTATGTGTAGACCGTGCAAAAACTAGATTATGTCGATCAAAAAAGGAGGAGTTCTCAAATGGGGAGATGCATATTCAATCAATGACACTAAAAAAATTTCTTGTGATAATTAGGCCCATGGAATGCATGAAATGGTTGATCACGAATGTTGGGGGTGCATCAAAAGGATGATAAGAACATGTTATCCCGTAAAATTGGCAAGGGTAATTTTATGGGTAACCATACCAAAATTTTGTTCTGGTCCCTCGTCAGGGACCCCTCTGCGTTCGGAACGTTGCAAAACCCTTTCCGGGAAATCTGGTTTTCCGAACTTAGCCATTTTTGGTCTTTTTGGTTGGGTGCACCTAATGTCTATGCAACATAGGGTAAGCATGTGCCCCCTTTAATTCCTTTGGCACACGGTTTGAAGTGTCGACACACATTTTGGTGCGCCTCACCATGTTGCGCCTTTCTTGCATGCGCCAAGGCGCATGCGCCTTTGTGTCAACAATATTTTTGTTGCGCCGCATTTTGGTGTGCCAAAGGTGCACGTATTTCTGTGTTGACAGCACTTTTGGTGTGCCAAGGGCACACATAACTTCGTGTTAACATGTGTTTTGATGTGCCAAAGGGCGCAAGCTTTCCAGTGTCGACAGGCATTTTGATGCGCCACTTCAAAAAGTGGTTGGCACATTTATTACAACTTTGCCTATATATAGGCGCATCCGCCCTGTCACTTTCACCAGTCAGAAAACACGTGATTGTTCTTTTTCCTCTGCACCTGTCAGCACACCTGTCATTCTCGTATCGCGTCGTGGACCCAGTTTCACCTCTCACATTATATATATTCCTGGTAAGTGGTCCTTATTGCTCTCATGTTTTATGTTTTGGTTATTGGTTGTTTGTTTGTGGGGTTGGATAGAATGATCTGTGAAACCATGAAACCTCCCTTTGCTGTTTTTGCTATCCTCCCCCATGCACTTCTCCCTCTTTCCAGATCTACTGGTAAAGAGGACTCTGCCTCTGAAAAAATCACTTGGATCTCTTTGTTTTAGCCTGTTCATCATCCAAGGAACCCTGCAGAAGAGGCTTAAACACATGTAACCCCTCCAGAGGAAGAACAAAGACTTAAAAATTGATAAACTACTCTTTTTCCTCTTTGGCGTAGTCGCCACCCCTTATATAAATGCAGTCGCGTCAATCGGTGCATCCACCATGCTTGCTGCATAAAAAATAGTTACACCCTCAAAGCGCACTTTCCTTGCTTGCAACACCCACTAACCCTGCGCCCTCTTGGCGCACCAAACTCATGTGTAACATTGCAAAAACTTGCACCATTGGCGCACCTTACATCCATGCAACACCAACCTTACTTGTGCCAAGTACAAAATTGATAAATGATGCGGCGCATCCCTTATTACAGCAACATTATGTCATGCAGACCTTCCATGCGCCGCGCCAAGTTCCCCTGTGGCGAGAAAAAATGATGTTACACGCATTAAACCTACGCCCTTTGGTGCATCCTGTACCCGTGTAACATGAAAAATATCAGCGCCCGTTATAAAATGCATATATATGGCGCAGGCGCACTTCCGCTTGCAACAACAAAAATGTCATCTGCAGTGCCCATGTGCCCTGCACCCTTTGGCGCTGATTTGTCCCTTGCAACACCCCTTTTTTGTGTGCCTTACTATTTAACCCTGTAACCTGCAGTGTTCATGCGCCCTGTGCCCTGAGGCCTTAAAATTACTAACTCTTCCTTCTGTCAATGCTTTAATGGAAGATCAAACAGCTAATATGACTTTCTTGCGTTGGGTTTCACTTCTTCTTCTTGCAGATCAGCAACTGAGTTCAGAACTACATATGTCAACATCAAGTAAGAGACCAACCAAGTCTAAGGGCAAAGCCAAGCTCACAGAGGAAGAAATGAAGTACAAATATCAGAGGGTCAGGATGCCCGAATCCCAGGCAGAGTGTGACCTAGACATAAGAGACTCGGAACTTGGTCACATTGATATGGAGGATTTCTGGGCCAGAACCCGGAGGGTCATAAGAAGTCCCTGGATGGAAAAACTAGTAGGCAGTGGACTGCATTTTGCTAGAGGGATCCCAGTCAGTGCTGTGAATAATGAGTTCATGATGGTAGTAGCCCGCTGCTACAACAAAGACACAAGGTGTGTCCAGAATGAGAAAGGTGAGGTCGTGATCAACCTCACTACCCGGCACTTCGAAATAATGCTCAACATTCCTCACCACCGGCACTTTGTGGCCGTAATCCAGGAAGATTACACCAAGGCTTGGGAAGATAATGAAGACCAGTGCATGCAATTAATGAATGAGGTATACCTGAAAAACAAGAAGGTGGTGACCAGATGGCCACAAGTCATTCATCGCAGCGATTTCTCAGAGGAACTAAGTGATACAATCACGTTCCTAAGCAGAGTATTTGGGCTTCCTGACGCCCACTACTTTCACAAATGGATGTTGAGATACTTGGAGACAATGAATAAAAACCCGCCGAGATCAACACTTCAAGTGGGCGGAGATCATAAGAAGACTATATCGAGCGGTTCCAACAAATTACCACAACGGGGAAGTTCTATATGAACTCCTACGTAGTTTACGCTGCAGACCTCGGAGAGAGATTACCCAGCGTTGATGTGGTGTGGGGTTTGGCCCCTGAGTAAAAATATATGAATACTATCCAGAGCTGAAGCTGGAGAATAGTATCCCCCAGTTTACAAAGATTAACGATGCCTTCTTCTACGACATCTTCTGCCTTTTGAGGCCAAACATGACTCACGGTCGTACGACCAAGAGCATTGTTGCTGCAACAGAGAAGTGGGGGGCCTTGTTCACACAATTCCCCACCTTCACCTATCTAAGGGCAGCCAACTTCTTGGGAGAACCAACCAAATTGCCAAGATATGCCGGCCCCAAGCTGATCCTGTTGGAGCTGTCAAGACAGCTCATAACCTATCACGAGAAGTGTCTGAAGAGAAAGAAGGGTGGAACTCCTTTCCCCCTCACAGTGGGTAGGTACACTTGTCTCTCTCACCACAAAGCATGGGATATGTTTGCAGAACTAGAGCTGCTAAATCTAAAGCACAAATTCCTGGCAAGGCCCACTTTTGACCCAAGGAATTGCCTGCCCAGAGCCAAACTCGATCCGATCCATGTTCCACAAATCAAAGATATTTATATCGACCTATATCACGAGGTCGAGCTCAGAAGGAAAGACCATTCCCGCTTGGCCTTGGCTGAAATCATCCAGTACAACGTAGCCATCGTCCCAAAAGGTTATTAAACTACTGATCAAGAGGTTGATCATGTATATCTTGACACAGGTGGGGACGACGGCCTTTATTTGTAATTGATGTAACCAAAGTGCCTCAGACAATAGAAGAAAGGGTCAAGGAAACTCTGCGAAGAACAAAGCAGTGTGAGTAATGAATGGCCTCATCTACCTCGGAGTTGATTTGACCACATCTCCATTTGGCAACAAACCTTCCGAGCCAAAACATCTGCCAAAGAGCAAGGGGAAAGAAAAGGAGGGTGAGTCAAGTTCCACCCAAGAGGAAGCTCCTGAAAGTCCTCCTTCCGCTTCACAAGAACGGGTTGTAATCCCGGAAAGCCTAGAGAAAGAAGCAGCAGAAGATGTTCCGATAGGCACATCCACTCAGGATGTTGCCACTACTGTAACTATTGAAGTCCCTTCTATCTCTTCTCCCTCTCCTCCTTCCCCTCCTCAAGTGACCCAAGCGACCATTCCTTTGGTCGTATCCTCTCCCCCTTCTTCTGCTATTCCCCCTTCCTCATCATCCATCTTCTCTTCTCTCGCGGAGTTGTGCCCCACCATTTCTTCCCTCATCTCTCGCCTCCCTTCCATTCACATGTCTACCTCCCCGCATTATCTCTTCCCCCGTGAGCACTTCCTCGGTCTCCTCTCGTGCCGCCTCTAAGTGTCTCCACGCATTTTCCTTCTACTACCGCAGCTGCTCCCTTTTCTATTTCCGGCCCCTCTCCCATAAGTCCAAAGATGGATCTCTCAAAGACTTGAGCCAACAAAGAGGAAAGTTCCCATCGCACCGATGGACTTCTCCATCATCCCATCAAAGGGAACTAAGAAGCAAAAGCCTTTAACCAACTTCTCTCGAGTGCTCACTCCTTCTTTCTCCTTAAGAAAGGTGGATGAAACTATTCAGATCTTCAAGGAGATCGTTTCACAGGGCTAGGACTAGAGGTCACTTTCGACGCTGAATCCATCAACAACCTGCTAGCTTGTTGTGACTTCATTGGGTACCGATAGAGGTAGAAAAAAATTATTCCAAACTCCCAGAAAAGCTCATAGACGAGTGGGAGACTTGTGAGGCTATCAATGATCGACACAAGGATCCTTCCCAGGATCAACTTCAACCCATGATCAGCAAGTTCATGGAATACCGTGCCCAGTTCCACATCTAAATGCGCTGCCGCCCGAGCAAAGAACAAAAGTAGGATACCCCCTTTCACCATGGGACGACGATGAATAGTTTCCTTCTTCCCGACTTTCTCCTTGTAATCATCTAAAGTGTGTTCGATTGAAACGATGACATCATCCATGTTGCACCATGGGATGATGTCATCCACAAGTTGTCAAAAGTCAACAAATGACTTTGGAATCTCTTGTAAGATATTTTTGTAATTAGGTGGTTGGTTTGTTTTTGCCTTCTTTTCTTCTCTCCTTCTATATATACTTGAATACTTGTTGTATTCAGGTGTGGACATTTTTTAGATAAAAAATAGAAGTGAGAAGAAAAGGCTTTGTACTTTTTGTAACAGAAGAAAACATTAATACAAATATTGAGACTTTGTGCTGAATATGTGTGTTATGGGCATCTGATCTTTCTTATGTCAGATCTATGCGTTTATTCTGTTGGATCTATCTCTACTTTTTTGTCATTTGTTCATCAGTATTGCTTTGTTTGTCTATGCAAGTAGGTTCGGCTCTGTTTACTACCAGCCCAAAACATAGACCCTCTGACCTTTCTACTTTGGAATTCATTTCTTTTCTCCCTTCAGATCCATCTTCCTTCCTTTCCTTCCTTCATTCCTTTCTGTTCTTCGTCGGAACTACTCTACTGGGATGAGATTCCAAACCCCCGAAGGTAGAATACTGTAAGACTTGCACAGGTTCCTACTGGTAGAATAGCAATAAACTAGTTTCACTTTGTTGTCTCAAAGAGGGGCTATGCCCTGCACACTGTTGGCTTGTCTATCCATAGATCTGTCCACCCAACAAATTTTCAAACCAATAGAACACGAACAATTAGGCGTTGGGAAGGAATTCACTTCCAAGGTATACGAGAGAGGAGAAGCCTAATGTATTCTTACGCACCATGGAAGAGTAGTTGCGCGATGGACAGGACAAAAGGAATATGTTGGTATAATCATTGAGAGGAATGGTAGCATGATGGTGGGCTATGCACAAAGATAATATGTGCAGAGATAGCATGATATAAGAAATACCTTCTTAACATAGTTTGTTAGGAACAACCTTAATTCAAATATACTAGCATACAATGGAAAAATGTCTCCTATGGCTCACATATAGGATTGTGAGAATAATTGGTTAAAAATACCGGGTATGATAACCCATTTTCATGGGTAAATAATCTCTATTTAACATTACATGGGTGTCATGCACGTGGTACATACATGTAGAGCTGGAGTATTAGAGCACAAATTGGCAATATTTTACATCGTGTATTGTACATGCATTTAATTATTTTTTAAATCTAATCCTATAGTGCATAAGGCCTTGTAATTGATGAAGTGCATCACTTTGGGAGATATTGTAAAGGTAGGAGAGTTTGTGGCTTAGTTGTATGGGGATACAGTTCCATATGGGCGCACGAAAAAAATGTGCATCATTGGAATCTTATGGGTATCTCCTAGAGAATGCTTGGAAGGGGAAGGAAAAGGAAATATGGTATACCGATTGAAGATGAATAGGTAAAATATTTTAACGTAGAGCACATCAAGGTTGAGTGTGAGGTATTAGATAAGGTATATGAGAAGGCACGCGTGTACCACTTGCCTCCTCGAAGAAAAAAAAGGTTTATATGGGGACAGATGATGCACTTAAAGAGGCGATCAATGTTGACTATTGGCAAAGCGAAGTTGCAAATATAGTTGAATTGTTGTGAAATTTATAGGATCTCTTTCTTAGAGGATACCAAAATTTGAAGGGTGTCCATCCATCACTAGGGGAGATGAAGATAAAACTTAAAGAAGGTGCATGATAAGTGCGTAAAAGACCTTATAAAATGAATCCAATTTTTCACGTCAAAGTAAAGGATGAGATTGACAACATGTTAAAGGAATGTATCATTGATCTAATTGAATAATCGAATGGATCATCCCCATGGTCATAAGTATAAAGAACATGGAAGGATCATGATTTTTATGGATTACTGGTCATTAAATGCTTATTGTGTTATTGATCCGCTCCCTACACAACTCACCTTTGAATAAATTGTTGAGGGTGTAGTAGGGCGGGGGATATATTCATTCACGAGATGGTTTCTCAATATACCATTAAGTTCGTATGTGGACAAGCATCAGGATAAGACTATATTCACCATTGAATGGGGTTGCTTCACTTATATAATTATGACCTTTGGACTTAAGAATGTGCTAACAATGTTTTTTTCACATTGTTGTAAAAGCTTTTGAAGACTTCATCCATAACTTCCTTTAGGTCTATCTGGATGATTGGAAGGTATATGGTTTGGTCAAGGATCATTATGACTACTTGCACCTAGTGTTTGAACTATATAGACAACTCAATATATCCCTGAACATCAAAAAGTACATCTTTCTACACCATTTGGCACTTTGTTGGGATATATAATTTCCAAGGGGGTCTTCTATTTGATATGGAAAAGATAGTTGTTATATTGGGGTTGGAAGAGACAACTAACCAAAGTGAAGTGCGTGAATTTATTGGGCATACAAGATATTACAAGAAATTCATCAAGGGATATTCCAAGATAGATGCGTTGTTGGAATAACTATTGAAGACAAGGGGTAATTTTATTGGAAGGATGCACAAAAACATGATTTTGAAACATTAAAAGAAAGGTTAACTAATGTGCCTATCCTTCATTTCCCTTCATGGAATTTTCCATTCCATGTTCATGTGGATGCCTCAGGGATAACAATTGGAGTAGTGCTAGCACAGTTGGGAGAAGGAAACATTGACCATGCAATTCACTTTGTGAGCAAGAAGTTAACACATGCATAGCAAAATTACACAAATACAAAATGCAATGCATTTTCTATGGTGTACATGTTTCAAAAATTCGTAAGTATCTCTTGGAAACTTGGTTTATATTTTACATTAATCATATGACTCTCAATTATTTGGTCAATAAGCCAGTATTGCAAGGTCATATTTGTAGGTGGATTCTCTTGTTCCAGGAATTTGAATTTTCAGTAATAGTGAAGCTAGACAAGAGTACTTTGGAACCTGGATCACCTATCATGCATAAATTTTAGGGAGGATTCACAAAGTATTGAATACACCATGTCGATGCCCATTGTTCAAGTTGTAGTGTTCATTGTGAGATATTGAGGACATAACAATAGTTTTACACACATGTATTACACCTGGGGGATGAAGACTACAAAGAGCAAGTAGTTAGTGATACAAACTATGCCTTATCTATTGGTCGGGGAGATATTTACAAGATGAGTTGCAATAAAGTACTTTGTGTAAATGCATCTTGGAACATGAATGCATAGTAATTATGGAGGAGGCACACGGTGGCATTACTAGAAGAAAATATGTTGGAGAGGACACTGAGCACAAGATACTTCTCACTTGAATTATGGTGGGAAATCCTTTATAAGGATACAAAGGAATTTTTCAAGGCTTGTGACAATTTCCAAAGGATTGGGAAGCCATGACAAAGAGACGAGATGCCAATTCATCCCATATCATCAACGTAGAACCATTTGAGAAATAGGCCATATATTTTGTCGATCAATTGTGCAAAGAACACAATGAACAAGTACATGGTACATTATTACTTGCATTGATTACTTAACAAGGTGGGACGAAGATGTGCCTACCAAGGACTCGCACCATTGCTATAAGCATGTGTGCTTCCTATGGGAGAACATTATTCGTAGTTATGACTACCCATTGAGCCTTACAAGTGATAGGGGTACTCATTTCCTAAATGATACCAACAAGATATTGTTAGCATAATTTATGGTGGCACACCATAAGAAAACTCCTTATCACCCACATGCTAATGGAACAATTGAAGAATTTAAAAAATATTGAGCTAAAACTTAACTAAAATTTGTGATGTTGGAAAGAGGGATTGGGATGATAGAATTTCAATTGTACTTTGTGCATATAGGACTAACTATAAGTGATTAAACAAATCCACTTCCTTTCAGTTGGTATTTGATGTGGAAGAAATATTTCCCTATTGAATTCATGTTTCCAAATTTATGTATTATGCATGTAGGTGGAATATCAAATGAATAAGAATTGGATGCATGCATAGAAGGGTTAATGAAATTGGATGAATAATGCACAATTGATCAATGGATCCATAAGACAGAGAAGGTGTGAAAAAATGCTTGGCATGATAGAAACATCAGAACAAGTCTTTCATATTTAGAGGATCAATTCTTCTATATAATTCTAAGTTTGCATGCCACTTGACAAAATTGAAAGTGAATTGGTTTGGATTCTAGGACCATTCAAAGTAACCAAGACTCTAGAGATAGGCACATGTCAATTACAAACATTTAATGGTACCATGTTGCCTTGTTATTTCAATAAGATTAGGATGAATCCATACTATAAATAATCTTCTTTTACATTATGTTTGTAATAAGGAAATATTTCCATTTAGATTAGATTTTCCATTTCAGTTGTTTTCTTTTTTTCATAATAAACGTGTTTTGTGTAGGGGCTGATTTGTTTGTTGAAGCATAATGCACAGAGGACCACACATACTTTTAGTGTAGGGTAACATGTATAAGAAAGGATGGACCCTTTGTGATGATGAATGGAAGGATGGTACTAAATTATCTTTCTCCGTGGTGTACAATATAACTTGGTGATGATATAATAGGAAGCAATTGATTTAGTGGGAAAGATAATGCAAGGTAGGCATTAGAGGAAGAAATTTACTTGGTATGTTGAACAAAAGAATGGAAAGGTGTGACATGTGAATGAGTGCACACAAGGATATACAGACTAAGAAAGTATTTGCGTAGGTGCACACAAGAGGTTCTGCAACCGAGGAGAGTAGTTACATGCTAGAAGGTTATGCATGTCGAGCACGGAAGGGAAACTTGGAAGGCTCAAAATTGGTGAAAAAAATTCAGAATTAGAAAAAAGAGTGGAAAATCCGGACCTACCACCATGTACCACATTAAATGCTTGAAAAAATTAGAAACCTATAAATAGGTGTGAGTAATATTTTAAATCTACCTTGTGAATTTAAGCTCTTGCGAACCAATGTGAGTTTGTGAATAAAAGCGTGCTAAGCTACGGTAACTAGAAACCAATTTCCAAGTGATCGAGATCTCCTTGAATTTGGAATAATTGAAGTCAAATAAGCAGTGGCACCTAAAGATGACATTGGAGGTTTGAAGGGTGAGGATTGATTCGAAGGGTTGTCCATTGTGAAATATTGAGTTGGAAGGTTATAAGTTAGAGAGCTAGGGCACCGCAGATTGTAAAAAATAACAAGGAAGAGTTGGGATTTTGGTAAATTGAGTAATTAAGGGAGACCTAAGGAAGCATAAAGCAAGCGATTATAGAAAATAAGGTTATGGAGTTAAGGTACATGGCTTCGTGGTTTGAACTTGGGAAAAACCGGTGAATAAATCACCTAAGGGAAAGAAGATAATGGAGAATTCCCTAACGATAGGTTATAAAAATGTATTATACCCGGAGATCATTTTTGGGAAGGTCAGGCATCACAGATTCGAGAGGTGAAAAATTAGTGAATAAAACCACCGTGTTGTAGGATATGAAGGAGATATAAGGGTGAGACCTTGGTGGAAATACGCTAATGCATGAAGAAGGCCAAATTGTGCTAGATGATCAAGTACGCAAGACCTTGGAAAGAGGAAAAGTATTACCACTATATGAATTACCTTTTTTGGAAATCATTTATGACTGCTCCAATGGAAAATATTGCCGATACATGAGGACTACTTCTACTCTCTAGGAAGGAGGATGCACATCACCACGTAAATAATCATAAAAATTATAGGGTTGAGAGATAGGGGACATGAGATCACGTCGATATGCATGATAAAATAGGGTTTGAAGAAATATCCACCAAGTTTCATTATCAAAGGGGAAGTTCGCCCTTTATGTTACACACATCTCTAACCCCGACAACAAAGTAGCCGCATGCTTGGCAAGTTGTAATCTTGGAGCATCGAGAGATGTGGACCAACGTGAACAATTTTTTTACACATTAAGCATAATATGACGTATGGAAAAAAATACAATATTACTATGTACATAGCATAGAGTGTTGTAGAATAGACCAGACCAAACATGACAAAGGTGAAAAGATCACATGGGGGTCACTTTTGTTGTTAATCATCTTTACGGAAAATTGGAGTCCCGGATGGACTAGAAGGAAGGAAATAGGAGCATCCCATTGAGAAGAGGTTGCCAATGAAAATATTTTCTAAGTACATATGTGATGGTGTAATAAAAAATGTATACAAGGTGTACCTAGACATATGGTATAAGAGGATGCATGAAACCTTTGAAAATAGATTCCTACAAAGTTGGATGGATAGGCCGATTTTTTTGTCATGCAAAGCACTTATACTTTGCAAAATTCTTTTTGCTTAATGGAGAAGCATGGCCTTGGTTCAAAATACCGTTTGCATTCACAAAAAGATATTTTTTTAGCACAGTTAAAAAAATCAAGGGTGTGCAACCCTTCAAGTTTAATGCGAGATAAGGTAGACTTGGAGTACTACACTCTGTGTAATACCTAGAGCTATGTGGCCAAGTAACCATATGTGGAAATAATGGATTCAGATGGGATGGGATGGATTCAGCTTTAGTGGTCGGAAAAGAAGCATGCTTTGAGTGTATATCTATCTATGACTAAAGTTAAAAGATGGTAAGGTGGTCAATGTGAAATACAAATATATTACACAACCATCTTCAAAAAGGGCATCGGGAGGACAAATAAGTGCAAGCCTAAGCCGATCCAAATACAAGAAGAAGAAGAAGAGGAAGGAGATGAGATCAAGGGGAAGATGGATCACAACAAAAGAAAGATGAGGAAAATGGAATGTGGAGAAAATTCGAATGCACCCTCCTAGAACACCTCTAGTGAGCCCAAATAAACCTACGGGCATGACTAGTACATGAGAAGAATCCTAAAGTACGGGAGAGGACTTGGGGAGAAAAGATCCTTCATACTATACATATTGTGGAAGAGGAAGAGATCAAGAAGGTTGAGCATGAAGAAGAAGAGCATGAGCAAGAGGATGGGCAAAGTGTGTTTGAGCAAGAAGAAGAAGAGCAAGAGGAGCAGAACAAGAAATCAATGAAGGCATGAGAGAGGACATCGGTCCAATGCACTATAATGTTGTGAAAGAGTCACTATGTGAGTAGCGCGTGATGGGACTAGGACTTGAATCCTCAATACTAACACGACCAATAAGAAGATCACCTCCTCTCCCTCTCATGACATATATAGATGATACATAAAAATTCACCAGTCCAGTTCCAAAGCTTTGTGGATGTATAAGAGTTATATTGTTGGGATATGCTTAACAAATTAAATTGATGTTCGAGATACGTAAAATGTTATCTTTTGCAATACAAAATCTTATAGAGGAGCCGAAGTTTTAAATAAAAAAGGAATCCATCGATGAGCTACAAGGAGGAGAGATCAATTAAAAAAATTCCTAATTTTGGGCTCCACACAACTAACGGATGAGTAGGAAAGTAATGCATTAATAAAGATGGCTAATGAGATGGCACACAAAATATCAATAAAGTATACATACTACACATCACGTAGGAAAATTTTGAGGATATAAGCAACAAGAATAAGAATATGGATTTAGAATTGAATAAGGTGAAAAATAGGTTGGATGATGTGAATACTAAGGAGGATGAACTGATCACCCACATTGCACATGATCATGTCTGAAGCATTCTGGAGGCCAAGTTTTATAAAAATATGCAAATTGATAACTTGGAAGAATTGATTAACTTATGCTATAAGGGCCAATAGAGGACATGAATAAATGATGAAGGATATGGAAAGAGATAATAAAGGGAATGTTATTAAAAATATAGAGGAATATGAGCACCTCCGAGTAGAGATAAAAGAAAATTCACAAAATACGAGAGAATACATTTAGAAATTATATAAACACCTATATTTTAGATGCACGTCTTGTAGAAGAATAAAAATATACAAGTTGTATCAAGGCCTCATTGTATCTGGGACAAAGCAATGTATGCAAAGGTTATGCAAGAGTTAGAGCAAATAAAGAATACCATAACCCACAAAAAGGCCAAGGTAGAAGCAAGGCTAGAGGAGCTACATGTGAAGGCTATGAAAAGAGGGGATGTCTTGGAAAACTTGAAAACACAATGGAATATCATTTTTCCATAGTTATGGGAGAAAGTGGGAGGAATCACACTTTGGAGGGGCTACCAAACATTGTTGAATCATTGTTAGGAAGGGTAGATTATGCGCTCAAAGAGTGGAAGCGATTGGATGTAACCATCAACACGAGAATTCTGGAACTCCCCAGATAGATTGAACCTATTTTTGGTCATGTGAGGGAAGAGATTATGTATTCATGAATTCCTTATTCATACATTCTTTATTTATAATTATTTTGGGTATTTTCCACATTATTTTAGCCATCAATATTCATTGTTTCATTCATTGATTATTGTATTTTTGAGGATGGAAAATATACCTAGTGTGGGGTAATGTCGCACCGATGAAATATATGTATGAGACATGCTCGAAGTCTAAAGGATGCATGTAAGGTGTGTGTGGAACCATTTGCAAAGAATGAAACATGTACACAAATGGACACACGAAGTGTGAAGAAGCACACTTGAAGGTTTCTGCACGGGAACTCTAGAGTCAAGAGATAGTTAGATTTCCAAAGCAGGATAAATATAGAAAAAGGAGAAGTTGACATGATCATTAAGGAAAGCTAGAAATAGAAAAAGTGTGGATAAAACACAACCAAAAGTAGATAAAGCACATGAAAAACTAAGAATAGACATGGGTTATGCATGGAAAAGAGTGGGAAAGCTATTTATGAAAGATATTTATAGCACACATTACAGAAATAAAGCTTCCAGAATTAAAAAAAAGATATTTATAGCACACATGACAAAAATAAAGCTTCTAGGAATAAAAAAAACTACTTGTGGAGAAAGTGTGATGGATTCTAAATATATGAAAGTGTGATTTGTGGGAACATGCAAGCTATGTATAGGAGTAGTCTATTTTAGATTAAAACATGTCAAGTGGTGAAGGACAAGTTCCCACCCTATATATAGTTGCATATATCCATGTAAAGGGGTGGTTCAATGTGTGAGGATCGTTATGAGTCTAGTATTATTATGAGTCTTATGAAAGTGATAGATATTTTTATGGATCTATAGTATGGTTCTTACTATATATCTCAAGGAATGAATGAATGATCAAGATCCTTTATGTTATGTTATCTCTATATATGTTATGAATCTGTGATGTATATATTTTATATTTCGTGCGCACATGTTTTGATAACCTTGAGTGTAAGAACTACATATTGATATCCAAATTGAGAAGGGACCTAGTAGAGTTCTACGTGCTTCGAGTGAGCACTTGGAATTTTATCCGGATGACTTACCAACACACATGACTATTTTTGCTAAACCTAGACTATAACGCGACATCAATTTATTCCACTAATATTCCCTAAACTACCTTGGATGACTTCATTTTTCTTATTTATAACTCTTAGATGATTTGAATCTTTCCTTTAAGCTTCGAGAGAAGGTTTTTATCTTGGTTGTAAAATGGCCAAAATGGCCCTTTCTAAACCTCTGGGGAAGTTATTCTTCCTTGAATCTTAGTGATTTCATAAATCACCTTGGGATTATATCCCTACACATTAAACACACTTGAAAATATTGTTATCACATTCCTCATCTAGAATAAGGATGAAACTAAGGATAATTTGGCTAGAGGAAGGGTTCACATTGACTCGGGAGAGGAAATTTTCAAGTGTGGGCTTAGTTGTAATGATTTTTTTTTTCAAATTTACATGCTATACATTTAACATAACAACATCGGCTCTAGCTCAGGGACATTATACCATAACGGGTAAGGAAGAACCTCATAACTCTCTTGGTAAGCAGAGACGGTGCCTTGAAAATTGGGCGATAGAGTCATTAATTCACCAACTAATAGAAGAAACACACACACACAAGGGAAACACAAAAAAATACATGACAAGAAAGGGAAACACACAATTGAAATGGAAATTATAGTACATGGTTGGGGAAAACCAACCTTACTACTTGTAGAGCTTTAGATGTTGCTTGCTGCAAGGCAACTCCAATGGGGTCCCATCAAGGTAAGCAAGATAGTATGTATTCTCTCTGTAGAAATGCTTGATCTTGAAGGGGCCAAGCCAAAGAGAGTCAAAATTTCCATGGATTCCCTTTGGCTCTCTTCGTTTGTCCCAGTAGAATAAGGTCTCCAATCCAAAAGATTATATATTATTTATTCTCGATAAAAATTCCTCTTCACTTTCAATTTGTGCCTTCTAAGTAGGTCAATTGCTTCTTGTTTGTCTTCATTCAAATTCTCTAAGTAGTAAATCCTCTTGTCAAGAGCATCTGAGTATTATCCATTTTATATTGCCTTTTCCAGTTGTAAGGTAGGTAACCCTATAAAAATTGGGATTTGATCTTTGATTCCATATAGTAGTTGGAAAGGAGAAGTTCTGATGGCCTTCTTGGGTGTTATTTGATCAAATGACAATGCATCATATATTTTATTATGTCAATTACTTTGATTAACATCCACTATCTTTTGAACAATAGTTACAATATTTTTCTTACTAGAATTTGCTTGGGCATTGCCTTGTGGATAGTAATCAAGAGAGTGAGATAGTGAAATGCCATGGTCATAGAAAAAATATCAGTTTACTAGAAGATAAACAAGTAACATTGTCGAGTAATTTTTTTACTACCCGAATCTAACAATGATATTATCCTTCAAGAAATTTCATACCATTTCGAGTTAGCATTCTTGGTCAAAATAACTTCTAGTCACTTTGTGAAGTAATCAATAGTAGTGAGGACATAAGTATGACCCACATTATAGTGCTAGTTTGATACACCAACAAAATACGAGACCCCACCATTGGAAGGGTTATTCAATGATCATAGTCATGAGAGGTAAAGTAACAAGATTTGGTTTCCCTATAAATTGCTGACATGGATCACATTTTTACACCCGTTTATATGCATATAGGAAGAGGGTAGGCCATTGATAGCCACCTCTCAATTTTTTTTGGGTTGTTAGCATTACTAATAAATGATCTCCACACGCTTAATCATAATATGTCTTGAAAATATTCTTATGTTGTTCTTCCTCAATGCACCTTAGGAAAATGTCATCCAATCCTTTCTTATATAGTATGTTCTCCCAAATAACATATTTTTTCTTTGAGATGGAGAGTACACATTTTTGTAATCCAAATTCTAGGGGAAATCACCATAGGTCAGAAAATATGCTATGTTTGAGTACCAAGGATTGGTGGTGCTTACAAAGAGCATGAGAGGAAGATCCTTGATAAAGCACTCATAATAGTTGGAATAATATTCCCATTCTTCTCAAGCAAGGAGTTCACATAATCCATTTCCTCCAAAAATTTGGAAGGTCTAATGTCATGGTCATACTCTTTCACTTTTGAAACTGAATTCCCTCTCTCTTTGCACCGAGATCTTACCGCATCAAAATTTATTTAACATCCTGGGATAGGGACCATGAAAATAGTATGTGAGTTCAATAGGTAAAACCTGAAGTTCTTCAAATAACCGATTCTGTAGTATAGGCATGCTTCTCACATGGTGAATAATTAAGATCATACACATTCAAAGGAGAAATCATGAATGCAATAGTCATCATTTTTGAATGAGAACAACTAAAATAGTATGCTCTGAAGCATAACAATACACAATGAAATCTTTATTGAAATATAGGTGGACCAAAGTGGGTTCTTTTGTAATAACACCTTTGATCAACTTGAAATCCTTCTTCCATTCTTTAATCCACTTGAGATATTCCTTGGATTTAACCATATGGATGATTTGTCTTGTAATCTCGGTAAAGTCGGGAAAAAATATTCTTAATAAATTTAATTTATTGAAGAGCGGGTGTACACCTAACTTACATGTGGGAAAAAACAATCTTGAATGGATTCTACTCTATCTGGGTCAATTTTTGTGCCTTCCTTTCTCAAAATGCGACCAAAGAGATTTCCTTTAGCAACTCCAAATATTTACTTTTTTAGAGGATGTGATGCCTCATGTAATAGATCAAAACCTGCTCCAATTATTGCAAGTGTTCTCTTCTCTTCTTTGAGTACACCATGAGATCATCTAGATACACCACTATGCATTTCCCCCTCAAATCCTTGAAATCTAAGTCCATAGCCCTCTGAAAGGTGGAACTGCATTGATTAACCTAAAAGGCATGTGGTGATATGTAAATGTGCCCCAAGGAGTGGTGAAAGTAGTCTTAAACTAATCCTCCTTGGCTACCTCAATTTGGTTGTATCTGGAAAAGCAATCAAGCATAAACATCATTTTTGAACCATTCATCGCTTGTAGGATATGCTCCATGACCGGAAAGGGGTAGTTTTACTTTAGAGAAGATTACTTTAGATTTTGTAAATCTACATAGATACGGATTTCACCATTCTTATTTTATAATGGTATGATATTTTCTATCCATGTTGAGTGATGGATAGGGAAAATGATACGGGCATTGAGTAGTTTATTGACTTCTTCTTTGATGGTCCCGATAATATTTGGGTTATACTATCTTTGATTTTGTTGAAAGGCCTTTGCATATGGTTTTAGGGGGATAGAGTGTTGCATTGATTGTGGTTGAAAGGATTTGAGATCATCATACGAATATGCAAGTACATCCGAATACTTCTTCAACAAGGTTGAGAATTTTCTTCGTTCCTCAGGTGAACAAAATTTTCCTATGTTCACCATCCTTGGTTGTTCACTTGTACCAATGTTTATTTTCTCATATTTAGATGAAGATATAGGTTGATCCTTGGATTTACCATGGATAAACCTGTCATGCTTGTTAAACAATTCCTCTAGTGACACTATCCCCTTTGGAATTTTGTTTCCTTTCAATTGGATTACTCCATCTTCATCTACTTGGTCATTCATGGTATTTTCACCATCATTTGTAGTAATATCCCATGGGAGTGAGTCACTTACTTAAAAGTACATAGACCTAAAATATCCGGTCTGCTGCAAGAAGTATTGAATGTGGTTATCATCATTAAACACTTGCTAACTCTTTGAGTTTTCGGCACACTTGGGCGGAAAATCATCTCCACTAAAAAAATTTATCCACCAAAATCGGGATGTAGAATCATTAAAGAGGCGAACACGCCAATGAATCAAATGCATCAAAATATTCTAGGAAATCCCAAACTCTATTCCTATAGTGATAAAGATGGAAATTATTCACTTGGAATATATCCCTTACCTATTTCACAATCAACTTAACATCTCCTTGCAACTCCCATCCTAAGCAAAAAGGATTTATACTTGGAAAAATTGTTGGTGTTGGAGAAATTCAGCTTGTTTGTAAAAATGAACAAAAATCCTTGTGGATAAGATAAGACAATACCTACACCTCAGCCAATTTTTGAATACCTTCTTGATGTTGGAGCATCATTTCTTGTCAATTATCATTTTTTTGTTTTCATAAGTGTGTTAGTTGTAGGAGGTCCTCATAGGGGTTTTGCATCAAATCCTAGTCCTTTTAGATCAATTTTGGCCTGTAATAATGTGGGTTTGGAGTTTTCCTCCAAAACCACCATTTGAATATTTGAATTTGCTAATGTTGTGTCTAGGGGTCTAGGTGATAGGTTAGGGTGAATAAATGGTATAAATGGATGTCAAGGAGCATAAATAAGCTTGAGTCATGTGTCTACATGCTTCTTGATTGGTTTTGCTAACTATGGTCACTCTCACCATAGTTGAGTTAGGTAAGTTTGTGACCTAACTACCTCCTTTTGATCCTTTAGTGAATCTATTCGAATGAGAGAGGTAGAGATAGGGGTTGAGGAGAATAAGAGAAGTTGTTATAGAGCCAAGAGCTCAAGATTCCAAGAATATATTAGAGAGATATCAAAAATAAAGGATTTCTTGAGTATAGCCTTGTGAAATGTAATGAGTGCTTGTGAAAATGTAATGAGAATTTATATAATGGATGAAGTATGTTTGATGTTAGTAGTTCATCATTTAATGAGTGTCATTGTAGGTTAAATAATACTGTACAAGTTCAAGGAGAGTGTGAAGGGAGATATTAAGGGATATGAAACAATAGTGAAGTCAAGTTTCATATAAGGAGAAGAGAAAAAGTATACATGCGGGGTAAGAGATTGTTTGGTGTATTGAATGAATAAGAAGAATTTGACAAGGTTGAGAACTCTAGGTGAACAATATTGTATGTTTATTAAGGGTGTGAAACATGTTATAGGTGTAATCTTGGGTCTACATTGATAGCATTTTCAAAAGGAGTTGAAACTATTAATTATTGGTAACATAGTCTATGAAAGGACTGGTTAGTGGGAATTTATAGGTTATAAAAAAGAGTAGATTTGTTTGATCTTAGAGATAATTTGAGAAATAGGATAGGGTGTAAATAATCGAGTTTGAGTATTTCTAGTGACTATAATGCAAATAAAATAACAATAACCTTTATTGAAGTCTCTCGGGTCTATGTAACAGAGATTAGGGTTTGTTAAGCAAGAAAGGTGCATAGTTCAAAAGATAGTAATGGAATCTTAATAAAAATTGTGAGCAATGAGAATTAAATATTTTCATAGTGTACATGAATTTTAGGGGGAATTATGATGGTTTTGGATTTTAAAGTTAGAAAACACAGTCCTAATTGTTAAATAGCCTAATTTCAAAGGTGTAAGTAAAGGAATTTTGATCGAATGTTGGAATCACTCCTTACTACCTACCAAGAATTGTATTGTAGCTGGATCAAGGTGTAGTGGAGGTGTAAAAGGGGTTTGAAAAGGATAACATAAGATGATGTGGAAGGAAAATTAAAAATATACAATCTTAACCCATGTCTCATAACAATCAAGGCAATAAAGAAGGGTAAATCTATAGGGGTGTAAAACATTAGTAATACTCTTAAAAATTTATTGAAATGGGTACAAGTCATTATGAGAAGACCTTAAGAAGTGGAAAATGAGGTGGTTAGAAGGAATATTAAGAGGATTGAGGAGAAATCTAGGAAAATACAGTTTATACCCTATTTCACAATAATCATAACCACTCTTAATAAGGAAATGGCCCTAGGTAACAAGTTTATGGAGAGATAATAGTCAAGACATTGTGAAAAGTGGATTTCATGTGCTTGAATCCTCGAGGAGTGAAAATAGTATGAAAAATCATGAATAAAAAGTTACTTTAATAGTCTTAAGACCAATATTTGAAATAACTTAGACATCAATACAAGCATTTGACACAAAAAGAGTAAGAAGGTGAAAGAAGTGTGTGTATATATGAGTATTGGTGATGACAAAGAGCGGAAAAATTAAAGAGATCTAAAAATAGGTATAATTTGGTCTAAGAGCCTAACATGGGATGGTGAAGGAAACATTGTGTGAAGACATACAAACTTGGCCTAGTTGTCAACAAGTGAGTAGAAGACCTAGAAAGGAGTTTGATGAAGGACATGTGAGATATTCAACCTGATTACGGTGATTGAGAATATTTAATAACTAGCAAAGATATCATTTCCTTTAAAACTCATCTTGAAAACCTAGTAAATACCTAATAGGGCTAGAGAGAGAGAGAGAGAGAGAGAGAGAGAGAGAGAGAGAGAGAGAGAGAGAGAGAGAGAGGGCTAGAGAGAGAGAGAGAGAGAGAGAGAGAGAGAGAGAGAGAGAGTTGTATTGTGAGTTAAGAAATGAAAATTATTAGGAAAATATAGACCCATAAAGGTTATATAAAAAGGTTAATAGAAGCCTTAAGTGCTTTTGTATTACTCTAGACAACAAAGGTTGCAGTCAAGAAGGACTACCGACATACTAGCAAGGTCAACAAGTAAATCGGATGTAATGATGCCTTGAGCTTTCTTGAAATTTCTAATCATGTTTGTTAGATGAATTTAAATAGGTAATAAGTGAATGTAGTCCTTAAATCATTACAATTAAGTATTTGGTATTTGTATTTTCTTTGGGAGTTCTTGCGATTTGGAATGTAAATATGAACTTGTCTTGAAACTAACCATTGTTGTTGTGGATATAATTTGTCCACCACCATTCTTTACATCACTTTCATTGAGTTCCATGATCCAAATCATGTCAAAAAATATTTGTTTTCCTTTCCTCAAGAATGGACAACTCTTCATCTCATTAGGAACTCATGTAGTAGTTTCCATTACCTCTTTCTTTGAATGAAATGTTCCCAAATTCCCTACTTTGGAAGCGAACTTGTGCTCTGGTATCATCTAACTTCGAACCATCTATTTCATCTTAGGTTCATGGATTATCTTCCTCATTTCATTTTTAAGCTGGTATCAAGGCCAAAGACCATTCCATATGTATTTCACCTCCCATCTCCGGAAAAAGCTTTTACTAAGGATCATCTCATAGGTATCTGACAAATCTGCCATTAGAACTATTGGTTTTACTCTCTTTTCTAGATAGGCCACAAAATCAAGTTGTGCATCTTTGATTCTTCCGATAAGTGGAACTTCCTTTTTCTCCATTGAGTAACAATGATTGAATGCCCGAGAGATACTCAAACTAAGATCTTGAACAACCTTAACAGGCATGACATTTTCAGATACACTGGAATCAATAATGTAATTGTTAAGCCAGTACACATTGATCAGTAAGGAAATATAGAAATGATTTATTTTTTTGGTATATGACGAGGTAGAAGCTATAATATTTTGGATTTGAATTTTCTTGAGTGTGGGAAGTAAGCCTTTGAAGGTGGATGGCACACTAGATTTGGAACTTCCACTTTTGATAAATTTGACTAGCTTATCAAACTATTCAAGATGAGTTTGCAGGTATTTTGATTTGGAGATCTAAAATTTAGATTTTTCACATGGTCAATAATATCAAAGCTAAAGGAAGAGCTCTCATGAGCATATAAAATATTAGGGACAATTTTATTTGATCTAGAAGTAGTTGTAGATTTTTCATTATTTTTTTGATGTGTAGAAGTGGAAGCATCATTTTTAGAAGAGGTGGAAGTACTCAAATTACCCTAATAAGTAAATTGATTCGATGAAATGTGGCTTCAAAATTATTTCTGGATGATTCCAAGGATGGAGGAAGTGGATAACCTCTCTTAGTTACTATTTTTCTAGTAGTAGAGTTGTAAATTGAGGGTATTCTTTCTCCTCTTCATGCTTGGATGATTTTTCCTTTTCTAGAGTTTTTGATCATGTAAAAACAACACAAGAATGGTTGTTCATATCAGCTACAAAATCTTCATATTCATCTTTAGAAGAAGATGCATACTCAAAGAAACCAACCTCTACAGATCCAATTTCTTCAATCAAAACTCACCTTCTTCTCCTTCATTTTTGAAGTATCCTCTTCTTCATTTTCATCATTCAATCGGGTCACACAAGTGGTATTCATGGATGGAGCCTCAAGAGAAATTCTTTGAGGTACGTCAGCAATTATTTGCTTGTTTAGGAAGTTCTTCCTTGGAATTTCCTTGTATAAGGTACTTTGAGCAAGCTTCTTCTTGAGAGAAAGTACAACATTAGAATGTTTTTATACCAAAGAGTTAGTAGCTCTAGAACTTGAGCTTTGATATTTGTCCTTAGTCCTTTCTTAATATTTCCAGACATCATGAAATCATCTTCCATTTCCACCGCAAGTTCTTGGGTCTCATCTAGATTAGTAGGTTAACTTCTCCTCAACATGAATCTAACCTCGGACCGTTGAAAATTGGTGAAGAATATTAAGCGGTATTCCATTATGGGCCTTATATCCTTGGAAGTTTTTAGAGAAGCTTATTTAACTTAGCAAAAATTCCCTCATAAGTTCATGGGGTTCCTTTTCAGTTCGTATCATTGTGAAATCGGGGCACGAGAATATTCAACGGATTGAATTTTTCCTCAAACTTAGATTTCATCTACACCTAATTGGTGATGGATCTCCATGGAAAATGATATAAAAATGATCAATAACTTCTTATAATGACTCCATAAATAGACGGACCCAAAATTTTTCATATGCAACTCCCAACACACCACAAGTTGTGATGAATGCAACAATATGATCATCCGGATGTTTCTTACCATCCCCTTGAATTTGGGGAAGTTCTTCCTAGAACCTTTAAGAAATTCATGTAGTGGAGGAGGTAGGGATAATGGGTCAGTATTCTATCCCCATGGCAAAGGTGCATCCATTATTTCTTCTTCTTCTTATTATTCTAGAGGAATGATATCTAATGGTGTTATAACTTGGTTCCTCAAGGGGTTCTCCAATGGGAAAGTTAGGATAAAATTCGGGGAAGTACTCTTGACCAACTTGCCTTGTAAACTGGGATCATACAGAATAATTTAGTAAACCTATGATAAATTTCTTGTAATTAGTATAAGGGAAGAATTTTCTTAGAGAAGGAGGTAGAGGGGAGTAAGAATATAGTGAAGGGAAGGTTAATTTTGTGAATAGGAAATTTTAAATTTCATAGCATTAACAGAGTAGATCCAAACTCAATTAGAATAATTCAATCATGCAAACAATAATGAGACTAACAAACCAAAGACACAAAGTTATATTGATTCATTCATCAAAGGTAAAAAGTCCTTTCTTGGTTTTTCAAGATCACCATGCTTACAAATTTGAGTATGCAAGAAGTAGAGGAAACATAGACAAGAGGGAATAGAAGAAAGTAATCTTTTGCTTGTATCTAGTAGAGAAAAATCTATCCACTAGAAACTCACAATTGACAACCCCTTAGAATGGAGAATCCATTCCAATTTATAGAATTACAATATGACTTTTCATCTCCCCCCACATGACATTTTACCTTCTTATCACTTGTGATCTTTCATATCCCAAGGAGTGAAAGTGAGCCTTTTTCTTATTGATGAAAAATAATTCTTACAATGTATAATTAAAGGTCACTTAATTGAATAAGAAAAAATAGCGAACAAGTACATTCCCAATGAATAATTAGAACATGGAGAGAGAAGGAAGGAGAGTGAGAGGGTGATCATTCGAAGATGACGATGAAGATTACGGTGATGAGGAAATACTACTGGAATACTTTCCTCACCTTTGAATTCTTTATCGAAATGGGCTCTTTGCAGAGGTGCCACCTTATCGCCTATGGAATATAAATAAAAGTCAAAGCATTGATCCAAGTCTTGGGAATTTCGCCAATTGTCTTATATTGGTTGAACCAAACTTGATGATCTCTTGTGGTATTAGATGTTTAACCTCTAATATCTGCAAGAGATTCTAAAGTATCCTCATTGAATGAGAAGGGATATCCTACCTCTTTCTTGACCAAATCTTAGGACTTAAGGATCTCTTCCATGGATGAATGTTTATTAAGTAGAGGTGACTCAAGTTTCGTAAACTAATATAGACACCTTATAAGATCTTGGATGCATTATCTCCACAAGAATAAAGCTCAGAGATATCATCGTTTATCATGTCATACCTAGGATGCTTTGATGTTCATCACATTTGTGAAATTATTACATGAATATATTCCCAAGGATATGGTGAATGGAAAACCTTTATTTTTTTATTCTTTTGGGAAAATAAATTTTCATGTTGCAAATTCTGGTTTCCACCAAAGGGCATGGAGCTAACAACTCCTTGTGTATGGGGAGGATACCAATATTGAATGTAAACTAACTAAAGGATGTGGGTGGCCGTTAGGTTGGGGGTCACACATTACTACTCCACTAGACTTGTGGAAAAGTGATTGACAAAGTATAAGAGAGGAATTTGAGTTAGGAGAGGTAAAGGGGAGTTGGGGAAATAAGGAGAGAGAGAGAGAGAGAGTTATTGTTATGAGTAGGCTTACAAAGTTCACATAAAATAACCAGAGTATGTCCACATTCAATTAAAATAACACAACAATGCTAAAAATGATAAGACTAACAAATCATAGACAAAAAATTCCATTGATTCATTTTTCAAAGGCACAAACACCTTTCTTGGTTTTACAAGATTATCATGTATATAAATTTGGAAAGTAAAGAGAGAGTAGACGAACATAAGTAAATAAATAGAAGAATTGAAGATTTTATTGCTTTATTTAGTAGTGAAATATCTCAACAACATACAATCAACAAAAAGTTTTCAAACCCTTTAGAATGGAGGATCCATTACAATTTATAGCTTTACAAGGAGACTCTTCATCTTCCCCATGTGACTTTTCAACTTAAAGTGTAATCCTCAATGAAGAAAAATAACTTTAAGTGACTTAAGTCACTTTTTACAAACTTTCTTCTCAACGAAGAAATAGAATTCTAGAGAGAGAAAGAGAGAAGAGAAAAGAGATAGAGAAGAAGCTCCAAGCTTGAATGATGAAGGATGAAGAAGCTCCGATCATGAAGAAAATCCACTCTTGTGATGAACTAGTGAAATGCTCCAATACAATGATGAAATTTTGATCCTTGACCTCTTCGTAATGTGAGAAGAAGTGAGAAGCACTTGATGAGTGGACCACTAGGACCAATGAAGAATGTCTCTTTCACTTGAATCAATCCTTCCAATCCATGAAATATTGTTATTTGTTTTTGACCAATTACACATGATGAGAACTTGGAACAATTGCCCACATAATGAAACCATGATGATCCTTCCACTTTGAGCATATTGATAACCAATAAGATGCAATACCATATCCTTCTGGCACCGAGGTGGAGGAAGGAGAAAGATATATATATATATATATATATATATATATATATATATATAGAGAGAGAGAGAGATTCACTTTATGAGAGAGAGAATCATTGTCATTCACTTTATGATCAAGCAATCTCATGAGGTGAAGTAAAATATTCTCTCGAGACCAAAACACAATCAAGAATGACTTTGTATTTGTCACTCCCATGAGATAATTTTTTGAGATATGATCACCACATAGTGACAGGTGGAGATTTACAGGTACTTCCAAAATTGGCATCTTCACTTTGAAACACCTTACACTTACCACATCCGAAAATACGGGAATTTACTTGTAAAATGAAAATTTAACCTTTGTGAATATTAGAACTAGAAAGGAAGTAATAGGAGGAGAATATGTGATCATATTGATCTTGATATTATCATTTACTATTTTTAGAGAGTCACACATGGGTGTCCATTCTTAGCAATTTTACCAATCTTGTCAATCTTGCCAATTTTGCCAATTTTGAGTGTTTTGCACTTGAAGGAATGTCTGAGGTATCGAAACCAAATTTTCCTCAAACTTAATATTTTTAGTAATATGAGATGGTAGAGACTTAATAAAAATAGAAAGTGGTCTTCTGGGTTTTGGATCGAAACGAAACCAATTGCAGAAGTTTACATTTTGCATTTCAAGGCTTTGCTCTAATTTTGAGAGATTCTAATCGCCAAGTTTTTGTAGATCTGAGAAAAGGTGAATTTTGGATGGAAATGTAAAGTGGAGGTAAAAATAAATGAGTAAATTTATGGGGGCATGTAAAAAAATTCTTAAAGGAATTTTCATAAGGAATCCATGGTTAAAATCTTGAGGAAAATGAAGCTTGGAATCATGAGTTATGAGAAAAACTAGATTTGGATGTTTAGGGCACAAAAGGGGTTTTTTTGTGTTTGAATGTTATGAACCAAATTTAAAAGGTGATTTAATGGCTGCCAAGGAAGTGAATTTATGTTTTTATGTTGTTTTTATGTTTATGAGTTGTGGTGAGCATGGGTGAGGGAATTTATAGGGTGGAAGTTTGAGTGGAGAGCGCACACGAGAGATTGAGAAGTGGGGGAGTGCGATGAAGTTTGAGAGTCCTATCACACTTGGACACAATATTTTGGTGGAATTTCACCTTAAAAGTTAACCTTGGGTACATGGTGATGATAAAGGTGCACTATAGGTATGGGGGATGAAGGAAACCATGACATGCACATGAGGGAGTGAAGGCTTTTATTTTGTTTTTCACTTGACTTATCATGTATGTATATCCAAAATCTACAAAAATGAGGGCATGATGAAATTTTGGGGTGAAATTTCACCTCATAAGTGTTCCCAAGGTGCAAATAGAGTTTAAAAGTGTGCCTAGGAGGGAAAATGGGACCCACCATAACTTAAAACACTCTTATAAGTCAAAAAGTGCACTTTTGGATTCATGTTATGTTTTTGAGTTGGGAATGACAACCAATAGGAGTGAGGCACACTTATGAGGTGAAATTACACCTCAAAATTATTCCAAGGGTGTAAGGGGACACCAAAAGTGCACCCAAGCACTCAAGTGTTGCATCTGATCATGATTTGCACTTCAAACTTGCCTCCCGAAATGTTTCCTTCGCCCTGGAGTCAAAAATTAATGAAATTTTGCAAACTAATATATGAATATTCATGGAAAAATTCCAATTAATATAGTGAATCTATTTAAAAGGATTTAAAATTATAGATTCAGATAATTTTACCGTATCTTCACTTTTTCCCGAGAATAGTGCATTGATGAGAGCCGAGTAGCAAGAAGAGTTATGAATGGAAACAAGCCAAAAAAATTTATCGACCATGAAGAGAATTGAAAATTTCCTAATTTTAAATTTTTTGAGGCTCCTAAATATTCATGAAGTTCCTGAAACATTTTTAACAAGTTCTACCTTGTAGTAGGACTCTTTGCACTAACGAATATTTTTCCACATTTTTATGCTCCCAAAATTCTTCCTTGATAATTTGACCATGAAGTAGGATATTTCATATGTATGATTCCTAGATATGATATTCCAACACTTCATGAGGCTCCCAAAACATTTTGAACAAGGTGACTAGATTTTTAAGAACATGCATTTCCCAATGCCTTACCCAAAAAGACCCAATATTGCTTAACTTGTTCCTGAACTCAATTTTATTCATAGAATATTCCTAAACCATCTTGGAAAAATTCAAGCATATCCCAGAAAACTCATGGATGATTTAAATCTTCCTCAGTACACCTCCGTAGGATGTCCAAAGAGTGACAAAAAGACAAAAATATCCCTTTTAAAGCATCGAGGAGCACATTTATTTATTAGATCTCAGTAGCTTCAAGAACCAAGATAGGTAAAATTATCTACACATTAAAAAAATTTAAAATCATGTTAACATGTTACCCTCAACCATAATGAGGGTGAAACCATTGAAATGATGGTCGGAGGAAAGGTTTCAACCGACCAAGTAAAGGGAATTTCAAGTGTGGGATTGGGTGTCATGACTAGAATTTTGGATTATCCATGTTATAAATTTTACATGAAAATATATTCTTACAATTGATATGAACATGAGAAAATTTTCTACACAGCTTGAACATTATGATTTTGTCACTCGGGTACTTGGGTAGCCTACAAGGAGTGAAATCATAGCCTACAACTTTGATGTAGGTGAAGGTAGGGAATTGGATGAAGTGGCTCCCATATTTTTAAATCAATGTAACTACTTGAGAATATATCCTCTGTTCCATATTTACCTCAAGGATCTTGATAATGAACATGGTGAATGCATCATTCACCTTGACATAGTGGGAATTACTCTCCTTATGAGTCATTGCGAGATACTTCTCGTATGTAGGTGATTTTGAGGCACATGGGGAGATGTGGAAAATAATTTGAATGGTATTGTGAAGGAAAGGGCATACACTAGGTAAGAATTCATGGTGAAAATATTAGTGGCGGGCAACCTGAAATAACTTCCCATGGATGTTTTCACTGATGATTTTCCCACAATCCATCACCTTATTTCCTTCATTATCCACAAGAATGAATTAAGTTATCCAATATTGGAAATATTTCATTGTTTATTCCCCCATCACTTTACTTAGTAGAATAATGGAATCAAAATAATACTTCATGAAATTCACTCATGGATAGGTTTTTGGGAATACAGGAAGGATTTATTCCTCTACTGAGCCAAGAACTAAGTGCTAGGCCTTGCAAATATGATCCAATATTTTCCCACTCATGTGAAGTAAATTCCTTGGTTACAATGACCATGTTCCTGTTTGTGGAAATTTGTAGCTGAAAAATGTTCTTTAGGGTGATAACTATGAGGAACGAGTTTTCATTTTCCCAAATTGTTATGGACTTAGTCTCATCATGTTGTACACAGGTAAGGACTAATTGTTCTATATTCCCCTCAATGAGCCTAATAATGAACATAGTCAATGCATCATTCACTTTGACATAGTGGGAATTCATCTCCTTCCGAGTAACTTATAGATACTTCTCGTATGTAGGTGATTTTTTAGGCATGTGGGGAAATGTGAACAATATTTTGAATAGTCTTGTGAAGGAAATGGCATACACTGTAAGAAGTCATGGTGAACTTCTTAGTGGTGGGCAATTACAACAACTACCCATGGATGTTGTCATTGATGATTTTCCCCCAATCCACCACCTAGTTTCCTTCAGTAGCCATGAGGATGAAATGAGCCATCCAATCTTGGAAATATTTCCTTTTTCTTCCCCACCACTCTACTCAGTATAATAATGGCATTAAAATAAGCCTCATGAAATTCAATCACATATATTTTCTTTGGAATATGGGAATAATTTCTTCCTTTTTTGAGCCACAAACCGAGTGTTAATCCTTGTAGATATGAATCAGTATTTTCCCACTCCTACAAATAAAATTCCTTGGTTATGATGACCTTGTTGCTAATGTTGGGAATCTGTAGGCACTGAGAAATGCCCTTTGGAGTGAGAATTATGGGGACCAATTTTTCATTTTCCCAAATTATTTTGGACTCGGCCTCATAGTGTTGTGCACAAGAGATGAATAATTTAGTGCTCTAAAGAGAAAATGGATGACCACCTTCTCTAAATATCCCACTCGATAATATTTTTTCCTCCACTAATTCATGAGGTCCACCAAACATTCTATTTTTTAAGTCTTCTAGGTCCATGTGGGTGACATCACTATCTCCCACACCAGGGTATTCAGTGATTAGAGTTGAAATTTGCTCTAAACATGAATACTTGAACTTCATGGTGTCAAAAAGTAGTAAGATAGGTGGAATGTGAGTTGACACAAGTGATTTGAGCTCAATTGTAAGACTTTTTATTTTTAGCAGGTCTTATCTAGGACAACTATTTTTAGTAAGTTTTCATAATTTTCACCTTCTTTTGGTTTTCATAATTGAATCTCGACATCAATTTCTTCCACCAATTTTCCCTAAAATACCTTGGATGAATTAATTTTTATTAGATACAACTCCTATATGATTTGAATCT
Source organism: Taxus wallichiana var. yunnanensis (assembly GCA_018340775.1). NCBI lineage: Eukaryota > Viridiplantae > Streptophyta > Pinopsida > Cupressales > Taxaceae > Taxus > Taxus wallichiana. The sequence goes on from CM031238.1 coordinate 839,149,344, forward strand.
TCCCTATAAGCTTCTAGAGGGTGTTTACCGATTACAAAACGACCAAAAATTCACCTTTCTAGACCTATGTGGGTAGTTGTTCTTCATTAGATCGTAGTGATTTAATCAACCACAATTGGAAATATATCCCGCACATTGAACACACTTGAAAATCTTGTTCAAAATAATGTAGATGTATAATTTTTGGTTGGAAATCGGGAAAATAACATAAAATGCAACTACAATTGGACACAATTGAGAAAAATTGTGACAAAGTATATGTGGCAATAAAGGAAAAGGATGGGAGAATAACAAAGAAACATAGATGTAAAAATGTAAAATAATGCATGCATGTAAGATATGAAAAGGAGTATGAAAATGAGAAAAAACATTGTCAAATTATTATGGAGATAGGAGGAACATTTAATACAAATTTTGGAAAATCTCTTAACGCTTGCCTTAAGGTAAAAACATGCCTTTTTCTACTATACTCTTTATTCTAAAAATGAGCAAACCTATTTCAGATTTTTTAGAATTTATTTAAGTTTAGTGGGTTTCATAACCTTCAACAATCACATTGGTTAGATAGAAGTACTTAGAAAGAAACTAAATGTCTTACAATCATTGAAAAGGAGGATTTGAAAAAGAAATTCAAGAATGCAAGTTTTATCTCCCTTTCCATTGATGAGATTATAACAATGGACAACACATCTTGGGTTTGCATGCATGTTTATACTTTTGAGAACCACACAAGGAAACCTCATCTTCTAGTTGTTCATAAAATGATGGAAAATTATAATGCTGAAAATATTTACAAATTGGTTTTTTGTAATTTAAAGGATATAAGTTGGATGGATGAATATTCAATAGATACAGATCTAGTATTTGTTGGTGTTGATGGTGCATCACTAATGTAGTGTCATATAAGTGGTCTATGTGTTTTTTGGTGGTCAAAATTACACCCGTTTCTTAGATCGGAAGAACCGAGATGTTTGAGACAACAATGGAACCATCTCCATGTTGTGGGATGTTGCGCACTTGAGACAGATCTCCAGAGAAGGACGAATCCTCTACCTATTTCGACTACTATTATTACTCCTAATGCTAAAAGGTAAAACTAAGCTAACAACGCCAAGGGACTAAAGATAGAAGGATAACATAAAGGAAAACTAATCTAAGAAAGATGATATCAACAGAAAAAGAGTGATGAACAATTATCTATTTTGTGTGAAAATGAAGGGAAAGACGTGAAAGAAGGATAAACACATGGAGCACAACTAAAATGCAATTACCAGGTCAGTTTCATGGAACACAACTAATAATGGAACTACACGGGATGTAGAATGACACAACAAGCACACAATGTAAAAGAAAGACAAGAAGAAAGAATACAAACACGCTTAGGATAGAGAATAGTCACAAATGATGCTTCCATTACTTCCATAAATGCATAGAACTATTACAATGGCAAAAGAGGTTGATATCCACATGCACGAGCCAAATATAGAGGTTTGTGACTCATAATACATAAATATGAAGTCCTTAGAAAAGTGTGTAAGGATCTAAAGTGTCCAACATTAAAAATGAGCCCAACTCTTACATTTATAGATGAATTGATGGAAGAAGAAGAGAAGGAGGGTTATTTGAATAACAATGTTAAATACAATTTCCCAAGTTTGTTTGGTGTGTTGGAGAATGAAAGAGGGCGGATTAGATCAAATCGGGTGGTTGGAGCAATTAGATCTACTCATTAATGCCTAGAAAGACATTTTCCCATTTCTCACCTACTAGATCCACCAAGAATTTGAATTTGAATATCTAGCATTGTAGCCTACGTTAGCAACTATTGATTGATACTAAAGCGAGCACCGATTGGAGCTCAGAAGAAAAGATATGGATGTCAAAAGTCTGCCGAGCCGCTTGTGTATGCAAGACATGTGGTGCACATTGATTGACTAAAAATATGGTCAAATGTGTAAAAGTGTTTTGTAATTTCTACCACGTGTCACTCATTGGTTTGTTGTAAGGACTTGATGTCATGTTGGCGTTCTTTGATAGGTTATGTGTGGTACAATCAAGTGTGTCAGAGAATGACGTGACACATAATGGTGTAGAGGAGGGCGCAAAGGTATGTGCTCGGAGGAATGAGGCATGAGGGAATGATAGAAGGAAGGCATACGTAATCGTGTGTGGAGGAAATGGGGAAAATTGGTGAGTAGAAAATGTATGGTCAAGGTGCAACTATTACAAAGTAATGTGCGGGGTGCACAAGAGGGCCAAATGACTTAGCTGATTGAAGCAAGTGCAAGGCGCGTGCATAGGATGAATAGATGCTAGGAAGAAGGTGAATGTGTAGAAGATGCGTGTAAGGTAAGAGTGGAACAAAGAGGAAAAGTAAAATGGAAAGGGGAGAAGGGGAAGTGCACAAGGGTGCATGAGGAAACAATGACCAAGTGAATGTGCCAAGGAGATAACTGAGGTGTGTGCCACTTGTAATGAAGATCTTTGAGCCAGAATATGTATGTAAGTTGTCTAAATAACTAGGAGAGTTATTTGAATAACAATGTTCACCTACAAACATCAGTTTCCCCTTATATGATTCCAATAAATTACATGGCTCAAATGATGAATCTTGCATATAAAATATTTAACACATTTGAAAATGCCACAAAAGTGTAAGAGATTATTTTTAAATTACACGCATATATGTCAAACATTCCAAAATGATTTATAGAGTTTAAGAAATTTTTAATTGGAGTGACAAATGGTAATTTTTTAAAAGATATTGATACAAGATGGCTTTCCATGTATGATCCTACATGCATAATTTTTGATTCATATCCATCGTTAGTTGGTTTTATGTTTAAGTATTGCATGGAAGTTGACAAGGCAAAATATTTGCTCTACTATTTAATAATTTTGGAAATAATGTTTACGTTTTACGGGATTCTACCCATGTTGAATGAAATCAATTTCTTAACAAAACATTCTCAAGAAAGATCCATCTATATAGTTGACTTCATTAGGTTGAGAAAACAAATATGTCAAACACTAGATGTGTTATACAACTCTAATGAATGTTTTCAAGGACATGTATTCAATAGTTGGAAAACTTTAACAAATTTAAAGGATCCTCAAAGCTATTTTAAGTTCAACATTAATGGTCGTTCGTGTATCCTTTTAAATGGGAATGAGATTCAGATGCATACTTTTGAAAAAGAATGGATATTATTGGAACAAACATTAAAAAAGTATTTGTAACACGTAATTTGTATGAAGGTAGTATATTTCACACACAAATTAAATTGAAAAATATCAAATTTTTTTATCCAGTGAGGTAAGAGAATGCTTTAAAAGGGATGATACTCTTGAGGCCATGAAAGTGGTCAATCCTATATTTTGGAATCTTGTAGCTGGTAAGAAAGTTCTAAGTGATTTATATAGAAAACACATGGCTAATCTCGTCAAGCATTTTGGAAAATCAATAGATAGTACAAAGGAGTTAAAATTAAAGGTATTCTCAAAAGGGAATTAGTTTCATCTCATTCAACTCATTTCAACATCACAATGCTTAAACAATGACTTACTAAATGAACCATTGGATAATGGCCAAGTTACATAGCTATGGAAAAAGTTGTATCCTAGTAACATCCTACATGACAACATTAGTGAATATTTATGATTGTATGAATTGTGTCAAACAATGATATTGGGATCGGTGGAGGATGAAAGGGTATTTAGAGCATTAAAATTAGTTAAATACAAATATAAAAACATACTAGATAATAATCTTGAGAATTCTTTGAGAGTGTATGTTTCACAATATGTTCAGTACACATTTCCCTTTGAAAGAGTAATGACAATATGGAATTCTCTTGAAGAAAGTAGATGAGACTATAATACTAATACAACAACTAAAAAAGAAGACATAAACATTGAAACTATGATTGAATATAATAGCAAAAGGTATGATCATAGTTTGAGTTATGTAGAGCTAAATAGTCAATAATTGTTTGAGCTACCTAATTTTGACTAAAGATGTATGAACATAGTATTTCTAGAAGTCAAATTTCATATCACATTATAAGTATGCAACTCATTAGTTATTATTTACTTGAATAATATTTTCAATGTTTTTGTTTAGTGTTTTTAATCAACAAATGTTATATTTATTTTTTTCTGCGCTCTTAAATAAAGGATAATATCTTAGCATATTATTATGTTAAAAATTAAATCCAACTTCGAAAAATGTTTGAAATTGAAAATAATTTAATATCAAACATAATTAAATATTTCTCATCACAATATTATTTTATCTCGAGAAATTGTGTATAAATAAAATACAAGGACAACACATAACATAGATCGAAACTCTTAATATTTTTATATAATAGAGAAGATGAAAAACACAAAAAAAAATTACAGTTTGAATATAAATTTCTTTTTACGACCATTGTTTTGAAATTTGGCTCCAAAGCTAGATCTACAAAAAACAATTTTCATAGATTGCTATTATAACTTTAACATTAAGAAGTGGGTTCTTTTATTTTTTCTATTCTCTTATGTACTATAACCTTGTTTTAATATTCCAAACCGAACTGATTCTTTGTGGCTGCATTAATATGAAAAAGAAATTCACATTCTAGATTTTTACATCACTATGTGACAGTAACATTAGATCCTCTTATATTTTCTTCTTCAACAATATTTCAGGATCCATTCCATTATCCTTTATGACCTTTCTTAAGGTATTATTCTCCTTGTTTATAGAACCATATTTTTCTTTGAATCAACAGATTACATCTAAACTTTCCCTTGCACTTTTAAAATGAACGCCAAATCAAATTACGATAACTTTTCCTCGTTTAAAATATTAAATAATTAATAAAATAAAATTATATAGTAAATCCTATTTGAAATTTTATTAAAACTTACCAAATCCTTTTCCCTCTTCGCATTCGCAATAACTACAAGGCTCTTGTCTCTTGACCACATATTGTAGTAGGCTTGTGATTCTACATTTAAATTCTCAATTTTGTTCAACATTACATCTAATATATTATCATTGTAAGAATTAGAAACTGAAACAATGCCATATACATCTTGATTCATCAAAATATCAAGTTTCATAGGTTCATTTTGAACCGCAAAATATAATAAATGTCTTTGGGAGTGGTTGTGAAATCAAGCGTTAATTTCTTTTATCAAACTTTATCCCTAAACTCCCACAATTTTAATTGTTCAATATACTTTACTAGTATATCATTGACAGTGGCTAAATAATTATCATCCAAAATAATTTCAAGTGCAAAACTTATTTTTTCATCATATGTTAAGGTAGTTTCTCTCACGAAGGTGTTTTTGATGTTTGTTCTCTTATTATATAGGCGTCTTAACCCATGAATCATGTCTTATGGATTGAAAGTTCCATGGTCCTCCACCCCGCTTTTAATCCCAAGATATTCCTCATCCAAATCAATTTCATTTAATACTGAAACACCTCGTACACTTGAAACATTTTCGAACAAAAATTTGGAAACTTGTAAAATTAAAGGTACCCTTGTTTGTAGTTATTGTATGAAATGAAATATGTTTCCTAATGCCCCTTCTCCTCAATTTTGTGGTGGCCATGCTAGTGGTGGAATTATTTTTCTCAAAAGAGTATATGGATACGGAGGAAATGGAGGCATTGCAATTGTAAATTATATTAAAAAATCAAAAACATAAAATATAATAAGAATTGAATAATTGAAAATTATTTTAAAATTGATAAAAACATTACCTATATGTGTACTCGTAGTCAGTAGTTGAGTGCAGATGGAGCCTGCTATTTTGGTTGAGGAGTGGAATGAAAATATTGGGACTTGTAGTTGTGATCAAATTCAAACTCTAATTAACTAATAAAAATTTAAAATTATCAGTTTCTAAATTTAAAAATATAACAAATAAAAATTAAATTAAAAGTATAACTTAAATGGGAAACCAAAGATACCTTAAGGGGTTCAAGAGTGTTCTTGATATTGTGTTTCATCAAATTCATAAATTGTCCTAGTTGGATTACCACCACCATATACATAAGAATACATACATGTGTTAATGGAAGTTGCTACAACAGAGGTTTATAAACAACTTTAAAAACATAATTTTTAATGAAAGTATATTACACCAAAATAAATTGAAATTTGTAAATACCGCTAGTAGTGGCATTTTCATTGTGTTGATTGGATGAAGTGTTAAGGAAATTTGTAAATTTATTAACTATAGGGTTGATAATGATTGCTTGGACCTGCTCAGAAAACAATCGACTCTACGATCTTTGGTGGCAAATTTCTTTTGTAGGAGCCTCTGTTAGAGAAGTATTTGTAAATGCTATGAACCATTATAATTCAACACACTATTAGTATCTAATATAAACTATAAAATAGTATTAACATAAATGACAACTATTACGAAACAAGTAATCAAAAAAATTGGACTCACCTTGCATTGTTTTTATGGACATAGATGTGATCTTTATGTGGTTACTAGAGAAGAGGTGTTGCGTAAAAAAATGAGCTTCATAATATAATACAAGAACAAAATGTAGGGATCTAATATTGATCCGAAAATCAATTTTAACTAGCAATTGTGCACACAATTTCTTTGCTTTGTATTGATTTTCGATGTAAAAAATAAGCATTATTTCCTTTTGTATTTTTAATAAAAGAATTAAAACTGCAAGTACTGTGTAAATATTTAAAAAATGAAGAGAATTCACCAGCAATTTGACACAAGAATTGATAACGGAGTTCGGCGCTTGAGGCCTACGTCTCTCGGGTCGGTTGAATGGGACCGATCTATTAAAATATTGAAAATAATTCTTTACAAAGAATTATACAAAATTATGACCTTCTCACAGTCTTCCTCTATCAAAAATAATAGGGGTTGCTTTTTACATCTCCTCAAAATTCCATTCCTAGCTCAAGTTATGAGCATTTCAATATTTTTGCATAGACCCGAATGCTATTCAAATAAAATAACACTCCTTTTATATTGTTTCTAAGCCTCCTAGCATACCGGCTGGGTGCTTATCCTTTTACACGGCCCACCCGGGTTCCATTCTCCTCCCCATGCATTTGACTTATCTCTTAGGGAACAATATCCCACATTTGGCGCAGAATATATTGGAGGAGGTTTTAAAAGGTGGGCGGTGTAATGTTTTAAGTGGCTTAAGAGCCACCTTAGCCGTGGGAAGTGGGCGCATGGATATGTATAGCCATAGTATTTTTAGGCACCTAGAAAAATGCCAAATATAATGCGTGGAATAGGTAATAGGGATTTGGATTAAATGTGTGGAATATGGAATTAAATAAAAATGCGTGGAATATGGTGGAAATGGTAATTGCATAGTTTAAAATGGCATATCAATTAGTCCCACATGCATAGCAAAAATACAATTACAAGCATATATATACACAAGTTGGTATAGTGATAAAATAAGGAGGAGGCCAAGACACCCCTCCATAATCAAGTGTGTCGAACCTGGCTGAGGGCCCCCAACCAGTAAATAGTAGGGTCCATTTGTCCATGAACGAGTGTCCAAGACCGGTGTTCCAAAAACCAATTTTAGTTTGTCACACAAATTTTCCATGTGTCACAATATAATTGAAACACTTGGTGAGCATGCACACGTCCAACCTACACAAAACTCCAAATTTTGCCAGTTGCCCGAAAATTTCAGCGGGCTATAACTTTTGCAAACGAGCTCCGTTTCCTGCAAACAAGATATTGACGGAATCATATAATTTTTCTCCACGCTTTAAAAATGACTACAACTTATTCTGAGAAGATCTTAGATCGGTGTTTCTCTGTGAGGATCCTCTGGATCATTCCTCCCCACTGAGAAACTTTTGGACCCCAAAAGTCAACTTAATTGGTGAATAGGTGAGGGTATTTCTCCCTCACCTTTCCGGTTTCCATCCATTTAGCCTTGTTGGATGCATGCCTTTGAACCCAACACGAAGATACTCAATATCACCCCTTCGTGAAGTTCTTACTTTCCTATCCAAAATGATGTCTTCCTACAACTCATCAAGATACTCAGGAGAAAAATCATCAATGGAAGGCATTATGTTAGAATCATCATGATCAACAATCATAGGCGGTTCATACAATCTTAAATTCTCAACATTTACAACTGAGTAGATTTGCATATATGGAGGTAAATCCAACTGGAAAGCATTGTTACCAATTTTTTCCAATATTTGGAATGGACCATACCGTATAGGTTTCAATTTTTTACCTTCACTTGTCAGTCTTTCCTTACTGATGTGAAGCCAAACTGAATCACCAACTTTGAACTTGTGATCAGTTCTATGTTTATCATGCCTAACTTTGTACTTGGCTTGACTTTTCTCCAATTGTTCATGGACATATTGATGAACCTGTTGTATTCTCTGCACAAATCTTTTAGCCTTGTTAGAATCACTTGCACCATTAACATCAGTTTTATGTCCATAATATATATCCAATGGAGAATTAGGCAGATATCCATAACAAGTCTCAAATGGAGACTTCAAAGTAGAAGAATGTAAGGCACGATTATAAGCATGTTGCACATAATAAAGATGTTCATCCCACAATTTAGGATGTTTGCTACTATAGCCCCTAAGTAATTGTACCACTTTGTATGGTTTACAACCTCTGTTTGACCATCAGTCTGTGGATGAAAAGCAGTGCTCTTTTTCAGTTTTGTGTCCATTAACCCCCACAATGTTGACCAAAATTCCCCAAGAAATCTAGAATCCCGATCAGATATAATTGAAGTAGGTAAACCAAAATGAACCCAAACAAACTGAAAAAACAAATGTGCAGTTCCCTCACCAATTATTTGTTTAGTACATGGAACCAACACACACATTTTGCTAAATCTATCCACTACCACATATAAGTAATCATGTTTCTTCCGTGTCATGGGCAAGCCTCCTACAAAGTCCATGGAAACACTTTCCCAAGGCCTTGTTGGAACAGGAAGAGGAGTGTAAAGTCCTAATTTCTGTTACTTGGCTTGCTTGTGGCACAAAGAACACATCCCTTAATATACTGTTTACATGTTCATGCATTCTAGGCCAATAACAATATTTTTGTAAATGTGCAACTGTCTTACTAATACCAAAATGCCCTGAAATAAGAGAAGTATGTGCTTCCCTAATCATATGCACATGCTCATTTTCTGGAATACAAAGTTTTCCAGAATGATATAACAATCCTTCATGCAAATGATAATCTTTTTCTCCTACTTGTTTCCCACTTACTAGATCCTCATACACTTCTCTAAAGTCAACATCATTTACATATTGTTCCTTGTAACTAACATGAGCCAAAGAACTATGTTGTAAAAGAATAGATGCTACTACCATTGGTGGTCTAGATAACATGTCGGAAACCTTGTTTTGAATACCTTTTTATACCTGATTACAAGATGAAATTGTTGCAAAAATCCCATCCACCTGAAATGTCTAGACTGCTGCAATTTGGTTTGTGTTTGTAAGTATTGAAGCGGTTGATGGTCAGTATGGATAATTGTTTCTTTTCCCATTAAATAATGCTTCCACTTTTTAACACTTTGAACCAAAGCATACAACTCTTTATCATAAGTTGGATAGTTTCTTACCGCACTTGTAAAGGTTTCTGAATGGTAACACACTGGTCGTTTGTTCTGCATCAAAACTGCCCCCATTGCGTAGTCACTAGCATCTGTCTCAATCTCAAATGAATGTTGTAAATCCGGAAGTGCCAAGATCGGAGCGGTACTTATCTTCTCTTTCAGTGTATCAAAGGCTTTTTGTTGTTTTCCTCCCCACTGAAAGACTTGTTTAATACTTGTCAAAGCATGCAAAGGAGATGCAATATATGAGAAGTTAGCAATAAATTTTCTCTCAGTACTGAACTGCACCTAGAAAACTCCTAACTTCGTCACATTAGTGGGTCTAGGCCATTTCACAATAACCTCTATTTTTGTAGGATCAATTCTCAATTCTCCATTTCCTACAATATAACCCAAGTAAATTAAAGATGTTTTTCCAAATTCACATTTTGACATCTTCAAATACAATTTCTCTTTCCTTAGTGCATCTAAGACTTTCTGGATGTGTTTAACATGTTCATCCCATGACTTACTGAAAATAAGAATATCATCTAAGTAGACAATAATGAAATTATCAATGAATGGTCTAAAGATTTCATTCATAACTCTCATGAATGTTGTTGGTGCATTGCACAAACCAAAAGGCATCACTAACCATTCAAACAATCCCTATTTCATTTTAAAAGTAGTTTTCCAAACATCACCTTCTGCAATTCTTACTTGGTGATAACCACTTCTTAAGTCTAACTTAGTGAAATAAATTGCATTCTTTAATTGATCAGTAAATCATCTATTCTAGGAAGAGGGTAATGATTCTTTATAGTAATCTTGTTTAAAGCACGGAAATCAACACACATTCGCCAAGTGCCATCCTTCTTAGGAACCAATATAATTGGTGAACCACATGGGGATGTACTTGGATGAATTATACCTTGAGCCAAAAGTTCCATTACTTGTCTCTTGATTTCCTCATTCTCTACTACTGACAACCTGTACATTCCGATATTGGGAAGAGGTGCATCCTGAAGCAACTGTATCTCATGTTGAACCCCTCTTTTGGGAGGTAGACCTTGTGGATCCTGAAAAACATCATCAAAATGAGAAACAATTTTTACCAATTCATCCTTATGTTTCAGATCGCAAGTCTCAAAAGCCATCTCATGTTCTTTTTCTTTGGCTTTGACCACCATGAGCACAAAACTTTTGCTTGAGTTTACAAGCCTTTTCATTTGACCTGCAGTTACCAAGGATAGATTATTCTTTTCACGGTGAGCTCTAATAATAAACTCAATTCCATCCTTCACAAGCAAATATTTATTTTCTTCCCTATAGAAGATTGCTTTACGATCATACAAATAAGGACTTCCCAAAACCACCCCACAAATATCCAAAGGAACTACATCCAATTCAACCTCATCAATAAACTTGTCTGTAATGGCAAATCTGAAAGTACAAGTTTTAGTTACCTGTAGTTTTGCATCATCACAAACCCAGCCCAAAGGATAAGGCTTAGGATGTGGTTTAGTTTTGAGTCCTAATTTCTTAACAACCTCCTCAGAAATTAGATTAGCTTGAGATCCACTATAAAAAAGAGTATCAATTTTCGTATGCTTTGAAATTACTCTAATGTGGAAAAGCTCATTCCTTTTCTTATCATCAGGTATAGTTTGTTTACTAGAAGAAGATGCAACATTTGTAGTGCTATTGTTGGAAATTGAAAGAGTTGATTTACCTTGAAAACTCATAGTTGTGATTTTGGTTTCATCACACGAATAGAACAAAGATCATGCACTACTATAGTGTTTGTTTTTCTTTTCTTTTCCTTTCTTAACCATCCATTTAGGCTTCTTTTCGGGATGTAATTTCCAACATTTAGACTCATCATGGTTTTTTTACAATGATTACAAAATGGTTTTTCATCTTCCTTCTTAATAGTAGAGTTTGTTTTATGCTTACCCTTTCCTTTTCCTTGTTCTTTCAAACCTTTTCCTTCAGATTGCTTGTTCTTTTGATTAAAAGAAGAGAAAGAGGACTCCTTTGTCATTTTCCCTCATGCTTCCAAATGGGTTGCTTGAACACATATTGCATCAAGATTAGTAGGACCTAAAACAAGTATCATATGCCTTAGATAACTATGCAATCCACCAATATATTTGAGCAGTGTTTCTTCTGTGTTTAGGGAAATTCCCAGAATTAGAGCCCTTTTCCTAAATTCTTGTGTGTATTCTTGAACACTTTGTCCCTTAGTTTGTCTTAATGTTTGCCAATCCATCATAGCTTGTTGCTTATAACCAAGAGGATAAAATTATTTCCTAAGATTTGAAACAAATTCAGACCAAGAAGTGATTTCTATACCTTTGTTTTCTTCCACTTCCTGAAGCTTACTCTCCCACCAAATGAGTGTTGTGCCACCCATCCGAAGAGTTGCTAGATGAATCTTTGCTTCATCATCAACAATTCTTTGAACCCTGCAATATACTTCTATCTGCTTGACCCAATTATCCAACTTCTCTGCATTTAGCTCTCCAATATACAGGCAATTCAAACTTGATATCTAACTTTAATGAAGGAAAATCAGATTTTAAAGAGTCTCTTTTTGGAATATCAGAACTAGAGCTTTCTTCTTTCTTACCTCCTCTAGTTCCCTTTTCCCTTTGTCTATCTTGGTACATTTCTTCCACCATTTCCTTCATCTGTTGGAATGATTGACAAAAGTTTTCTTCCACTTCCTCTCGATCCGCCATTGTAGGACTTCGAGATCATCTAGTACCAATTTTGGGATCTCCTTCAACTAACTCTCCTTCACCCTTATTAGATTGAGACCTTGTTAACATCCAACACACAACTTGCAATCCAAAAATAGTTAATCTAAACCAAAAATCAGTCAAAACCAGCTCTGATACCAATGATCTGAAAATCAAATTTAACTAGCAATTGTGCACACACATTTCTTTGCTTTGTATTGATTTTTGATGTAAAAATTGAGCATTATATCCTTTTGTATTTTTAATAAAAGAATTAAAACTACAAGTACTATGCAAATATTTAAAGAAATGAAGAGAATTCACCAGCAATTTGACACAAGAATTGATAACGGAGTTCGGTGCTTGAGGCCTACGTCTCTAGGTCTGGTTGAATGGGACTGATCTATTAAAATCTTGAAAATAATTCTTTACAAAGAATTCTACAAAATTCTGACCTTCTCACAGTCTTCCTCTATCAAAAATAATAGGGGTTGCTTTTTACATCTCCTCAAAATTCCATTCCTAGCTCAAGTTATGAGCATTTCAATATTTTTGCACAGACCCGAATGCTATTCAAATAAAATAACACTCCTTTTATATTGTTTCTAAGCCTCCTAGCATACCGGCTGGGTGCTTATCCTTTTACACGGCCCACCCGGGTTCCATTCTCCTCCCCATGCATTTGACTTATCTCTTAGGGAACAATATCCCACATTTGGCGCATATTAAAGTGGAGGAGGTTTTAAAAGGTGGGGCGGCAATGTTTTAAGTGGCTTAAGAGCCACCTTAGCCGTGGGAAGTGGGCGCATTTGTTGGTTGGAAGGATGGCGCATGGATATGTATAGCCATAGTATTTTTAGGCGCCTAGAAAAATGCCAAATATAATGCGTGGAATAGGTAATAGGGATTTGGATTAAATGCGTGGAATATGGAATTAAATAAAAATGCGTGGAATATGGTAATTGCATAGTTTAAAATGGCATATCAAATAGTCCCACATGCATAGCAAAAATGCAATTACAAGCATATATATACACAAGTTGGTATAGTGATAAAATGAGAAGGAGGCTAAGACACCCCTCCATAATCGAGTGTGTCGAACCTGGCTGAGGGCCCCAGCCAGTAAATAGCGGGGTCCATTTGTCCGTGAATGAGTGTCCAAGACCGGCGTTCCCAAAACCACTTTTAGTTCGTCACACAAATTGTCCACGTGTCACAATATAATTGAAACACTTGGTGAGCGTGCACACGTCCAACCTGCACAAAACTCCAAATTTTGCCAGTTGCCCAAAAATTTCAGCGGGCTATAACTTTTGCAAACGAGCTCGTTTCTTGCAAACAAGATATCGATGCAGAATCGTATAATTTTTCTCCACACTTTAAAAATGACTGCAACTTATTCTGAGAAGATCTTAGATCGGTGTTTCTCTATGAGGATCCTCTAGATCAATAAGCTCTATCATTCAAAAGGAAATAATCAAGGTCGGTTTTTATCCTAGAGGATAAGAAGGTTCACCAATCGCATTTTTGTCTATTAAGGGTGCGAACAACATATGCCAAGGCCCGGTTTGGAATGTTTTTCTATTGATCATGAAAAATAATTCTTTCCTAGAAAAATGCACCATAGCATGTAAAAAAGGGTGATTGAAATCCCATATTGAAAATTCCCTTTTGAAATATTTGGGGAAGTTGCAGTGTAAAGGAATAAAATTTTGATAAAGATTAAATTAAATAAAAATTATATGTGTAAATCAAAAAAATGTTGAAATTGAAATATGATTATGAAAAATACCAAGAATCGCATGAACATATAGTTCATAGTGAGACTCCAAATACTTGATGTCATCATCTATTAATATGGCCTTTGTTGTGATAAGATCCACATATTTGTGTAGTAGTCCTGTTAAATGCTCAATGTCTTTAGGGAACGTTCCAAAGAATAGTGTGTGGGAGGAGTTAAATGTGAAAAGCACCCAAGGAGCTATTATGATTTGTCACCTGTGTATTTGAGGGTTTTTGTATATGTTTGAAAATGAGGCATATAGACTAGCCCCATAAAACTTGCTACTTCAATCCACTGTGAAAAGAATTGGGATATAACAAAAGCTTGTGTATTTAGGGGAAGGAAAAGTTATTTTATATGAATTTATGTAGGAATGGTTTAGCTTGATTTTAGTTTCATTTTATGAGGCATTTTTTTTTTTCAATAGATGGTCGATGGATGGGTATTGGGTTTAAGTTAGGAGTAGGACTCGAGAGGTCATTTTTATAATGTAGGTGGTGTAATTGATAGTATTATTTTGGTTAGTTTTCAGTTGAGGGATAATGAAAAGTGAAAATAACAATGCTCCTTCTCTCTATATAAATATATTTGGACATGTGGCGGTTGATGATTGGTTATCCAATAGGGTTTTAGTTAGATCATGTTACAGACGGTGGCATGCATAATATTGTTAATCGGTAGTACTTTTCATAGTCACGACCGAAGATATATATGGTGCTACTAACTCGCAACAAAGAGAATCAAGGATGAAAGTAGGTGGTAGTATCAAGAATGCTACCGGCTGGTATCATCCTTGATGCTACCTTCTAGTAGAATCAATAATGTTCTTGGTTGTGTTGGTGAGAAAATTTTTGGGTGGAAAATTTGTGGGTTTCGTACAACACTGGGAATCAAATTCCCTCTACTTAAATGGTGTAGCTTCCGTATTTACATGCGCGAGTAAAGGTGGATTTTCCTAGTGGCCTTGTAGTGGGGATCCAACAAGGGCACTCCATTGTCCCTACAATAAAGCTAACAATCGCTTGCTAGAGAAGACTTTGTCTTGAGAGAGGGAAAGGGAGTGAGAATATGAGGTAGGAGAACTAATGTTGCGGGTAGAAAATTAGATTCCTGCACACACTAGTTAGAAATTTCAACACATGCATTTATGAGAAGAAACAACCAAAAATCCATGCTATTGGCTAGAGGAAACCATGTATACAAATATGCACACATTCATATGCCTTGGAAAATAAAAATTCTTCCTTACTTAGCATTTCAATTAAAGTTGTACATAGTGTGGGAATGGAGGAAAAATAGTGAGGAGGAAAGGGAAGAAGATGGCTATCTCTTTTTTTCTCTCTAAGTAAAATGTACTCTCAATTTTACAAAATCAATCACCAAATTGATCCTTCCAGATGACTCGATGGATGTTAGGTTAATTAATTATGTATTATATAATTAATTATTTAATTAATATTGTTGTTATTTGGTTTTATTAACCATATTTGTTTTATTTCTTCATGGGTATAATTGTTATGATTGTTATAACAATTATATGCTTCCCGGATGTAATATTGGAAGCTATTGTATTTTTGTTGCATTGTTGCAACTTCTCATTTGTTTGTATCCAGGCTATCCAATATGTATAAATATTGTAGCTTGCACTATTGTACTTGGTTGATTGAGTTTAATATAATTCACAAGATTTCATCCCTATTATACATTTGGTACCAGAGTGAATTGAAGCTCCTGGAAAGGTTGGAGAAAGTTTACAGAGGAAGGAGAATTCTTGGAGAATAAATTTGCTTCATCGAAGAGCCAGTGTTGCCTCCTACAGCTTCCCAGAACCCCCTGCAAAATCACAACCTTATGTGCATTCTACAGGTAAACAGAAAGCAATTTTTTTACCTTGGTGCTCTCTACACCAGGAAAATTTGCTTCTGGAGCATTTTTATGGTTTATAACAATTGGATTAATATATATATATATATATATATATATATATATATATATATATATATATCCCCATTAGGTCTTTTACCTCCAATTGAGAAGGAGCAATTTAGTCTCTGATATCTTTTTTATCAAACCTCTACATTTAGAGGTATATCTAATTTTAGAGGTTGAGCATTGGTCACACATTGCTTGATATTGACCAAGCTCAAGGCCGAGTTGCTCTGTGTATTCTAAACGAGCCTCATAAAGTTGTTTGAGCCCATACCGGGTGTGTTGAGGTCCATTTGGCTTCCAAAGCCGTGTTAATATGTGGTGATGCATTTAGCCACATAGTGGCGAGTTTGAGATCCATCTACCTCTGTCTCCAAGCTCACGTATCTCTCCATGCCATACCTGCACCAATGATTGAACAAAACAAGGTGGCCGGGTTAGTAGTGATCTGCGATGAGCTTTTGTTGAAGCCGATCGAGCCTCCCATGGCCTCGCACACAACACAATGAGCTCCTACAAGCTCCAATGACCCCGTAGAAACAAAAAGCCCTGAAAAATCCATCAAGCCGCCCCCTAAAACTTGTGAGTAAAAAAACAATATTAAAAAAATAATGAACAAGAAACTTGCAATTAGCAATAGAAATAACAAACAAAAACAATCAAAACGATGGCCAAAGGAGATAAAGTTGTTTGAGATCCACTTCTCGTGAACACGAATCCCTAAATCCACCTTAATCCTTAGCCATGTGGATGTCATCTACCCGCCACGTCAACATTTCAAAAGGTTAGTTTGAATTTCATTTTCTTTAAATAAAATTTGCTCAATTTCATATGCTAAGCGCACAAGGTGCCCATGTGGATAGAGGAAAAGACTTGGGTGTGTGAGGTACATGGTTCAACCCCACCCCCAATTTGTTTTTCAAACAATTTTGAAATTTGGAGGCAAATTTAGAAAAACCGCCACAGTTGGAGGTGAATTTGGTGGAAAACCACCTCTAAACAGCTAGTTACAGCCAAATAGGTCTCTAAATTTTTAGTGAGAAAAACCCTAATTTAGGGTAATTTTTTTCTCCTATTAGGCTTGTTTTTTGATTTTGGGCAACATTTGCAAAAGGAAGACTGTCCAAAAACTTCATTTTGGGATACTTTTTAATGGATTTTTGCATCGAGGGTCGTATTGGGCTCTGAGGCCACCAGGGCCCGCAAAACAATTTTTTTTTTTCCGTCATTCAATTTTTCTAAATTTTTGAATGTAATTGCATGCTTCATTATATTGTACTAATTTGCAGGTTACCATAGTCAACAAAAATATCAGTAATCGCGCTCGTAAATCGGCGTAAATTTGTAATAAAAAATAGTAAAAAAATTTGTTCTGAAACACTCACGAGATTCTAGATCTCATTCGCAGTGTTCGGTATATACAGTGCCTCTAGGAAGTGCTTACAGGTAAATCCATCACGACTACTACTACACTTAATACCTAATATAGCTGCAACAACATCGTCTGGGCATCGACCCTTTAAATTGACAGGAGTAATAAGGTCACAGTGCACACACTATGAGCCATCCCATCTATCTGTGAACGATTACACGACATAAATCCAGACTGAGAAATTATCCAAGTATATAGCAAAGTTACGCGTGCGTATGAGGATATTTCTTTGAGCTAGTGTCAATAATCGCACATACCCCTTTCAATATTGTCTTGGTACCATGTATTGAATTCTTTCACATACGTTAACGCCTCTTTCACGTACCACCGGGTATATATAAAGGGTGAGATTCTTCCATGTACCACCTGTATATCAAAAGGGCATGTATATAGAAAGGTTTAGTATATAGGAATGATGGTATATAGGTTGGGAGACCTTATATCTGGAGTGATAAGAGCCAAACCCTGTCAGTGATTTATGAAAAATGGGCACAAATTCCCCCAAATTGTTTCTTCCAGATTCACAACTACTCATAGGAAACAACTATGCTGCATGGAAGACTAAAATCAAGACACAACTTGAGTTTGAAGAGATTTGACTATTTGTCAGTAAATGGTACTCTAACCAGATTAACTACTGATACAACACAAAAACGACAGTTTGATAAAGTAGATCAGAAGGCCAAACTCATCATCTTGTTTTGAGTGTCTGACAATGTGAAACCCCACATTCGAGATGCCAAAACAACCAAAGAAGCGTGGGATAAATTACGCACAATATATGAGGCCAAAAACAAGAATGTCATACTAAATTTGCAGAGTCAGTTACACACACTAAAGTTCAAGCAAAATGAGAAAATTAAAGCTTTCTTAAGAAGAGTTGCAGAGTTAAGGGCTTCACTTATAGCCCTGGGAGAATGGTCACGATGATGCTCTGCGTTCCTATTGTTTCTGGAGGTCTCTTTTACTGCATTTTTGTCACAACACTAAATGTGTCAGATACGACAGTTAGTTTTGACAAGTTGGTAAACCTACTGCAACAAGAGGAAGCCATGCATAATAAGGATGATGAAGAGGAGCAGGCACTTTCTTCACATCAAAAATGGAAAGGAAAAGGTAAAGGAAAACCTAAGCCCTATCAAAAGTCCCAAAATCAGAATCAATATCATGGGGACAAAAATGTAAGAAACAATGTCTAATTTGTAAAAGAGGACATGACTAAAAAGATTGTTGGTATAATACTTACAAGAAAGGCTCATCCAAGAACTATGGACCCGCACAATAACAATCTTACAAGGGATATTCTAATCACAATCAAGGGTAGAAATAGGGGAACTAGAAAAGAAGACCCCATCAACAAGGAAATATTGCTGAGCAAGAAGAACATTCAAATAATGAAGACTTCTTGGACACTGCTCGATTAAGTGAACCATCCACGTCATCTAGTATGTTGATTTGGGAACCACCTGACACATGACCGGCCATAGAGACTGGTTTAACTCAATGAGGGACACACCTTTGAAAAACCATGTTTTGTTGGGTGATGATTCTTCATATACAGTTTAGCGGATTGGGAACATTTCTCTACCCCTTGGTTCACGCCACCGTAGACTATCATATTTCTTATATTGCCCTAGGTTGACATAGAATCTACTTTTCTATCAACTCCTAGATCACAACCTAAAAATTGACTTTGATACTCATTCGGAAAGAAAACATGTTTTATTTGAGATAAATCACGAGGCTCGAAAATAGTTACAAAAGCCTCCAATGTGGGATGCATGTTCCAACTTGATTTTGTCCATAGAGATGATCAGAACTTGTCTAAGAACTCTACCTCAACACAATTGTGACATTGAAGACTTGGTCATGTTAGTTTCAAGTGTCTCAATACACTATGCGATCACAATATGGTACATGGGCTACCATCTCTTCAGAAGGATATAGATAAGTT
Organism: Taxus wallichiana var. yunnanensis; assembly: GCA_018340775.1. NCBI lineage: Eukaryota > Viridiplantae > Streptophyta > Pinopsida > Cupressales > Taxaceae > Taxus > Taxus wallichiana. The sequence goes on from CM031238.1 coordinate 839,168,790, forward strand.
TCCTCACTGCCTAGCAGGAAAACAACACAGAGCTTCATTCCAAAAGAGTACATATCAAGCTCATGGTAAGCTTGATCTGGTTCATACCGATATTTGTGGTCCGATGCAACCAAGTCATTCTGGATTTTAGTACTTCATGTTATGTGTTGATGACTATTCAAGAAAATGTGGATTTTTTGTCTTCGCAAGAAAAGTGAAGCTTTTGAAACTTTGAATAAGTTCAAAGTAGCTGTTGAGAACGAAACTCGATCGTCACATCGTAACTCTCTCTCTAGATGAAGGGGGAATTCACCAGTAATGAGTTCAAAGACTACCTACAAACTCATGGGATTCATCGACAAATTCCTCCTCCACACACACCGCAACAAAATGGTGTTGTTGAGAGAAGAAATCATACTATCATGGAAATGGTGTGATGCATGATCAATGAATCTAGAATTGCAAAGACATTCTGGGAAGAAGAAGAAAATACAATAGTGTATTTTTGAACAGAGTGCCCATAGTTGCTCTTGAAGGAGTAACACCACAAGAAGCATGGTCAAAGCGGAAACCATCTATTGCACACCTTAGAGTATTCAAGTGCAAAGAAAGTATGCACATACCCAAGAAGAACATAAAGAAATTGGACATGAAGTCACAGAAACTCATCTTCATTAGGTACAATGAAGAGACTCTTGGGTACAGATTGATGGATCCAAAGACCAGAAAATTCTACACCAACAGAGATGTTGAGTTTTTTTAGAAGAAGGAAGCAGAGTCTCCTCCTCCAGACTCACCTGATGTAGATTCTTCACCAGTTGTAAAAATTGAAACTGATGTTCCCATAGATGAGGAAAGTGATGATGGGGATGATGGTGTTGATCTGATAGAACCACGACCCATGGGAACAGTTCAGCGTATGCCCAAGTGGTGTACTAGCACATTACGAGATGCAAGAATGGATGCTCCACCAAATACATCCACCCCTGAACCACGGAATCACAGTAAAACAAGAGAATAAGTTAACTTTAATTTGATGAGTAGATTTATCGAGTATGATGAGCCCTCTACAGTCTAAGAAGCACTACAGTCAAAATATAGGAAAGATGCCATGGAATTTGAATATCAGTCAGTAATGAAAAATAACACTTGGCAGCTTGTCGATCTTCCATTAGGGAAGAAACGCATTGGATGTAGATGGATATTCAAAACAAAGTACAAAGCAGATGGGACGGTGGGAAAGTATAAAGAGAGACTAGTAGAAAAGGGGTATTCACAAAAAAGGCATTGACTATGAGGAGACATTTTCTCCCACAACTAAGATTAAAAAGATTAGGATGATCTTTTCTTTAGTTACACAGTTTGGTTGGAAAGTCCATCAGATGGACGTAAAAAGTGCCTTCCTGAATGGATATTTACAAGAAGAAGTCTACATGACTCAACTTGAGGGATATGTAGTACCTGGTCAAGAAGCAAAGGTATGTAAAATCAGGAAATCTATGTATGGTCTTAAACAAGCACCCTAGGAATGGTACATCAAGATTGATGAGCATCTCGTACAACATGGATTTGTTAGAAATCCATATGATCCCAATCTTTACCTAAAAAATAAAGGGGGGAGATTGTGATTGTGATTGTCTATGTTGACAATCTAGTCATCACTGGCAGTTCAATGAGAATGATTGATGCAATGAAGAAAGATCTTAATCGATCATTCGACATGACAGATCTTGGGCTAATGCACTATTGTCTTGGATTGGAAGTATGGAAAAATATAATCACATATTTGTTTCTCAGATGAAATATACCAAGACAATGCTTTAGAAATTCAGGATGATGGATTGAACATCAATTTCTACACCTATGGAGAACAGATTGTAGTTAGCTCGCTTGAATTCAACTCATGAGGTAAGTGCCACTCTCTATCAACAGTTGATTGGGAGTCTCATTTACCTAACCTACACTAGACCAGATATCATCTTTGCAATAAGCTATCTATCCAGGTTCATGCAAGAACCCAAAGTTTTTCATTGGAAGTAGTAAGGTGCATCTTAAGATATCTCAAAGGATCAGTGGATCTTGGTTTAGAATACAAGAAGAATGACAACTTCTTCTTGACTGGATATTTAGATTCATATCATGTAGGAAATATTGATGAAAGAAAATACACTTCAGGATTTGTATTTTTTATGGGTTCTGGACCAATATCTTGGGGAAGCAAGAACCAACACTTTGTTTCTCATTCTTCCACAGAAGCCGAGTATCATTCTGCAGGAGAAGTTGTCTATGAAGTGATTTGGCTATGTTGCATACTAGAAGGACTTGGAATACCATAGGACAAACCGACCATAATGTATGTTGACAATGAAGGTGTTCTCAAGCTTGTTCACAATCTAGTGTTTCATGAAATAACAAAGCACATTGAGGTACATGCTCATTTCATATGCGATCACATGTTGAAGCATAACATCCAACTTCAATTTTGTCCAACAGATGAACAACGAGCAAATATCTTCACAAAGTCACTTGCACGTGAAAATTTTGAGTTGTTCAAAGAGTTCCTCTCCTCATCCCTTGAGACAATGCACAATTAAGGGGGAAATGTTAGGTTAATTAATTATGCATTATATAATTAATTATTTAATTAATGTTATTAATTAAATATTGTTGTTATTTGGTTTTATTAACCATATTTGTTTTATTTCTTCACGGGTATAATTGTTATGATTGTTATAACAATTATATGCTTCTCGGATGTAATATTGGAAGCTACTATATTTTTGTTGCATTGTTGCAACTTCTCATTTGTTTGTATCAGACTATCCAATATGTATAAATATTGTAGCCTGCACTATTGTACTTGGTTGATTGAGTTTAATATAATTCATAGGCTTCCGTCCCTGTTCTTTAATGGAATGCTCCAATGTGATAAACTCTAAATCCCTAAACTCCTTGCACCCGATAAACTTCCTTTAGATGACGTGTGAACATCGCAAACTAAGTGATTAAAAACATTGTTGAATGAATTCATTGGTGACCATGAGCATCACTCATGAAGACCCCCTCGAAGGGGACTGAAGCCTTAGAACAAATCCTGGCTAGTTGAATGAATTGTTTCACCGATGACTATGACTTCCACCCTGCACATGATATACCTGTGACCAGAATCATGAAGTGAGTGTCAAAAGACACTGACGAGTTCCCTGGGATGGATCTCAAATGCCCTGTGAGAAATTCCCATGGAGGATCCCGAATGATGATCCCCTTATGTTCCATTGTGTCAAAACTACCCTTTGAGTGTAACTTACCATTAATAAGCAAGTTCCCAGATGGAAGACTTAGTATTTTTGGTAAGAGGTGATTTTTCCTCTTCTTGACCATCTTGATGTGATGAACTCCCTCATTTGCTCTTGCGCACACTGCCTTCTCCTCGACCACTTCTTGGGGTGACTTACTATTTTTAGTAATTTTTTGTTTTCATTGTTTTTTGCTCCGGACAATCATTCTAGCTTCTTGGTGATCTTCAATACACACTACCTTCGCCACAAAAACTTTTGATGAAGACTTTCCAAACATAGCAAGTATGTATAGGAAAAATCACTATTTTTAGAAAGTGTATTTCTTGTGCTCTGGGCCAATGGAACACATTTTTTTGGACTCGATTCATCGTCACAATACCTCCTTCCAATTTAATTTGATTTTTCCCACTATAATGCTTGGAAATAAAATTTAAATTTTTTTGCCTGGCAGTGGCTTCGGGCTTGGAGCTGTCATGGTGGCCATTAATGGAGCTCAAAATTTTTAGGTCTTATTTTTTCCTTTGATCATGATGAAATTAACTCCATTGTGATAGGTTTTTCATTTGGAGTTTGTGTGCAAATTTTTAGCTCGTTTCCATTGCAGATTGATGGGAAATATGACGAATGTGAGCTAGGGCATGAGATGGGGTTTTTGTTGGAACAAATGATTCAGGGCACCATTTGACCTCCCATTTTTGCATCTTGATCATCTTGAAAAATGAGGAAGTCTGCAAAAGATGGCATCTCAATCTGACTTGTATTTTGAAAGATATGAAGTTTTTTCGATTGGAATACTTTGTGGTTATCTAGCGAAAAATATTCATTTTCTCTTCGTTATTCATTTTTTTGACCCTTTTTAATTTTGAGATATCTATATTTTTAATGTGAAGAATAATTTGAGGAGCTAGTTGAGTGCAGTAATGGCAGGGTGAAGAGGAACCCAACAAATGAGCTTTCATGGGTGTGTGTGTGTGTGTGTGTGCAGTAGCACGTGCAAGCGAGAAGAAGCAAAGTAATTTTTTACACATTTTGATGCTTGGCATGGGCTAATTTTTTTTCTCAATGTCCCTTTAGCTAAAGGGATGAAAGGGATATCAATTTTCACATCACTCCTAATTGTGACACTTGGCAATATCCGACCGACTGAGCATTTGAGCTAGGGAGCTTGAGAGAAGCACCTGGGGGCTAAAATTAAGACGGATGAAAGACTAGAAGGCATACCTGGGGCTAGGTGAATTTTATTTTCCCATTTTTCCCTTTATCTAAAGGGACTAAATGGACATCAATTTGTACATCGCACTAGGTTGCGACACTTGTGGTCATCCATGCATTGTGAGGATAGGCTCCGACAAGCTCCTGGGGGCTAAACCGGCAATGTGGAGGATCAAGGGGCTAAAAAAGGTTGGGAAAATTTTACTTTCCCCTATGCACCTTTCCTAAAGTTATGAAAGGGACATAAAAATGTGCTAGGATCCTTGAGTTGACATGTCTCAACTTCAAAATTTGGCTAAGTCTAAGAATTTGAGAGCAAACTTGCAAAGGCCGTATCTGGAGTTCCCGATGGAGTTTCAAGGTAAAATTTTATATGAATTTGACTAAAAATGGAATTATTAATCCAATGGTGGGGGTATAAGATATTGATTATTCCATTTGATCCCTAAAAATTGGATTTAGTTTCTAGATCCATGACTTAACATAATAAAAATGGATATACACATATTTTTCATAAGTGTTGTGAAAGATATAATTTCACCATCTTGTAGGGATCTGAATTACCTTTCTAACGATGTATTTTTAGATCCCAACTCTTTATAGAACTCTGAAATTGCTTCTTGAAGCTCAGGTGTTTTTTTAACATTGTGTCGTTGCCTAGGCCTAAGAACCCGTTTCTGATGAACCTGCCCCAAAACTTCCAAATCTTCCCTAAATCTTCCAAAATATCTTCCTTGATGTTATTTGACCTTGATTGCATCTTCATGTTGAATTTTTCTCCTCTATTCTACTTCAAGAGGTGCATTAGTCCTGGGAAGGCTAGTGGTAGCCCTTCCCAAAACTCGCCTAATATTTAAATGTTTCAATCTAGATCCTACATCACCTGGGGGATTGAATCAACTTTCCTAATTCACCTAGGGGACTAAGTTGAAATAAAATTAGGGGTCATTGGAATGATTGAGTAAGGCTGATGCTGAGGATGGGTAGACCTATAGTGTCTTGGAAAGCTAAAATTTGAAAATTTTGACATGGGGTATCATTGTCATGCTTGAAAATTGTAAATTTTCATGTTGCACATTTTCATGAAAACAACGAGCTCTAGCTTGGGGAAATGGTATGGACTGAGCACAATGAATACATGACATGAGGAATCTGAGAATCTCAGTTGACAATACATTGACCAATGCCTTATCCATTGGGCTTTACAGAGTCACATATAACATGCATTAGATGTCTAGAAAGGAAGAGCACAGACACACATAAAGAGATGAAACGAAACACCCAACACACATGGAAAGGGAAAGACATACACAACCAAAAGGAAAACACACACCCAAAAATCACCTATGGTACAATGCAGGGGACAACTTGCTTTCACTAAAGTGCTTCCCTCTACTCAGAGGTTACCTCCGAAGAGGTAATTGTGAATGATGAAGCTCGCAAAGTTGTTGACTGGTTCCGTAAATTAGCCACCTCTCCTTAATCTGTTTATGAAAGCTAGGTGCTTTCAAACTTGCATGTATAATTTGTAATAGTGGGCCTACATGAGCTTCTTGATACTCGGGTCTTTTCTTAGAGATTCCATTTCCTTAATTTTCTTTGAAATCTGTTCTGCGCTTATCCACACTGTTGCTTTTTCTTCTATCATATCATTACTACTCTAGGGATGATTCTTATTTGAATAGATTGAGTACCCTGAGTTTTATTTTCCACCCATTCACATTCCTGGACATCCTTTCTACAATAGGCATCAAATTCACCTTTTTGACTCATATCAATGTGAGGTGTTTGTATGTCAAATAGAGGATCAACAATGACCTCATATCTATCTTGCAAGGCCATGGCTTGAATCAAGAGATCAAAACTCAGCTCTAGATCTTTAGTGCTTTCTGTTGCTTCCAAGATTTCTGTATTGAATCCTTATCTGGTGCTTCCAGAAGTTCATCTTCACCCTTACTTGAAATTTCTTCACTTTGAGATTCAAGGAACCCATCAGGAGGCATTTCTTCCATATCTTGGGGATCACTACATTTTATCACTTCTTCGTCTGGAGGAATCTCAACTTTGAGGGCTTCAAAACTCCTTACTTTGACTTCTTCATAAGATAAAGAGTCCTCCTTTTCAAATGGGAAAGAAAATACCTCACTTTCATCATTGCCTTCATAATCCATTGGCTCAGAGAGACATCAGGTTCTTTTCCTTGCTTTTCTCCATCATGACCAATCTTTGAATCAATCGAGGGATTAGGATTTGATTCATGTTTTTCTAGTAACTCCATAGCTTGTATCTTGAGTTTGAGAATGAGCTCATGGTATTTTGTTTCTTTTGCAAATCTTAAGAGATGTTGCACATATTGTTGTTTAAATTTTTTTGAGGGTTCATCACAGGATAGCTTGGTCTCTTCCTGGGTGAGATGATCAAGGGAATCCTCATATTCAAATGGGAATGAGAATATATCCTCATCATGGATAAGAACATAAGCTTATTTTTCCCTTGAAAATCATCGAGAACCAGTTCCTCTTCTTCATGCCTCACATCATCTGGAAATTCAGGGCTATTCTCTTGCATCTCAAATTTCCTCAATGCTTCCTCTAGATCCATATTCCTCGGGGAAGGAAGGTTTGGTCCTATCAAAATTGGGATCTCGTCCTCTTCTTCAGTCGTCACAAAATAATTCATCCTCTTGCTATTTTGGTATAAAATGTTGGCTCCTGGGCTTCCTAAATTTCACACTGTGTACCTCATCTTCTTCTCTGGAAGCAATTTCTCCATGTCTCCCTTCACTGGAATGGTTGTAGAAGACCAATTCATCTGGATTTTCCCTCCCAACTATTGGCAAAAACTTCTACTTAGTAGCATTCCAAATGAAGTTGGAATGTCTGCTACCAAAATCATCATCAAAACTTTTTTTTTTCTGGAAATTGGGCGAGAGCCACCTGTGCATCTTTGATCTTCCCTATAAGTGGGACTTATTTGGACTCCATAAAGTAACAAGAGCTGCAGGTGGAGTCATGGGGAGTTTAAGAGATTTGGAAACCTTTACAGACATCACATTATCTGAGGCACCTGAATCTATTATGCAATTGTTCAATACATATTCCCAACTAGAAGGGAGACATAAAAAGGATCAACCTTGTCTATCTTTGATGCACTCATGAAATTAATGTTCTATGAGGGAGACGTAGGTGGGTTTGGTAGTACTCCTTTAGAATTGGGTGTTACAACATTGGGTGTCAAACTACCATTCCTAATATATTAGATGAATCTCTCAAATTGTTTAGGCGAGTTTGCAAATATTCATTTTCAGTAATCTACACTTTGGCTTTGTTCACATATTCTATGAAGTCAAAAGGAGAAGATGCAAACAAGGGTGATGAAGGGACTAATTTTGGATTTAGGACAAGTTTGGAAGCAGGAGTAGATTTTTGGGGAACAAAGGGGATTTGAAAGGTACACTAGGAGCTTTCAAAGTACTAGATTTTATAGGAGTAGATTTAGATTTAGAATTGGAAGAGGCATTGGAAGACTTACTTGGAATCATGGAGACCTTCTTACTTGCTACAGGATCAGGTTTCTCAAATTGACTCTATGCAAGGTGGAAGCGGAGATCCTTGACTAATTATTTTGTTTTGCAGGAGTCACCATAAGAGGATCTTTAGTCTTATTTTTCTTCGCAGTTGTGGAGGAAGAAGTTCCCTTTTGAGACTAGGAGTAAGTAAAAACAACACATGAGAAACTCAGTGCCTCTTCACCATCATCATCTTCACTCCTTGAATGATATTCAATGAGTCCATTTTGAGTGTCACCACCCACTTCTTCTATCTCTAGGAAATTTCCACCTTCACTTTCTTGTTTGAGTCCTTCCTCGTCCTCTTGGATTCTACCACTTGTATTGATGGGAGGAGCCTCCAAGACAAGTATTCGAGGTGCCCCGACAATCTGATTCCTGTTATTTATTTGAGGTGATATTCATTCAAAAAATTCCCTCTTTAGTGAAGACATTTCATTTTCCATTTTTGTAAAAAGGATTGGTTCTTTCATCTCCAGGATGTTGAGCTTTACCCTTTGAAGGATTCTTGATATTTCCAGATAGGATGAGATCATCATCAAGTTCAATGGCCAATCTTTACACTTTTGCAATATTCCTCGGTTGAAATCTTCGTAGGAAAAATCCTACCTCCGGTGATTGAGCACTAATAAAGAATCTCTTAACATTGTTCTTTGATGGTGAATCCTCTTTCGGTATCCTACAGAGTAATCGGCCGAAATGAGCCATGACGTATCTCGAGTTTAATTTTTCCTTTCTTTATTTGTGCCAATTCAACAAGGATGTCTTGATAGTCCTCAATAAATCTGAATCTTTCCTCGAACTTCCTTTTGATGTCATTCCAACAAGTGATGGATCGGGCAGGTAGGAGGTAGAACCATTATGCTTTGCTTTTTCTTGGAGAGACTCCACGAACAATCTTACAACGACATCTTCATGTTGGACACCAAGAATCCCACATGATGTGGTGAAGGATGATATGTGCTCTTCAGGGAGTTGTGTGCCATCACCTTTGAACTTGGGAAATTTCTTGCAGGAATCTATTGGTAAATTGTGAAGAGGGGTTCAAGAGTAAACATGCATGTATTTCTTCCCCACGAACAATGGGTTGAAGTCTTTCTTCTTCGTCTATCATTGTTTCTTCTAGAACTTCTTCTTTTGGTTCTCATTCTTCTTCACTTAGGAACTCAATTCTCAATGGTGGTTGAAAATGGGAGAATTTGAAGGGGGAGTATCAATAGGTGTTTGAATGGGATTACCAGGTGAACTACTTGAAGACTTGGATGGGGATGAGGCTTGAGAAAAGTAATAAGGGTTATCTTTGATTTGATTTTTCTGATTTTGGAAATCCTTGAAAGTGGAATCAATGACACCTCTCAACCTGTTCAATTGGGTGTATCTCTTTTCACCAACTTTTGGAAAATTTCAAAATGGGAATATGAAAAGACACTTGTGGAATGCAAAAGGTCACTTGTAAGAATCAACAATGTGTCTTTCAACAATAGATTTCCATCAACTCTAAATTTTGATTTTTTTTTTTAATTTTTGGACTTTGCGGTCATATTTTGGGTGCAGATGCTACTAAATCTGCCCCATGGGGGTGCCAAAAACTGTTGGTGAGAAAATGTTTTGGGTGGAAAAATTTGTGGGTTTCTTACCAATGCTCTGGGAATCGAAGTCCCTCTACTTAAACGGTGCATCTTCCATATACGGATGCATGAGTAAAGGTAGATTTTCCTAGTGGCCTTGTAGCTGGGATCCAACAGGGGCACTCCATTGTCCCTGCAGAAAATATAGCAATAGGTTGCTAGAAAATACTTTGTCTTGAGAGAGGGAAAGAGAGTGAGAATATGAGGTAGGAGAACTAATGTTACGGGTAGAAAATCAGATTCTTGCACACACTAGTTAGAAATTTCAACACATGCATTTATGAGAAGAAACAACCAAAAAATCCATGCTACTGGCTAGAGGAAACCATGCATACAAAGATGCACACATTCATATGCCTTGGAAAACAAAAACTTCTTCCTTACTTAGCATTTTAATTAAAGTTGTACATAGTGTGGGAATGGAGGAAAAATAGTGAGGGGGAAATGGAAGAAAATGGCTATCTCCTTTGTTCTCTCTAAGTACAATGCACTCTTGAGTTTACAAAATCAATCACCAACCCTTTGAAATGGGAATGACTTTATAATTTATAGGAAGAGAAAAGACTCTTCATATACCCCCCAATGACTCTTCGTATGTCTCGACATGACTTAAGACTCTTCACCATCTTAGGAAAAAATTAAGTCCCTTTTTATAACATAAAGGTGACTTATTACATTAGGAACATTAAGACATAGGAAAACGTGCAACCCCAACACAGATAAATCCAAGTTGATCCTTCCATATGACTCAATGGAATGCTCCAATGTGATGAAATCTAAATCCCCAAACTCTTTGCACCCTGAGAAAATTCCTTTGGATGATGCGTGAACACCGCAAACTAAGTGTTTAAAAACATTGTCAAATGAATTCATTGGTGACCATGAGCATCACTCATGAAGATCCCCTCTGAAGGGATTGAAGCCTTGGAACAAATCCTGCCAAGTTGAATGAATTGTTTCACTAATGACCACAACTTCCACCATGCACATGATATACATGTGACCAAAATCATGAAGTGAGTATCGAAAGACACTACCAAGTTCCCTGGGATGGATCTCTAATGCCCTGTGAGAAATTCCCATAGAGGATCCCGAATGATGATCCCCTTATGTTCCATTGTGCCAAAGCGCCCTTTCGAGTGTGGCTTACCATTAATAGCAAGTTCCCAGATGGAAGACTTACTATTTTTGGTAAGAGGTGATTTTTGCCTCTTCTTGACCATCCTGATGTGATGAACTCCCTCATTCGCTCTTGCACACATTGCCTTCGCCTCGACCACTTCTTGGGGTGACTTACTATTTTTAGTAAGCACCCATATAGGGGGCTTACTATTTTTAGTAAGTGTTCATTTTCACTGTTTTTTGCTCCGGACAATCATTTTGGCTTCTTGGTGATCTTTAGTACACACTACCTTCGCCACAATCTTTTGATGATGACTTTCCAAACATAACAAGTTTGTATAGGAAAACTTACTATTTTTGGAAAGTGGATTTCTAGTGCTTAGTTTGCTCATCTTCACGGTCACATCCACCGAATTTTACTTGATTTCACCCACTAGAATGCTTGGAAATAAAATTTAATTTTTTTGCCTGGCAATGGCTTTGGGCCCAAAGTTGTCATAACGGCTAGTAATGGAGCTCAAAATTTGTAGGTCTAGTTTTTGCTTCCGATCATGACGAAATTAACTCCATTGCGATAGGTTTTTCATTTGGAGTTTGTGTGCAAGTTTTTAGCTCGTTTCCATTGCTAGATTGATGGGAAATCTGAAAAATGTGAGCTAGGGCACGAGATGGGGTTTTTATTGGAACAAATGATTTAGGGCACCATTTGTTAGGAAAATACTATAGTGCTCAAATTATTTATGTTGTTAAGATATTTACGCAGATTAATATAATTCACTATTTGTAATTAGTAATATTGTTAGCCGTATATATTGTTATAATAAACAATATATACACTCATGCTATTTGTTAGTATTCCTTCCTATTTTGTAGAAAGTGGTTTAGCTTTGGTTATGGCTATGTAATGACCTTTGTAATGTTTTCATATTATGCTGAATGGAAGATTATTTTCTATGCAAAATATCGTACCTGACATTTGGTACCAGAGCAGGTATCTTTCAAAGAAAATATGAAATCCATACTCATCTATTGACTTCCTTAACTCGCTTTACTTTGGTGGATGACTACATTCGACTTTGGATCAAGGTTTTAACTCTGTAATGTATTTTAATTACGGTCCTCAAGATCCAATTCGGAATCCCAACACCACTCATCTTGTTATTTATTTACAAACTCTATTATATTGATCTCGACCCAGATCCGATTTTCTCAGCACCTTCTCGGTATCATGTTTGATATTTAAAAGGTTTGTAGTATTGCATTTTTTTACATCCACACCAGAGATCTCATAATAGTGTGTATAGATTCCAATGCATTTCGTCACAAGATTCTTCTGACAGTTTTCTTGACTAGTGTGGAAATTAGCCATGCAAAAATCTTCTGAGTTGTTACTACTTATTTGGAATGACTTAGCCTTGTGAAAATTCAACTGAGCATTATTCTATTTTCTTCAGCTTGCTTGCTTTGTCTGCGTATCCATCCAATGGTGCAGAGGTGTTAATAATCTGTCATGGTCATCTCTTGTTACATCGGAGTCTCTACACATTTTCTCCCATAGCTGGTTCAAATTTGAATTTCCTTGCAATAGCTTTTACATACCGATTGGAAAAAATTATTTCCACAAAACCAGTTTGTATTGGCATGATAATCTAAATATGGATTAGACAGCCTACAAATGTTTATATTACACTCACGAATCTCACAGTTGCTACCATATGCCGTAATCTAAACTTGACACATAATTTTTCTAGCGCGCATTGGAGATTCCATATGCAAATCTTGGTGGAAGAAAGGAGAACCACTAAAGGTGTCATCACAGTCTTGCAGCTTCAAATTTCCATATGCTTTTGTGAAGAATATATATATATATATATATATATCCTTTTTCACTATGTGCATTAAACTTGTGGGTCTATTTTAAGTATTAGTCTACTGTCAATTCTTTTGAGAGTTCTTTAATTTGTGTCTCATGTCATCAAAGTAAAAACAAAAATTTGATTTAATTAATTAACAATATTTTTATTTTGTTGATTCAAGTCAAGTCTTATGGTAAAAGAGTCAATTGGTGTATGTATACATCATTTTGTGTCAATAGTTTGAATTAATTTCAAGTCGTTGAGTTATTGTTATTATCAAAATTGTGTATTTACTATCATCGTCAAAAGTCTTGTAAAGTATCTAAATATTTGAGTTATTAAAAGAAAATTATTTGTGTCGTCAAGAGTCTCAAAGTTGTCTTTTTTTGTTTTTTTAGTAGAGTCAAAGTGTCGAAAATGAGTTTTTTTTTTAATGTCAAAATTTGTCAAAAGAAAAAAATTGCCTCATTTTTCAATTTAGATGCATTTTTGCCTCGTACGTGACATCAATCTTGTGGGGATAAATGGTACAATGAGCTCCATGATGAAAATCCATCCGAGATAACAACCGACATCGGAGGATGGAGGAAAAAGAGGTGGAGATCAATCAACAACCTCTCGTCACCACCAATGACGAGGCCGCATATCTATTATGGTGGAATTTTTGTGGTGTGTTTGTTTGCTTTCAGTTTGGGAAGTGTGATTTTCGTTGTGTGCCTATTTGCAGCATTCTTTTTCTCAATAAGTGGAAATTTCACATTGAGGGGGGGAACATGGTCCAATGTTCCATTTCTAGTTTTTCAATTTGTGTGTATGAGAAACAAAATTAGAGGATTTTCCTATGTTATTCCCTCGAAGTGAGATAGTGATAGAGAGTCAGTGATGATATGCTCCAACATCTTGATATTGTGGTTGTTAGTTATTTAATGGAAAAACTATCCAGAGGTTGTTGGTACTATCCTAAAAAACCATCAAGTGTGTGGTTGTTGATTAACCACTTAGAAATTCATCCAGAGGTTGTTGGTATTGTCCTAGAAATTATTCGGACCATGAGCAAGCTACGTTGCGGCATGTTGTAGTACAAGGCAGGTTTTTCCCATGTTCACACTAAGGGGGGGAATGTTAGGAAAATATTATAGTGCTCACATTATTTATGTTGTTAAGATATTTACCACAGAGTAAATATAATTCACTATTTGTAATTAGTAATTTTTTTAGCCATATATATGTTTATAACAAACAATATATATGATCATGATATTTGTTTGTATTCCTTCCTATTTTGTAGGAAGTGGTTTAGCTTTAGTTATGGCTATATAATAACTTGTGTAATGTTTTCATATTATGTTGAATAGAAGATTATTTTCTATGCAAAATCGCGTACTTGACACCATTCAACCTCCCATTTGTTGCATCTTGATCGCCTTGAAAAATGAGGGAGTCTGCAAAAGATGACATCTCAATGTGACTTGTATTTTGAAAGATATGAAGATTTTTCGATTAGAAGACTTCATGGTTATTTGGAGAAAAATCTTCATTTTTTCTTCGTTCTTTGTTGTTTTGATCCATTTTTTATGTTGAGATATCTTCATTTTCAATGTGAAGAATAATTTGAGGATCTATGAGTGCAAAAATGGCGAGGTGAAGAGGAACCCGACAGTTGAGCTTTCAAAGGCGTGTGTGTAGGTAGCACCAAAAGCAACAAGAAACAACAAAGGAGTTAGAATTTTTACACATTTTGATGCTTGGGCTGGGTGCATTTTTGTGTCCCTAATGTCCCTTTAGCTAAAGGGATGAAAGGGACATATATTTTCACATTGCGCCTAATCACGACACTAGGCAAAATCCGACCGATTGAGCATTTGAGTTAGGGAGCTTGAGAGAAGCACATGGGGGCTGAAATTCAGACGTATGGAAGACCAGAAGGCATACACAGGGCTGGAAGAATTTTATATGTACCCTTTATCCCTTTAGCTAAAGGGACAAAAGGGACATCAATTATGTGACACTTGGAAGTTATCCACGCAGCTCCAAAAAGCTAAACTAGTGATGCAGAGGGTCCTATGAGTGATCGGGAGGCTAAAAAAAGGGACATCAAAATGCGCCGTGACTGAGCCGACATGTGTGATCCGTAAACTTATACTTTGGAACTCTACGAATCACACAACAATGTTGTTCTACTTTCAAAATTGCTATAGAAAGGAAATTGTAGAGAAGGAAATAATTCAAACTTCAACACCAATAATTTTATCCTGGAAACCTCTAATGGAGGAAAACTAGTTGGGAAGGGCAATTGCTCTTTCTTCCCACTTTTATTGGTCTAGTATAGACAATTACTAATTACAATAAGTATGAAAAGAAGCAACAATGTAAACCTTCTCTCCAATTACTTGCTTGCTCTATTTCTACACCTTGCTCCTACAATTCCATTCCAACACTGAAGATCTTGCTCACTTTTATCATTAAACTTTGCTTCTCGATCTCTCTGGATCTTCGAATGACTATTCTCTAGTTCCTTTCATACATTTATAGGCCTTTACATGTCCTCTCAGTGTATTGGAGAATGTGAAAGGGCATGGAAGGGAAGAGACACGGTTGGGCGCTTAAAATTTGCATCCATTTGCGTTCCATTCTTCTTTTATGTTCGAAAGTATCAGACCACCACCCCTGAGAAGACCGGTAGTCTCAAGACCACTACGCCTGGTTGGCGGTGGTTTCAAGACCACCACCATGTAGGGGCGGTGGTTCTGAAACCGCCACTCTGCACAGAGTGGCAGTTCCTTCCAAAACCTCCGTTTACCTCATTTTTCTCATTTTTCTTATTTCTCCTTCTTGGTGTTGATGGAACTAATGAAGTGGTGTGTTTTTTGGATCCCTATGGATCATACCTCCCCTACTTAGGAGGCTTTTGGTCCCACAAAATCTTAGCGGGGGAGTGGTAGAGGAATTGAGTCCCTCTTGTGTTCATTTGAGTACCGTTGGGTTTTCCTTGGTGTTTTCTCTCATCCAACTTGCCAAGACTCTTGTGGATCTCTGGTTTGTTGTTCCACTACTACATCCTCCTCTGAGTTGCCTTGAGTACAATCCTGTTTGGAGGTAACTTCTGTATCTTTCCTTCTTTGTCATGCATAGATGGCATTAGTGGATGCGAGCTCTTGCAACTTACTATTGCGTGCATCTACATGAAGTATGGCCTGAAGGTTTCTTCTCCAACCTGCTCAAGTATGGCGAAGGTCCCATACTATAGTGGTTTAGTCCTTCCTGTCTTTGTTTCTTGAGATGGATTGGCTGAATCCTCTCCAAGTGCGTTGTTGCTTTAGTCACCATTGTTCCTTGTATCTCCTCTTCTTCTTGCTGCCCCATGGTCAGGTCCAATGAATCTATAGGTAGATATGGTGATTGCATAGTGGAAGTTTGTTTTGCTCCTTGAATGAGCAGTTCCTGTGGTGGCTTCTTCTACAAAAACTGACAAGTGCTATCTAAATTATCCATCCTTTGGTCAGAAATATCCATGCTCTCATGCCCATTTTGTTTTTCTTCCAATGAAAGTAAACAAAACTGATGATTTTCTGAATAAGTCTTGGTGCTTGGTTGCACTTACCATAGATTTCTTTGATTTTCCTGGTGTGCCCCGATGTTAAAATTGACTCCGTCCTTGATCCATCTGTACCGGTTCTCCTCCTTGTGAACACAACATCCCTGGCATACAAGTAAGGACTTCCGAAGACAACATCAAATGCATCAAGTGGAATAATATCAACCTCTAATACATCTATGTATTGGGTATTTATCCCAAACTGAAACTTACACTTTCTTGTAACTTGTATTTCTACACCCTTCTTCACCCATCCAGTGGGTATGGATGTGGATGCGCATAAGTCTCTAGACCAAGCTGTTCTACAACCGCATCAGAAATCAAATTTGACTGAGAACTAGAATCTACTAAATCATTTACCTTAGTCTTCTTGATTTGGATTTTGATTTGAAATATCTTACTCATCTCTTCTTCTTCTTCTACTACCCCCGTACATGTTAGTGGCCATGCATCCTAGCCTCTCGTCTACATCCGAATCATCCTCAATCTCCACCTCTCTTTCTATCTTCACAGTGGCCATGGATTTCTTGGAATCCTTGGTTTAGTGCTTTGGGTGTAATTCGGATGTAACTTCCAACATGTGGTGTCAGTATGTCCATTTACATCACAATTCTTATAGAAATTCTTAGGATCTTTACAAGTATGCAAAGTAGTAGTGGTATGTTTACCTTTCCATTTACCTCTGCTACTTGTCTTCCCTTGTTCTTTGTTTCATTTTTTTGTTGATTGGTCTCCCTTTGGCTCTATTTCTCCTTGCTTCTTCTCATCATCAATGTAGTATGCTTGTACACAAGCTTCATTGAGATCCTTGGGCTTCGTGGATATTACCTTCCTTTGAAGGTGAGTGTGAAGTCCTCCCAAATACTTGGTCAGAATGTCCTCATCCTCCAAGTCCATATTAAGCAACATGGCTTGTCTCCGAAATTCCGTAGTGTAGTCTTGCACGCTTTGACCATTGCCTTGTCTAAAGTACTGCCACTTAATCATCATGTCAGTCTTATGGCCAATAGGATAGAAGTTAGCTCTTATCAATTCTTTAAAACCTTTCCAAGTACTGACAATAGGACATTTCTTCTTCTCACAAGTGGCTAGATGGGTTTCCCACCAAACCAGAGCATGACCTTCCATTTTGAGATGTGCAAAGGTGACCCTTTGTGCCTCAGTGACATTATGCACACTAAAGTAGACTTCCAACTATGTTTTAGCCATTTATCCAATAATTATGCATCTACTTGTCCTTCAAAATTCTTTATTTCCACTTTTGTTTCAACTTTAAAAGGTGTATGTGTAGATTTTACCTTCTCGCTTACAATTGGCATCTCTTCATGCTCTTCCCATTCTTCCTCTTTGTGGCTCTTTCCGATACCAATTTTTTTGGCTAGTGCTTCGAACCACCGAGTCCATGGAATATTTCTTAACCGAAGCCATCTTTTGTAGATCTGAAAGCTCTTCTTGTTTTCTATGCAATCTATCCATCATGGTCTCTAACATCTCGACTCTACGGACCAAGTTCTCTTCCTCCATTTGAGCTCAAATTCTCTGTTTCCACTTCTTCGTAGAAATATCTGGCTCACAAGGTAAAACTTCTTCACCTTTGGACCTTGTCATTGTCATACAAAATCACAAGAAAGATTGAATACCACAGTCCTAGATATATAATCATCTTTGATACCAAAATGATCGTAAAATTCTACTTTGGAACTCTACAAATCACACAACTATGTTGTTCTACTTTCAACTTTGGAAAATGATAGATTTGCTTGAAAATTAGAGCTTTGTGATTGATTATCTAGTGCTATAGAAAGGAAATTATAGAGAAGGAAATAATTCAAACTTCAACACCAACAATTTTATCCTGGAAACCTCTAATGGAGGAAAACCAGTCGGGAAGGGCAACTACTCTTTCTTCCCACTTTTATTGGTCTAATATAGACAATTACAGATTACAATAAGTATGAAAAGAAGCAACAATGTAAACCTTCTCTCCAATTACTTGCTTGCTCTGTTTCTACACCTTGCTCCTACAATTCCATTCCAGCACTGAAGATCTTTCTCACTGCTCTCATTAAACTCTGCTTCTCGATCTCTCTGGATCTTGAATGACTATTCTCTTGTTCCTTTCATGCATTTATAGGCCTTCACATGTCCTCCCATGCACTAGAGAATGTGAAAGGGAATGGAAGGGAAGAGACACGACTGGGTGCTTCAAATTTGTGTCCATTCATGTTCCATTCTTCTTTTTTGTTCGAAAGTATTAGGACCGCCGCCCTGAGTAGACCGGTGGTCTCAAGACCGCCGCCACTGAGAAGACCGGGCAGTTTCTCAGGACCCACCCGCCCCGTAGGGTGGCGGTTTCAAACCACCGCTCTACATAGAGCGGTGGTTCCTTCTAGAATCTCCATTTACCTCATTTTTTACTTTTCTTGTTTCTCCTTCTTGGTGTTGATGGAATTGATGAAGTGGTGTGTTTTTACGGATCTATTGATCAATGTGTCCACTTCAAAAATTGGCTAAGTATGAGAACTTGAGAATGAAATTGTGAAGGCCGTCAAGTTCTTGATGGAGTTTCAAGGTGAAATTTTATATGAATCTGAATGAAAAATGGCCTTCTAAATCCAATGGTGGGGTCTCAACTCTTGATTCTTCCATTTGTGTTGCCTAGGCCCGAGAATCCGTTTTTGATGAACCTACCTCAAAACTTACAAATCTTCCAAAAATTATTTCTCAATGTTATTTGACCTTGATTACTTATTCATGTTGAATTTTATCCCCTATTCCACTTCGGGGTGCATTAGTCCCGTGAAGGCCAGTGGTAGCCCTTCCCAAATTTGCCTAAAATTTGTATGTTTTAATAGATCCTACATCACCTAGGGGGATTGAATTGAATTTCCTAATTCACTTAGGGGAATAAGTTGACATCCACCGGGGTCATTAGAATTACTAAGTAAGGTGATGCCGAGGACGAGTAGACATAGGGTGTCTTGGAAAGGTAAAATTTTAAAATTTTGATACGGGGTATCGTTGCCATGCTTGAAAATTTTAAATTTTCCTGTTGCACATTTGCATGAAAACAGGTTGGTATCATACATTATGCTATCAGTTGGTAGCATTCTTGATGTTATTATCTAACAACATTTTTAATGCCATCAACCAATAGCATTAAGAATGCTATCGACCATTAGAATTCTTGATGCTAAGCATTGGAGCTCAAAATTGCACCCTTCTCTTGAATCATGAAAGACCCACAATTTTGAGGCAACATGGGACTGTCTCCAAGTGTGGGACTTGAAACTTGAGACATACCTCTCGGGAGAAGGCTGAATTCCTCATTCACAAAATTTGGAAAACCCACTGAACACAACCTACTTATAATACTAAATTGTTCATATAACTAATCCTATACTAACATTTCTAAGGGACCAGGGGACAAAGGGATGCAAGAAATAAGTAAACTAAGCTAAAAGGGGTAGTGATAGCATCATAAGAGAAGGGTGAACACTCTCTACAAGGGGAGGAAAAAGGGAGAAAATGTAGGAGGAAAGGGTAGACAAACATGTCGTAGGCCAAAACCATGTAGACTCACCCTTCCCACACATTTACAACACATGAAAATGGAGAAACTTGCAAGTATGAAACACACACAACATGCCCAAAGGAACAATAGAAAGGCAATAACGCATAAAACAAAAATATAGGGCATAAAATAGGCATAAACACCTCATTTCATTGCTTAGAATATGCACATGCGGTTACATCCATGACGAGAAGGTGAAAATGCATAGTGGAGATCAAGTTCAAGGTATGAAACTCATTGGAAGTTATCCAAAGCATTTTGGAATGGTGTCGTTACAATAAAGAGAGATTCCTTTTTACAATGCGTGAGTTCAAAATTTATAGGGAATACTAAAAAGAGGAGAGAAGGAAGGAAGAGAGAGAGAGAGAGAGAGAGAGAGAGAGAGAGAGAGAGAGAGAGAGAGAGAGAGAGAGAGAGAGAGAGAGAGGCACCAATAAGAGAAATTCAACCACCGGGGACTAATCTCATAGATGCTTGCATAAAGATGTGGGCACGTGACATGGATTCTATCACATGCCATCAAATTTTGCAGAGAAGAAACAATGCCCATACTTCATTAAATTCTTGTTGGTGGAGTGGTTGAATGTTACACTGAACAAAATAGGTGCAGATTTGAGGTGCCCTGTGGAATTTTTATGTTTATTATTTGATCCATGGCATGTGTGCTTCCTATAGTGAACATCATACAACTCCTCACATGTTATACCACCGGTGTTCTAATTCCTCTTTCATCTACATATTTTTATTGTTATGCATATTCTAGCCTTTACTTGATAGGTTTAAAAATTCTAGCGGGTTTTGATGTCATCGTTTCCTCCATAATGACGTGAAGAATAATCCTTTGATATGTGGCATTATGGTTCCCACAACTTTCATTTGTGCTTAACACCCACGGCAAACTCATCGCCTCTTTCTCGTGACTTTCATCACAACTTTATAAATTTCTACCATTTGACTTCATGGTATTTTCCCTTACCTACCTTAATGTGCGAGAAATTCTTGCAACACCCATGAAGGTATAACTCTTTAATATATGACATCTATTTTGTGACTAATTCCCCTTTGTTTCATGGATTTGGGAAACTGCGGAACACTTTCTATCGGAAAACCTGCATAACACTAAGTTAGTGGTCCGCATGAATTTTTCCTTTGTTGATTCCTCCAACTTCTCATGGGTATACAACTCCATGGTATTCCAACCTAACATTGACCCACAAGGGACTACTCCTTCGTTTCATGAATGTCTAATAACTTCAACCAAGTATTATTATTTCCAAAATTTTCCAAAGTCTCGGGCTACTCACTCCTTTGTTTTGTAGGTTAGGAGAACCCATAACACACTACATTTATGCATTAAGTTGAAGACTAAATCAATGTCCTATGACTTTTATTTTGTTAAAATATGGCTGATTCCTTTTGACGAGTTGTTAAAAATTGAGTGTAATTTTGGACAACAATTTGGTGATCTCCATGGGACATCTACCTATTAGATGATGAAGACCAAGTTCCTTGAAGCATCCATTGGTTATGGAGTCAAGCATAATATTAAAACTAATATCAAGATTTTTAAAACCTCGTCTCCTAGATCTATATGAACCTAACATTAATTGAAGATGATCTTATGGAGTTGAAAGAATGTGCCCTAAAAGTTTTTCTCCAACTATCTATTTTATTCCATGAAACATGCTCTGAAATTTGAATTATGCAACAACAAAAGGGCCCACAAAACTATATACGAACATGAAAATCATACATTTTCCAAATGGAAACATGTAGAGGTGCATAACATACTTGTTTTGTAATAAGAAAACCTAAACTAACCCACTCTAACCAAAAGGAAAGGAAACTAAACAAATCTTGATATAGGCTAGGAGAAGTAAATTCTTTTCTTCATAAAGTGTGACCATGTGATTAATGTGGAAATGAACATGGTATTTAATGAGAGTGGAAAAATTATCTAAAACAGTTTTCCCTTTGCATTTCTAAAAGAATCAACCGAAAGAGAATGAATAACTCCTCAAATTGCTCTACATTTAGTTAGAGGTGTTTTAGTTGGTCCTTGGCACTTTGATGATCTTCCTCATGCTATGGAATGAACATGACCAAAGGAAACTCTATTTTGGCTTCAAAATAACCAAGTATCTAATTGGACATGTGGCCTTGGGAACCAATGGGCGATCCTTATGATTTTCCCATCTTCTTTTGTATACACCTAATTTTTCATGCTTTATATTTTCATACATGTTATTAAAAATTTCTCTTCCAGGTTAGAGGTCGTTAATGCATCTATTTATAGGAACGGGTGCCTTAAGGGGCTCATTCTGGGATAGGGGTATGGTTATTCATGTAACCATTGGGTTAGGGATGATACATGGAGAGAGAATGGATTTTGGTCCTATTTATCCACTTATTTTTCTCTTATCTTCTTATTTTTCTTTGCATCCTTTTGACACTTTGCTTCCACCATGACCATATTATTCTTGCATTTATTTTTGTTCTTCATGACAAATTACACACACCCCTTATCATCTCCCCTCCTAGCCAATGCCATCGCCCGCGGCTAATTACGTTGGTTTTTATTTTCAAATTCTGTTCAATGCATTCACTCGAGGGCGAAGGCATATTAATAAATACCAGAAATACATTTTTCACATAAGGGCATAAAAATTTACACACACAAACTCACCATTAGCTATGATCTTTTGCATCAACTTGCATCTATTTACCCGGATCTTGAATTTCTTGCATCTTGACTCTTGGATTGGATCTTCTTCTTGTTGGATTGGTTTTCTTGCACTCTTGGGTCACCTATAGTGAGTTAGGACTAAATTATTTCCCCTTCTCTACCCAAAATATATTCTCTCTTGTATTTTCCTTTGGGAAACGAGATACATCAATGTATGCCCCCTAAGCTGGTAAGTGCTCTAACTCAATTTGTCATTTTGTATAGAGTAGTCTCCTATCTTTTCTTATCACTTTATGTTAGCTTAGTATTTTATGCACATGATAGGTTAGCATATTGTATTCAGATATTTATTTTATGTTGCATGCTTTACTTTGGTTAGCATATATATTGCATGTTTATTTTATTCTTAATCACCCCCATAGTGTCAATACCCCAATAGGGTTCCTTCCTCTTTCTTGACCTAGGGCCTTGGAAACCTTAGGTTGTCCTAGTGTAAGGGTTACTTCCCTTTGGGTATGCGATCTTAGCGGTCCCTGTACCCCCTTTGAATTCTATCTATTGTGTGTCGGTCTTGGTGTGTCTCTTACTCATTGCCTTGATACCCTAGTTGAATGGATGATGAGAGTGCATGTTGTCTAGACACATTTTTCCCACCATACATCCTTGGTGAACCAACATGAATATATATATATATATATATGAATATATATATATATATTTCTTTATGATTGATCAAAACTCTCTAAAATCATCCATTTTCAGTTTTACCTTGTTTCAACCCTTAAAAATTTAGAAAATAACCCTAAAAATCAACATTCCCAGACACCATCGACTCTGTGTCAATTTTGTATAGGGCTTATCTTGTCTGTTTTGTCCAAATTTCATCACAGATGCCTTTGGCTCCCATGTAACCCTTTTTACAAGGTCCATTGTATCGGTAGCTATATTTTTGATCTTTTTTCGGGATAGATTATCACTCTGTCATGGAGTATTTGGGCATGGGGCTCTCCAATTTTGATGTGTAGTCATTTCCATAAACCAATAATCCAGAATCCATTTTTCCTTTCTACACAGATTGTTTTGTGGTAGGAGCTAATAGAAAGAAGTATAACACCCGATAAAATAACGTCTTAGGTGATGAAGAGGAAGAGGATCAGATTAACAATACCTCGATAAAGATTCCACTGAAATCGAAAAATTACTTGAAAAATTTACTCAATACTGGGGAACGCGAATCAGCGACCCAAAAGCATCTTTTTGAATTTGTATATAAGAAAATAGAAAGTAGGGTAGACAATGGGAAGGCTACTATGGTAGGGTCATCTCGAGAATACCTCTATCTCGTACCCTGCTAATCTTATCCTCCAACTCATTGATAAAATGAGCCAACAAAAAATTGCTACTATAACTCAACTTCTCCAAATACAAACTAACATGGTTCAAATGGTTAACTATACCAACCCGGGCTCTGGAGATACACTTTACCATCCCTTTCCTAATGGACCTAATGAGGCACCTATTTCTCGAGCCTCCTACTCATAAAAATGTTTTGCATGCGAGTCTAATAAGAGCTTCTATCACACTATATTACTAGCATGGATATTGGAGGCATTTCCCCTTCCATTTCTATGATGGATCAACCGATCCCACTCTCCACATCAAATATTTTGGTAATATTTATAAGGAATGGATTAAAGTTAACTCTTGCATTACCACTAAGATTTTAGCTAAGAACCTTACTAGGGATGCCTTAGATTGGTATCATACTTTACCCCTAACTCCATAGTGGAGCTAGAATATTTGGTAACAACCCTAGTCAATGAGTTCCAATATCATGATTTTCCGAGAATAATATCAATGCTTTCATTAATTATCAACAACATGAGAATTATTCAGTGTAAGCATTTACCAAAAGTTGGAAGACTTTTTCCACTAAAGAAAAATATAACATGCAAAATGATAGCCTATTCTAACTTTTCCTTCGAGCTCTAGAACCTCGCCTTCAATATAAGGTTAGGTCCTTCTCTCCTACTTCCTTAGATGAATATTTTGAAAAAGCTAAAAGGAAATATTACCTCATGAGGGAGTTCAAGAAGGATCTTCCTAAGGCACACACAAACAAACAAGTACAAATCCTCCAAAGATCAAAGAACAAGAACACCACAGATGACGGAGTCTCAGATACTCTTCCTCTTATGGATTCTTCAAATAGGAATGTCTTCAATATTGATCAGAAAGCTAATAATAATAAAAAACCAACATGTTTATTATCAACCATTGACCAAGGATGAGTTGAGATGATGCATGCCTAAGCCATTTAGTCAAATCCTCGATCCTTCTTGACCTATCCCTCAATGACATGATGAGAACAAGTTTTTTTGGTGGCACACTAACTGGGGCCATTCTCATGAAAATTATCATGCCCTTCGCATGATTTCCATCAAATTCTTCCTAAGTCCTCAATTGATCACGATACCATCACTAGAGATAATTTGACCTAAGTAGTCCAGTCTCATGATGCCCAAAAACAAAAGGATTGCTATAATGTTATTAACCAAGCTAACAAAGAGCTCAAAGTATTCTTTGACCATATGCCTAACCATAATATAGGTGAAATTTATAAGAAATCAGAAAATGCCACAACAAATGTGGTTGATCCTGATTATCCTCCTGAGAACACGATTTCCATAAATGATGTGAGGCGTGTTATAGCATACATAGAACCTGAATATCCTCCATCATTTCAGCCTCGGACTCATAGAGTCATCTATCCTTGTGTCTTTCAAAATCAAACTCCCAAAGACAAAATTCCATCTTTTGTAGATGTCATAGGCCTCTGTGAAAAAATTACTACGAGGACGAGGGTGTCTAAAACTCTTCCCCTAATCATAAACACTTTTAACCAAGCCCATGACATTGAGCCTAAAAAAGAGTTTCGAAGTATCCTAATCACTCCTCCTTTTGATCTTGTTTGAAGATCCTCAACGCTCTCGATCTCTTGCTCGGTCTCACCATGGCGAGTGGGATCCTTTGAAATAAATTTCTCAAATTATTGGTTCAATCCAATTTTTAGAACTCATGTGCATGTCACCTCATTATCATGAGCATCTCATGAATGCACTATTTGATATGAATATCCCTTTCCCTCCTGATTTGGGGCATTCTCCTACATTACAAAGTTCATAAGAAAGCATCAGGAATCAATGCGAGGAGATATCCGTTTGTATGGATTATACCACATATATTCAAACTTGTGTATGTTTCCCTGTAATTTGATATGATTCCAAATGAAATTTTCTTTGGGAAGAACATCCCCATTTTCATCTCTGTACAGATAAGTCAAAATATAGTTAAACATACCCTCATCGACAAAGGTGTGGCCTCATTATATTTCATCAAGGCTCTTGGTTATTCAATAGAAAACCTAAATATCACATGTACTTATTTTCAGGGGATATGATCATTGAATGATGCTCCCAATTTGTTGTATTTGGATGCCCATCACTATTCCTCACAGGACCGTATGTGTAAAAGTCATGGTTTTTAATTTCCCCTTATCTTATATCATCGTCTTAATTCAACCTTGGACCCATTGTATGTATACAGTTGCTTCTTATACATACTAATGTGTCAAGTTTTCTCATAAGGGGATATCTATAAGATTTAAGGTGATCCAAATTATTAGAACTACAACACTATTCAACAAAAGGGAACTTATAAATTCTTGACCCTTGAATATCTATCCCCTATCCCATTTCATAAATATTAGCACTTCAACTATCATGTTGAGTCTCTTCATGGCAATGTGGGTCATCTAGAATTGGTCAGTGCACACCTCCCAATCTCTTGGATTCGATGATTATGATCCTGATGAGATCACTGTTAGGATCAACACCTTTGATATGCCAGATCTTGTCATATCCCAAGTTCCTCCTAACTTGTGATCTCATAAAAAAGGATCCATTCATTGCTTGTTACATCTCACGTATACCTCCACCTCCACCAGAGAAAATGGTTCAATTAGAAACCATAGTTGACTCTTGTGTGATAGATATCTCTACTCTTGACTGTGATGATGATTACACTTTAAAGGATCCAAATTTGTCTAGTTATGCCTAAATTTGGGATTGAGAAATCTGACTTTACCAAAACACCCTTCAAAAGATGTTTTCTCGTGATGTGAATGTCATTATTATACAAGAAGACTCCTCACATTTGGTCGAGCCTTCCTCTAGCGAGAAAGATGCCCTAGCCTCGAGATAGCTTTGTCGGCCCCACCCTCTCCTCACAATTCCACCACTATGACTTGACGTACCTCATCATATAAATGAAGGGGAACATTTATACGGTTTTGACTATGAAGTTGATGAAATTATGGATGATGACGTCTAAGGCATGCCGACATCATCCATGTCGACCCATAACAACCATTTACATCCTCCCCTACCTTTTTCCCTTATGGCTCCTTGACCTCTATGACAGAGGAATATTGTACATGACATGAGGCTCCAAGACATGATGTATCTAATTGTAGAGCCTACAAACAACACATGAAGAATCTCGAAGCTAAGGTTAAAAGAGATCAAGCTTGAACGGCCACTCGGTATTCCACCTCAGCCCCACCTTACGGTTCCCACCATGGATAATGACACAAATTGTTAGGTCATGTGTAGCAGGTGCCCAGTTTTTGAGTCCTCTTCACACAAAAGAAAATGTTGAGCTAACTCCTCTTGGAGCTTTTGTCCTTCCCCTAGACACACTAGATCTTAATCAACTTATGGATCACCACCTCATCTTGATCCTCATCCCACCATGGACCATATTCGATGAGATATTATCACTCGACTAGAGGATAAAATAGATGACACCTTATTTACCATGAGATCCGAGGTGTACCGACATTTTTCTATCACACACTACACCATAGAGGACCTCTTGAATCATGTTATAAGCCATATCTTGAATCAAGTTGATGATATTAATACTAATACTCTACGATCATTTACTCTTTGTGGCTAGATATCTCCTTTATACATACCTCATTTTTTTTTTTGGCCTAGGCTCTCACCTCCACTTGGGCTCTCGGCCCCCTTGGGTTTTACACATGTCTCCAAATTTTGTATTTGATTCACCCTAGCCTTTCCTAGTGGATTGTTGTTGTCTTATGCATCCTTTCTTAGGTTCTTGACCTCACTTGGATTTATTTATCATCGTGTGGGTTAGGCTATCCTATCGATTTTCCTCCCACTAGATTTCTTACCTAAATATCATTATCGTTCTTCCTAAGTACCATGAGTATTACCACATACATGCATGAGGAAAGAAAGGAAAATGATAAGTAAAACATCATTCACATCAATATCAAAAATACCATCACCATCAAAATCATATACACACACACACACACACACACACACACACACACACACACACACACACACACACACACACACACACACACACACACACACACACACACACACATATATCAAATCAGTTTTTATACATAAAAAAATACATCATATTCCATCACAAACATCTATACAATGTGGATCATACAGCCTCACCCCCTTAGGGGGTCTCTGAGATGCTTTGTGCCGAAGGTTCCACACTGGATGCTTGGGCTATGTGAGCTGGAAAATATTCCCTATATCGGGCTTGAAGGCCTCTCTATGTGTTCTCGCTACTCGCCTCTAGCCTTGTGACCCTCTCCACAACGCTCCTATCATTTGAAAGGTCCACTTCTTGATGTTGAACTATGAAACCTTGTACCTATAATAAGCTCCGCAAAATCAAATTTATGCTTCCAGATTCTACTAATTCCTACACATCTCTCAATCTCTACAAAGTGCTCTGGAAGCCTCCCAAACCAAGCGAAAGGATCCCATTGGCTTGTCGGTGACAACTCCATGGGGTCCTCCATGATAGATGAATCCTAAATATCCAATCGGGTCCAGGATCTCATGGTGTGTGCTTTATATAAAAGAGTTTCACTCCTCTGTCATCCACTCTGTAAAAACAAAATTTATTAATTAGTACCAATCTTGCAATTTAAGGTATCATCCACATTTGTAAATAAAATCATCATAATCACACATACCGGATGCTCGGATCTTCGACATCGGTCTCACCATCTCCACAGACCACCCAATACCACCTTAGCCTTGTCATATCAACGAGATCTCCATCCAACATATTGTGCCCATTTTAGACACAAAATCACACATTTTAGGTATCTATCTAGTCTTGATCACATACTACTATTCATATGATTCCTAAGTAAGAAAAGTACTAATTAACCCATGTCTTTGGCCATCTTTACTTGCTTTCTATTGCCACTTTTGGTCTTACACACCTTCTTTCCCACTTTGACCTCGACCCTTTAGTTTTTCCGAGATTGGAAATCAATGCCCAGCCATGAAGTCAATGCCATGCATCCTCTTCCCCTCTGGGTGCACCCTAACCTCTTTGTACTTTGTTTGCATCTTTTTGGTCCTTTCTAGCTTTTAACATCTTATCTTTTTGGTAGTCATATTTTTAGGGTTAATTACAAAATTCAAGTAAGGGAATCATATAAATATAAAGTTATGTGACCATAATAAATAACCAAGCACTAAGCATTAGCTATCACCACCTAAGGTTGCATCCAAAGGCTATTCTAGAGCATTCAAACATCCATTCTAGATCTACACAAGGGATAAGGGATTGCATTCTTCGCATGCACTTCATAGGAGGATATGTTCATTATTTCATGCAACCATTCTACTTACATTTTTACATCTCGCTACTTTATCTTGCTATCAAGTGAAACCCACATAAGAGCCACCTAGGAACAATTCTTCATATGCACACATAGACCTACATAGGGTTTGAAATGTAGTGCAATGCTTAGTTGTAAGATCACTTGTTTGACGTTGAGGAAATTCGACCCTCATTTTCATAGTTTTATTTTTGGGATTTGATACACTTTTGAGGGTTTTAGGTAAATTATTTATTGTAGTTTATACGCGACATCAAAATCATCGTGGAACTTACTAGTGAAAAGAAACAAAGGACAACGAATATCTTATGACCTGCAAAGGAAGTTTTTGAGGGTCTCGAGCACTCATAGGTGCCCAAAGTAGGTTTGGAGTGCCCATAGGTGCCCCAGTCTAAGTAAATCTTGTAGTTATATGATCTTCTAAGGCTCAATACGACACACATCCCTATCTATTCATTAGTTCGTCATTTTGGCATAATCCAGGTTTAATTGTGAAATTAGTTATGTCACTCTATCTCTTCATTTTCACTTATGGTTTAAATCTTAATTGCTTACTTACTTGGATCATATTTGTATTTCATTGTGTATTCATTTACTACTAAATTGTAATCAGATTTAGGCATTTATTTATTTAATATTTTCTTAATCACCCATCTATCTTGAGGCACCAAAATCATATATCCTCTGCTTTGGATCCTAGGCTGTCTTGTAGATGTAATACCATCTCCATCACTAGTGGTTTCGAGGTAACCACCTCATGATAATCACATACTATGCTCTCTCAGCCATGATATTGGCTATCTCTCGATCTCCCTTTGGTGCTAGGACAAGTTGTGCTCGTATCTCCCACATGTGGGTCTAGGATGATGGCTCCTCCATCGGAAACCTAATCGAACTATCCAATGTAATGATATCGGTGGGTCCTAAGCTACCTCACCTCTTCTTCTCTCCCTCCCGACGCTATTTTCCTTGGGCTTGTACTCTATACTTGTAGCCTCCTTTGCATGTCACCATTGGTAGGCTAGTAGTGGTGGTACCATAATGAGCTCACCGCCACTCAAATTGTCTAGGTACCTTATCCATCGATGAGTCTCTACCCAATGCAATAAATTTCATGTAACCTCCTCTACTACATCTAAGTCCTCTTCTTTGGGCCAATTGAGCCATTGATCAACATTCCCTATGTAGGGCTCCCATATGACATCATCTAGATGTACTTGTCATAACAACATATATGCTTTGGAAGTGCTCTCACTATTGGCCCATGTGCCCATTGAAGTACTCTTGGGGAATATTTTGTTATGGAAAATGGCATCCCAGGCATGTATATCGAAAAGATCTCACAAATCCATGTTGTTAATAATATCATGGGATCCATAGTCCTATGTGCTCTTTTCGGACCTCGTATAAATTGTGTATCCGTTGCACCCATATGGTAGTCCCCCAACTAAATAGTGTACCCTACTCAATCAAATATCTACATGAGGTGACAAGATATAATGGAATGGTACAATATTCCTTATGGAACAATATATGTGCCACGGTAATACCCGTGACAACCTTCTAGATAACCGTAATCCCTGCCTCAAATACTAGGTTGCGCCAAATGTTGAGAATCCTCTCATCATATGTCTCATTGCCTATGGCCCATGTGGCGGGGACCTCCTCTTTACAATTTCCATGGTAATATCATAATACATGTGAGCCCTCTCAATGGGTAACCCCAATATCTCATGCAAATCTTGAAGTTTCATGGTCCTCTCAATTGTCTCACCTGACCACCACCGAAAGGTGTTGGCCCGAGACTCCTATGTGGTCAAAAATATTTTTAGTAAATCTAAAATCAATGGTATCTTAGGCATCTACATGATGCCCCAAATCCCCATCCATGTAGTTGCGCTACCTCTAAATCTTTCAATCTGAAAATCAATTCATTAAGCCATGCCACATCATCCACCCATTATAGGTAGATCCCATGATATGCCTACATTCACAAATATATAAAATTTGGGCATTAGATTCCTCATAAATCAATTTAATATCTAAAAACATAATAATTCACATGATTTTTAATTCCTTATGTCATCGGCCTCTGTCAATCGTTTTGACAGTTCCTGACACCATCAGCCCTATTGTTTCAGGGGGACGATGGTGTCTAGTTTCGTACAACGACAAATTTTAAAAATTAAAAATAAATCATCTACAAAACAAAAAAACTAAAAGAAAATCCCTCCCAAACCCTCTTACATTTTTTCCTAATACTAATGACGTAATTTTGAATAAAAATGATACCCTCATATTTTTGTAATCCTAAAAAGACCAAATTACTTCTAATTTACCTAGTGAAATTAAATGCAATGACTTACCCGTGGTCAAGTGCAACCATGTGCTCCTCCTTATCATCCTCCATCTTTGCCACGTACTCATGCCATATCATCATGATGATATTCAAATTTGGAATTGTAAATCATGGTTCTCTTGATTCCGAGAAATAGCAATAAATAAATAACAATAAAAATACTATATAAACCTCATATTTCTATTTAAAATTCATAGCGATCAACGTCAATCTATAAATATACATCATTTTAGTTCCCTATCTCTTAAAAATCCATCATCAATTGTGTTGGGATCATGATCATCTCCCATTTATTTTGACATATTATATTCCTTGTTCCACTCTTTGGCCAAAAATCACATTTCTCGATCTTACAACATCCATCCTATGGGCAAGAGCTAGGTGATTTATATCTTATTTTATAGATGATCCTCTAGTGTTTCCTTTCAATTTTGTTTCTCTAGGGTTCTAACAACATGGAGCGCACCCGCATGCAGTAGGAAAAACAACACTATTAGGTATGCATTGGTGAGTATATTTCATTTCAGCTAGTCATTTATTTACTTTTAACATCTACTTTTGATTTTAGTGTTATGTATCATTCTCTTTGTCGACTACCCCCCGTTTTTCTATTATGACATGCAGTGATCAATAGCTTGGGCATATATATACACCTAATTTTTCACACTTTATATTTTCATACATGTTATTAACAATTTCTGTTCTAGGTTAGACGTCGTTAATGCATCTATTTTCTAAGAATAGGTGCCTTAAGGGGATCGTTCCGAAATAGGGGTATAGTTATTCATATAACCATTGGGTTAGGGATGATACATGGAGAGAGAATGGATTCCCGGTCATCAAACTTCCTTTTATTTTCTCTAACTCTTGTGAAGCATTGACCAATAGAAAATCTTCACATATAGAACATGTCGGTCTTTCATTGGTTGAGTCTTTGCGCCATGAATTCTTACTTAGAGACTTAAATCGTTGGATCCATAAAATAATACCATTTATCCTCTTTTATTGGTTATGGGGGTTGGGGGGAATCAAAACATTATCTTCTTTGGCTCATTCCATGGACTTGAAGTCTAGATGATCCCACCGCCTTAGGAATTTCTAAAATGGCAACATGTGTTCACTTTGTCGGCTATTGATTCGCACCATGTGTCACTACCTTCACCCACCGTGTATCCTTTGGCCTTGTGACCAAAGTCCAGACCTAAAAATATATGGAATGTGGCTTATTCCGTGGAATTGAAGTCCTCTAAGACCGAAACTTTTGAGGAGATCCGAAATGGCACGACGTGGCCCTTATTGACTACTACGTTGAATTTGACAGGCATATGAACATTGAGCAAAATTTTGATAGAACCTGCCAATGAATTGGCTATGTTTCCCATATGTTTTTGAATACAAATGGCTAGTGCATTTGGAAAATGGAATTTGATGGTCTTTTAATCGACCTAGACTTGTTAAAAATGGCTAAGTCCATTTTAAATCTTGTTAGATCCAAAATAACTCCGGGGTAATTTTGGATAACAATTGGTGACATCTCGTGGTAATATTCCTAATAGACTAGATCAGTGGCCTTTATGTAATCCATTGGGCATGGAGTCGAGCCAATTTTTTTTTTAACACTTATTTGAAATTTTAAAATTCTTACCCTTGAGTCATTCTAAAGCATGAAATAAACTTAGTTGAACTAGGACTACCGAAATTGATTTATGAATCTTTAAACGATCTATGAAACTACTCCATCTATTTGATTCCACCATTAGAATGCTCAAACTAAACTGGAGTTTCCTTGGTCCGATCTTGAAGTTGATTGCTTACAAGTTTTGATTGAATTTGAAAAATTTCCCAAAACTTCGCATTTTGACCAAGGAAGAGGCACGTGGAAAGCTTTGAATAGAATTGATCCTTGGGACCAAAAAAATGCACTTTGAAAGCTTCCCCAAAATCTGATTTGGCCAAGGACACTTCTACGAATTGAATTAAATTGTGAAAACAACAACAAAACACCGCAATAGCTATATACAAACATGGAAAATCATATATGTTCCAAGTGGAAACATGCAGAGTATACAAAAAGACTTGTTTTGCTAAAAGAAAACATACCTACTCTACTCTAACCAAAGGCAAAGGGAGCTAAAAAAAACTTGTAACATGTTGTGTGAAATAGCTACCTTTCCTCACAAAATGTGGCCATGTAATTAATTTGGCATTGAACATGGCCTTAATTAAGAGTGAAAATTGACATGAAGTTGGTTTCTCACCCTTTCCAAAGTATCAACAACAAATAAAAAGATTACCTCCTTTAGTTGTTCTACATTTGGGTGTAGGAGGCATTCGCAACCGACCTTAAGTGTTTTGAAGCTCTTCCTCATGTTCTGAAGTGAGCATGATTAGTTGCAACCATGATTTTGGATCCAAGCTAGCTAGATACCTAATTGGGAAAAGGGCTTTGGGTACCAATGGGCTGATCCTTGTGATTTTCCCATTCTGTTGAAGCTCAACTCCATGAATGGAGTCATCTTGCAAACTTTCTGAAGAAGGTGGTTATTTGCAAGCTGAATTGGACTCTGCTCTGCTTCGACAAAAAAATTTCTCCATGATGACTGATTTAGTAATGATGTCATCATTTTCCTCCTGCTCAATCATGAATTTTGAAAGATAAAACTCTTCTTTATTTTCTTCCTTAATTTTCTCCTCTATGGCAAGTTCATCAACAAAAATAGATTCAATAAATGAAAACAAGAAGCTTCAAATGATATCTTCTTCATCTGAGGCCTATAAATTTGATTTTATCTCATCCATGTGCTCCTCTTCTTTTGGAACTGATTATTCCTTATCTTTTGACTTTGTAAGCTAAGATGAATGAACAACCTCTGGAAATATGGTACCAACATGTACACTACATTCGAACAAAGATATTGTTGTTCATATTCTTCTTGTAGTTTCTCTACTATAAAATCAACCTATACCTTGTGTTCTTTAGCTCCAACCTCTCTGAAGGCTTGACTAGCTATGGCATT
Source organism: Taxus wallichiana var. yunnanensis (assembly GCA_018340775.1). Taxonomy (NCBI): domain Eukaryota; kingdom Viridiplantae; phylum Streptophyta; class Pinopsida; order Cupressales; family Taxaceae; genus Taxus; species Taxus wallichiana. Next base: position 839,203,445 of record CM031238.1, read on the forward strand.
TGATTGGTTTCAATTTTTTATGCCAAATCCTTCAAGTTTTGCACAAGATCTTCTCTACTGGGATCTTCAATTTACTCCCCTCCTCTAATTTTCTGGTTTGTCTCTTCCCAAAATGGGGTTGGGAATGCAAAAGGAGGGGTGGAATGGGTTGCAACAAAGTTATGCAATTGTTGTGGTAGAAGGGAAGGTTTGATTTATTCTTATGAAGTAGGGAAATGGAAGAGAAGAGGGCATATAATTGAAGGTGGGATGGAAGGGAAGAAGATGGATAAGGAAAATTCTCAGTGGGGGCAGCAGGTAGAAAGCTAGGAATATGAGAAATAGACTAAGATCTTGTAGGAGGGATGTGGGATGGTAGTGTAGGTTTTCCCCATTGACAGGGTTTCCTAACACTAGATTCATGAGCCTCTAATAATTCATCCCATTTTGCAATTTGGGGGAACATCTCAACTATGAAATATAACTTTTGTAAAGGGATGAATTAGTTTTGTGTAAGGCCAACCCATGGAAAAGGGACCTTGAAACCAATTTTGGATGTCTTCATTGCAATTTGTCCCTGGTTTGCACCATATTCACCTCCATGTTTTGAATCTTCCTTTGGATATCAGCATCTACCATAGAGTTTCCACCCTCACCTGCATAAAGTTGTTCTTGAAAAATATTTTGGTTAGAATAATAACCATATGGGTCAGTTGGGGTTGGGTTATATGTAGATTGTTCATGATAGGGCTCATATAACTGATTTGGAGGAGGATTTTGACAATGTGGGGATGGAGAGAACTGATTTTTCTACTACAAATGAGGTTTCTAGGAAGGAAATGAAGTCATGATTGCATAACTTCATGAATGAAGAAAATGGAAAGAATGGAAATGAATGAAAATGGATGGGATAATGAAGGGAAAAGGTCTACTGATGAGATAATGGGTTATTCAGATAATTGGAGTCACCATATGTGTTAAGAACATGCCTCCAAAGGCTGAATATCACCAAGAACACATAAAACTTGGAAATATGAAGTTTAGATTAGGATACACACATGTGAAATGTATAGCTTTCAATGCTTGTCCCATGGGCATGCCAAACTATTATGTAAAAAAATTAACACCCTAGGTTTTACTTAGTATAGGTCCCTACTCTTTACTATCATGGGACCATCTCTCAAGTTGTGGAACTTGCTACTTGATATGGACCTCCAAAGAAGGTCGACTTCCTCTACTTAAATCTACTACTAACACTACTCTTAGAAGAGAAATATAACTAACTAATCCTAAAATAAACATTCCAAGGACCAGGGGAGAGAGAGAGGGAGAGGGTTAATGATATTCATGAAAGGGAAATCCTAAGCTAAAAGGTGGTGATAGCACCAGAAAAGGGTGAAAATGCTCTAGTGAGGGAAAGAGAGAAGGAAATGGAGAAGGGAGAGGCTAGACATAAGTGACATAGACTCAAAATTTTATTCACTATCTATTTTCCATGAAACATAGTAGAATGAGATTGTAAAGGAGAAATACATGCACAACACAATGCTGGAAGTAAAAGAGAGGCAAGGTTGTAGATAAAACAAGCTAGGACAGAAAAATGTGTCACAAAATAAGCTTTATTGCAATAGAAATATGCACAGTCCATTACAATTACAAAGGAAGGCACAAGAACACATTTCCAAGCCAAAAATGAAGGTTCTCACAACTATTGAGGAACCATTTTGACATAGTTCCTTTACAGTTTTGGAACATCCTCCTTTCAATAATGAAATATTTTACAATATATAGCTCAGAGAAAGAGAGAGAGAGAGAGAGAGAGAGAGAGAGAGAGAGAGAGAGAGAGAGAGAGAGAGAGAGAGAGAGAGAGAGAGAGAGAGAGAGAGAGAGAGAGAGAGAGAGAGAGAGAGAGAGAGAGAGAGAGAGAGAGAGAGAGAGAGAGAGAGAGAGAGAGAGAGAGAGAGAGAGAGAGAGAGAGAGAGAGAGAGAGAGAGAGAGAGAGAGAGAGAGAGAGAGAGAGAGAGAGAGAGAGAGAGAGAGAGAGAGAGAGAGAGAGAGAGAGAGAGAGAGAGAGAGAGAGAGAGAGAGAGAGAGAGAGAGAGAGAGAGAGAGAGAGAGAGAGAGAGAGAGAGAGAGAGAGAGAGAGAGAGAGAGAGAGAGAGAGAGAGAGAGAGAGAGAGAGAGAGAGAGAGAGAGAGAGAGAGAGAGAGAGAGAGAGAGAGAGAGAGAGAGAGAGAGAGAGAGAGAGAGAGAGAGAGAGAGAGAGAGAGAGAGAGAGAGAGAGAGAGAGAGAGAGAGAGAGAGAGAGAGAGAGAGAGAGAGAGAGAGAGAGAGAGAGAGAGAGATGATGATTTTAAAATTTCAACCACCAAAAATCTATAATGAATTCTCTTGGAAAGCACATGGGCACTTTGCAAGGCCATTACTATGTCTATTTTGTCCTACGTAAGGAAATGAAGCCATACTTCATCAATTCTAGTGGTTGAGCTACTTGATTTGATCGTTTGTGTGCCCAGGACTACTCGTTCTCCCTCAAAAGTTTTGTTTTCCATTTTTACCCATTAAATTCCACCAAAATTAGTTTTTTTGATGCCAAGTTGAAGGGATCAAGGAGAGAAATTTCCAATGATATAATGTTTGTCTTATTTGGAGCTCTGGGTGGAAATATATGGCCTTATGAATATTTTCTCATCGGGAAGCATAAGAACTTGATATGTGATCACCCTTAATTGGTTCTAGGATTGGCCTTTGCCAATGTGTGCATTGCTTCACCTTTGTCATGTGTCAGTTTCCCATTGGGTCATGATATTGGGCCTTAATTCCTTTCTTTTTGTGACTTGCATGAAGGTTTGCGCGCATTAAGAAATGTGATCCAATTAAACAATGCCACACTACTCGGGTTATCAAACTTCCTTTTGTTTACTTTGACCATTGTGAAGCATTGACCAATAGAAAAGCTCCACGTATGGTATGCATTAGTCTTTCATTGGTTGAGTCTTTGCATCGCAAATTCTTACACAGGTGAACTTAAACTATCAGCTCCATAGAATGCTGCCATGTATCCTCTTTTATTGGTTACGGGAGTCGGGTGGAACTGAAACATTATCCTCTTTGGCTCATTATATGGAATTGAAGTCTGGATAAACTCATCACGTTTGAAATTTCCAAAATGGTGACATGTGTCCACTGACGGCCGTTGATTACGCATCATGTGTCACTGCCTTCACCCACCACGCATCCTTTGTCCTCGCCGACAAAATCCCGAGACCCAAAAATATATAAAATGTGGCTTATTTCGTGGACTTGAATTACACCAAGCCCAAAACCTTTTAGGAGATCGGAATGGTGCAACGTGGCCCTGCTTATGTGCTACATTGAATTTGACGGGCATATGAACATTAGGCAGCCTTTTGTGAAGCCATCAATGAATTGGCTAAGTTTCATGTGGATTTTGAATGCCAATAGCCGATGCATTTGGAAAAGAAAATTTGAATACCATTTAAACGTCCCAAACTCGTTAAAAATTACTAAGTCCATTTTAAAGCTTGTTAAAGAAAAAATAACCCAGGGGTAATTTTGGATAATAATTACATGTTTTTTAAATTCTTAATTACCCCCATAGTGTCAATACCCCAGTAGGGTTCCTTCCTCTTTCTCGACCTAAGGCCTTAGAAACCTTGGGTTGTCCTAGTGTAAGGGTTACTTCACTTTTGATATGTGAACTTAGCATTCCCTATACCTCCTTTGAATCCTATCATTTGTGTGCTGGTCTTGGTGTGTCTCTTACTCATTTCCTTGATATACCTAGTTGAATGGATGATGAAAGTGCATGTTGTCTAGACATATTTTTCCCTACCATACACTTTAAGCTCATCCCCATGAATGGGGCCACCATGCAGACTTACCTTTTGATTGTGGATGCTTGAAAGATAATATGAATTTTTTTGCTTCTTCTTATTCAAACATCTCTACTTCCATTTTGATGCACAACTTTCCTTTGTCTTCATTATCTTCCACGGTTTGATTTTTTTCCAAAAATGAAACAAGTTCAAGGTATGCATAGAAATTCAGATCATTACACTCAATTTTTTCATCTTTCTCACTTGGGAAATATTCTTTCTTACATCTACAGATGCCACAATTGTTAAGAAACACTTTCTCCTTAGTATTTGGTTCATCCTCATTATCTTCCTTCAAATCCACTTGATTTTTTCTGTTATAAGCTTCCTCCCTTTAACAATTTACATCCCCCTCGTGTGTTACTCCTTTAGACCAGGTTGTGGGTCCTCAAAAGTTTGGGCCATCTCTTTACTCTTAGAATCACTCCATTCTTGAATATATACTCCATAATTATCAATAGATCTTACCCTTACCGATTTTTTTTGCATCGTTGGAAAGGGGTGGTTGGTAGTTTGTCGATAGAGAAGTTGTTTGGTGTCAAATTCTTGGATCTAGTTCTTCAGACATTAGATCTAGTCTTCTCCGCTTGGATTTTCCTAAATTTGTCCCTCACATTTTCATGCACATTATTTCCCTATGGATAGAAGTACATTCCCTCTTGCCAAAAAAATTTCAGCTTCATCTTTAGAAAGGAATGGGAAATTTGATATCCAACGATTTGCCATATAGATTCCGACTAGTCTACATTTCTTCATGATTGAAGCATGGTTCCTCATGAGACTCAAACACACATGAGTTTGTGTCTACAAAGTGTGGGAGGGATTGAGTTTTAGGCTGATTTTTTATATGTTCAAATGATGGAGGAAGTGCAATATCCTCCTGTAAGGAATGATAATTAGTAGAAGGAGCTTTAAGAAAGATAGGTACATGAAATGTTGGTTGAGGAAGCGTATGTTGGAAAGAAGGAATGATGGAGTGGCATAATGGTAGCAAAGGATTGCTCCATTGATAGGGTTCCTCAATATTATGTTCATATGCTCCCATTTTTCAACCAATAACATCATTATATTCAAATATTTAGCCATTACATCTAAGCATTTAGTCAATACCTCTAGCTTTTGTTAAGGGTTGTATCAACTTGACAAAGGACCAACCCATGGATAGGGTTGATCAAAACTAACTAGTTTCACCGCTATTAGTTTGTACATATTATCTCCCTTCACATGACTTTCCTCCATTTGTAAGGTTTGCATTTGTGAATCAACATCAACATATTCCATAAAACATTTGCGATCATTTACATATACATGTTCTTGAAAAATATCTTGGTCAATGCGATAACCATATGGATTAGTTGGGTATGGGGAATATGTGAAATCATGATAGTGAATCTCATAAAATTGGTCTGGAGGAGGATTATGGAAATTTTTAGGTGAAGGGGAGTAATATGGCTCCTGGAACTAGGGTTTCTAATGAGGGAATGAAGTCATGGTTGCACAACTTCATGAATGAGATAAATGGATGAAGGAATAGGGTTTATGGATGAGGTGGGTTTCTTAGATCACCGAGTCACCAGATGTGTTGAAAACTTCCTCCAAAGGAAAAAATAACCAAGAACATATCAAAACATGTGAAAAGAAGTTGTAAATATTTTCAAACCTAGTCCCACCGAGTGTGCCAAAACTATTAGAGCTCAAAATTGCACCTTGCTCTGAATCATAAAAGATCTAGAATTTTTAGGAAACATGCAACTATTTCCAGGTGTGGAACTTGTGGCTTGATAACGACCTCCAAAGAAGGTGGGATTCCTCATTCCACGGATTTGGAAAACCCATTGAACACAACCTACTTCTAATGCTAAACTACTCTTATCACTAATCCTACACTAACATTTCCAAGGACCGGGAAAGAGAGATCCAAAAATAAGGAAACTAAGCTAAATGGGGTGGTGATAGCACCAGAAGAGAAGGGTGATAACACTCCATAAGGGGAATAAAAATTTAGTAAACATGGGAGGAAAGGGAAGACGAATGTGTCCTAGGCCAAAATGTGTAGAATCAACCTTCTTATACATTTACAACACACGGAAATGTAGAAACCTACAAGTATGAAACATGTAAAAGGAAGAATAGAAAGGAAAGAAAACATAAAACATAAGTATAGGGAAGAGAATAGCCACATACATCTAATTTCATTGTTTATATCATGCACATGCAACCACATCCATGAAAAAGGTGAAAATACATAGTAGAGACCAAATTTGAGGTTTGAAACTCATGGGAATTCAGAAAACATTTTAGCATGGTGCCATTACAACAAAGAAAGATCCCCTTTTAGACTACATGAATTCAAAATTTATAGAGAGAGAGAGAGGAGATTCAACCTCTAAGGACCAATCACCATGGATGCTTACAAGAATATGTGGGTGCTTGACATGGATTCTATCGCATGTCATCATATTTTTTAGGAGAAGAAATGACACCCATACTTCATTAAATTTTGGTCAATGGAGTGGTTGAACATTGACCGAACAAAATGGATCGGCTTTGAGGAGCACTACGTAATTTTTATGTTTCCAATTTGATCCACATCCTCTCTGTTATGCCTTCCATGAAAATCATGCAACTCCTCACATGTTAAACCACCTATGATCTACTTCCTCTTTCATCTCGCAAATTTTAATTATTACACGAATTCTAATTGTTTTTTATTTACTTGGTGGGTTTGGAGATTCCCTGTGGGTTTTGATGTCACAATTTCCTCCATAATTATGTGAAGACTAATCCTATGATGTGTAGGGTTATTGCTCATATGGCTTTCATTTTCACTCAAAACCTACATAAAACTATTCCTCTTTATGTGGCTTTTGTCTTGGTTTTTCTAATTTCTACCATCCACATACCTTTCTAGTTTTTCCCTTACCTACCTTGATATGTGGGATTTCCTTGCAAAATATGTGAAGCTACAACTCTTCGATCTGTGCCATCTAATTTGTGGCCAATTCCACTTTGTTCCAAATATTTGGGAAACTTAAAAACACTTTCTATTAGAAAATCCATGGGACAAGAAGAAACAACAGGAAGAAAACAAAGAGGCAAATGTGGCAACGGGTAATGTATGTCAGGATGCTTTGATTCTTTCTTTGCACAATATTACTAAATCTTAGGTTTTATATTTGGGGCTTCTTTCCATGCTACTCCACATAGGCATTATTTTGTTGATTATGTTCAAGGAGATTTTGGGCATGTTTTTCTTGTTGATGATGAGCCTTGAAGCATAGTTGGAAAAGGTTCATTGAAAGTTAAGATGTAAAATGGGAATACTTGGCTATTGAAGGATGTCAAACATGTGCCTACATTAAGATGAAATTTAATATCGGCAGGGTAGTTGGGAAGTGATGGTTGTATTATGATATTTCTAAACAGACTCTTGGAAGGTTATTGTTATCCAAAATTCACCCCCCCAGGGTAATTTTGATAACATGCATCAGAATATTCAAGTCCCAGGAAAATTGATTGATTCGGGGCCAAAAATCATGTTGCTAGAGTCCCCTCAAATATTTTCTAAGTCCCCTGTCTGAGAGGAAAAGAGAAAGCTCTGAGAAAATGCAAAAAAGGGTTGCAGAAAGGCAAGAAGGTTGATCCAGAAAAAATGGTGAAAATCGGCTAAGTCCTAGTCCTAGGAGCAGTCGGGACATTTGGGACAAAAAGGCCCGAACTGCCGGCGGCTCGGCAAGTAAGCAAACAAAGCCCGCACAAGAACAGGGACATCTGGGACAAAAGTACGCGGTGGGCGCGAAATGCCGGTTCGACCGAGAGAAAAAATTGGCTAACTGCTGGGAGGGTCGCCTTTGGGACATTTGGGACAAAAAGGCGCGAAGCGGCCGAACCGGGCGAAATGAGCACAAGCAGTCCGAAACAAAGTGGGACAAGCGGGCCAGAAATGCCCGAACCGGCCGAATCGGCCGAAATGAGTCCAAAGGGGCCAAAATCAAATGGGACATCCGGGACAAATGGACGCGAAATGCCCGAACCGGCCGAAATGAGTCCAGAGGGTCCAAAATCAAATGGGACGTCTGGGACAAATGGAGGCGAAGTGCCCGAATCGGCCGAAATGAGTTCAAAGGGGCCAAAAATCAAATGGGACATCCGGGACAAATGGAGGCGAAGTACGCGAAGGAGCCAAGGAGCGAGGACCAATCGTGAAGCCGCCACGTGTCCTCACTGGGAGAAAAAGTCAAAAGGTCAAAGGGGCGAGTTATCGAGTTACCGAACCGAACCAATGAAATGGCGCCACGTGTCCAAGTTTAAGGCCCGCAAGCAATTTCAAAAGGAAGGCCCGCGAAAGACGGAGGATGAGAATTGCTGCGTCAATCAAAGCACGTGCCACGTGTCGCCCAGATGGTGAAGAGCGGGAAAACATTTTAAAAACTGTCTTGGCGCTCCGTGCCTAAATCTTCGGGGTCGCGCTATATCTTTTGATCCAGCTCGGATTCCCACGTTCTTTATATCAACGGAAAGATGTTGAGATGCTCTACATGATTCTCGGGATCAATCTCGAGTTTTGGTGCGTATGAAGAGAGAAAATCGAGAAACGGCTCGACGTGTGGTAATGGCGTAAGCGACCTTTCAACAACCCGCTTTAATGCTAATGGGTCGCATTCTTCTTCTCGCACGCGAAGTGACATTTTAGCGGCCAAATTAATACAAATGGGTCGCATTCTCCTCTAAAATTGGTCAAATATGGCAGGTATGGGTTGGAAAGGTATCCCATGCCGTTTTTATGCATCTGCAATAATGAGGAATGGGCTTGCACGCTTTTCCTACGTTTCCCGTCTCCCCCGGGTTCGACCCATGCAATGTAAAAGCCAATTTTGGCTCATTTTGAAGAGGGGGTTCATTCTTTCGCTCCGCCTCCCTTCTTTTTTCTTCTCTAGGGTTGAAAATGGAGTTCGAACCTCCTCCCTACTCTCCGTAATGGCGTTTTTGCCTTTTACTAATGGAATGATGTTCTCGTGCAAACCTCAAGCAACAAAACATGTTTTTGTGATGCATCGTCCATCCTTTCTCGTTTTTGCTTGTTTTCTTCTTGCCTCTCTTCATTGCGGTATCAGTGCATGTTTGACGTTCACCGCAGATCTGGGGAGTGTTCATGGAGTTTTGGGACACTTTTACTCGTGTGAAATCTATCCTTGGGCTCGTGATGCATCTCTGTCCATCCTTCCCATTGCTCACCTCTCTTTGTCCCAGCAAGCGGTTTTGATAGATGTTCAACATTCTCCTTCTACGGTGTATCACCGTTTTAGTGTAGGCTTTTGCTTTGTTTTTCCTTTCTCTCTCTCTCTCTGTCTCCTTGGCATGGTTAGATTAGGATTAGATTAGCTTGCACCTCGTGACCGGAATAGCTTGTGGCGAGTAGTTTAGGAGCAGAACCAGCCTTTCTCTCGGAGATTCCTCTCTCGGTTTCACAAGTCCCACGCTGAGAGAGGTTTCCATGTTGTGCAATCACACTGGATGCTCCGAACATCAACCTAGAAGCCTCGATGTGCGCCAGTGGGTGCTGTGATTTTACCTAACAGCTTCGGCAACACGGTGGGACCTTAGAGGTCTTTCACTTCATCTTTTGCAGGTTGATGTGTTCCTGTGAAGATTTCAGCCTTTGGAGGCACTTACAAACACATCTGGCGACTCCATCTGGTCAACAACCCATCTCTGAAGTTGCAGACCTTCCTTTCCATTCGTTTCCATCCATTTTCATCCATTCTTCCTTCCATCTCTTCCATCATTCTTTCGTTCTATGAAGTTGTGCAATCATGACTTCATTTCCATCATGGAACTCACATTTCCAACAGCAGTATATCACACCTCCAACACATTTTACAAATCCTCCAAATCAACATTTTGAGCAGATTCAAGATCGTGTATGCATACCCATATGAGCAGCGGCAGTGCAAAGTCGGTTTGGCTATGGAGCTTTCAAGAGCAAGAGTATGCATACAATGAAGACCATCAGATCCAATCTTTGGTCTCGTTGGAGAAAATTCAAAAGATGGAGGTGGGGATGGTGCGGTGCAGAGCAAGCAACAGCTCAAATGAGAGCTTTCAGAATTGGTTGCAGGACTCCTTGTCCATGGGGAGGCCTTTTTCCAAGACACTTCAGCCCTCAGGAGAAGCTGGACTTCATGATAAAGATGCTGCCCCAACTTGCACAATGGATAGCAGGAATAGAGGCCTATGCACTTGTTGTTGAACAACCTTGTCAATGGGTAGGTTCTACACCATCATCTGGTCTTTCTCTTTCTCAAGTTGCACCATCTCATTTAAACTCTCCATCTGCTGTCCCAAATGTTGAATCCATTTCTCCACCCCCCAGTCTTCCACCTCATCTCGATTCTTCTTTCCTTTTCCCTTCCAAACAGTCATCCCCTCCACAAGAGCTAACAGAAATACCCCCTCCTCCAAAGAAACAAGAGGTTTCACTGCCTCCACCACCACAAAAAATTGTAAAATCAGTTGAGTTTCAGCCCATTCCTCTTGCATTCCCAATTTCATATGGGGAAGAAGGAATTGAAAAAATCAGTCATCAAGGACAGCAGGAAGAGGAGCCCAACAGAAAAGAAATGACAGATGACTTGAAGGTTTGGGCTACCAAATTTGGGATGACAAAGATCCCCTTGATGGTTAAGCCTACAGAAGAGGCTAAGGTTGAACAAATGGTGGTGAGGACTGATTTTGTTGGAGAAGAAGATCTTGCAGTCCCAACTTGTCCTCTAGAGCAACAAATTGAAGAGTTTGACTTGACAAACTTCATGCTGGAGGAGGAGTTCAATCAAGAGCAAGATCGTCTTCAAACATTGGAGGAAGGAGAAGCTGCTCCAAATCCAAAAGAAGAGGAGCACATTCTAGCTGTGGAGGAGAAAAGTGCAGATCCAAGGGCTTTGAGCACAAAGCAGGCTACAGGAGAACCTTCAGTTCTTCTTTCTACTTCACCTCTCTCAAGTTCTAGTAATGAAGAGGAGTTTGATCTCTCAAACTCAATATTGGAGAGTGAAGCAAACCATGGTGGTCAGGTTGCACATCAAGAGGACACCACGGAGGAAGTTGAATACGAGCAGCAGCACAGCAATGAGGCAGTTTACCTGTCAGATTTGGAGGACTGTTTTGATGGAGAAGAGCCGGTTGAGTTTTCACCATTCTCTCTTTCATCATCCACATTCCAAACACCAAAGCCTGCTGTCATGGAGGACAAAGCATTCATTTGCAGCAAAGAGCCTGCATCTTATAGCCCCTCTTAAAATCAAAATTGGAAGATTCTAATCTTCCTCGTTTCTTCATTGGAGGAAGAGAAAGGACTGAAGGATTCCACCATTTCTTCCACACCATCCATTCAAGGTCTACAAGAAGACTCCATTCTTGGAGTTGAAAATCACAGCAATGGGCATATCAAACGGATCGGACCTTGCCCAATCGTATTTGGCTTCATTGGAGCCAAAGGAGAAGCCACAACCAGTCATGCTTTGCTTCGAGCATGAGGATGAGCTACAAAGTACCAGAGGATCAGCTGCCATACCTCTCCAATCCAAATGCAGAGCAACTAAAAGAGGTATTGGATTTTTCAGATTGATACCTTGATGATTTGGATAGAAGACCAGCTTCTTGTTGATTTTCCATCCATCCAAACAGCCATGATCGAGTGCAAATCAATTGCATGGCTGCCCATTTTGGAAGAAAGGAAGCTATTTTTGCACAACCGATTCTGCAGGGTTTGTTTAGCTTGCCTTTGTTTCGATTAGAGTAAGTAGGTAGGTTTGCTTTCAGCAGAAGAAGTGCTTGTGCACACTCTGCATGTTCCATTTGGGGCATGTATGATTTTCGATTTTGTACATAGTTTTGGTGTTCTTTGGTTCCCTGCTCTTGCACAGTTCATTTCAGTGGCATCTTGGTGAAGACACTCCAGGTTCAATGGGTTTCCAAGTGGCTCAGAGGGAGATTTTCAAGGTTCAGATCAGTTTTCAGGCTTGCTTATGACTCCATGCCCAATGGATTGCTTTCAGTGCTACCTGGGTCTTTTCATCTAGTGTGATGACCCCACCGAAGTCACTGGCTGTTATCCAAAATTCACCCCCCCAAGGTAATTTTGCTAACATGCATAAGATTATTCAAGTCCCAGGAAAATTGATTGATTCGGGGCCAAAAATCATGTTGCTAGAGTCCCCTCAAATATTTTCTAAGTCCCCTGTCTGAGAGGAAAAGAGAAAGCTCTGAGAAAATGCAAAAAGGGTTGCAGAAAGGCAAGAAGGTTGATCCAGAAAAAATGGTGAAAATCGGCTAAGTCCTAGTCCTCAGAGCAATCGGGACATTTGGGACAAAAAGGCCTCGAACTGCCGCTCTCGGCCAAGTAAGCACAAAAACCGCATAAAGAACAGGGACATTTGGGACAAAAGTACGCGGTGGGCACGAAATGCCGGTTCGACCGAGAGAAAAAATTGGCTAACTTTTGGGAGGGTCGCCTTTGGGACATTTGGGACAAAGGCACAAGCGGCCAACCAGGCGAAATGAGCACAAGCGATCTCGAAACAAAGTGGGACAAGCGGCCGAAATGCCCGAACTGGGACCGAATCGGCGAAATGAGTCCAAAGGGCCAAAATCAAATGGGACATCCGGGACAAATGGACGCGAAATGCCCGAACAAGTGGCGAAATGAGTCGAGAGGGTCCAAAATCAAATGGGACGCCTCGGGGACAAATGGAGGCGAAGTGCCCGAATCGGCCGAAATGAGTTCAAAGGGCCAAAAATCAAATGGGACATCCGGACAAATGGAGGCGAAGTACGTGAAGGAGCCGAAGGAGCCGAGAACTAATGTTTGTAATCTTATGGCTTTAGAACTAGATACAACATTGTGGCACTATAGGCTCGGCCATATGAGCCATAAGGGCATGGAGATCATAAAGAAGGATTTTCTCGGATATACAAAAATAGGTTTGGACGTGAAGATCGCATATATCGGAAAAAAAAGCGAGTAAGTTTTCTTAAGGTTGGACCTACAAAGAAAGAGAGTAAGTTAGAGTTGATACATTTTGATGTGGGGGGGTCGACTCGTGTATCATCTCTTGGGGTTCAAGTTATTATGTTACTTTTATTGATATGCAATAAGGAAAGTTTGGGTTTATTGTATTAGAAACAAATCGATGTATTTTCCACTCTTGTTAAATGGAAATCCTTCGTGAGAGAATGAAACAAGTCTTAAGCTAAAATGTCCGAGGTCGGATAATGGAGGGGAGTATTGCAGCAGAATGGGGTGTCAAAAAGAATGAACAAAACAATAATGGAACGTGCTAGGAGCATGAGGTTACATGCAAGACTACCTCTTTCTTTTTGGGTAGAAGCGGTGAGCACAACTGTGTACTTGATAAATAGAGGACCCTCAAGTGCCTTGGATGGAGGCATACCTAAGGAAGCTTGGTATTGTAAGAAATTTGATTATTCATTTTTGAAAGTCTTTGGATGTGAGGTGTTTTCCCATAAAGACAAGGATGATAAGACCAAACTAGAGGCTAAATAAAAAAAAGTACTTTCATTGGTTATGGTGGTGATGAATTTGGATATAAATGTTGGAGTATTAAGGACAAGAAAATCATTCGATCTAGGGATGTGGTATTTAATGAGAAAGTCATGTATAAGCAATAGTTGCAGGAAAATAGGGAAGAATCCAAGAAAGAATATGCAACAAAGTAGAGGATCTTCCGGATGGGAAAGTGACACATGAATCAGTTCAGGAACCTCCTCAACAGGAACCCCAAACTCCTATATTGAGGAGGTCTTCTAGGGTAAGAAGAGAACCTGAACATTTTTCTCCTTCTCTTTATTATTTATTACTCACTGATAGTGGAGATCCGAGAGATTTGATGAAGCAATGTAGGTAGATGACAAGAAGAAGAAGGGGGCAAGCCATGGATGAGGAGCATCGGGCTCTCATGAAGAACCAAACATGGGATTTGGTGAAGCTACCAAAGAAAAAGAGCCTTACAAAACAAGTGGGTGTTTATAGTTAAAGAGGAATAAGGAAGCAATAAAATATACAAGGCCCAATTGGTGGTCAAGTGGTTTGCACTGAGAAAAAAGGTATAGATTTTGATGAGATTTTTTTCTCCGTAGTAAAAAGACTTCTATTAGAACTGTTCTAGGAATAGTTGCAGCAAAATACTTGCACTTAGAACAAATTTATGTAAAGACTGCATTTCTCCATGGTGATTTGGAGGAGGAACTATATATGCAGCAACTAGAGGGCTATGAGGTCAAAGGTAAAGAGGAGATGGTGTGTAAACTGAAGAAGAGCTTGTATGGCTTGAAACAAGCTCCACGTCAATGGTATAAGAAATTTGATAGCTTCATGATGGAGCAAGGTTATATTAGATTTCATTATGACCATTACATGTATACAAAGAAATTTGAGGATGGCAAGTTATATTATCTTGTGTCGTATGTGGATGACATGTTGGTTGTAGGTAAAAATATGTAGGAAATAAAAGTACTCAAGAAGCAACTAAGTGAATCCTTTACTATGAAGGATTTGGGGGCATCCAAACAAATCCTTGGTATGAGGATATCTCAAGATAGGAAGGAAAAAACCTAAATTTATCTCAGGAAGAGTACATTAAGAAGGTCTTGGAGAGGTTTAATATTCGGGATGCTAAAGCTGGGTGGGACTCTTTCTTTGCGAGACCATTTAAAGTTATCAAAGGAGCAGTGTCCTAAAATAGAGCAAGAGAGAAACCAGATGTCTAAAGTACCTTACTCATCAATATTTGGCATTTTGATGTATGCCATGGTGTGCACTAGGCCTGATATTGCCTATGCAGTGGGAGCGGTGAGTAGATTTATGAATGATCCAGGTAGAAATCAGCTGTGACAGCAAAGTAAAATGGATCCTTTAGTATTTGAGAGGGACCATGGGGACAATTTTGTGCTACAATGGATCAGACGCCACTTTGTGTGGTTATGTAGATTTAGATATGGTTGGAGATGTAGATAGCAGGAGGAGCACGACAAGTTATGTTTACACAGTAGGTGGGACAACAATGAGCTGGATTTCATGACTACAAAAGCTAGTGGCTTTGTTAACCACAGAGGTTGAGTATGTTACTGCCATAGAGGAAAGAAAAGAAATGATTTGGTTACAAAAATTTCTTGAGGAGTTGGGGCATAAGCAGGAGGAAGGAAATTTGCATAGTGATAGTCAGAGTGCTATACACCTAGCTAAGAACTCTGCTTTCCACTCTAGGATGAAGCATACAGTTAAGGTACCATTTCATTAGGGAAACTTTGGAGGAAGAGAATTTGAAGCCTGGAGAAGATGCATGCCAGTCGAATCCTACTGACATGATGACCAAGGTGGTCACAAGGGAAAAATGAAGTTGTGTTCAACTTTAGTTGGTCTTCATGGAAACTAGTGAAGGGTTGAGAAGCTTGCTCAAAGGAAAACTAGTCTCCAAGTTGGATATTGTTATGTTGTGGAGCCTATTTTCATGTGAAAGTGTTGAAAAGCTGCATAATAAAAGTATTGTAAACTTTCCACAATTTCTCATTGGGGTTGGGGCGCACCCTGAAAAATATTTTTGGCCTTAAATGTGCCCAATATACCGAGAAATGTGTT
Organism: Taxus wallichiana var. yunnanensis; assembly: GCA_018340775.1. Taxonomy (NCBI): domain Eukaryota; kingdom Viridiplantae; phylum Streptophyta; class Pinopsida; order Cupressales; family Taxaceae; genus Taxus; species Taxus wallichiana. The sequence goes on from CM031238.1 coordinate 839,218,976, forward strand.
TTTGATATGGCGGGATTTTTGACCCATAGGTTTATTGGATGATTTTTGGCCCATGGTTTTGATACCCACACTTTTGTAAAATTGCTTAAGCAGATTGTCTACTTATATGGTTTTATGCATATGGTAGGTATATGGTAACATCGAGATATGTTTTGAATTCAAGTGTGAATTATGAAGATTTTTTTGAGCATAACTCCAAACAGCTCTGGGTATTGTATTGAGAGAGTGGTGGCTTGTAATAAAATATGAGAAAGTGATTCTTGGTGGACGTATCCGAAATTGGGTGAACCACATTAAATATTGTCTCTTTGTGTTGTGTTATTTTATTCTACAATTTTATTTGAGATCTGTAATATTTTCTACATATTAGTTTCTCTTGTTGCATGCGATTACGTGAGGGATTATTCCACATATTTTATCCCTTATTTCCAAACAACAACATAAAATATTCTACCAACTGGTAGCATCATATATGCTATTAGTCGACAACATAAAAATGCTTCTTGTTGGCAACATTTTTGTTATTACGCTACAAACCAATAGTTGTTGGCGGTAGCATTTTGAATGTTATTAATGACAATAACCATTTCCAAATTCACCAACCACGTGGAAGAAATTTTATTTTGATCCACCATAGTTTTGAATTTGGTTTTGATTATTATCAAAATATTTTCTATGGGTTTTTTGGGGGGGCTTAAAATTTACCCTAACACAAACGAAAACAAACATAAAATATAGAATAAAAAAAGAAGTACAAATGTGTAATGTTACATATGTTAGTCATAGAAAGGAAAGGAAAGAGATGCAACAAAGACACACCAGAGTGTCACACACATAATTAAGCATAAGGAAAGGAAATAAAGGATGAAAATAAGGTACAATAAGGTGTCTCACACACAAGCATACAAAAGGCTATAGGCTTGTTGGCAATTTTCGGGGACAAAATGGAGTGTTTCTTGCCAACGCTTTGGGAATATAAATCCCTCTACTTAAATGGTGTAACTAATGTATATTCATGCGTGAGTGAAGAGAGTTTAATTCTATTTGGCCTGCAGGCAGAGGGGATCCAACAAGGGAACTCCACGACCCTATGGTAAAAGCTTCTGAGATACTTGCAAGGGAGGAATTTTCTAGGAGAGAGGGAAAGGGAGTGAGAATATTAGATAAGAGGAACTAATGTTGCAAGTAGAAAATTAGAGTCTTGCATACATCATTTAGAACTTTCATCACATGCACTAAAATTAGGAAGAAACAATACTGTAAAAATCAACAAGACCAATTAGAATTTAATGAACACAAAGTATTAGTAAACCCCTTAGTCAAAAAGGATAGAAACTCCTTCTTCTTGTATTGATGCTTAAGCAGAAATTGTACATAGTATGAGAATGGAAGACATTGAGAATAAGGGAAAAATGGCTAACTCTTTTCACTCACAAGTAAGAAAAATATCTCTCATGAACTTACAAGAATACAACCAGCTAGAATAATTTCAGAATTAGAACCCCTTTGAATGAGGAGCTCATTACAATTTATAGTAGAGGAACAACTCTTCATCTTCCCGATGACCCTCCATATGCCTTATTTATGACTTTAGACTATTCAAATTCCTACCAAATATTAAATCCCTTTTATAAAATCAAGGTGACTTAATTTACATTATGTGTCAAAATTCACCTTTAGATGACTTAAAGGCATATCAAAAAGTGCAAACCCTAACGAAGAATTAGAACACTTGAAGAGAGAAATTTGGGGAAGAAAGAGAGGAGAGAGAAGGAGAGATGATTTCACCCCTAATGAAGTCACATGATCCTTGTTGATGGAAAGTCTGCTATGTGATGAAATTCTGAATCTTCACAATCTTTGCACTCTATGAAACTCTTTCAAAATGGCTCACGGATGCTTTGGAAAGAGTGTTTAAAAACACTGTTGAATGGTTCTGCCGATGACCATGAATGTGACTCATGAAGATTCCCTCAGAAGAGATAGGAGCTCAAAATTGGCCTTGCTAAGTTGAATGAAGCTGTTTTCGCCGATGAATGCAACTTAAAACTTGTGACCCAAACCATATAGTGAGTATCGAAATACACTATTAGGGTCTCTCGAGATGATTTTTGAAAGATCCACGAGAGATGCCAAAGATGCTTCTTGCAAAAATGTTAAGAACCACTGGCGAAGATAACATACTGCGAGAGATGGGCATTGAATCTCAGTGGAGACAATATTCAATGACAATGCCCATTCTATAAACTTGAGTCCCGCCGTTTCTTGACACTTAATATTTGAAAAAGAAACTTAGTATTTTTAGTAACTGTGAAAATTATTCTCCAAACTCCAATTGCAGCTACCAATCTAGATGTTAAACTCTCATAATGCTCCTCTTGTGATAATCACCCTCGGGAATAACTGCTATTTTTGTAAGTGCCCATAAGACAACTTACTATTTTTGGCAAGTGCACAAATTAGCTTTTCCAGACCTCAAATGATTATGGTAGCTTGAATTCCTTCTTCACACTACATTCCTCTCGCCTTCTGGACCAACTAGCCATTTATAGGAGGGATCTATGGAGCCACTTACTATTTTTAATAAGTGTCATTTTCAGGCCGAGATGACCATTTCGATGATTTTCACCTGCGATACCTCATCTGTGTTCACCACCTCCTTTGTAGGTTCTTTAGTTGATGACTTTCTTGAAATAGCAGTCCCCCATGTAGAAGACCTGCTATTTTTAGAAAGTGAGCTTCTGGTGGTTTGATCATGGCGAGAACAAAGTTTTATGATATGGGTTTTTTCCCAATCTTTCCCCTTTGAAATCTTAGACTTACCCGATCACTAGTTTGTGAGATTTTAAAATTTTAAAATTTTGACCTGACAGTAGCTCTGGACATGGCAGCCATTAACGGAGCTTGAAATTTGCAGGTCTGGTTTTCTTCTCTGTTGATCCATAGGGATCCAAAATGACTCTACTTCATCAGATCAGCCATCACAAAGAAGGAAAAATAATACATAGAGGTTATGTATTTTTAGTAATAGGACCACCACTATGTGCAGAGTGGTGGTTATAGAACCACCACCCAACCATGGTGGTGGTCCTAAAACTTACCCGGTCTGCATTGGGTAGTAGTCCTGGCTCTTTTAGACAGAAAATAAAAAATATGAAATGAACAACCCTAGAATTTGAAAGGTTGTCCGTGTCTCTTCTCCTCCATAACCTTTCCCATTCTCTAGTGCACGAGGACATGAGAAAGGCTATAAATACATGTTTGTATAAGAGAACAAGATCATCGAAGCATAAAAGCAAGTGAGAAAGAATTTCTTAGTGATGGAATTGTGTTTTGTAGAAGAAATGAGTGTTGAGACATAACAAACAAGTAATTGGGAGGAAGTGTGAGATATTATCTACTTCTCTTTCATACTTATTATAACTTCAGTACTTATTGTTTTGAATTGGCCAATAAAAAGGCGTAAAGAGTAATTGCCCTTCACGACTAGTTTTTCCTCCTTTGGAGGTTTCTAGGATAAAACTTGTTGGTGTTTATGAGTTTATATTCTTTCCTTTCCGCAATTATGGATTTTAAGCATAAGCCAAATTCATTCACTAGCTATATTTGTCCTTTTCTAATAGAAAGTAGAACAACAACGTTAATTTATGATATTGTGGATAATTTCAAAGTTGAATAGTTTACTGAGATCATTTAGGTATCAAAGCTAACAAGTATCCAGGACTATGGTATTCATTCTTAGATTTGTATGACAGTGATGCAATCTAAAGGTGAAGAGGCTTTACCTTGCAATCTAGAAATTTATACAAGGAAGTGGAAACATAAAATTCAGGGACAAATGGATGAAGAGAAATTGTTCCATAGAATCAAGATTTGGAGACCATGATGGATAAGATGTTTAGAAGGTAAGAAGAACTTGCAGATTTACAAAAGAGCCTCTGTCAAGCAAGAATCCATGGACTCGGTGGTTTGAGGCTTAGCTGAAAATTTTGGCATAGGGAGAAGCCACCATGAGGAAGATCACAGGGAAGAACATGAAGAAGATACTTCAAAAACAAGAAAAAGGTAAAATCTGATCATAATCCTTTTAAAGATGAGACAAAAGTTGAGATTAAAAGATTTGAAGGAAAATTAGATGTAGAGTTGCTTGATAAATGGTTAAAATAGTTAGAAGTCTATTTTAGCATCCATAATGTCACTAAGGCACAGATCACCTTTGCACGTCTCAAAATGGAGGGACATGCTTTGGTTTGGTGGTAAACCCATCTAACCACTTGTGAAAAGAAGAGGTGTCTTATTGTGAAATCTTGGTAAGAATTTAAAGAATTACTTAGAGCTAACTTCTATCCTATTGGTGACAAGATTGACCAAATGATTAAATGGTAGTATTTTAGACAAGGCAAAGTGGTCAAAGTGTGTAGGACTATACTACAAAGTTTCAAGGTAGAAAATGTTGCTAAACATGGACTTGGAGGATGAGGATATTTCGACTAAGTACTTTGGAGGAATTAACACTCACTTTCGAAGAAAATTCATCTCCACAAAGCCCAAATATCTCAACGAGGCATGTGTGAAGGTATACTACATAGATAATGAAAAGAAGCAAGGATAATCAGAGCAAGGGAAAAACAATCGACAAATCGGTAGAAAAAGAGTATGGGCAAACAAGTAACAAGGGTAAGTGGAAAGGGAAAGGTAAAAAGATGCCACTACTTTAAATACTTGTAAAGATCCCAATAATTTTTGAAAGAACTGTGATATCAATTGTCATAATGATGCTACATGTTGGAAGTTGCATCTGGAGTTACATCCGAAGAACTGAACCAAAGACTCAAAGAATTCCATGACAGCTGTAAAAACAAAATGGGAGGTGTTAATTGAAGATGACTCTGATGTAGATGAAATTATTAGATGCATGGCCACTAACATGGATAGCTAGGAAGAGGAGATGAGTAGACTATTCTAGATCAAGATAAATAAGGTAAATGCTTTGGTTGATACCCGTTCTCAATCTAACTTGATTTTAGAAGCAGTTATAAAGAAGCTTGGTCTTGAGACTTACGAGCATCCACACCCTTATCCTTTAGGTTGGGTGAATAAGGGTGTTGAAATTCAGGTAACAAGAAGATGTAAGGTCAAGTTTGGGATAAATTCCTAGTATATTGATGTTTTGGAAGCTGACGTTATTCCACTTGATGCTTTTGATGTTGTATTTGGGAGTCCTTGTATATTAGGGATGTTATATTTATGAGAAGGGAAAACTAGTACGAAGGGTCAAGGATGGGATCAGCTACAACATCCGGGAACACCAGTGTAAGACACGGGTTACTATGGTGAGTGCTAACCAAGCAAAACAACTTATTCAGGAAAATCATAATCAGTTTTGTTTACTTTTGTTAAAGGATAAACAAGATGGGGTAGAAGTTTTAGAGATTTCTAACCAAGGAAAGCATGATTTGGATAGTATTATTTAGTATTTTCAGGAAGTATTTCAAGCTCCTAGTGGGTTACCACCAAAATGGGAAGTAGAGCATGAGATTCAACTATTTCCAAAGTCCTCTTTCTTGAACATTGGATTATATAGGAAATCCTTTCTTGAGAGTACTGAAGTAAATAAACAACTCCGGAACTACTAGACCAAGGGATGATATGTTCAAGCACCTCACCATGCGGTTTTCTGATTGTGATGGTGCCAAAGAAGGATGGTTCTTGGAGAATATGCATTGACTCATCGTGCTTTGAACAAGATTACCATAAAAACAAATATCCACTTCCCTATATAGATGATATCTTGGACCAACTTCAGCATGTAAAATTCTTCACGAAGTTGGATCTCAAGTCAAGTTATCACCAAGTTAGAATGAAGGAGGAGGATATATGGAAGACTACCTTCAAGACAAAACATGGTTTGTATGAATGGTTAGTACTTCCTTTTGGGTTATGCAATGCACCCACTACATTTATGAGATTGATGAATGATGTATAGCGGGATTTCATAGATTTATTTTTCATTGTATATCTAGATGATATCTTGATTTTTAGTTCCACATGGGAAGAACATCTAACTCATTTACAACAAGTCTTGTAAGTTCTCAAGGAGAAACAACTACTTTGTAATATGAATAAATGTGAATTTTCCAAACAATCACTTATCTATCATGGGCACATGGTTAGAGGAGGAGATCTACGAGTGGATCTAAAGAAGGTGGAAGCCATCACTAATTGGCCAACACCAATAGGAGCCATAGAGACTAGGAGTTTTGTGGGAGTAGTACAATACATGTGGAAGTTCATTATGGGATTCTCCACGATTGCAGCACCTCTACACACAGTGGCCGCAAAGAGTAAGGGTTTTGACTTGGGTAAGGAACAAGAAAAATTCTCGATTTATTGAAATACTAGATTAGTCATGCTCTAGTACTTGCTCTTCCTAATTTGTAGCATCCTTTCGAAGTAGAGATAGATGCTAGTGATTATGCTATGGGAAAAATGTTGCTTCAAGGAGGTAAACCCATACGCTATCATTCTAAAACTTCCACTGCAGTAGTTAAAGGATATTCAGTATATGATAAGGAAATGTATGCACTAGTTCAGGCAATTAAAAATGGAAGCATTATTTATTGGTTAAAGAAACTATTGTGTACACTAACCACAAACCTCTCCAGTATTTGCAAGCTTAGTCTAAATTGCAGCAAGAAAGGCACTACAAATGGATGGTGTTCCTTCAAAAGTTCCATCTGGTGATCAAATATAAGAAGGGTAGTACACATTTGGTGGAAGACATGTTGTCTAGGCCACCCACACAGAAAATTTCTTCTGTTTGGCCACTATCTCTCGATCGAACCTTTCACGAAGGAATCTCATAGAGAGGCATATGCCTAGGATAGAGACTTTGGGGTGACATTTTAGTAGTTGCAGTCCCAAGGGACTGAAAGGACAGGATTGAATATTTTTATCTCAAGGACATGATGCTCTACCGATGGGGGAAGCTTTGTGTGCCTAAAGAAGAAAGACTTATATTAATGAGGGAAGCACATACCTCAAAAGTAGTGGGACATTTTGGTGTTGGTAAGACCCTAGCCCACTTGCAAAGGTACATGTATTGGCCCAATATGCAAGAAGAAGTATCAAAATTTATATGTGGATGTAAAATTTGTTGTACCAACAAGCCTAAGACTAGGAAGGAGGGTTTGTATATGCCTTTTTCAGTACCTACTCATCCATGGGAGGACATTTCTATGGATTTTTAGGAGGATTACCTATGTCTAAACATGGCCATGACTATCTCTATGTTGTTGTTGATAGATTCAATAAGATGTGTATTCTTATGGCATGTAAAAAGACAGTAAAAACACATGAGCATAAGATATTTTCTTTTCTAATGTATGGGTGCATTTTGGTTTACCAAAGTCTATTATTTCTGATAGGGATTCTAGGTTCTTGGGGAAGTTTTAGACTAATTTTTGGGACAATATGGATACAAGGTTATAGAGGAGCACAAATTTCCATCCACAGATAGATGGATAGACAAAGGTGGTGAATAGGACTTTGGTATGGTTGATCGAGAGGGTATAACAACAAATACCCAATGACTTGGGATGAGTCCTTAGCCTAAATTCAACATTCCAAAATACTCCTAAGAAGGGGAGGTGTGATCCATAGGGATCCAAAATGAATCTACTTCATCAGATCAGTTAGCATGAAGAAGGAAAAATAATACACGGAGGTTCTATCTTTATAGTAACATGATCGCCACTATGTGCGAGCGGTGGTTCTGAGAACCACCACACAACCAGGAGGTGGTCCTAAGACCACCTTTGGTCTACACTAGGTAGAAGTCCTAGATCTTTCAGATAGAAAATAAAAAATATGAAACAAACAACCCTAAAATTTGAAAGGTTGTCCGTGTCTCTTCTCCTCCATAACCTTTCCCATTCTCCAGTGCACGGGAGGACATGAGAAAGGCTATAAATACATGTTTGTAGAAGAGAACAAGATCATTGAATCATGAAAGCAAGTGAGAAAGAAGTTCTCAGTGCTGGAATTGTGTTTTGTAGAAGAAAGGAGTGTTGAGACAGAGCAAGCAAATAATTGGGAGGAAGTGTAAGATATTATCTATTTCTCTTTCATACTTATTGTAAATTCTATACTTATTTTTTTGAATTGGAAAATAAAAGTGGGAAGAAAGAGAAATTTCCCTTCCGACTGGTTTTTCCTCCTTTAGAGGTTTCAGGATAAAACTTTTTGGTGTTTATGAGTTTATATTCTTTCCTTTCCTACAATTGTGGATTCTAAGCATAAGCAAAATTCATTCACTAGCTATCTCTGTCATTTTCTAATAGAAAGTAGAATAACAACATTAATTTGTGATACTATGGATAATTCCAAAGTTTAAGAGTTTACAGATCATCTGTTCATGACAAAAATAAAAATTTTACTATGGGTTTTTTTCTCATTCTAGAGGTGAAATTTTTGCTTGAACCAATTTTCGATTTGATGGGAAATCAAGTTTTTGTCTTCGTTGAGCCGAGAGTAAGATTTATTTTCTGTGAGAAATTTATGTAGTGGAAGGGAGATTTTTAAGTGAGGGTTTCATGTCCTTCAATAATGAATAACTCATCCATAAATGGTTCTTCATTTCATGCATTGGTTTGCAAGATTTGTTTGAATCTCTCTCTCACGCTAATGGAGTTTTCGAGTGGATTTCTTCATTCTTCTCCTTCATCTTTGTTCCTTTGAGTCTTCCAATCAATCCTTACTATGAGATTGTTTTGTCTTAATTTTTTTGAGGATTCAAAAGCCATGGTGGAGCTGGTTTGGAGAAGTAATGACACACTGTGTGCAAGCATGGGCAAGTTCGTGAGTAATGGCGGGATATGAACTTTGGGAAGTAAGAAGCGTGAAAGGTTAGCTTTTAAAATAATTCAAAAAGATCATCAGCTGTGAGGTGAAATTTCATGTCCCTAATGTCCCTTAAGCATTAAGGAAAAAATAGACATCAATTTTCATGTCGCACCTCATCGTGACACTCGACGGAGATCCAACGGTGGAGTGCTTTGGCCAAAAAGCTTGTTGCAAGCATCGGGGGCTAGAAAATGGTCGCATGAGGGACCAAGAGACATTCCTTGGGATGGGTGAATTTTTATGTACCTCATGTCCCTCAAAATTTTTTACATGAGGGTCATCAATTTGTATGCGGCGCCTGGTGTTGATACTTGTTAGAGATCCAAAGAATTGAGGGTTTAGCTCCATTGGCACTCCTGGGGCTGAGAAAATGCACTGAAGGGGTCACATGGGTGACTGAAGGATTCTTGGGTCTGGGATAATTTTTATGTCCCTCATTTCCCTCAGAAAAAATGGAAATTAGGGTCATCAATTTACACGGCGCACCAAAAGTTTCCACTTGTCATGATCTAGATGATTGAGGGAATGAACTCATGTAAGCATTTGAGGGCTAAACTAGTGATCCGAGAGGTTGTATTAGTGACTAGAGGGATTATTGGGGCTGGTAAAAAAAAATTGTACCTCATTTAATTTATCTTTATGGATGAAAGGGATAAAAAATTGTGTCAGGATCCTGGATTTAACACGTGTCGTCACTGAAAATTGACTAACTCCCGAACTCGTTCCTTGAGGGCAACTTCAAACGATGATATCTCAAGCTACCGATGGAAATTTTTGGAAAAACATTATATGAATGTGAATGAAAATTGCATTATGAATCTAATGGTGGGGGTATAAGATATTTAACCCTCCATTTAAGCCTTGAAAAATCATATTTTTGATCTGGATCCCTAGTTGTGCATGGAAAAAACCAGTTATAAACCTATTGCACCAAAGTGTTGTGAAAAACATGATTTCACCATCTTGTAGATATTAGAATTAAATTTATGAATATGTCTCATTTGGATCTTAACTCCATCCATAGCTCCTAGAATCACCTCCCGAAGCTCAATAGCTCTTTTGATCATGTGCACTGCCTAGGCCTGTGAACCCTGTTTTTGGTGAAACTGTCCCAACTCCTCCAAATATTTCCTAAATCTTCCAAATTCACTTCCATGATGTTTCTATACCTTTAATCCACCTACGCATTGGATTTTTTTCTTTTGTTCCACTCCAGGGGGTGCATCGGTCTTGGGAAGGCTAGTGGTAGCCCTTCTCGACACTGCCCAAAAATAGTAGTTTTCAAGAACTCCTAAAATCACCTAGGGGTTGAATTGACTTTCCTAAATCACCTAGGAGACTAATTTAACATCATCTGGGAGGTCATTGAACTGATTGAGAAGACCTGGGGTGCCTAGGAAGGGTAGGGCTTGAAAATTTTGGCACAGGGGTATTGTTGTCATGATGGAAAATTGCCAATTTCCTTGTTGCACATTTGCATGAAAACAAGGCCACATATATAAAAACAAACATATGAGAAATAAAGTGAATACAATAGTGTACGTTATCCTAGAGGCACATAGAGTAAGATATGTTACCATTGCACAAAGCATATGGGTTATTCATATTAGTCCAAATAAATAACATATAGAACAATATAGAAAATGAACATAATGAAAATGTGCAATAACATTATGTAATTAAACAATAACATGTGATATCATAAGAGATGACCATATATGTTGATTAGCCACTAGGTAAGAGGAGAGTTTGAGCATATAATAATTTTAGTGTCTTATATATGTCACACATCATGATCAAATACCTCATGAATGCATGTGTGTGTGACGATTTTATAGATATGTTATTCATTAAACCAATGTGAAGAAAAACATGTAAAAATTAAATAACTAGTAACTCAAGGCACATAAAGGTCCTAATTTTGTATTTCTATAATATTTGAATGTTTTTTTATTAGGTTAATTGAATGTTTTTATTATTTTTTATAATATGCGTGAAATAAATATCTACCCTATATAATTATTAAAATGGTGAGTAGAAAAAATAATAGGGGCATGAGGTTCATCTAGACAATCAAAATTTAAAATTCACCCTTTTGACACGGCTTATTACAATTGTACTTCTTGGCTAAGAAAAAAACCCACATCCTATCTTGCTTAGTATATATTTCCATATCTTTCCTAACTTACAAATTCCTACATATGGATGTGTCAAAAATTCTAAATAGAAATACATAAAATCAATGCTTAAGCTCTTACCATCATTGTGTGAATTTTATATTTGATTTACCTTCTTGCTATCTAAAACCATACAGTTTAGTTAAGTTATATAATACAATCTTGACCGACTTGTACGGTTTTAAAACAACACAAAGATATCAACTCCTCTATTTTTGATGCACTATCATTTATTGGGTCTTTGTATCCTTATAGGTTGGCTTTATCATAATATATTATTGAAACATTATATAAAAAAATTTGAACTCGCCTCATTTCTTACCTAAATATTCCTAAATCTGATGCACATCCATTAGGGTAGTCACTACTATAGTTTTGAAGCATTCAACTAGGATAAGGAGTCTAACTTACCTCACATCCAAGTACACAAAGTTCCTATCTCTAAGTCTTAGTAAGAGCACAATACAATCAAGCATGATCAAAGGGGTTTAAGTTGACAAACAGATGCATTATATATATATATATATATCACATGCTAGGTGGAGGACTACATGTGGTTTAAGGCCTCTTCAGAGTAGTGTTGATGTAGGATATGCAAGGGGTGCACCACAACCCAAAATTTAATCTTCTTGTAAGGTCTTTTACCCATGGTTATGTTTTTGGCATGATTCAGCTAGTTACAGATGATATTGAGACTATGTAAAAACTAGTGTTTGGTAATAAAGTACATTTCTAGGCCAATAAAGGGCCCAAAAATTTTCATAACCCCATTTAAATGCATGCAACACTATATAGAAGAATAAGGAGTGGAGTATACATCCCAACTAGACTTTATAGTCCTACACTAGGGTAGTTTCAGTCCATAGAATTAACAATGAAGATTATCTAGGATCTACACTTCCAAATTGTCTATTTTGTGTACCCAATTCTTTCTATACAACTTTTTATAGCCAAGTCTCTTTATATCTTGTGTATTTTGAGATTTTATACATATATTGAAAGAACCAATATGTTATTATAGATTGGTGCAATTAATGTTGGAAGTTAACTAATTAGAATAGCTCTTAGTTTCCTAACCTTAAATACCTTTTTATTTGTTGTGTGTTGAATAAAAATCCCAATTAAAATCTAAAAAGGGTGTAAATTTTTGGTGAACCCAATGTATTGTGTCAATACAGGGGTTGTAGTACATTCTTAGGAGATTTTTTACTTACACTATGAGGCTTCATAGAATGTACTTAAGGGGTAGATCCTCTAGATGTGTCATGAGCAGGAGCATTAGGCATGGATTGAGAAGAAGTTTGTTTCTTGAAAAATGGATTAGGTAAAGGAGTCTCATATGGGGTACCCTAAACCAAAATAATCCTATTATCATATATATAATCACCACATTGATGTATCATAGAAGGAATATCCTTAAGTTGATGATGCTAAGGGAATCCTAGAATAATTTCTCATGAACCAAGAGAAGCAATAACGAGGAAAGGTATAGATAAAGTAGCAGATACTATAGTAAGAGGGAGATCAATGTTCCCAAAAGAGGTTTTAGTATCAAAGTGCATATAGCACTTAGTAAATCCTAAAGATGAAATAAATTTGAATGTGCACATATTATGTTTATAGATACTATCAATCAAGATGATGTGGATAGGAATTATACCAAAAAAATCTTGAAGTAAAGTGCAAGATGACTACTAGTGACAGAAGAATTAGTATCATCAAATGTAACTATACCAATCAGATAATCAAGTAGATGAATATATGTAGTAGGAGGAAGTTGATCCCTATAATTATGATGCAATGAAGTACCCTTAGATTATGAATTGTTATGATTAAGAAGTGTATAATTATATATCTTGAGTTTAGAAGTATCCTTAATAATCTTAAATTGATTGGGGAGATTCAAATTAAATTAGATTAGTATCACTAAGTTTTTGTATGTGTAGGCACTAAATTTTGCATAAATTCATTATTACATCATGTTTTTGGGAAAATTGTATATATGTGGGTCTTAAATGATGAAAATAAGTATGAATGACACAAGTCCTTGTTTTTCACTTTTACATCACTTGATTTGTCTTCTAACTTGTGATTTACTTGATTCTTATTTGTGTTTCTATCCTATGTCATATAGATATCAATCCTTTGCAATAACATGTTTTACTTTTGGTGATTTTATTCCAATACCATATAATTTGGTCATGACTATAAATACAGTCCTAGCTAAGATTTACATTCTTGGCCTCTTTGGTTTTTGGGTCCTTTTTTCTCGTTGGGTTTCTTCATTACAATTTTCTCTTTTGCTTCTTATATTTTGGCCAGCTTTGTGCACCACTAATATTTAAATTTCAAATTTCACCTTAAGAATTTATTATCTAACAATCACTTATCTAAGTACCATTTATTGAGCTAATAAAGAAAGAGTACTATATTTATACTACATATCACAATAAAGGATGTCATAAATGTGTTTGCACACCTACATACAATGATTTCTATTAGAGAAAAGTAGCATATCCAACTAGATTTGTAGAAGGTCAAGGAAAAACTAGCTTAAGTATTTTTAATTACATGCACACTCGCACAACACACTAGGAGAATAACCTTGAGTCTAAAATTTAGATCAGCATTGGGTGACTCAAAAATGGTGTGACCATCAAGGTCATTCTAAATCAAATATTGGTATTTTTAATTTTTGATCTAATATAGATTGCACTTTAGGTTCTTGTAGGAAGTTAGGTTTATTTTTTTGGTACAAGTGTGAAAATTATGGTTACAAGTGAATCTAAATATCTAAATTTAAAAACAAGTGACATCAAAGGGACTCAAAAAATTAGATTTATATCATTTACGTATCTAAGAAAGTATAGTAGGCTCAATTTGGAAATTTCAATCCTTCCCATTTCAATTGTCTTGCCCCTAGACAACTAAGTGAGAAAAAATTGATCTAGGAACATTCAAAATTTCTCAATATTTTTCACATCCAAAAAAGAAACAATCCAAAATCAACTCGAATCGGCTAAATCACTCTATAAATCCTAATTACACTTATAAGTTTGACATGCTTGTAAATACTTAGTTTCCATTTTATAAATGTAAATGATTGGAATCTAAATTATTCATTTCCCTATAACTTATATTCAATCCTATTTAAATTTATTAGATTAAAACCATATTTAATTAATTTAGGGAACTTGTTGCATCTTAGTGACCTTGTTATTTCAAAACTCTTTACCTAGCTTAGGGTTCAAAATTTATATTTATTACTAGTCCTTGTGATCTCCAAACCCCTAGTGAATTTAGGATTTCTTATAGAATTGGGATAGTTATGGCTTGTAATATTTCTTTTTATAACCACAAGGGATACCATCTATCTAACTAGGTTCAAGCCCTAACCACCTACATCCACATCTCTACGCTTTTTATAGATTTTATCTAACCCATATTTATCTCCTACCTACTCATGACACTTCCTTAGGAAATCCTTACTCGTCTACATGCTTTAAATCACTCATCCCTATCCCTAAAAGCCCCATATCTTGAATAAATAAATCATTCACCACTCTAAGGAATTCTTTCCCACTTGAAAGTGACCCACCCGGTTTGATGTCGAACCTATAATACCGATTTCACCCCCTTCCAAAACAAGACACAACCCAAGATTTCTTGCATTGTGTGAACATATCTTCAAATATGAGCATCCTTACAATTGTGTCAACCCTCTTGGAGTCTGTTGGACCTTTTATTACATCACTTGTGGAAGATTTGGGTGCTTTAATTTGATTTTGTGCTTATTCATGATATCATATGCTATCGTTGTTATTATCTGCTAGAATCTAACATCTTGCGCAGTTCAACGATCTGTCAAATTCCATCCTCAACCTGTTCTACCCGTTATTCTACTTACAAGTTTCTCATTCAATCCATCTACCTTTGGCTTTAATTTTCATTGTCTAGGTCTCCATCACTCCACCTAGGTAGATGTCAACCTAGTATTGTGTCATCATAATTCCTATTTCTATGTCCCTCTTAGTGTCTCTGCTTTTTTGGTGTTATTGTTTCTAGTTCTCATATCTATTGACTGATTTTATTTCACCCCAAACTGTTATACCTACACTCTAGTCTCCGCCAACCTAGCCCAATCATCATTGAATTGAGTCCTTTTCACCCACTCTATCCTAATCCCTATTTTCTACTATCCTCTCTACTTTTTGTCTCGAGATCTCCTTCTGCGGGTTATTTCTAGTGTTTTTAGGATTTTGTGATCAATTTATTTGCATTCAAATCCATTCATATATGCATTTCCCGATTGTTGTCCGATTCCATTTGTTCAAGTCACCGTCAACCTTCCTCTATAGCCTCGGTCACCATCGACCAAGCCAAGTACAATTTACTTTATTCTAGTGTAGATCATATCAATACTTTTCATCTATTTCTGTCATTTCCAAATTTGGTTCAATATCAATTTCTACATGTTATCCAATTATCTATCATATTTTCATTATATTTTATCAAACAGGGGTTGACATCCATATTAAAAATTAACACTTCTAGGAACATAATTCATCATGCAACCCCACATATACCATCTAATCCATTTTCTTTTAGTTATCCTTGTTTAACAAGTTCATTAGATTTGTAGCAAGGTCATTCACTTTAGGCTGTCCATTTGCATCCATCATACATCGAGGTACCTTAAACCCTCACATTTTGGAGTTATTTAATTTTCTTTAGTACTAGCTCATTAAATTGAAAAGGAAAGAAAAAAATTAGATCAACATTATGGCACGCTCGGTGGGACGGACCCTTTTAGGTGAGTCTCTTGCATTTTCTTTCATTTTCTTATTTTCCACTAACATTGTGGTATATTTTTTTGCTTTTTCTTGTTTGTGTTGGGCTTCTGGATTTTCTTGGATTTCTCTTCACTTGCATCTTCTTAAATATCATATAAAAAGGAAAAGTGTTCTCTAGGTATTCTTCTTTTTGTCTTATTTTCCCTTTTTGTGTGTTTATCTTCACCTAATTTTCACATTTGGATTTGGCTTTAATATAACACTTTGCATCCTTGCTTGATAAAATATATTAAGTAGGGGTTAATCGATTGCATCTCACATTTTATCACACACAACCAAATTCATAAATCAATTTACACATCTATACATCTTCCTACGAGGTGGACCGATTGAGATTTCATCACCCAATAGGAATCCATTGTGGTGTTATGGCCACATTAGAAACTCTATATAGACTCAAGCCTCACGTACCTTTGGGTATATCGAGGACTCCCCACCCATAACTACTTGAAAATAACCCTATATTTCCACTTCCGGGTACCTTTGTTATCCTTTTCCTTTTTATTTTTCACACTTTCTTAATCAATAAAAAACAAATAAAAATTGTGTGCTTGATTTTATTGATCTAGTTAGTATAAGCTTTGTATTCAAACAATTATGCTATCCCATCCCAAACATATACCATGACCATTGTCTCATATGTGCCCTTGGTTACCTCTTCCATGGGCACCCAACCTTTATTCATCAATGTCCCTCATCAAGGAATTTTTGTTCAAACCACTACCATAGATGAGACTAATCCTTTCTTATATCATCATCAAATCCCATCTAGACCAACTTCAACTCCATACCCTTCACCTTCAGGGACTTTCATGCCTCCTAGTCCCATGTATGACTTCTTATTTCATAGATCTCCCATAATCTATCAATCATACCAATCCACTCAATTCATTTATCCTATCCCACCCCCATCATCTCACATCAACACTATCCCCGCTTCATTCATCCAACCATCCCAATCTACCAACACTCCCATTTCTACTTCTCATATACAATAAAGTGTTCCCATCCAATCTCAACTATCTTATTACATTCCTAATTTCCAACATAACACATTCTCTCAAAAATGCAATCTCCACCCCTCAACATCTTCAAACAACCATTTACTAATTCAGCAACAAAAATCAATTTCCATCTTACATACTTCATAAACTCAATCCTTTATGTAATCAATATTATAAATCAAACATATCCATCCTTACCTATCTCATCTGCCTCATCATCTACTTCTACCTTAGACATTGTGTCTACGAATTCTTCAATATCTACCCACACATCAACTACATCCATGACTACCAAACTTATCACATTAGCTTCTACCATTTGTTGCACATTTACATATATTCCTACCTTTAACACATCCACATAGAATTTGACTATAGCTATCATGCCCCAACCTATCGTATCTAACCTATTATCCACATTTACATCAAGTATACCTATCACTACATCCCCAAACATCCCAATTGTACCCATCTGTCCTTCAATCCCAATTACCCTATATCCACCACATCAGCAAACTCACTTATATCTACCTTGACATCTTCATCACATATTCCTACATCTTTTCCCATGGCCACATCACCTATTTTATCTCAATATTCTACACTTAATCCTTCTACACCTGCCATTTCCACATCTATACCTACTACCATGCATGCCACATCTTCTCCATTCAAAAATATATCAATGATGCCCCTTGGAAAATTTATGAAATAAGCACCCCCACCTAAGACAAACACAAAGGGCATTCATGTCTCCTCTACAAAATCAATTACTTCCACATTAACCAATCCAAAATCTATACAATCCACATCTCACATAGACCTCATCAATCACATCATTCAAACACCTCTTTACCCATCAATATCCACATCTACACCACCATTGATTTTACACCTTTATCTAATCTCTCACTTGTCACATCTACATCACCAGATTCGACCACTACTTCACCCACATCTATTCCAACACTACAACTCACTTTGACTTCAAATGATCCTCCCATCTCATTTACACAATCAAACACTTCCACATCAAATGAATCTTCACCTTTTTTAGATCTTATAAAAAGAAACTACTCCCTCCACCTATATCAACTGGAAAACCACCTTTAGACCCTCCATTGGAGATTATTTTCATCCCCCAAGGGTGCCTCTTCAAAAGCAAGATCTAAAACCCTTGGCACCTTTATTCAACATTCTATTTTACATCCTCATAATAAATTGACATCCCCCTACCTACAATCAAAAAAAATCCAATACCACATCATCTATCTTAGGACCACATCCATCTATTCTAGGGCCAACCCCTTCATCAAAAAAATTCCAACCCACCAATCAACCCAATCCAAAACCATCCAACTCCTCTTCTTCTTGAACACCAATCATCACAAAAACTGAATCCAAAGCATCAAAACCCGAAATACTTCAACTCCACCCTAAATATCCGAATAATCTCAAACATCTCGCTTCCTCTTCTAAATCAAAAATTCTCATAAAGATAGGGCATCTCTCAACACTATGGTTGAATCATACACGGAGATACTTCAACATTTACTTCAAACTTTGCCAAGACACTTCCTCCTATCAAATATTTTGATCTACAAAGTAAGAAGCCACCATGGTTCGACTACAATTGTATTTGTTCTTATAATGCACCCTGGATCATGACACTGAGCATTGTAAGGCCCTCCAAACCATCATCTATGATCTTGTTGAGGAAGATGACCTCTTCGTCTAAGAGGACCTTCCTTCTCCATCCACCATAACCAATCTAATTCATATTTCTACTTCTCTATCCATTGAATTTTCTAGGTCTCCTCCTCTATCCACATCATCCCTTACCATCTCTCCCCCACATGTCATTCCTCCTAAATAGGTTCCTCCTTTTTCATTGATAATGTTTGTTTTTAAAATCAACCTTCGATCCCCGACCATCTATCCAATCCAAAACCAACGTTATCATCAACATTCCCTCTAACAACCCATACAATCTCCTTTGACTTCCACTCACTCATCCACATCTAATTTGCCCTATGTAATATAGTATCCTTCATTGGGGGCACATCTTCCCCTCATCCTATCACATATTTTTCATCACCCACACATCCTATCCACATCAAATCATACCCCTATCCATCCAAACAACTCTCTTGATGTTGGGGACTTCATTCTAGGATCGTTCTTCTTGCGGATTAATTCCTTTTCATCCTTGACATTGTCTTATCTTATCCAACCCATCTCATTTGATCTCATCCAGTTTATTGTATCTAACCAATCTATATACCATATTATCTAATCCCAAGTCCACCTTTGTGGCCATATTTGTGCTTCCTCTTAGGGGCACCGTATCTTCATCCTAAGGCCACCTTTTTGGACATTTTCAGCCATATCTTCATTTATAAGGTGTTACCCATATTTTATGACCTTTTTCCAACTCATCTCATCTAATCTTATCCAAATTCCACCATTGTGGCCATATTTGTGCCTCTTTTCGGGGTATCATATTTTCATCCTAAAGTACACACTAGTGGCCATATCTTTGTCTCATTAGAAATGCATATTTTCCTTGATTCCTCAAAGGTAGCACATAGCTTTTATCTTTGCACGTCTATCCTATCACGACTTTGATATCTGCGAAGTCATCCTTAAAATCATAACATTACTACTCTAGAAATGAGTCAACGTGGAAATTTTTCCCCTAACTGGATTAGACCATAAATTATAACACATAAGTATGTGTCGGGAGCCTATTTTTTGGCCTCCCTTGATGATAAACCGGAAGTGGAACCACTTAATGCCTTGCACTTGTGACCATTCTATTGTTAGCATGTATACTAGTGAGCACTTAGTCATATCCTTAGATCATCCCTGCATCATTAGCCCCTTCCATCTATCATTGTAATGATTTGAAACTATGCGGTCTACCGTCACTTTCCTAGATATGACCTTAAATATGGGCACCAAGGCTCTACCCATATCATTTTTCCTTAAGGATAGGTTATCCCTTCTTAGTGAGGAATTCATGATAATTACATTCATCACCCTCTTATTTACCTCTTGTAACCACGCAAAGGGTTCATGGGTGTCTCTTGTAAAGTCATTATCCCCTCTTAAGTGGTCTACCTAGCTATTCCTAGTTCCCCCATATGTTAAAAATAAAAATTCATGGATTCTCTAATCAAAAGTAAAAAGCTATAAAAAAATAGACTTATCCCTCAAAGGAAAGTTGTTCATGTTTAAAAAAATCTCCAAATCAATCAAATAAATAAACCGATCCTTTGAAGGATGGCTAGCATGTATTATTTTTTCCATTTATATCATATGTGTATAAAGTAGACCATACCCTCGAAGGATGGATACTCCCTTGTATCATAGCATCGAAGGCTTCCCACATTGATCATCCTTTCATTTTATCATCTTTCTTCTAGAAAACTTCCCGCATTGATCAATTTTCACTTTCCCCTACCCAGATTTGGGGCATATATTTAGGGAACACCACTTATGAAGAATCCTCTTCCCATGTACAAGTTACATCATAAACCCCTTTTTCATGTCAACATTAGGTTTATCAGTTCATTCCATCCATGCCTCTTTATGATCTTTGGTATAACCAACTTTTCTTGTTTATATGATAACACATTTTTCGGTCGCATGCGCCTTGTGTTACTTGGATCCCTCTCTTGTTTATCTCTAATGTGATTGGAGACATCCTTTTCGCACGTTCCTTGATATGACATAATATCGTTTGTACCCTTTAATCACATCTAGTTTGATCGATTAATATTATCTCATATCATCTCGTATATTGTTTCATCCATAATCCTATCACATCTTATCCATCTCATCAAATCTTATTCAATTTACCTCATATTAAGCCCACCCTTGTGGCCATATTTGTGTTCCCTCTCGGGACATCATATCACACATTTTCATATATTGCATTTTTGGCCATATTTGTGATCTTTATCTAGGGCACCATTTCATCTTATCTCAAGTCCACCCTTGTGGCCATATTTATTCCCCCTCAAGGAATTTTATATCATCATTTCTTATTTTTCATTTACGGCCATTTTTTGTGTCCTCTATTGGGGCACCATATTATCATCCATATTTCATCTTAAGTCAACCTTCATGGCCATATTCATTCCCCCTTAGGGAATTTTATTTCATCACTCTTTTATATTTTTCCTTTTGGCCTTTTTTTTTTGTGCCCTGTCTTTGAGGCACTATTATTTCATCATCATCCTCGTCTTGTTTGGATGCATACCTTTTCACTCGATTCCTCATGTATGAAGGAGTTCACATAATATTTCACATTTGGTTGTGCATAGTTTCATGTGTACCTATCACACATTAGTGCCCATAGATTTCATCCATTTGAGAGGTTTCCCATTGGATATCTTTCATTTTGCGGTGATTTGCATCCACCCATTGGTCTCGTAGAACATTGTCGTTGTCTTCATTGAGACCATCATTTTTCCCTACCAACATGATATCAGAATTACCAATATAGGTTCTATTGTTATTTAATTCCTTCTTTCTTGGGGAATCTTACCGCACCTTATCATTTTACCCATCTTTCTTCTCCCTTCTACCTTCTAACATCTACCTCTTTCAAACTCATCATCGATTCCCCTTTGCGTTATTGATCCATTGTTTGAGGGGGAGCTCATCATCAACCTTTCGTTAGTCTTGATCCTACTCTTTATCTCTCATTGTTTTTATCTCATGGCTTTCCCAACATAAACCAAGTGACAAAAAGGGGAAAACGGAGACACCAAATTTTGGTATCGATACCCTTGCTTTCCTGCATGTGCATCTTTCACCATGGTCCTATCTAGACCCATTTTAATTTAAATCATTTCTTTTATTCCAATCTATTAGCCTAAACACTTTTAATTCGTAATTAATCTTCCTTAATTACCTTAATTAATCTCCATTAGTTAATTACCTTTTTTAAAAGATGTTTTTATCCCTAACCACCTAAATCCACATCCCTATGCTTTTTCTAGCTTTTATCTAACCCATATTTATCTCCTACCTGCTCATGACACTTCCCTAAGAAATCCTTACCCGATTACATGCTTTAAATCACTCATCCCAATCCCTAAAATCCCTATATCTCAAATAAATCAATCATTCACCACTCTAAGGAGCAGTTTCTCGTGATCGGTCTTGACCTATAAGACTGATTTCACTCCCCTTCCAAAATAAGACACAACCCAAAATTTCTTATGTTATGCGAACATATCTTTGAATCGAGCATCTTTTTAGTTATATCAAACCTCTTGCAGTCCATTGGATCTTGTCTTACATCACTTTTGGAAGATTTGGGAGGTTTACTTTGATTTTTTTCTTATTCATGCTATCATATACTACCGTTGTTATTATTTGTTAGAATGCAACATCTTGTAGGTTTAGCTACCGTCGAATTCTATCCTCGGTTTGTTCACTAGTCATTTTTCTTGCAAGTTTCTCATTTAGCCCATCTACCTTCAACTTTTTTTTTCATTTTTCAGGTTGTCATCACTCCACCTAGGTTGTCGCCAACCTAGTCCTGTACTCATCATACTTCCTACTTCCGGTCCCTCTCGGTGTCTACTTTTGTGTTGTTACTATTTTCATTTCTCATATCTACCATCCCGATCCTATGTCACCCCAAACAATTCTATCTCAGTCTACACTACTAACCCAACATAGTCACCATCAACCCGAGTCTTGATTTTCACCAAATATATCCTAAGCCTTGTTTTTCGCCATCCTCTCTACTTTGTTTTATCTCGGATCTCCTTCTACAAGTTATTTTCGGTGTTTTCAAGCTTCTATGATCACTTTATTTTCATTTGGATCAATTTATATTTACATTTCCAACTTGTTGTCTAGCTTCATCAACGCAGATTCACCATCGACCTACCCCTCTCGCATCCCGGGTCGTCGTCGAACCCGACTAGGTATAATTTACTTTGTTTTAGTTTAGATCAGATTAGTACTTTTCATCCATTTTTATCATTTCCATTTTGGTTTTGTATCAGTTTATGCATGTTATCTAGTTATCTATCATTTGTTTCATTATCTTTTATCAAACGGGGTTGACATCCGCGTAAGAAAGTTAACACTTCTAGGAACTGACTTCGTTGGGTAGCCCCCACATATACCATATAATCCATTTTCTTTCTAGTTATCCTTGTTTTTCAGGTTCATCATATTTGCAGCGAGGTCATTCACTTTATGCCTATTTATTTGCATCCATCATACATCAAGGTACCTTAAACCCTCGCATTTTGGAGTTATTTAATTTTCTTTAGTACTAGCTCATTAACTTGAAAAGGAAAGAAACAAAATTAGATCAACACTTTGGTTGATTCTTCACAAATAGTTGGCCCTAGCACTAATGACTTGTTGGAGGCCTATTTTAATCATGACCTTAGTTATAAATATTCATCGGTGATATTAGATTTGGATATTGATGATCTATCTCTTGCTTTATGTCATCATGTCAATTTGCCAAATTCTCATAGTCATCCACCATCTCCTAACATAGAATCCACTAGCTATGTAGAAGAATCATATTATCATGATGTTGCATTATCCTTTAGTTGGGACTTTCCTACCCATTTGCAATAACTAATAATGTTATTTTACTTCCTAGTATTGACACAGATGATGATAGTGATGATAAGTGTTATTCCACTTCTATAGATGGAGATGAACATATTGATCGTAATATTTCATGTGATAATGATGTTCTCACTCCTATTGATGTTTATACGCATAGTGATGATTTTTTCCATATTGATGTCCCCATTTATAATGATGTTTCTACTTGTGTACATCCTCATAATACACTACCTTCATAAGTATGTGCCATTTTTAATTGTCTCTATGACGACCCTATCGGTCCTAATACCACAACCAATCAATCTATATTCGAGTCCATTCAAGCTTTGTACCATTTATTTCAAGACAAATTTCAAGCTATGAAAACAATGATTACATCCCTCACAACTGAAATCTACATCTCAAGGTTGCTTCTCATGCCCATTCTAGTTATTCTTCTAAATCTCATCTTGATCATATGTCTACTACTACCTATTCCCATACAAGCGAGGTCAACATATTACCACAACAAACACCTCTCCGGTTCGATCAAGATTCTAGAAAACATGATATAGTATTCACACTACTTGATAATCAAGTAATTACTTTCTTACCTAATCATTACCACCCTCATCATCGAGTCATTCATTACAAAAGAATAACATATTTTATTACCATGGGATTAATGTGACGAAAATTGCTATGCTTTAGAACAAAAAACCTGACATTTGGAGTGTAAGGGACTCATTTAATTTACTACACATCATTCTCCTTCACATTTATCTTCAATTACTAAACCCCAATGGGCTCCCAAATCTAATCCCTCCATGTTTAGTGAGAATCATTCCATAATTACTAATGCTCCTTCTCCAGTAATTCAAGAGCCACCTACCCAACACATTTTCATACCATCTTTAGAAGTCTCCACCCCACTACCTCATATTAAGTCATATGTGTTGGTTTTCAAATAGGACTTTTTAGAAGAGCAACAGGGGGACAAGAAGTCCCTCCTCTTTAATGGGAGAGGTTCCCTTATTCAGAAATGAACTTATTTACAAATGTACAAAATATTATTTTATGGTTGAACTTGGATATTACGAAAGTGTTTTCCACAAGGATCATCAGTTACAAAAGGAGTGAGGAAAGGGAATAAGAGGATGAGCAGAATAGCAACATTCAGAATTATAGATAGCAGAATAATTCTTTATGTATGCGAAGTTTCAAGGAATTTAAGACAAGATCATTTGCATTGGCTGAATAGGATTAAATTTAAAGACACAAAGTTCTGTAAATAACCTTCTTCAGATTCATTAATCAAGGACACAAAGTTCCTTCTTGGTTATACAAGATCATTGTATTTAAAACCGGACAAAGATGCAATCAGAGAGACTAACAAATTAGAGACAAAATGATCTTCACAATATTAAATGGAAAACACAGAAATAGCAGAGATCAGATAGACAATGAATAGAAAGCCCTTTTGTATTGATTTCTTTAAGATCTATTTACACTTTCAGAAAATATGCCAAGTTCTTCCTCCTTTTTTGATGGCGGAAAGAAGGCCATTATATAGCTTACAATTCGGTTTCTCTTCGTAACCGTTTCTTTTAACTAAAGGATAGTTAAGGAATGCTAATCGCAATACCTTAACTAATTACAAGGAATACGAAAGGAATAGGAAGAAGAGAAAAGAATGGGGAGGGAGACAGGTGTCCAGTTCTGAGAAGGACCCACTGTCTTCAGAAACCGCTGCTTGAGTTTTCCTCCACGTCTCAGCCATGTCCTTGCCACGAGGGACACACCAGAAATTTCATCTTGAGGATGACAACGAATATCTTTGAAAACTGATGTAACCGGCGTCTTGAACTTCGTCCTTCGTAACTGCTTCTTTAGTTCTCCCAAGCTTCCTCCAGGAGCTTGATCTTCATATTGATAGTAACAGAGCTGCAAACCAGGCTCGGAAAGGAGTTTCAGAGGGAGGGGACATGCGCGGGTTTTCAAATTGCAAGGGTTCGAAACAATGTAAGAATTGCAAAGGAGGTTTTGCCCGTTATATAGCCATTGAGGAGAGAGAAGGATAATCAATGCGCATTTGAATTCATATTTTGAAAAACAACATATTCGGGAAGAGCGGGAAACTAAGTATGGATGACCGTTGGTTCGCTGGGACAAGTGAGACGTGAATGCGTGAAACACGCGGCTCGGCCGATTTGGGTGCGAAACAGGAGAGGACGCACAAATGCATTTGGGACACTTGGGACGGAAAAGGGCGAAGTGCGCGACTCGGGAGTTTCGGCCGAAAATGGGACAACTTGCACTTTTTAACTTTGGGACATTTGGGACATGAAAGCGCGGTTGGGCGAATCGGCCGAAAATGGAACAAAAGGCCCATTTGGACTTGGGACATTGGGACAAAAAGTTCCAGAGAGCGGTTCGGCCGATCGGGAACAAAGCACTTGAACTCGGGATACGGTTGGGACGAAATCAGGCGAATCGGCCGAAAATGGAACAGAGTGCACTTTAAGTTTGAACTTGAGAAATTTGAGACAAAAAGTTCGAGTACGCGACTCGGCCGGTTCGGCGAAATTGGAACAGAGCGCACTTTTGAAATTGGGACATTTGGGACAAGAAAGTGCGAAGTCTGCGGTTCGGGCGGTTCGGCGAAATTGGAACATCTCGCCATGATAACTTCCGGGACACTTGGGACAAAAACTTCCGGACGGGCCCGAAAATGGGACAAATTCGGAGGTTTGGCCGATCGGGAACAAAATGCACTTTCGTACTTGGGACAAAGCGGGACAAAAATGTCCGACAGCCCGAAATACTCTGAGAATGACCCAAAACTTAGATTTTTCGACTTCCGAGACTTTTTCACACCACCACTCACTGAGAAAAGACACTTAGACTCAAAATTTTGAAATTTTTACTGACAGTGCAGTGGGAATTTTGAGTGGATAACATGGTGGCTCATACGGGGATGACTTGGCATAAATTCAAGGAATGAGACAAGGCAAGAACTTAGACAAACTCGGTGAAGCAGACCAGTGCCTTATCCATTGGGCAACGGAGTCAAAAACAGACCAACACAGAGGGCAACACACAAAAACAACAGAAGGGAAACACACCAAAAGCAGAGAGAAGCAAAAACACTGTACAGAATATACAAGGGACTCCCTAATCACCTAGGACTTGAACAACTTGAGATACTGCCCACTATAAGGAAGTGGGAGAGAAGAACCATCCATGTAATCAAGATAAAAGGAATTCTCACCAGCAAAGTGTCTGATCTTGAAAGGTCCGAGCCACAGGGAATCAAATTTTCCATGGCTGCCACGAGGTTCATGTCTTTTATCCCATAACAGTATGATGTCTCCAACTTGGAAATCTCTGAACCTAGCTTTCTTGTCAAACAGGACCTTTACCTTCTGCTGGTGAACAGATATCCTATCAGCAACCACCAATCTGTCTTCATTCAGCTTGTGCAGGTACATAATTCTCTTGTCCAGGGCATCACTGAAACTAGTATCCTCGATGGCCTTCATTAGATGCAAGGCCGGCAGTTCCACTGTCACTGGCAATTGAGCTTCAACTCCATATACCACTTGAAAAGGAGACATTCCAATAGCTCTCTTTGGTGTAATCCTGTCTGCCCAAAGAGCATCATAGAGCTTCTTGTGCCAGTTTCGCTGAGACTCATTGACTAACTTCCTTATGATAGTCACCAGATTTTTGTTAGTAGATTACTTTGACCCATTTCCTTGAGGGTAGTAATCTGAAGAGTGAGCCAAAGAAATACCATACCCATAGCAGAAGTCCATTATCTCAGCTGAAGAGAAATTCGAGGCATTATCTGTTACAATCTTGTTAGGCACACCATACCTTACCAAGATGTTCTCTTTGATGAAGTTGCATACCACTTCAGAAGTAGTGCTCTTGACTGGAATAGCTTCCACCCATTTGGTGAAGTAGTCAGTGGTAGTAAGTACATGAGTGTGACCAGCACTAGAAGCAGGATTGAGTGTACCAATGAAGTCCAAACCCCCTTTGTTGAAATGGCTCCTCAATCACAATCAAGCGGCAGAGAGGTAAAGAAGCCAATTTAGGTCTTCCTACAAAGGTCTGGCAGGCCTCACATTTATCCACCCACTTGGATGCATCTCTGAACAAAGAAGGCCAGTAGTATCCTCCCGAAGTATCTTATGAGCTGTGACCGTTGATGAATAGTGCCCTCCACATGCTTGATCATGAAAAGCTGAGAGCAATTTTCTCTGTTGTTCCTTGTCCACACACTTCAAAAATCTCCCATCCAAGCCACGCTTGAACAAAGCATTTTCCCATAATACATATTGTACTGATCTCAATTTAACAGTCCTCTTTTCTTTGGCAGTTAAATGAGAGGGGCATTCCCCATAGGTGAGAAAATGGGCGATGTCAGCATACCATTCATCAACCGAACTCAGGAACAGAACAGTAGGAAGGTCAGCTTTCTCCTCCAGCAACTCATGTTTGGCCCCTTCAGCAATGAGCTCACAAAGACCTTTTCCACGAACCAGCTTGGTTGGTTTGATATCAATGTCATACTCTTGGACCTTAGCCACCCAGTTCCCTCTCTTGGATCCAAATTCTTGCTGTGTAAGAATTGACTTAACAGTTGTATCTGGAACCAGCACCATAGAGTGAGAGTTGAGGATATAGAAACGGAACTGCTTAACAGCTTTGACTACTGCAAAAGCATGCTTCTCCATCATGGTGTATTTTAGCTCATGATTCTTCAGGATATAGCTCATGAAGGCAATTGGTAGCTCATGTTTATCGGAGTCTTCTTGGGTTAAGACAAACAGCAGCAGGGTATTATCTGTAGCATAGCAATAGATGATGAAATCTTTCTTTGAAATCGGGATGAGCCAAAGCGGAGTTTTAGCGATAGCTTTCTTGATACCCTCAAAGGATTCCTTTCCTTCAGAAGACCAACCAAATGTTTGCTTCCCTTTCATCATCTGAGAAATATTCAAAGTTAATTCAGCAAAATCAGGGATGAATCTTCTTAAAAAATTGATCTTACCGAAGAAGGAGTGCACGCCCTTTTTACTGGTTGGGAGAGGAATTTGCTGGATGGCTTGAACTCGTTCAGGATCAATCTTAATACCATCCTTGGAGACAATGTGCCCTAATAGTTTTCCCTCTGTAACACAGAAGACAGATTTTTTAGGGTTCAGAGAGATTCCATGCTCTCTGCATCTCAGCAGAACTGTCTCCAGGTGATCAA
This sequence comes from Taxus wallichiana var. yunnanensis, assembly GCA_018340775.1. NCBI lineage: Eukaryota > Viridiplantae > Streptophyta > Pinopsida > Cupressales > Taxaceae > Taxus > Taxus wallichiana. Next base: position 839,247,777 of record CM031238.1, read on the forward strand.
AATGATCCGCTCTTGTCTTGGAAAACACTGTCAGGTCATCAAGGTATATGACAATACACTTCCCTTTCAAGCTTCCAAAAGCCAGATCCATAGCTCTCTGGAAAGTGGCACCAGCATTAATAAGCCCAAAAGGCATTCTCTTGTAGGAAAAGGTACCCCAAGGAGTGGTGAAGGCTGTCTTGTGTTGATCTGCAGTATCAACCTCTACCTGATTGTATCCAGAGAATCCATCAAGCATAGATAACATTTCAGATCCTGTTACTGCTTGCAATATTTGATCCATCATAGGCAAAGGGTAATTATCTTTCAGAGAAGCCTGATTCAGGTTCCTGAAATCAACACAGATGCGGATCTCACCATTTTTCTTCCTGACAGGCACAATATTTGCAATCCATGTCGAATGGTGAATAGGAAAAATAATTTTAGCCTTCAACAACTTCTGAATCTCCTGAAAGATGGTGTCAGCTATTTTGGGGTTGTACTGCCTTTGTTTCTGCTTGAAAGGCTTAATTCCTGGTTTGAGAGGAATCGAGTGCTGCATATCTTTTGGTTTGAAAGCTTTCAAATCTTCATAAGAGTAAGCGAGAACATCTTTATACCTTTTTAGAAGATCAATTGCTTTTCTCCTCTCATCTGCTGAGCAACATTTTCCAATGTTCACGAACTTGGGGTCAGTAGAACTCCCAATATCAATCTTATCATACTCAGCTGATTGCTGAGGCCCAGAAGAAGCTCTAGATTTCACATACCTGTCATGCTTATCAAATAGTTCCTCCAAACTCACCAGCCCTTTAGGAATCTTGTTTCCTTTGAGCTTAATGCACCCTTCCTGATCTGTTTCTTCTCCTTGGGTGACAGCTTGGTCAAAGGACACACTTTCACGAGGCAGGTTGTCACTTCCCTCAAAATACAGTTGTTCAAAATTACCTTTGAGTTCCAGGAAGGAAAGCAAATGCTGGTCATCGTTGAAAACTTGCCAGTTATTGGTATTGTCAGGTACACTAGGCCGGTGGACCATTTCAATAGTGAACTTATCCTGAGAGAATTCAGGATGGGGAATCAGTAGTGACCCTGAGACAGCCAGTGAATCAGCCCTGCTGTTCTTTTCTCTAGGTATTGCTTCAATAGAGAAAGCATCAAGGAATTCAATGGAATCCCAAACCTGATTCCGGTAATGCTTCAGCCTCCCATTTTTTACCTGAAAGAGGTTTCTGACCTGCTTCACAATCAACTCTGCATCACCACGAGCCAGAAGGTTCTTCACACCTCGTTCTTTGGCCACTTGCAGTCCAAGAATGAGAGCCTCATACTCTGTTGTATTATTAGTGTTTTCAAACTGCAACTTAAATGAAAAAGGATGTAGGCATCCTTCAGGTGACACTAGCAGGACACCAGCTCCAGAACCAGCTGAGGAACAACTTCCATCAAATTCTAAAATCCAAACACCATTGGGATCTTTAGGTGCTACTTTGGAGGGTTGGATTTCATCAGGGGACAGAATCATGTAATTACCATGCCCCATATCCTCATAGAGTATTTGTGCCTTAGGATCATCCGTTTTCTGCACAATATACTCAGACTGCTTCTCAGGTAGTAACTTCTTCATGTGTCCATTGACAGGTATGAGTGCATGTGACCAATCCATTTGAATCTCCCCGCCCACATCTTTACAGAAGTTTCTACTTAGCAACATTCCATAAGAAGGAGGAATGTCTGCTACTAGGATGGTAGCCAAGACTTTCTTTTCAGGCAAAGCAGCAAAGGCCACTTGTGCATCTTTAATCCTTCCAACCAAAGGCACTTCCTTACTCTCCATGGAGTAGCAGGATCCATAAGTACGAGTGAGGGTCAAGCCTAAAGCATGAGCTACTTTAGCAGGCATCACATTATCTGAGGCTCCAGAATCTATGACACAATTACTGAGCCTATGGCTAGCTATGAGAAGTGTTACATAAAATGGTTTAATTTTGTCACCAGGGGAGGTGACAGCAGCTACCAGACTTGGCTGTGGTGTAGAAGGAGGAGTAGGTAAAAGGCCTTTAGAAGTGGTCTTAGAGTTGGAATTAACAAAGTGGATCATTTTGGCAAAGGCTTTGGGATGGGTTTGATAGTACTCAGCTTCTGAGATTTGTACCTTGGTCTTTTTCAGGTGATCAACAATATCAAAGGATCTAGAAGTGGACGGGCCATCGTCATTTGGAATTCTAGGCTTATCAACTTTAGGAGAAAAAGAAGAAGCAACTTTGGTAACTGGATTGATAGGACTCACCTTCTGTGTAGACGAAGTAGGGATAGGAGATCCTCTTCTTGCAATTACAGGGATAGTTGCCGACTGCTCCTTGGATTTCTTAGGTGGCTGGGTCACCTTCTCCCTCTGCTTTGTCTGTTCTCGAGTCATGACAAAGAAAAGATTTCACTATTCATGTCTCGATACCACTTCATCATAATCATCAATGCCCTCAGTGGTAAAGAAATTAACCCGAGATCCCTCAAGTTCCTCTGCTTCATCATCAAATTCCTCCACAAACTCCTCGCAAGCTTCATCATCATCTGGCTCTTCAACTTCACAGGTTGCGTTCACAGGAACCTTAACAGGAGGTCCTTCAAGTGCTAGTCTTGTGTGAGGAGCAGGCAAACGATTTCTGGGCTGAAAATTTCTTCTTGGAACATCTGCATACGGGGCATGCTGAGCCAACTGTTTCTTTATAGCGACAAGATCATTTGCGAGTTTCTGGACTAATGGATCAGTACTAGGTCCAGGGGTGGAAGAGGAAGAAGCAGCAGACTTAGATTTGGGAGGGTCTCTTCTCAACTTCCCTGACATGATCAAGTCATCTTCGATACTAACAGCCAGTTCTTGATCCAGAGCTAGTGTTCCGAGATTAGCCCTTCTTAGTGCATAACTAACTTTGGGTGATTGAGCATTTAGGAAGAAACACTTTTGAATTTGGTCGACAGGTCGGGTAGGCATTGGAATTTTATTTACCAACCTGTTGAACCGGGCCACAAATTCCCTCATGGGCTCTTGTGAATCTTTCTTTATCTGAGAGACCTGGGCAAGCAAGGCATGCACATCTTCTGCCGGCTTGAAACGGTTCTCGAACTGAGTTCTCATTGTGTCCCAGTCGGTTATAGCACCGGCCGGAAGGTGATAGAACCAATCAGCAGCATTATCTTGTAACGTCTCAACAAACAGCCTTACGGAGACGTCTTCATATTCGACTCCCAGAACTCCACATGCAACAACGAAGGCTGCGATGTGTTCGTCAGGGTGCACTTTGCCATCGCCTTTGAATTTGGGGAAGTTCTTCCGGTTTCCTCTGGGTAACTCATGCAAAGGCTGAGCAAGGGCCAGAGGCCCGACACGATGACCCCATGGTAATGGCGCTGCCATTCTTGGAAAAACGGCTTGGAGAGGAACTGTAACACCGGCAAGGATCAAAGCTCGTAGATTGGGACTAGCAGGCTCTGAAGGAATACCACCCGTAGGACTTCTATCTTGAACAGGTGGAGTGCTTGTCGAACGGGTCCTTCTATTTCTTGTTGAAGGGAAAGGAAAACCCTGCTGCTCCAAAAGTGAAACTGAGAATCTTCGATACCAAGGGCCCTTCTCCCTCGAGTGAAACGCGGAGTCGCCAGATCAAAGGATGATCAAAAATTACAGAACTGGAATGCGATTTTCCCCAGCGGAGTCGCCAAAAACTGTTGGTTTTCAAATAGGACTTTTTAGAAGAGCAACAGTCAGGGGACAAGAAGTCCCTCCTCTTTAATGGGAGAGGTTCCCTTATTCAGAAACGAACTTATTTACAAATGTACAAAATATTATTTTATGGTTGAACTTGGATATTACGAAAGTGTTTTCCACAAGGATCATCAGTTACAAAAGGACTGAGGAAAGGGAATAAGAGGATGAGCAGAATAGCAACATTCAGAATTATAGATAGCAGAATAATTCTTTATGTATGCGAAGTTTCAAGGAATTTAAGACAAGATCATTTGCATTGGCTGAATAGGATTAAATTTAAAGACACAAAGTTCTGTAAATAACCTTCTTCAGATTCATTAATCAAGGACACAAAGTTCCTTCTTGGTTATACAAGATCGCTGTATTTGCAAAACCGGACAGTATGCAATCAGAGAGACTAACAAATTAGAGACAAAATGATCTTCACAATATTAAATGAAAACACAGAGATAACAGAGATAGATAGACGATGAACGGAAAGCCCTTTTGTATTGATTTCTTTCTGATCTATTTACACTTTCAGAAAATATGCCAAGTTCTTCCTCCTTTTTTGATGGCGGAAAGAAGGCCATTATATAGCTTACAATTCGGTTTCTCTTCGTAACCGTTTCTTTTAACTAAAGGATAGTTAAGGAATGCTAATCGCAATACCTTAACTAATTACAAGGAATACGAAAGGAATAGGAAGAAGAGAAAAGAATGGGGAGAGAGACAGGTGTCCAGTTTTGAGAAGGACCCACTGTCTTCAGAAACCGCTGCTTGAGTTTTCCTCCACGTCTCAGCCATGTCCTTGCCACGAGGGACACACCAGAAATTTCATCTTGAGGATGACAACGAATATCTTTGAAAACTGATGTAACCGGCGTCTTGAACTTCGTCCTTCGTAACTACTTCTTTAGTTCTCCCAAGCTTCCTCCAGGATCTTGATCTTCATATTCATAATAACAGAGCTGCAAACCAGGCTCGGAAAGGAGTTTCAGAGGGAGGGGACATGCGCGGGTTTTCAAATTGCAAGGGTTCGAAACAATGTAAGAATTGCAAAGGAGGTTTTGCCCGTTATATAGCCGTTGAGGAGAGAGAAGGATAATCAATGCGCATTTGAATTCGTATTTTGAAAAACAACATATTCGGGAAGAGCGGGAAACTAAGTATGGATGACCGTTGGTTCGCTTGGGACAAGTGAGACGCGAATGCGTGAAACACGCGGCTCGGCCGATTTGGGTGAAACAGGGGAGAGGACGCACAAATGCATTTTGGGACAATTGGGATGGAAAAGAGCGAAGTGCGCGACTCGGGAGTTTCGGCCGAAAATGGGACAACTTGCACTTTTTAACTTTGGGACATTTGGGACATGAAAGCGCGGTTCGGGTGAATCGGCCGAAAATGGAACAAAAGGCCCGTTTGGACTTGGGACATTCGGGACAAAAAGTTCCGGAGTACGCGGTTCGGGTGTTTCGGCCGATCGGGGAACAGAATGCACTTCGGAACTCGGGACAGTTGGGACGAAATCGGGCGAATCGGCCGAAAATGGAACAGAGTGCACTTTAAGTTTGAACTTGAGAAATTTGAGACAAAAAGTTCCGGAGTACGCGACTCGGCCGGTTCGGGCGAAATTGGAACAGAGCGCACTTTTGAAATTGGGACATTTGGGACAAGAAAGTGCGAAGTACGCGGTTCGGGCGGTTCGGCCGAAATTGGAACATCTCGCACAGTAACTTTGGGACACTTGGGACAAAAACTTCCGACGGGCCCGAAAATGGGACAAATTCGGAGGTTTCGGCCGATCGGGGAACAAAATGCACTTTCGTACTTGGGACAAAGCGGGACAAAAATGTCCGACAGCCCGAAATACTTACTGAGAATGACCCAAAACTTAGATTTTTCGACTTCCGAGACTTTTTCACACCACCAAATTTCTGACGTGAAAAGACACTTAGACTCAAAATTTTGAAATTTTTACTTTTGACAGAGTGGGGAATTTTGAGTGGACAACAATATGTAGTGTTACCAATCCCAATTATGCAACCAACATCAAAATAAGAGTTGTTATCCAATTTTACCCTCTGGGGAAAAATTGAACAATGGGGGGGTTAGTTGTTATGCTCTAACAATGGAAAGGCCTTCATAAGAAATTTTGGTCCATTTCGAGTTAATTTCATGTTTAAAGGGTTTTTATGGTGCTTCGGGAAAGTTCGGGATCATCGTGAACAACTTTCCCCTTTTAAGGTGCTAGAGGTTCCAAATTTCCCTAAGTTGGAAATTTCCCTCGGTGGGCTCACTTTAGGTCACCATGGTGAAAACCGGTCAAGATTCAATAAGATAATCTTAGGGTGCTTTGATCTCAAATGACTCACCGAGAAGCTTGATGAGCTAAGAGATTGGTTTTAAGTTATCAAACTACATATGTATTGGGGTTTGAGCTCATTGCTTATATGTGCTTACCATGCTAAGCATTAAAATTAATAATTAAGGAGTTCATTACATAAAACCATGAAGTGTGAATGTTTCATGAAGATTTTTCGTTGTATTGGAGTTTAATAGGACAACTCTAGTAGTGCGCAGAGTGTCTCTCGGACACGTTGTTGAAAGGGTTATAGCTTGGCTCGGTTGATGGTCATGGTATGATGAGTCATTTGAAGGAATAGTTGGATGCACTAATATAACAAGCTAGGTCAGATTGGGAGGTGAACATATTACTTATAAGCTCATGGTATTCTCTTGGCAGACATAAATGGTAAAGAGTTCAAGTGCGAGGAAATTGAAGCATATGGGTTGCCAAAGGGGTACATAGCACGGATGTTCGAGATGCTCGAGAACCACACATATTAAGGGGATTTAGAGCTCATAGGAATGGCTTAATTTCTTGAGCAAGGGCCAAACCTAACGAGTGCAAGATATAAGGAGATAAAAATAAAAGGGGCTCGACAGAGTGGAGATGGACGTCAACGTACAAGCTCGAACATGAGAGACTCGATCAAAAATCCAACTCAAAGATCTATGAACTACTAAACGAAGAAAGTCATGGAGGAAGTAGAGCTTGTTGTTCTATTCAGCAGATGGAAGGCGGACACTTGACATTGACATAACATAGTTGAGATCAATTTGTTAAGATAAGAAAGCAATTCGGTTCGTATATGGATTAACCATGCGAGACATCACAACTAGTGAAGAATCTTGACAATAAGTGTGGAAGTGGGTCATCAAGTTTGTGAAGTTGGGACATGTTTGAGGATATCTCATTGAAGGATGTCGGTGAATTACTTGCTTAAAGGGGCTCGATGCAATGTTGGGGGATGTTGGACAAAGTGGCTCGTCACTCAACATAGAAGCTTGAGGCATATAAGTGAGATCAACGAGCTCATGGAGGCATGTAGAGAGCTATAAGTGAGTCATAAGAACAAGCTTGGGCATGGTCATTAGATGATGGTCTCGATTCATAAGGATTCAATATAACGATTGCATCGGTAGATTTAATTATGACTGAGTTACTTTGGAGTGAGTGGTTGAGCTTGACAAGGACGTTGGTAGAGAGCCGGGAGCTTGAAGGTAGATCTCATCGTCAAACTAAGGAAAAAGAGTAGGATGAATTTCTACGCATAGAAACATGGTGAAACTAAGCCATGATTTTAGCTTAATGTGTTTCTCATTAGGTGTAAGAGGATTGAGAAATGAAATGACTTAGCGGTGAGTTAACCAATCGAGCTCGGAGGTGGGAAGATCGTAGTTGATAGAGAAACATGCAATTCAATGTGTGTGTAGGTGGATCAATCCCGGGGAGGTAAGGTGAGCACGGGTGAAGAAAATGATCACCAAAAAGATGGATGCATTTCAAGAAGATTAGCTCGAGACTCATGCATTGATGTGGGCCAGGAAAATAAATTGATCGGAAGTTTGAGCCAACCAAACAAAGGATGGGAGAGCTTGTGTTTGGCTTTATGATGAGCTCAAGCTTGTGTGGTGAGTGATTCGGGAAAATTATAGGATAACCATACATAGAAGCTTGAGACAGGAGTTTGATGATAAGCCCAAAGTGTGTTCCATCTTTGGGGAGTTTTGAGAGCCCACGGCTAATGGGAGAGATGAGTCAATTCGGCTAGGGATGTATGATGTTAGATTACGTAAGTCTTTAGGTCCACAGATCCAAATTTCCGCTACGTGGGGAAAGTTTGAATGTTTGGACCAAGGTGTTAGTGTCGAATGATGTCGGGCCCATTGGAGGAATGTTCCAATGAGAGGGTGTTGGGGTGGAACTCACTGACGAGTTGTGTTGAAGAAATGAGTGTATCTCGGTGGTCGGACGTGCAATGCCAAGTTTTTGCTAGTATAATGAAGAGTTTAGAGTTTTGGCGATTAGATCATTTTGAATGGTTTTTGAGTAAAGACTCGAGTTTCCCAGTCAATGTGCTCGCTCCATAGAAGTGACTTGTTTTTCAATGTGAAATAATCATTCAATGAGTAAATGGTGTAGTGTCCACCCAACGAATCGATGCAAAGGGTGGAAATAATCATTGATATGCTAAAAAAATGGCTCGACGGGATAATTAGAGCATACAAGGGCAACCAACCGGAGAAATATGGGAGAGTTGTCAAATAAGTCGAGGTAGAACCCACCAAAATAGAAAAATGTGGCATGCCATCCAACTCAAGAAGGATATAAGTGGACTTAACATGTCAAATGGTTCAAGGAACAACTATGCAAAAGGAACCATCAAGATTAGTTGAGAGGTAGTTAAGATGGAATTTATAGGTGGAACTGACTTAAGTGACAGTGTTAGAGTGACAAGGTAGTTGGTGTCAAGCGGTGATCGGTGCAACATTATTGGGAACCTGCCGATGTAAAAAATGAATGCAAGAGAGTTGTTTTAAGGAAGTGCAAGGTAGCTCTCCGATTAGCTTGGTGAGTGGATGACAAGCCATTTCAAAGCCATTACATAAAACCCCCACCTTTGTGAATTTTAACCAAGTGGACCACCAAAATCAAATAATATTTTTATTAAAATATTTTAATAAATATTTTTTTATTCTTAAAATATTTTATTAAAAATATTCTTTTAATTAAGTGGAGAATTGAATTCAAAATTTTGAATTTATGAAGTAATGGTGGAATGTTCTTGGGGATTCAATTAATGATGTAATTAAGTGTGAAGGCCATCATGTGCCATTATTCATGCCCCATAATTTAGGATTTCTTCATCCTTTCTCTTGGTGGATTTTTCTATAAATGTAAAGGGGGAACTCATTCCAAAGGGTTGGACAAGTTAGACATCTTAGACAAGTGTATATTTTTCAAGAATCCTCTCTCTTCGTAAGTTAGATTTACGGATTGGGAAATTTCAAGCATACCCAAGACCGTAATGGAAACCATTCCTCTTATGAATGTAATGATTCATTATGCACGATGTTGAAGTAATAAATGTGTATGTTTTATGACTATCATTAGTCCTTTTCATCATTCCACATACTTCTTTGTGCCTTTCTCATGATTACTGAGTATACACTGCAAGTTTAAGTTTCTATTACAAGTTCTTGGATTTCTATGCTTATCAAGTGGTGCGTTTTCATTAAGTTGACTTTTGGTGCTTGTTTTCCCTTCTTATTTTCATCCTTCTTCACCTGGAAGACCGAAAGATTGTTTTTCTAGTTGAGTCTAACAAAGGGTTTGTTTACCATTTCCAAGTTTATAGTGGGTGAATTTGATTTGTGGTGCACAACACCCTCTTCAAAACAACCTTCCTAAATTATAGCAACACCCTTCATTTAGTACATCACTATCCCTAGTATAGCTTTATTTGTTGCAAATATATTTCCTAAATCCTATAAAAATGTTAGTATAGTACTAGATAACTATTTTATTGCACTAGGAGTAGTATAGCACTTAGTTTACGAAGAGGAAGCTGACCTTCTCTAGAGGTTCACCTTGAGCCCAAGTCCCACAACTTGAGAGGTGATCCCATGTTACCCAATCACACCAAATGTCTTGTTCACATTCTTGCTATTCAGAGGGTGTAGTGATTTGGTGATAACAATTTTCTTCATACCTGGTGGGACAAGAGTTGGTACTTCTCTTCATACTTGCATGAATCAAAGTACTTGATGACTTCATATCTTTGGATTTTGTATTTTAGTGTGTTAAGATATGCGAAGAATTTAGACAAGAGATTATGCGAGAGGAGAAGGATATTATCAGCATATTGAGTTATCCTTATCTCCTATAATAAGAAGAAGAGGAATTTCAACATCACCGGTTTCAATGTCACCACATAGAGGTCACCAACTCCTCCTTACGTAAAGTTCCCTCTAAAATCATCTTCTTGGTAGAATGGAAAGGAACCAAGTGTTTCTTACATTCAATACAAGCATCCTCTTATATTATCCCAACGTGATCCTATACTTGTTGCTACACTCAAAATTTTACCCTTTTCCACATGGTAAAATCATATTACTCATATGGAACACATTCTTTATGTGGCCAACATTTACACAGTACATAATGTTACAAAAGAAAACATTCTGGTCAAACTCCTTGCTACTTCCTTCAAGGAAAATCACTTCAGTGGTTTTGTGGGTTAGAGGTTGGAACTATAAGCACTTGGGATGAGTTGGGGGAGAAATGTTGCAAACAGTTCAAAGACAAGAGTGACCACCTGTCACTCTTAGGACAAATCACTACCATAAAGAGATCTCCCCAAGAATACATAAGTGATTTCAACTTCCGATTCCAAAGGACTTGGAATAGGATTCCAACACTCATAAAGCCTTCTCCAAATAATGCATTCTTTTACTATTTGTGAGGGTTCAACAATGATGTAGTAGTTATGATCTAGTCCATTGGAGGGACTACACTACCTAATGCCTATGAAGTTTTCATAAGAGTGAGAGAATTCCTTGATTCAAGCTAGAAAGATAGCTCCATGACTACCAATTTTGTTGTCTCTGGATCTTACAAACACTCATCCTACCATTGCTCCTATTCCAAAGCATCTTCCAAGCAACTAGTTTAGTCTACCCCGCCCCTTCAAATGATCTATTTGAATTCAAGTCACTGCTATAAACTTTTGGGAACGAGCTCATTTCACTCAAGAGGAAACAATTTCAATATAATCATCCATACTAGCCAAAAATCAGTAGTATCAAGATAGCCATCCTCCTTTTCAAGGGAAAATTCAGTCTCAAAATCAAACTCCAGAGTTTAAGATGTGAATGCCAGGCCTCTAAAATTTAGGAATCCTCTTGCTACTAGCTCTTTCAGAGCCCTTATATTTGTCCAGAATATTCTAGTTCAAGACTACGAATGGGGTTATCCTTGTTCTCAACCCCACAATAAAAATATTTTCCCCAATGGAGTTGTTATCTAGGCCCTTATGGTTCAAAGTGTATCTGCCCCTCCAGAGCCAACAAAAAATTCATCTATGTAGGAAATAACAGATCAACCACAAGCACTTGAAGAAACCACTTTACTAAATTGGCAAGCAGAAGATTTTTGTGGGTTGAATATTGATTCTTCATCAGTGGCGGAAAAAATGTGTTCCAAAAAGAGGGAAATGGAATCTCAACCTTCTAAATTTGATCAAGTATCCACTTCATAGCCTCAGCCACAAGTGGCGGTTGATAAAGATGTGGGAAAGAAACCACCAAAAACACATGCTAGCCAAGCTGCAAGGAAAGAAGGTTCTTCAGGCATCACAAGATACCCAACAAGCACTTTATAAGAGAGGATTATAATGCCCAAAGAAATGTCAAAAAATTAGGATAAATTCCCTTCAATATTTTAGAACAAATTAAGAAGACCAACATGAGTGTTACTATGTAGGACACACTCTTAATTCCTTCTCAAAGAAACTTGTTGCAAGAGGATCTAAATAGTTTTGGTACAACCGACGGATCATCAAGTCGTGGAGTAACAACTACTATGAGTTTGTGTTAACCAAAAGGGAAAAGTATTCCTAAGGTGAAAAAACTTCCACCATTCTATATTTCCCTAATCATTGGCAATCATTTGGTACATAATTGCATGATCGATTTTGGTGTCAGTAGCTCAGTTATGACCAAGAAAATTATAGATATATATACACCAGTCTCTAGAGGAGTTGTTTAGTTGGATGGTACAATAGTTCAAACTATCGGAGTCATCAAAGGACTCCAACTTACTATCCATGCATGTCCTAGTTTTCATTCACACAAGACATATCAGTCATCGATCTTCCTCCTCTCTTTGCCATTTTCCTATCACAAGATTTCACTGCCAAGATGGGTGGTTACTTGTAAATGATTAGTCACATATGAATCTTAGGACTCGATATGGAACTAAAGTGACTATAAGGGAGGAACCAATTTTTCATAATCATGTGGAGCCCTATATCGCTAGTCCTATAAATGGGAATTATACCATCCATGATTGAGAGGAAGAAGTTTTTGATCACGAACCAACCACTCTTGTGGAATAAGTCCTTGATATTGTGTTAGATGAAGTAAATGTAGATCATAATTATGATCACTATGCTGAGGTATTAATAGAAGAAGAAGTTAGTTTTTTTTTTTTTAGAAGAGACAAGATTGGGTACATATTGCATTCATGAAGAAGGTATAATCATACCACAACTTGTCAAAAACAAAACAATTTCAGTAGGACTATGGAAATTATTCTTCGATGGCTCGAGGAGTAAGAATGAATATGGTGTTGGTGTCATGCTAATTTCTCCAAAAGGAGATAAGTACTTCTCATATTTTATATTGCAATTCACTTGCACTAATAATGTTCTTTGAATATGAGGCCCTTATGCAAAGGAATTCAACTAGCTCAAAAGAAGGGAATCAAATCCTTGACTATTTTTGGAGATAGTGAGTTAGTTGTTCATCAAGTGACGGCACACAGTGCATCCAAAAATGATCTTTTAAGATCATACAAGAATTGAGTTTGGGATTTTATTGAAGATTTTGAAGCTTTTGGGATCCACGTGGTTCCTAGAAATCAAAATAAAGATGTTGATAGGCTTGCTACGATTGGTTCACAATAAAAATACCTATTGATATCAAAAGAAGGGAGACAATCTGTCAAAATGGTGGTTTGACCTATAGTCCCTGATAATGTGAGTAGCTAACAAGTGTTTGATAGTGACAAATAAATTGTTCTATTTCTACAAGAGGAGGCCGAGTTTACTATGAAAGGTCAAATTTTTTGCAAGAAGCATACGATGATCAACTCATATAATTGAAAAGTAACAAGCTACCAAAAGGCTTAGTTACTCTGGAATCCATCTTTAATTTAGATGATCAAACCAAAAGAAAAAGCTCTAACATGGTGGTCAAAGAAGAATATTTTGAGGAAGTCAAGGTAGTAAATAAAAATTTCTGAAGATTGGAAAAGTATGCACTCGAAGAAAAAGAATATTTCATGAAACTTTGTCAAGAATATCTTGACTTTTTTACATGGAGCTACAAAGACCTGTGGGGTTTTGAACTAGGTCTACAACAACATACCATCGAACTGGATCCTAATGCCAAGCCATTTCATCAGAAACAAAGGCCAATTAATCCAAAAATTGAGCCACTAATGAGAAAGGAGCTAACCAAACTCATCGAGGACGGTAGAATTTTTCCTATCAAGCATTCCTCTTGGGTAGCCAATTTGGTCCCTATAAGGAAGAAGTACAAAGAAATTCAGCTATGCATGGATTTCAGTGATTTGAACCGTGCCTCGTTGAAAGATCATTATCCCCTTCCATTAATGGAGAAAATCCTTCAAACGGTGGCAGGATCTCAAAGATTTTCTTTGCTCGATGGATATTTGGGTTATAATCAAATTTTGGTCCAAGAATCCGATGAATTCAAAACAACTTTCACTACCAAGTGGGGAAACATATGCTTACAAAAAAATTCCATTCGGATTATACAATGTCGTGATTATGATGAGTGCATTATTTGGCTCATTTATATCATTCCTACAATCAGTAAATTGCCACTTTGATATGATTTTCTAATGAATGGGGATATTTTGTATAGTTATATCATAGTGATTTTGATGCATTTTCCTTGCTTTTGTTCATGAAAACTGATTACCGTATAAACTTCCTACTAATTTTCTTTGCGAGGAAAAAGTGATGAAGTGTGCAAGGAAATGATGAACGTTTGTTGCTAATGTAATTACGAAGTCCGAGTTTGGAGCTGGAATACGGGAGCAGAAGACTTTTTCCACCAATCGACCTATTAGTATGGGACTTGTTTCTAACTGTCCCATAGGAATTTATGAGTTTTAGTTAATATTGATTAGTGGAAGATGTTAGTGCCACCTATTATGGTGAATTCTGTAACCGTTTGTGTCTATATTAAGACACCTTCTTAAGAACATGGTTAGTTGTTATTTTGGAGATACTTTGCAATATATCGTCTATGGTATTCAGAACTTTCAACTTCATATGTTGTCTACAATATGGAAATTATTTAAATTAATAGAAGTAAATGTCATTTTGGAGATCTAAAGCTACTGGTAATTCCTCTGTCCCAAGGGAGAGCAAGGGCCCACTCGACCGAGGAGACAAGAGGTTGTTTTATGTTCACATATGCATATGATTTTCTGATAAGTCTTACTGTAATCCTTGTTTCAAGTATATTTCATGCAATCTTTGGTTGAATGTATTTGTTTTCCTTACCAACACTTTTATCTAGAATATGTGTTTTCTTTTATGCAAAGTCTAATTAACATGTGATCTTACTTTTACTAAGTTCTAGCTTCAATTATGTAGTTGCAATTCCATTTGTTTGAGTATTGTGTGTGTGTATTTCAATTTCAATTAGAAGTGTAGCTTTTAGAATTCCTTTCATTGCAGTAGATGAATTCCATAGATTTACATTAGGTTTTTGTAGATTAGTAACCAACTTAAAAGATCTCACAACACCCCAACATAAATCCCAACAGGAATTGGTTACATAAAGCTCCATTGCATACAACCTAGGACACAACCTTGGTTTATAATGACACTAATAGGAGATCATGTTAGTTAAATGATTGGAGAACACAACGACCCATTAGCTAATTTCCAAAGAGCCATGGACATGGAATTTAAGGGACTAATCAATGATATCATCTTGATTTACCTTGATGATATAAATGTATACTCTTAGCATGCATAAGAACACATCACACATCTAAGAAAGGTTTTCCGAAGGTGTAGGGAATTTGGGGTTTCACTCAATCCTAAGAAATGTATTTTTGTAGTGCATGAGGGGAATTTGTGGGGCATGTTGTTTCAGTGGAAGGATTGTCAATCGATCTAGCTAGGATTTGTTTGATTATGTCCTTATCTCTCCTAAGTCACAAGAAGGGTCTCAAGAGTTTTCTAGGAACCATAAATTTCATGCAAAGATTCATCCATCAATTTTCAGCATTGTCTAAACCATTGACATCCATGATGAAGAAAAATATGCCATTCTCATGGAAAAGGAAGGAGGGAGAGATTTGAAGCCATCAAAATGGCCATTTCTCAATCTCTCACGCTCATGAACCCTGGTTTGATAAAGATTTTATTATTTATGCTTTTACAGGTCAAGAGAGAATTTCAGGTATCCTCACCCAACAAAATGACGATCTGATGGAGAAACCAATTAATTTCTTCATTAATCCCTCAAAGACTATGAGCTCAAATATTCATTTGTTGAAAAATAAGTCTTTGTGGTTATTCGAGCTTTGAATAAATTCAAGCACATGTTGTCCAACAACAAAATTCATCTAATGGTGTCTCATCTAGGTGTTAAGGAATTTTTGTTGAACAAAGAGATGAATGAAAAATGTGCTGGATGGATCATGAAGGTGATGGAGTATGACGTACATATCAAAGTTACCAAAATTGTCATAGGTAAAGGTTTGTGTCAACAACTTGTTGCAGACATGGAATCAAAAGGTGATGAGGACGTGACACTCCTAAACACTAATGAAGGTGATGATCAGGTTGACTGGTTATCCAAAATGAATAATTTCCTTTTCTCAGGAGTATATCCTGTGAACATGGATAAAACTCAAAGACAAACTTTCCATCTTCAGTCTATTCCATATGTTTCCGGTAGATAATGTTCTCTTTCGAATGGATTTGAATTTTTTTCTCCTTCGGTGCATTAGACCGAAATAGGTAAGTAAGATACTAGAATATTTTCAAAATGGCCTATTTGGAGGACATTATTCTTCATAAAAAAACTACTACCAAGATCATGCGAGTCGATTACATTACTAGATAGATTTATTCAAAGATTCCCATCTCTAGGTAAGGAAGTGCAAGGAATATGCCTTTTTCATCGGGAAACAAAATTTGGCAGCTCTTCAATTGCATCCAATTCAAGTGGACTAAACCTTTTTCAATGGGGGTTGGATTTCATTCGAATGATTAATCCTCTATCTAGTGACGAACATAAATGGGTCCTTACTGCAACAAACTATTTTACTCAATGGACAAGAGGTAGTAGCATTGAAGGAGAGTAATGAGAAGGTAGTTCTTGATTTATTAGAAGGTATAATGACAAGGTTCGGTGTTCCATTTATAGTTATTTCAGAAAATGCAATGGCTTTTCTTGGTCTAAAGTTGAGTGAATGGGTTGTTAAGAATGGGGTCTACCTCAAGACTTCGTCCAATTACTATCCGCAAGGAAATGGATTGGCTGAGTCTAGCAACAAAAACCTCACAAGGATTATTAAGAACACAATGGAGACTAACAAGAGGACTTGGCACACACAGCTTAAAACTATTTTATGGGCAGATTGGATCACACTTGAAAGGGCCATTGGAAATTCTCCTTTCATGTTTGTATATGGAAGAGAAGCAAAACTTCCATTCTCCTTAGAGTTGCCTTCCTGGAGTTAACTCATTAGCTTGAGGTTATGGAGAATGATCCTTTGACAGTTAGGTTTGCTAAAATCATGGAGTTGGAAGAAGTACAAAACAAGGCTATAAAGACTTTGGAGCAACATCAGGCTCAGGTTAACAAATATTTTGACAAGAAGGCATCCTACAGGAATTTTTAAGAGGGATATTTAGTTCTCAAATGGGATGAAGATAGAGGCAAACCAAGAAAACACACTAAGTTTTACACTCTCTAGAGTGGGCCATACATCATCATGAGTTGCAAAGAGGAGAATTCATTTCATCTATCTAGGCTCAATGGAGAAGAACTTCCAATTCATGTGAATGGGATACATCTCAAAGATTGTTTTCTAGATGCATTCCACCCCCTGTACAGTTTAGTTAGGCGTTTTCCTCCAAGTGCTTTGCACATTGTTTGTTGTTTTATGTTTCATTGTTATTGTTTTTCTTTCCTTGTTGTTTTGTGTGTTGTATTTTTTCATTTCCTTCGCAGATGTTGTATCAAGGTGGAAATTTTTCAAGAGAAGAGAAAATATTCAAGTTTTAATAGAGTTCCATGATGTTCAAGTCCAACAAAGTTTTTACTCCAAATTTGTAATATGAAATACATGTCAAGAAAATGGTCGATCGGTTTCAAGATGTCAACATTGAATCCATGCCCAATGGATTGCTTAAGGCTCTTTGGAACCATGCTTAGCAGTAAGCATCCTTGAGAGGTTGCTAAAAATGTTATCCAATTTTACCCTTCACGGAAAAATTGAACAATGGGGGGGGAGGGAGGGGGGCTATTGTCCTCTAACACTAGAAAGGCCTTGATGAGACATTTTGGGTCGTTTAGAGTTAATTTTGAGTTCGAAGGGTTTTACGGTGCTTCGAGAAATTTTGGGATCATCATGAACTACTTTCCCCTTTTCAAGTCCTAAAGGCTATGAATTTTCCGAGTTGGAAATTGCCCTTGATGGGCTCACTTTAGGTCACCATGGTGAAAACCCTGGTCAAGATTCAATAAGCTAATCTTATGGGGCTTTGAGCTCAAATGACTACCGAGAAGCTCAACGAGCTAAGAGACTAGTTTTAAGTTATCGAACTACATAGGCATTGGAGTTTGAGCTCATCACTTATATGTTCTTTCTTGTCTTAAGAATTGAAATCAATACTTAAGGATTTCGTTACATAAAACCATGAAGTGTGCATGTGTCATGAAGATTTTCTCATTATATGGGAGTTTAATAAGATAAATCTAGTAGTATCGTCTGCAGACACGTTGTTGAAAGGGTTGTAGCTTGCCTTAGTTGATGGTCATGGTATGATGAGTCATTTGGAGGAATAACTAGATGCACTGATGTAGCAAGCTAGGTTGGATTGGGAGGTGAATGTATTACTAATAAGCTCATGGTATTGTCTTGGCAGACAAAAATGGTGGTGAGTTCAAGTGCTAGGAAAGTGAAGCATACTGAGTGTTGCCAAAGGGGTACATAGCTCGAGGGATGTTCAACTTTCTCGGGAACCACATGGATTGAGCAGATTAAGAGTTCACAAGAATGGCTCCATCAATCGAGATAGGGTCAAACCTATTGATTGCAAGCTCTAAGGAGCTGAAAATAAGAGGGGCTTGACAGAATGGAGATGGGAGTTAAGGTACAAGATTGAACATAAGAGACTCAGTCATAAATTTGACTCAGAGATCTATGAACTACTCGTAAAGCAAGTCACGAGGAAGCGGAGCTTAGTGTTCCATTGTAGAGACTAGAAGGCGACACTTGAAGTCGGCATAACATAGTTGAGCTCAATTTTTTAAGCTAGGAAATAAATTTGATTCATATATGGATAAACCATGTGAGATATCAAAACCATTGAAGAATCTAGACAAGAAGCATGGAAGCGGGTCATCAATCCATGAATTCGGGACATGTTGGAGGAGATCTCATTCAAGGATGTCGGTGAATTACTTTCTTAAAGGGACTTGATGCAACATTGTGGGATGTTGGACAAAGCGGCTTGTCACCTCAACATGGAAGCTTCAGGAATATGAGTGAGATCGATAAACTTGTGGAGCCATGTAGAGAGATATAGGCGAGTCGTAAGAACAAGCTCAGGAAATATCTTTGGATGATGGTCCGAGTCATGGGATTCAATCTAATGATTGCAGTGATAGATTTAAGTATGACTGTAGGAGCTTGAAGGTAGAGCTTGAGTCGTTTGAGCTCGTCATCAAACTAACGAAAAGGAGTAGGTTGAATTTCCACACATAGAAACATGGTGAAACCGAGCCATGCTTTTATCTTAATGTGTTGTTTGTTAGGTGCAAGAGGATCAAGCAATGAAGTGACTTAGCGGTGAGTTGTAAAATCGATCTCGGTGGTGGGAAGATTGTAGTTGATAGAGAAATGGGAAATTTGATGTGTGCATAGGAGGACTAAGCCTAGGAGGTAAGGAAAGCACGAGACAAATGATCTCCAACAAATATGGATGCATTTCTAGAAGATTAGTTCAAGACTCGTGTATTGATGCGGATAGAAAGCAGATTAATTAGAATTCAAGCCAACCAGACAAAGGATGTGAGAGCTTGTGTTTGGCCTTACAATGAGCTCAAGCTCTCATGGTGAGTGAGTTGAGAAACATTGTAGGAGAACCCTACTTGGAATCTCAATGCGGGGAGTTTGATGGTAAGCCCAAAGTGAATTCCATACTAGGGGAGTTTTGAGAGCCCACGGCCAATGGGAGAGATGAGACAATTTGGCCGGGTAAGTATGATGTTGGATCAAGGAAGTCTTTAGGTCCCAAGATCCAAATTTCCACTATGCGGGGAAAGTTGGAATGTTTATGCCAAGGTGCCAATGTCCGAATGACATCAGGCCCACCAAAGGAAAGTGTCGATGAGCGGGTGTTGGGGTGGAACTCACCTAGTGAGTCATGTCAAAGGAATGAGAGTATCTTGATGGTTAGACGTGCAATGTCAAGTTTTACGTCAAGACAATGAAGAGTTTAGAGTTTGTGGTGGTTGGATCATTTCAGACGGTTTTTGAGTAAAGACTAAGTTTCCTGGTCAATGTGTTCGCTCTATAGAAGTGACTCATTGTTTAATACGAAATAATTAGTCAATGAGTAAAGGTGTAGCATCCACCCAACAAACCAATGCAAAGGGTGGAAGTAAGCATTGATATGCTCAACAAACAGATCAACAGATAATTAGAGCATACAAGTGGTAACCAAGCTGGAGCAATATGGGAGATTTTTTGACTAATTCAAAGGTGGAACCCACCAAAATGGTAAAACATGGCCTATCACCCAACTCAAATGGGATATAAGCTGGCTTAATGTGTCAAATGGTTTAAGGAACAACTATGCAAAAGGAATTGTTAAGATTAGTTGAGAGGCGCTTAAGATGGCATTTAAAGGTGGATCTGACTTAAGTGATCATGTTATTAAGTGTGACAAGGTAATTAGTGTCAAGTGATGATTTGTGCAACATTATTGGGAACCCGCCGATGCAAAAATGAATGCAGAGAGAGTTGTATTAACGAAGTGCAGTAGCTCACAATCACTCGGTGAGTTGGCCGGGTGAGCCATTTCAAAGTCATTACATAAAACCCCACAATGTGTTTTTTAACCAAGTGGACCGCTAAAATCATATAACATTTTTATTAAAATATTATTTTTATTCTTAAAATATTTTATTAAAAATATTCTTTTAATTAATTGGAGAATTAAATTCAAAATTTTGAATTTATGAAGTATTGGTGGAATGTTCTTGGGATTCAATTAATGATGTAATTAAGTGTGAAGGCCATCATGTGCCATTATTCATACCCCATAATTTATGTTTTCTTCATCATTTCTCTTCATGTGTATTTTTCTATAAATGTAAAGGGGGAACTCATTCCAAATGGTTGGACAAGTTAGACATCTTAGACAAGTGTATATTTTTCAAGAATCCTCTCTCTTCTAGAAGTTAGCTTTGTGGATTGGGGAAATTTCAAGCCTCCTTTCCAAGATCTGTAATGGAAACCATTGCCTCTTTTGAATGTAATGATGCATTGTGCACGTTTTTGAAGTAATAAAATTGTATGTTTTGTGACTACCATTAGTCCTTTTCATCATTCCACATACTTCTTTGTGTCTTTCTCATGCTTACAGATACATTGTGCAAGTTTAAGTTTCTATTGCAGGTTCTTGGAGTTCTATGATTATCAAGTGGTGGAGTTTTGCATGCAGTTGAGTTTTGATGCTTGTTTTCCCTTTCGGTTTCATCCTTCTTCACCGAAAGACCGAAAGATTGTTTTTCTAGTTGAGTCTAACAAAGGGAACACACACTTCTTAGTTTGTGGTTTTTTGTTTAACCTTTCTAAGCTATAGTAGGTGAAGTTGATTTTGGTGCACATCACCCTCTTCAAAATAACCTTCCCAAATTCTAGCAATACCCTTCATTTGGTGCATCACCATCCCTAATATAGCTTTATTTGTTACAAATTTCTTTCCCTAAAGCCTATGAAAAAGTTATTATAGGTATAGACAACCATTTTATTGCACTACTACAGTAGTATAACACTTAGTTTAGGAAGAGGAAGTCATATTTCTCTGGAGGTTCACCTCGAGCCCAAGTCCCACAGCTTGAGAGGTTATCCCATGCTAGCCAATCACACTAAATGTCCTATTCACATTCTCGTCCATTTGGAGGGTGCAGTGATTTGGCGATAACAAGATCCACTAATTCCCTCACCACAAGCCAAGATTACTCACCAACCTCATCTAATTAAACACATAATTTATCTTTTCAATCAAGCTAATGTTTATATTGATGGCCATGAAACATATCAAGCTCCACCACCATGGCATGGCCTCTCTTGCATCATTGCATAGATCTCCATCAATGCTACACTTGGGGGCATCGAACTCCCCACATAGTTTCATGTTTTAATTAACAATTACCTAACCATACTCTTCACATACACATCTATACATATCTCTTATTTTTCGATTCACATTAATCTTTCTAGAAACACTTTCTCTCACTTACACTATATGCACACCTTGCTACATCTATCTATGCTTCTATGTTACTCCATACACGTTTTTATAATCATGATTACTTATGATCCTTTTACTCATGATACACATACTACTTTATATATATGGTATACATCCTTTCATGCAATATACATACTTTTGCTATTCTTTCTCACAATGATCACATCTATTTACCAACAGCTCATTAAATACACACTTGGGGCACTGACTTTCTAACCCCTCCATCACTATTGTTTATCTCTAGTATCTACTTATAGTTTCTTACACTTCACACTCCATGCTTAATATCTATATTTTCAAGCATTCTTACATCTTTGGTAAACACATTATACCATCATTTCTCGATGGTGTAATCTAGTTCAATGGTTCATACTTGACTGTTGAGGGATAAATTATTAAATGAACCTCACATCACATACTTTTCATTCTCAGTGTTCTTCATGATACATCTTTCCTAGCATACAATCCCAATCACATACAATACATTCATTACCCGATGATGCACCCTAGTTCCGTGGTTCATACTCAAATTTTAAGGATCTAATTCTTAAGTGAACCTCACATCCTATGCACTTCATGCTTTGTGCTTCACAATATATCTCTTCTATGATCTACTCTAAATCACATACTTGTTCTATGGTCCATACTTGACTGTTGAGGAGCATTCCTAAATGGATCTCATTTTTCGCACATCCACCTGGGAGCAATGCTACTCCTATCATCTTCAAATATTGCATATCACATCACACCATCACACTCACACATCATCTATGTTTGAAAACACAAGAACTGAGAGGGGAGGGGTGAATCCATGCTTTTCAAAAATTTGAAAACATTTCAAAAACTTATCAAGACATTTAATCTTAATTCATCTTTACCATGTTAATTCCATGATATTCACACATATGAAAATGAGAAAGAAGTACACATGAACACAAGGTTTAATGAGGGAAACCATTTAAAGGAGAAAACCCACTGAAATCAATTCACTAGCGTGGACATATTGTCATATAAGATTACAAGTATTTCATTTATTGAGCATCTATCAACTTGAAACTACAACTCTAAAATTTAGCAAAGCTACTACTTGACCTTCTACAAGTTACAACTTACAAGGAATATTTAACTCCCTATTTTTTAAGAAATAACTTAGAATTCTTACAATTTTTGATCACCTTCATTTATTTGTCTAACACAACAAATTGTGATCTCTAAATCAACTCTTATCTCTTCACTCTTCACCTCTCATAATTCACCTCTCTTCTCATCAATTCATGCTCCTACAAGTACATCACTCAAAGCATCTTTCACATACATATTTTTTCATTCTTCTCACCTTGGATAACACATTCAAACCTCTCTTGTCTCAAGGCTTACATATTGATGCAAAAATTGCAGTCATGAAGACTTCTCACATTCTCCTAGTTTTACCTTGTTTTTTCTATCATAACATAATCTCAAAACACGTCCATCAACACCTAATAATAATGAATTATAAAACACAAAAATAACCGAGGATTTCACAACTTACACTTCACCTTTCTTACCTTTTCAACCCTTTAACTTCCTTACCATTCAACTTGTACAAGAGTGTGAGATGGCATCAACAAAACTATCATATTGTCATTATTAACTCTACAAATGTGTCAATTACTTGTACAATATTTTCATGAATTTTCAAGAAACTTAATACTTCTATTAAATTTTGGTACATATTCCTAAAACTTTATACTAAAATAAAGAGATTGATAAGATCCCAAAACTATCCTCTAACTTATTCATTTTTAATTGCCATGTCAGTTTGTCTTCTTCCTCTTCAATTTACTTTTTCTTGTCTTCTAGAAAACTGATCAACTTACACAAGTGGACAAGTGTTATGAGAATGCAAGTAAGTTAAAAATAACCTTTCAGATTCTTTTATAGGAATACCAACCTTCACAACTCACCATTCCACTTACAAGTTTCCATTGGAGTTCACATGCACAACTAGATTAATGAGCTTTACGACACAATATTCAACTTTGGTATATGATGGGCATAAAAAACAAATTTCATGTAACAAAAATAATATGGAGGAATCTTCAAGAGGTTTGAAACATCACCATGCCCTTGGATCCCCACAATCACCCTCATGTTATCCATGCCATGTAGATTTGATCAAGGTCTCTCGAGGGTTTGCATACTCATAAAACTAGTCTTGACAAAGTGAGTTGGTACATGCACTAAAAACCTGTTCATGGATCCAAAGTCACCTTTATGGAAAGATAAGATCCTTACTCAACTCATCACATAAAAATATTGCATCATTTCAAAGATTATAACTTGAATAACCTTGCTTTTCTGAGGTAGGTCAAACTGAGTTTCAGAACACCAAAACCAATCTTATACAATAGGATTCCAACACAAAAATCATTTTCATGATAAACCATGGTTTATAACACTTCACATGGGACCTTTAATTCAATTTCAAACACTCACTTATAGGGGATATATGGAGAAATTTTCATTTACAACTCCATTCCTCAAAGCTATTTGACAAGCCTAAAAGGGAAGATTTGACCATTGAAACTCAAGCACTAAAACACCTCACTAAATAAACTCATGAAATTTAACGGGTCATATTCAACATATAGAAACCTTCATTGTTCATATTGATCCTCTATAACAAGCATTCACATCATATCTCTTTCAAAAACTATGACTAGTTTTTGCATCTTTACTCCTTTAGCGGTAGGTCACCTAGATTGACCTTGTTCATCAAAAAAATTCATTGTACCTACATGTTTATTTTAATGATCAGTTGGGGTACATACCATGATTACTCCCACACTAAACTTTTAAATGTGAAGCTTTCCATACAAGAATTTACAAGCAAATTCTTACAAAACAGGGCTATTTCAGCACCTTACCATCTGACTTGAAGAGTGAAACCTCCAAAAAAATGAAGTAGAGAGAGTCATCTTCATGACCGAATAATAAAATTAGCTCACAAATTTAATTTCATGACCAAACACTTGATTTTTTATCCGTCGCTCTAAACATAGGGTTTTGAAAGTGTTTGAAGTGACTTACACTGTTAAGGATCGTTCATAAAGCTTGAGGAACCATTTAAACTCATTCCACTTGACAAGTGATCTAGAATCAATGATATAACACTAGTGAAAATATCATTACACCATGAATAAGTTTCACATTACAATTTGTACTTAAAACTGACCCACGAGCTGGAAATGGCCATTTTACAAACTCGGTATAGCCAAAAATCACATAACTTAAAAAATATTCTTCATTTTTGCATAAAATTTGGTTTACAATACTATAACAACCTCTAATACCTTATAAAATTCTCACTTTATCTTAAATATGTTTCTACCTTCATGTCCTACCTAATTTTCTCATGCTTACATGGCTTGTTCTCATGTGCATGCCTCTAAATGACCTTAAACATGCCGCTACCAATAAAACATTGACATGTGCCACCTTCCATATCATATCTACATCATCATCATGCATATTACATGCTTTATTTTCTTTTCTTCAGCTTTTCTTTCTCCATTCTTCAGCTCATGCTTATACTAGGTCCTAGAACTAGGCCTAGTTGGGCTAGCTTCACCTCACACTTCATGAACATGACCTATTTCATTGTGTACTTTACTTAACATGAAATATTAATTTTCATCACACCTCTACCATGCTTCTATATTAGAGTAAATTCTTCAATATATCATACTAAGTCATCATGTTGTTTAGGCCTAAGGATTAGGCCACCTAGACCTAGCTAGTTTCCCTACCTTCATCCTTGCAATTAAGTGACACCTTGTTTCTCCATGGTATAATCATTACAAGAATCCTTTAGCTCTCCTTAATCCTAATTTTTCATTAATTTTCCTCTTACATTAATGAAAATTCACATATTCACATGCCAAAATTTACACATCTTGGTTATATTTACTCTTGTTAGCTTATCCTATTTACATGTTGCATTTTTATTCTTATGCTAGCCTAATTCTTAATATGTCAATATATTTTTATATACACACGTGTACATTCACTTAGTATCTTGAAGTGAATGTAGAACTTTTACAAATTTTCACACAATGCATGATGTTTGACACTATTCTTTACCAGTCCCACCGAGGCTCCTAGGGCATCTACCTTTTCTACTCTCACACTCTACACATCATAGGTTCTATTGTTACATCATTTACTTATTATTATTACTATCACTTACTTTTCACATATATATACATGCTTTGACATACTACTTATCTTTCTAACATATTAATGGGTGCTTCATGTGTAGCATTTGCCTTACATGACTCTATATAACCATGGTTATCTATCACCTTTTTCTTTTTATTATTCTTTATTATTTTTGGGTTATGTCTTATGTCTTGACCGATCATTGTTTTCTTATGGCCACTTCGGCCCTGATTTTCTTGTGACATTGTGAGCGATGTCCCATGTATGAAACCCACTTTTTAGTCCATCTTGTCTTCCTAATTGCTTGTTACATTGTCTTCTATTGCATGCTATCTCATTTTCACTAACACTTGTTTCTAGCTTACTTTGTTTACATGTGCCTTGGTTTCTACCATGCACATATCCCGTCCCGTAGGTATCTAGTACATGATATGCATATAAGCTTTTGGTCCTCTCCTTTGGGTTACATTCTTTGACATTTGTCACATGCACCAAACAATGGGGCATCTATTAGGTGAATAAATCACCCCAACAACTCGAGCTCCAAAAAAACACAAAGTGTGGTAAAAATTGACACAAAAACATAGTTACAGAGTGGTCCAAAATCATACTTGGATCACAAACACATAGCAAACACTAGCACCTAGTAATAAACAATAAAGCAGTGGGCACTTGTGTCCACCCCTGGATACTTGTGTCACTGGGGGAGAAAATATTCAATATTTAATTTCAACATAATCTCCACACCAGTTTATAGTACATTTCTCCAAAGAGTAGCATGAGGTTTCCTCCATTTACATAATGCATTCAATTGGTTATAATAAGTTGCAACAGGAACAAAAGGTTATAAATCGGGGATGTACCATTTATAGTGGTACTTATTGGGAATCATCATGGAAAGAGATAAAAACTAGACCTCTCTCCCAAACACTCTTCTCTTGGTGTGAGATCACCCAAAAACTCGTTCTTAGTGTGAGATCACCCAAAAAACTCGCTCTTGGCATGAGATCGCCCAAAAAACTCACTCTTGGTGTGAGATCACCTGAAAACCTCACCATCGGTAACAAGAAATTCAAATATAGCAACATTTCCAAAGAAAAAAGATAATTTTCTAACCTTTACTCTCTCATACATCAGGTGCACACTTTCCTTTACACACTTTTTACATACTTATACACATATTACTCTGATTTTTCAATATAGAGAACTCGACTACTTTTTTACGGGTCCATCATTATACACAACAATAATAAACTCACATCGGTGAGCACAAGCTCCAAAAACACTCTAATACACATATGCTTCACCCATAGTGTCTAGCTCCCCTTTCTAGTTTCCACAATTCGCATTACAATCACTTCACACTTCACTTGTCCACTCAGGAAGCTATCGACTACACTCTTCTCTACATGATTACAAGTTACACATCTTTTATTTACTTTATGCTATCGAGTATTCACTCAACAACATAAATTGGGGAAAATGTAGACACAAAATCTATTCACTTGGATACATTGATAGGTCCTAAAGCATACTAATGTATACATGATTCCTAAGCAAGAAAAATAGTGGTTGACAATTTCTTTTGGGCCTTTTACTTTTAGCTCTTGCACTTTTATTGGCCTTACATATCTTACAACTATGTCAAAAATTGATTGATTTTTATCTTTTATAGGCTCGAGACACTAAAGACCTAGTTAAGACATAAGAACCTAGGTTCTATTGTCCCTCTTAGGTGCTCTTGACCCTCTTTATCTTCTTCTTACTCTTTTGGGTCTCTTTTACCTCTTGGTCACCTTTTAAAACACTTGTTCATCCTTTTAGTTTTCAATTATTTAATTTAAACAAGGGAATCATATATATATATATATATATATATACACACACACACACACACACACACACACTTAGTTATTTCTCTAAAATAAAGGGCCAAGCACTAAGCATCATCTATTATCACCTAAGCTTGCAAAAAGGCACAAGAGCATTTCAAAGGCGTAAATATGACACATTCATACAAGGGAAAAGGGTTGGATCACTCTGCATACACAACATAGGAGGGGAATTTCATTTTATTCCATCTCACACATTTGCATACTTAGAGAAATTTATATCTATCCTCGCTATCATAATGCAACTTGTACAAACAACCTAGGGCATCATTACACACACATACAAAAATAAATAAATGAAGTGTGATACTTAGTGCAATGCTCGGTCATAATATCAATCTTCGAGTGACTGTTTGGGGTCGGTTTGACTACCCATTCTACATATTCTTTATTATGTTTGATGTGGTTTGTGGGCATGTGCATCTATTTATCTATTTTTAGGTTATAAGTATTATCGCTGACATTGAAGCAAAACAATAGTGAAAAATGAAGACCAACGGTGAAGATTTTCTAACCCAAAAGGATAGAACCTGAGCACCTAAGTGGATACTAGCACCCATATCATCCCTAGCACCCAAACACTCTTGTCCTCTTGGGGTACTTCTGTCATGTGCGATTTCGAGTTCCAGAACCCTCGGTGAGCCTAGACAACACTCTTTCCAATCTATTCTAGTAATTCCTCATCTCAGATCACTTCCAAATCACTCAAAAATAAGCTAAGTCACATTATCTCTCTCTCTCTCTCTTTCTTAAGGTTTCATAGTATTGCATTTTTATTGCTTGTACATTACTATAGTTTATCACTTGTATATCATTAGTTACAGTATTTACTATGAAAATAAGGTTTAATTCAATTTAAATTAAATCACTTGTAAATCAGAAATGATGGTGTTGAAAAGGTATCGTGGTCATGACTTTTATGGCATCACCTAAGTCAATCAAAATGTTTGGGATTTTCACACTTCCAATACAAATTGTGACTATAGGGCTTCCTAGATCACCATATTTGGGGGTTAATTTTCCTTCCAACACACTGACCAATTTACCATCGACTTGAATGGTATTTGGTTGGTTTCTCTTTCTTCCTAGATTTTTAACATACAATTATTTTATTGTTTTGTTTAATTCTATAATATATATGAGAGCTTGCAAAAAGGGAATCCCAATACTTAGTTTATTCAATCTTGGAATCAGATCTGATTCAATACCCTCTTGGTTGGGAGTATCATATTTTCTTAAAGACTTGGATGGGAATGATGTCATTGGAAGTTTGTCAGGCATATTCTATAAAGTAGGGCTTGGTTTGTGTATCATTTTTTTCTTCCTTTCCTTCTAAAACTTCTTTTATGGTTAGAAAAGAAGGTTTGGAAACAATCTTACTTGATAATAGTAATACGTTATCACTATCAATGGAATTTATTATATGTATATTCTCAATTTCAACAGTATATGCTTGATTTCCCTTATTGGCATTCTTTGGATTAACAATAGTTTGTTTAGAATTTGAGCCTAGAGAGGTTGTTCAGTTTGAGTGGAATTGGTTGGTCCAGATAATAGGGATTTATGTTTTCCACGTGTCCTCCTCTTATTGTAAAATGGTTGACCAACACCTTGATGAGAATTCTATTATTGTTGATATTGAGGATTAAACTATTGGAATTGTGGTGAAATTTGTTGGTTATGAGTCCACGGTTGCTAATAAAATGTTGATTGCATATTCCATGGTTGTGGACTCCATTCTTGTGGAACTTGTTGATTCCAATATTGAGGATGGGGCCATGGAGTTTTCCATTGATTAGGAACCCATTGGGTCCTTGGGGCATATTGTTGGTTTTGATTTGAAACAAAATTGCCTCCTTGCCTTTGTGCTACATAGCTAACTTCTAGGTCATTTTGTGAATTTTATTTCAAATGGTTCTTAAGGAAGGATGATAATCCACATTGATCAATTGCATGTTTTAAATCACAAATGAGACAAACACCTGGTTTTATATAGAATGGGAAATCTTGAAGTCCATGTTTATTTTACATTTAGGATAGTATATGAACAATATACTATATATTATTATTAGATTTTTAGATTTTTCTCTATCTACTATTATATTTAGTTGTACTTTGAGATCATTTCTTAGGTTTGCAATTTCTTCCCATAGCTTGGATATATCTCCATTGAAAATATTTCCTATGTTTTTACGTAGATTTGGGTGAGTTCGGGAATAATTCCTACAAATGTCAATAATGTCTGTAAATTCAAGTTTGTTCATATCTCCCTTTCCCATTAAATTAAAAGTCTCTTGAGTTTCATCATCCAATCCTTTGAGAAATATTGTTTTCAAAATAGTAATGTATAGGCTCGTGCCACACCTCCTATGAATAAAAAGGAAATGATCAAGATAATCTTC
The DNA here is from genome assembly GCA_018340775.1 of Taxus wallichiana var. yunnanensis. Taxonomy (NCBI): domain Eukaryota; kingdom Viridiplantae; phylum Streptophyta; class Pinopsida; order Cupressales; family Taxaceae; genus Taxus; species Taxus wallichiana. The sequence continues at coordinate 839,277,892 of CM031238.1, forward strand.
TACACTTTCATATTCCTTTTGATGGATCTTAAAGAGTTCTTCCCTATAGTCTCTAACCCTACAAAATTCTTGGTATTTATCCAAACAAATTGTTTCCATCTCTTCCCAAGTATGTATAGATTTGGGGGCTAGTCCGGTGAACTATCCAATTTTTGTATCTTGTATGTGTGTGATTAAACCAAACTAAGTTAGTCAATATAAACTAGCACCAATTAGACTCAATAAAAATCATCATGATAAATCCATAGAAGAGGAAAAGATCATTAATGCATCTAATTAACATGAAATGATAATCCATCCTTTGATGTTTTTGATGGGATTTTTGATTGTAGGTAATATTTTTGTTGAACCAAACATGACTACGTGTGATCAATGGAAGCTATCTCCATGAAGAGGAAGATATCTCACCAATATGGCTTAATTGCCATGTATGGTTCTTCTCTTACTACTCTTTGCAAGTAGAGGATAGAAGGGGATTCTTGATTAATAATCTTTTCAAAGTTGAATTTCTCTTATCATATGCATATAGAATGTGATTGTATGTGTGGTGTAAGATTGGAAGGTACTAGGTTGTTACATAGCTTTCCAATTTGGGAGTAGCTTGTAATCTAGGGAATGTGGGATAAAGGTAAATTATAATTAGGAAGGGATAAAAATGATTATAAGAGGTTAATAAAGGATTATTAACTTATGGGAGTTGGAGGTGATTTAATTAATAAACTAGGATCAATTAATAGGCTAAGATAAGCTTAAAAATCCATTTGGAGGTGATTTAGAAGGAAATTAGTAGAATTTGAAGGGTTTGAAAGGGGTATTTAACCAATAGGAAAATTTATTGATTAAAAGGATAAATTAAATAATAATAGTTAACTAATTAATAAAATAGGATTATAACAACAAAGTGTTGTTAATTGGCATCTAGAATGAAGGGAAGGCTATTTAATTAACAAAGTGTTGTTAATTGACCAAAATGAAGGGGAATGTTAGATAATTAGCAGGAAATCACTAATTATAATGAAATGATAGGAAAGAGGATAATTAGTGCAATTTTATTATTAAAATTGTGTAGTTAGATTTAGGTGTCTACATTTTCCCCTCTTTGATGTGGTGTAGCGCAAGTGATGCCACTTCAAAGATAATAAACAATTACATACAATTAAATTTTGAAGGAGTCGAAGAAAAAATAAGAAGATGGAAGATGCCCCTCAAGCATCAATGGAGTGATACAAGAGTTTAATGGAAGCTCAAAAAGAAGAAGAGAAAATACCAAAGCAAGGGAAAATTCCATCGCAATGGTAAGAGAGACGATGATATACCAAAAATTAATATAGAGAATAGATGTGAACATCAATCCCTATATAATATCAGTATGAACTCTTTTGTTATAAATATCATGTGGTTACCATTGTTGAGTGAAAGACATGTTTTTCTTAACAAATCCTATAGAAGAAAAGGGGGTCATAAAGCTTAAGGGATTCAACATTGGTTGGGTTGGCCAATGTTCAAATGGAGTGAGTGAAAAAGAAGTCATGTGTTCCAACGTCTGGAAGAATCAAGGGAGGGGGATAAATATGATCCCTATTGGTCCATATGTTGTGGGAGAAAGTATTAATAGTGATGGAAGTGCTTTAAACTAGGCTTGGTTGGCCATTGTTGGAATCAAGAAAAAGAGGATCCCATGCTACAAGCTAAAGAAGCAAGGGAGGAAGAAGAATTATAAAATGATAGAAATTTAGTTAGATGGAAGCAAAAATGTACATGGAAAATGGGAAGATCACAACGTAGCCAATGAACCATCTAGCTCAGAGTAACTATTATTTGATATAAGCATGCAACAAAAGTGTAAAATGACATGAAGAGCCATAATATTGATTTTTGTTCATTGTTAAAGGACTGACTCAAAGAAAAATACATGAATTAATGTAATACGAGAAAGTAAAAAATTAGACCAACAAACAAACCAATCAAACAATGTTCAAGAAAGTTACACCAATGTTTTTATTATCCAACTTCAGTTCCCAAATGTTCGAGTTATATGACAAGGGTTAAAATGGCACCCCAAGCAAGGATACATGCAAGGGAATATATGGAGGACATATAAGTCCCATGAAAAATAAATCATGCACTATGAAACTTCCCGAGCAATGATATATGCAAGGAAGACATACATAGCAAGAAAACCAACTTTGTTAATAGAGGAAGATCAAGATGATCTGCATGTCATGTGCTAGAATAAGCAAGCACTAAAGTAAGATGTTTTGTAGGATAGTTTTCAATGTTTGAGGAAATTATGTCCTGTGAATGTTGTTAATGTTTGAGTGATGTTTACCAATGTTTAGGATTATTTGAAGTTCTACCATTTTTTTGGATTTTCTAGGATTTTGTGAATTTTTAGGGGTTTTAATGTTTTACTAATGTTTTTGGATTTTTGAGAAGAATGGTATTGAAAGGATGATAACGGTGTGTTTGGTACATTCAAAATGTTGCATGGAAGCAATAATATGCCCCAACAAGAAGAAAATGTTAGTGCAAAATGACTATGTAAATAAATATGTCATCGTGATGGAACGTCAGTGTGTGGTGGGAGAAAATAGAGGAAAAAGTGGATATAAAGAAAGAAATTTAGTAATCTTGACCATGTGAGGCAAGAAAAATGAAGAATTAGGGTTTGGAGGGTATAAGAAGAAGGGGTGAGGGTTAAACTTCACCTCGACCCATTTGTGCTAGTATACCTCTTTTGCCATTTGTGAGATATTTTAGCTCTGAGTTTTTGGAGAGATGATGCATTTACAACATAGGAAACATTGCGTAGATCATTTTTAAAAGTATGGGAAGACTCTAGATGACATCTCTCGTGGTAAGTGATGCAAAAAGAATAATTTTGAGTACATTTGATGCATTTTTTAGGTAGAAGAAATTTGAATTTTAACCCCTACACACACATATGCGCACACTAGCATATATAGCTAGATAAATGTGTTAGCGTGAGATTCATGAGCTGGCATAAAACTAAATTCATGGGTGTAGTTAGGTTTTTGTGCTAGTGCATTTAACGTGCTGATGTTAATGTAGGAGCGTTAGCATATGGGTTAGTGCACTAGCGTGTATGCACTAGTTCTAATGCGCTAGTGTCATAATGTATGTGCTAGTGCAAAAGAATATGCACTAGCATACCAAAGGGTGTGCTAGTGTGAGTTTTGTAGTTGTAAAAGAATTTAGAATGAAAGAAATGAAGAAATAATGTTAATTGTGATGTTTTCAAGTGATGTGTAGGAGAGGCCACAAACTTTGGATGTAAAGGAACATCATGGATGCTTGTGAGCCTTCAAGAGGACATTCTCTTGACGCGAGAAGAGAGGGTTAGTTGCACTAATAGAGGTGATATGATTGACATAATTTGCACAGCTTACACACATTATATTAGATCACGGTTGCTGAAAACATTAACAAAGTGATGGCATAGTGAGAGTCAAACCTTTTGGTTACCAATTGAGAAGATGACTGTTACATTGAAGGATGTCAATTAGATCTTGTGAGTTCCAATACATGGGATCCTAGTGGTATATGATGGGGATGTTTAGTAGATACAAGGAAATATCTAGGGTTTATTCTTGAGAGAGGATATACCTGGGGAGGGGATGGCAAAGTGCACCCTTACCAATGTTTTGACAACATGAGGATAACAAAATTACCGTATACACGATGATTCTTAATCGTGGCTACCTACTTCCTAATAAGAAAGGGGTTCAATTTTAGTTGGGGTTGATAGGAGTGGTGTCTAGATTGATGGAAGGGGAGATATTTGTATGGGGTCAGTTTATATTGGCCCATTTATATAGGGACCTACATTTGATCACCTAGAGGCGGATGAGGAGCTTGAGTCTTGCTACCTTACCACGAGATATGGTCACGGGACCATATTGCTATTATATACCCATTTGGTGTTCTATAGCATAAAAATTCATATGATCCATCATGCATAGGTTGGTAGATGTTGGGAGTAGGATAAAGAGGACATATGACAGATATCGCCTTCTATGGCGATAATTTAACGATCTATAGTTGCATATGGTGACTTGAGGCCATATAGATTATATCGGTGGTGTACAGATTTAATTGAGCCAATTATAGCAGAGGTAGATAACTACCTCATATGTAATTGCAGCCATATTCTAGAGTGGTACATGGTAGATAGGGTACAATGCCAACTAGGTGTTATATAGGGCATATCAAGTGTATAATAGTGGTATGCGTGCATTGTGCGGGAGACCTTTGACTTTGGATCATGTATCGAGCCAAGATAACATTACATAGATTTTATCAAGCCATCCCATAAGCATGGGAGTTGCAAGCACAAGTGGTTGATCCAGTACTACCATAGATTACGACACTCGATACATGATAGTGTTGTTGTAGAGGATTACTATTCCATATGAAACCTTATTAGCAAAGAAAACAACGAGTAGTAGGGGTGGGGAAAACAATTTAGAGATAGGGACAAACTTGGCCAGGAGGAGACAAAGGAACAAAGAAAAGGATAGGGACCACAATTATAGGTCACATTGGGGCCATAGTACGGGGACAACGGATGCCATAAGTATAGATGCCACGGGGGCCTCAAGTACATGCTATTTAAGAGGTGCCTTCTCAGCAAGTATTGCAGCATGTCTTATAGTAGGTATCATTGTAGGTACCGTCATCACCGCCTAGACCGGGTAGTTCATGTGTACTAGTAGGACATGGGGGATGGATATGGAGAGGAGGTTGAATAAGGACCAACACGAGATAGTGGTGTTAAGATCGATAGGTGGGCTGTTATTGGTCATTTTATAGGAAGATAGGGATAGAGCCATGCTACGGGGGGGATGTAGCACTAATTACTATACAGACTTTACAAATATATGAGGAGTAGAGAGCCACAAAATAGACTACGCTTAGGTAGCAGCTACAAAAGACTATCAATGAGCGAGATCAGGTAGTGTCCAAGAAGACACAACTGAGAGTTGAGGTTACATGTATCATAGGAGAGCGTGATGCTCTAAAGCATATGGAAGTGGTAGGTGGGATCAGGGAAATTTTCCATGATTTTGTGGCCACATTCAAGGAGGCAGGATACTATATAGTACTATATCAGGTGGTGGTAACTTTGGAGGGAAAGAGGGAACCTTCCTATAGCTAGAGGTCAAGTAGCAGACCGATGAGGTCATAGAAACCATCTAGATCAGCGTGGTCATACTGATTCCCCTACTCAATCACAGGCCATGAATTCCTGATGTAGGAAAGAGTCGGGATTTAATCTTTATTGGATGATGGATAATGTATGTATTTTTGAATATGCCTTGAGATAAAGGGACTGTTTTGATCGATGCCCATGATGGAAATGATACATTGGTATATGGACATTGATGATTTTTGATATCTACATGATGGAAATGATGCATACCCCATTTGATTATGAGATATTGTGTCAGCCCATGTTTTATTAGGATTAGATGATATGATGTGATGTGATGCATATAATAGATGATGTTTTTGTTTTTATGATGATGATGATCATTTTTTTGATGATATGCGATGATGTTATAGATAGATGTGATGATACACATATGATTAATTTTATGATAACATGCAAGATATAAGAAAATAACACAAGTACAAGGAACCAATAACAAATCTAATACATACACATGTTAAACAATAGAACATGTACAACGTACCCAATATGAGCAGACAAGACAACAAAAGAACTAATCTTGTAAAATAAAAAACACGTTAATCTAAGAGCATGTAAGACAACAAGAAAAAGGATTATGTACAAACAATAAAATAGAAAAGAAACACTAATATTAAATCTAAATAGTGAGCAATGATATAATCCAATGTTTGAAGACACCCCTAATGTTTTTGTAGGTTTATGAGACAATCTTTATATTGTTTTTGGATTTTATGAAAGTTTTCCAAAACTATTTACATGAAAATGAAGATGCAAGGATGCCCCGAGCAAGAGGTGATAATTTAAAAGGAAAATCTCGCAAGTATATACAAGCATAGGTTTAGCTAGATCGAGGCTACAAAGGATAGGCTCAAAAGTATTTCAAACACATGTGAAGGAATAGCTCGGGGAAGAAGTGATCATGCCCCAGGTGTGAGATGTTTGTGAACAAATAATCCTCTTTATTAATTAAAATGTGGTATAATGGTAGTTAATATAACTAGGAACAATAATAAATAAAAGTAATAAATAAATGTAAAAAGTGACCCAAGTAACTAGACTAGTGAAAATAGAAACCTAATATGCATAGAAAGGTTGGAAGGGGATTAGCTGATTTAGAGAGCTTGTTGGACAGTGTTATAGAGATGATTAGAAAAAGAGGAGGAAATGACTATGTTGAGGTCCAAAAACCTATAGATTTGGGCAATATGAGTGGTAGGGCACTGGATAGGTCTGAGGGCACTGTGGGTGCCCTAATCTAAGGTATGAGAACCCTAGTCTACAAAAAAATTATGTAATCCTCCTCGAGGTTTCTCTTGATAGTTTCTGCCTTTACTTCTGTTCCACTTGATTTGTTGAAGCGCAGTATGCCATGGAAATTTGAAATGAAGATGAGACCTAAAAACCCCAAAATAAGCATCAAACCCTAAAAAAAGAAAAATGAAAATGAAGGGGTTAGACTGTCCTCGACTACCACAATGGTGGACTTACTATCTAGGTGTTGCGTAATACATTTTAGACCATGTTTAGTGCTATGTGCAATTATGTGCAATCATGCCCTAGGTGCTCTTGTGTTAGTCACACTTTTTGAAAGTAGCGAGTAATAACTATGTAGAAAATGTAATAGAATGGTGGATGGAATAGAATAAAATTCCATCCTTTGATTATGTGATGCGAGATGAACCAACCTTGTGCCTTGTGATGGAGCTAGATGGATGCAATTCTAGGTGGATGATAGTAGTGACTAGTGTTTGGTCCCTCATTATGGTTTCATAACTTTATATTTATATGGTTCTCTTGTTCTAATTTTGTAATTAACCCCAAAATGCCGACCATAAGAAATATGAAATGTTCAAATGGCTAAAATGTGCCCAAAAGTGGCGGGAAAGTGGGAAAAGGATCAGGGCACCCCGACTGGGACCAGGATTCCTGCAGTGCCCTAAGACAAGCACTGGGCACCCCGGTGAATGCTAAAATGATGAAAATAGATTAGGAAAGTATATCTTGAAGGTCAAAGAGTGACGATAAATAGTAAAGTAAAATGGAAAAAAAAGACAGGGGTTGATTTGTACTTTCTTCACTCAAAAACCATATGAATAGTAGTATGAGACTGGGACTAAATAATGTCTAAAGTGCATGATTTTAGGTCTACATTTCACCCCACTTTATGTTGGTGAGCAGAAATCTCGGTAACATAAATTATATAGAGATGCATACTGAAGTCCATGAAGAGTGATGTATAAAATGTGTCGAAGGACTAAACAAAAGTGTAGAGTGACAAAAATATGATGGAGCATGGGAACTAAATATGTAAAACCGCAAAAGAAAAGTGATGAGAGTAAACCTAGGGAGCAAACATGTGTGTATCTGTTAATGTGTGTGATTTACCTACATGGTTAGTATGGCATGTGTTTATGTAAAATGATGTTATTTCCCCCTTTTATAGTTATTTTTGACTGCTTACTTCTAATACGGTCGGACCTGCAAGGAGAATATGATCAAGAATTCAAATATGCATGTATATATGTAAAAATGCATGTAACTGATGCATGTTTATGTATATAAGAGTATGTAAATATAAAATATGTAAATGAAAAATAGAACATGTGCACCTGATCCGTGATGAGATAAAGGGTGTAGAAAGAGGATATCCTTTCTGGGGTTTTGGGTAATTTGATGCCATAAGCCAAAGAAGTATAGGGATGAATTCCATTGTATCCTCAAACCTTTAACTACTTCCTTGAACATGTATGAAGATATCTCTATACTTCCTAGTTTTTTGGGTGATCCGACGCCACTAGCTAAACTAGAGTAAGAGGAAGTCCATTGTATCCTCTAACCTATAACTACTCCCCATAATGCTAAGGAAAACCATGTCTTGTAAAATCTGCTATGTGTGGGGTTTGTACACTGGTCTAAACCCACTCATTGTATAACCCACAATTCCAACAACGAAACTAAACAAAACTAGTGTATAAGCATTGTATAGTATGTAAACCCCAAATGATGTCCCCTTATTTTGAGGCACATGCGACATCATTAATAGGAGAATGTCACCCCAAAAGAGGACCAACCTCATGAACTCAGAACTCTTCCCTGTAGGGGAAAGTAAAGTGCTTGGTAGAGACCAATGTGTGCACAAACAAAAAGCTAGCCAAAGACAAGTGTTAGTACCAACAAGCATGCATGTAGAAAACAAGTGTAAACTATGTAGACAATGTGTACGCTAGAATCCAAGTAAACATGCAAGAATAAAATCATAGATCGCAAAAGTGGGTTTCAAACATGGGACACCACTCACGATGTCTCAAGACACTCAAGGCTAAAATGGCCGCATACAACAAACAAGTGTGCACACCAAAAAAGAGTAAGACTTGCATATAATAACAAACAAGTACAAACAACAAATAACCATGGAAACAAGTAATCCAGTAAACAAATGCTATAAATACAACACTGTTAGCACGTTAGAAATGTAACTAGTATGTAAAAAGTGTGTATCACCATGTAATATAGAGTGTCAAGTATAAAATGAAAAAATAACACCTATGAGAGACGAATTTTGATGCCCTCAATGACCAATGTAGGATGATTAGAAGGTGAGCATCTCATCTGTGTGCAAAAGACATGTATTTTCAATCACAACTAAGCAAAGGAGTGAATGCACATGTGTCTATGGTATATATAAATTACATACATGAGATCTAACTAACATGTGTAATAAAGTGACCATATACAAGAAACGCAAACAAGTAAAATAAGCCAAGATATGTAATGTGTCATGGATGGATGGATAGAACGCAAGATGGATGATAGGATCTGGGTGCCCCCAGTGAATGGAAATGTATGCGGTGAGGTTCATTTGGTGTGCCCCTCAGCTTGAGAAAGAATGAACCGTAAATGAGAGTGTTTCATTGGGAAATGGTTGAATCATATGTTGTGTCTAACGTGGTGTGATGAATGTTTACGTGAAATGATATGTGACATAGAAATGATGTGTGCATTTCCCTTATATCGAAATCATATATCAAGACAAGATGGTCGAAAGAGTGATGGTGTAACCAAAAGCGTATACCAAGACAAGTTGAACGGATACATGACCATTTATCCTAAAGCATATGTCATTAACCTAGTAACGTCACATGATGGAAGGTCAAATGGTAAATGTGTGAGTATGATAAGGTCCATTTGATTTGTAAACCCTCAATAGTCAAGTATGGGTGAGGAACTAAAGTGTATCATAGGGTAGTGAGTGCAAAGTGCATAGAAGAATGTGTATGATGTGTGATGATTAAATAAACATGTGATGTGTAATGTACAATGTGTAGGATGAAATACAAGATGTTTATATAGACTAAAAGTGTAAGGTGCGCACTATGTAGTATGTAGGATGAATAGTATATGATGTTAGACTTGTAAACAATAGGAGTGTGACACATATGTGATGAATACTAATATAGTGTGTAGAGTATGTATGATGTATAGATGTGTAAATGTCGAAACACTAATGATGTAGGGTAAGTAAGATGCAAAAATGTGACATGTACTATAAGATATGTAAAGAGACGTAGTGTGTAGTATGTGCAGTGTGTGGGGTCCATGTGTAGTATGCCCTCAACAGTCAAGTGTGAACCAAAGCACAAGAGTGTGTCATCAAGTAATGGTCGATGTATGGGGTGTGGATGAATATCTATATGCTATGAGAGTGATGTATGATAGTGCAAAGATGAAAGATGTGCTAATGTTAATATGGGGGTAATTTTTTGGATGTTATGCCCCGAGTGTGTAAGCAATGGAGGTATAGTCAAAAGACACTAAGCGGATCAACTTATGGAGTAGTTTCCTTTACAAAAGTGATGGGACATTGAGGTGGTGATTTTGTAAATAACTTGAGTGGAGGGTAGTTTCTTTAAAAAAATGAATGGGAAATAGAAGTGAAGTGGGATGGCAAGAAATATTGAATAGTGGTAATGTTAACGGTATTGATGATGTTACCAAAGAAGAAGTTTGATTGATTTCGAGAGGCGGTTTCTTGATTTGAGTAGATTGCATAGGTGGAGCTTGAGTGATGGAAGAAGGAACACTAGAAGTGATGATGCGATCCTCATTAGAGGTAGAAGGAGAAGATTTAGGAGCCCATTTGAGATGTAGGATTTGTAGATGGGTAGGAAACAAAATGTTGTGTAGAAACATAGATAAAGCCCGACACTTAACATGTCCGATTATTCATTGTGAAGTGTAGCGATCATTGTCATTATGGCCATTGATTCGATGATAATTACAATATGGATGCCCTTGATACTTAGCTAGTCAATAAGGAGGATAACAATGAGTAGGTGGTAGAGTGATCAATTGACAATTAAGGATCTCAGTGAGAATGTCATGTTGCTTAGTATTGTGATCAAGGATGAGAGGCTCTGGTAATGGTATGACTTGAGGCTCACTGATATGAGCACATGTAGTCAGACATAGAATGAGAATGAGATGTAGAAGGAGAACAAACATGCACTTGAGAAACATCCTTAAGCTATTGAATTTCATATTTAAGAGATGTAATCATGGATTCCATGGCCTTAAATTTTCTTGAAATAAAGCATGTAGAGCTTGAATTGAGTCTAATAGGGGTTGATTAGATGGAGGAACACTAGGACTATGGTCGTCAAATAGATGGTGGAAGATAGGACTTATTTCATTCGGTGGCATATCTTTAGGATGACATATAGAGTCTAGTTCTCTTTGTAGAACAACTTGACAGTTGGGATACATTTTAAGAAAATCAGACAAAGGAACTTGAGGAACCTTATGACCCATGATAGAATAAATATGAGGATCCTAAGTGTGAAAGCATTGATTCACCAAAATTATTAACTAAAATGTAGAATAATGGTAGTTAATCTAAATACGAAAAAAAGTAAATAAAAGTAATAAATAAATATAGAAAGTGACCCAAACAACTAGAATAATGAAAATAGAAACCCTACTATGTAAAGAAGGGTTGGAAGGAGCTTAGCTGATTCGACGAGCTTGTTGGATTGTGTCATAGAGATGACTGGAAAAATAGGAGGAAATGACTATGTTGAGGTCCAAAACTTTTATATCTAGTAAATGCGAGTGGATTGGGGTGTCTAGATAGGTATAGGGGTGCTTGTGGTCTCCCAAGTATGAGGTATGGGCTCCCTAGTCTATGAAAAAGTTCTGTGACCTTCCTCTAAGGTGTCACTTGATGGTTTCCTTCCTTTTGCTTCATGTCATACTAACTTCAGTGGACTGCATAGTATGTCGTTGGAAATTGTAAATGAAGATGAGACCTGTAAAACCCCAAATATGTAAAATAAATTCCTCAAATCACAGTAGTAGGAAACTATTTAACAAAATTATACTTGTATAAATATAAAAACATACATAAGTAATGCACCAAAGAAGACAAGACAAGATTTAATGGGGTTCACCCAATGTGGGCTACGTCCACCAAGAACTTGCTCGATTTTATTATCAACAAGAGTAAAACAACTCTCACAGTCTTCTCTCATTTATCAACTCACAACAGAATTCCAAAGATGCTAAATCACATCTAAATTAAAATTGATACCTCAATTGCTCAACCTTTATCACTCTTGATCACCTCTTGATCACTAAGACTCAAGAAATCTTGAACACACAAGATACCTTCAAGATACCCTAACACCTTTATTTATAGAATTACAATCCTTGTAAGAAGTCTTAAAGCCAACCCTAGAAGTTTGAAAGTCATAACCTTTCAAATTTCCATGGCTGGAAAAACTGTCACAGCGTTGACATCTAATTAATAGTAACTTAACAACAACATGACAACAACGTCACAACATGAAAAAAACATATGACTGCAGAATGCTCCTGAATTATCCAAACTTAACCGTTTGAACTCGAACACATCAATACAAATTCCAGAAGACCAAAACTAGGCTCCACACCCAAACAATCTCCCACTTGGAGATTGTTTCCACTGAGGAACTTTCTCAGCCCTTTATTATCAACCATGAAGGCCAATCAAATTTGAACACAACTTAAACTTATCCCTTGTGACCGCCTTTGTCATCATATCCATAGGATTTCGATTGGTATGAATATTTTCCAGCTTGAACTTATCTTCTTCCAAAGCTTCTCTCGATGAAGTGATATATTAGTTGAATGTTCTTCATCCTAGAGTGGAAATTAGAGTTCTTTGCCAAATGAATAACGCTATGAATATCACTTTGTAGTATCCCAACTTCCGATTATGACCTAACTCATCAAGTAACTTTTCTAGCCAAATCATCTCCTTGATTGCCTCTGTGGCAATAACATACTCATCCTTTGTGGTGATAAAGCCACAAAATTTTGTAATCTTGTGAAATCCAACTCACCGTTGTATCACCAACCATAAATACATAACATGTCGTGCTCCTCCTAATGTCCAAATCTCCTACCATGTCGAATCTACATAGCCATGCAATGTAGTGTTGGATCCATCGAAACACAATGTTGCTCCCATGGTCCCTCTCAAATACCAAAGGATCCACTTCATCGCCTGCTAGTGCTCTCTACCAAGATCACTCATAAACTTGCTCATTTCTCCCACTACATGGGAAATTTTAGGCCCAGTGCATATCATAGCATACATCAAGCTACCAACCACCGATGAGTACGGTACCTGCACATATGGATCCTATCTTCCTTACTCTTGGGACTCGGTCCTTTGATAATTTAAAGTGACCTACCAAAGGAGTACCAACTGGTTTAACATCCTACCTACTAAACCTCTCCAAGACCTTCTTTATGTACTCTTCTTGAGATAATACCAGCTTCCTCTCCTTCTTGTTCCAAGTTATTCTCATACCAAGGATTTTTTTGCTGCCCCCAAATCCTTCATAGAAAGGAGTCACCTAGCTTCTTCTTGAGTACCTTTATTTCATGCATGTTCTTCCTTGCAACAAGCATATCACCCACATACATGCAAAAATAATATAACTACCATAAAGAAACTTCCTTATATACATGCAATGGTCGAATGACACTTGGAGTAACCACAGAAAGCTGTAAAAAACTATCAAAATTCTTGTACCATTACCGTGGAACTTGTTTAAGGCCATACAAGATCTTCTTCAATTTTCACACTAACCTCTCCTTCCCTTTGACCTCATAACTCGTGGCTGCTACATATATAATTCCTCCTCCAAATCAGCATGAAGGAATGCAAGTATTCACATCCAACTACTCTAAGTACAGGTCTTATACATCTACTAAACCAAGAACAGTCCTAATAGAATTCATTTTAACAACAGGAGAAAATTTTTCATCAAAGTCTATACCTTTCTTCTGTGCAAATCCCTTGACCGCTAACTAGGCCTTGTATGTTTTCTTGCCTCCATCTTCCTCTTTTATTATATACACTCTCTTGTTCGAAATGCTCTCTTACCCTCAAGTAGCTCCACCGAGATCCCAAGTCCGGTTCTCCATAAGAGATTTATGCCTATCATCCATGGCTTTGCCCCACTTCTTCGGCATCTACTTGCAGGTACTTCCTCAAAGAACTCGGCTCTCCACTGTCAATGAGCAATAAATAATTCAAAGATGGAGTAAATCATTCAAGTTCCTTCTTACCCTATGAAGACCTTCTCACCTCAAGAGTTTGGGGTTCTGATGAGTAGGTTCTGAACTAGCCGTGTCGAAACATATTACACAAATGGATCCTTGGACACCTTACCATTTGCTATGTCATCTAACACCGTATATTATTTCTTTGATTCCTCATTATGTTCCTAAAATTGATCTTTATACATGACTTTTTCATTAAAGATAATATCTCTAGACCAAATTTTTTTCTTATCCTTAAGACTCCAAACATGGAAATCAAAGTCATCCTCACCATATCCAACAAAGGTACATTTCTCATACTTAGCCTCTAACTTGGTCCTATCATCTTTATCAATGTGAACAAATATCTTACATACAAATACTCTAAGAAATGAGTATTCAATTCTCTTACTAGACCAAGCCTCCTCGGGTATGCCTCCATCCAAGATCATAGAGGGTCATTTTTAATTAAATAAACAAATTTGCTTACTACTTCCTCCCAAAACATGAGTGGTAGCCCCAAATTTAACCTCATGCACCTAACATGCTCCATGATTGTCCTATTCATCCTCTCTGGCACTTCATTTTCTTGTGGAGTCTTTAGAACCATTCTTTGCCTATGGATCCCATTTACTAAACAGTAATCAAGAAATTCATTGCTGCAATACTCCCCTCCATTATACGACTTGAGACATTTCAACTTGAGACATGTTTCATTCTCAAACAAGGATTTCCATCTTTTGAAAGTTTCAAACACATCAGATTTCTTTCTAATGCAATATACCCAAAGTTTCTAGCTACATCATCAATGAAAGTGACATAATAACATGAACCACCAATAGAGTTTACCTTAGCTAGACCACATACATCTCGTATGCACTAACTCCAACTTACCCTCCTTCTGAAAGGTCCAACCTTGAGGAATCTCTCCCACTTGTTTCCCATAAACACGGTCCTCGCAGAAGTCCAAATCTAACTCCTTTAATCTAGGCAGCCCGTACTTTATATAATTTATGTCCTTTTGAATCACACGATCGAGTCTGGTGCCACAAAGTTGCATCTCCATCTACTGATAACTAAATTACAATAATCAACAACGTTGGTTAAATACAAAGTACCAGTTTTCTTACCTCTTATAACCACAAGATCTCCCTTGGTAACCTTCCAAGAATCCACCATTAAATTAACCATACAACCATCACTACCGGTTGACTGTTGATATCAAGTTCCACCTCAACTTAAGCACATTCATGACATCCCTTAAGTAGCGATGTGTTCTCATTATGCATTTTCACCCAAACACAACCTTTCCCTACTATATTGCATGGTTCATCATCACCCGGATATACATGTCCAAAATCTTTATGAAAAAAATGAGTAAAGTAATGTCTATGTGGGGTGGCATGGAAAGAAGCCCTTTAATCTAACACCTAAGAATCGGCAATATTATCTAAAGAAAGAATTAAGGCATCCTAACAAACATCGCCCTCGCCACATTTACTCGTTTAGTTTCCTCCTCGTTTTCTTATCTCAAAGATCCCAACAATATTTCTTAGCATGACCAACATTCCCATAGTGCCAACATTCTAACTTGCTCTTGGACTTTGACCTTCCACAATCATTCAACTTCCCATGGTTACCTTTCCCCTGTTCTTTTATCTCCCTCTACTCTGCACCTTTGTCAAAGCATTTCTAGAAGTAGAAGAATCTCCAGTGCTCTTCCTTCAAATTTCCTCACTTAGGATCACACCTATTACATCCTCAAACTTAAGATTTGAATTATTATAGATTGAATTACATACAACCATTACCAAGTTGTCTCAGCTATCTAACAAGGAGCACAAAATATATAAAGCCCGACCTCATCATCAAAGTCAATTTTTACCAAGTTTAACATGCTCACAACTATATTAAATTCATTCAAATGATCAGCAACATAACCATTCTCAGACATCTTCATATTAAATAAATTTTTCATCAAAAATATTTTATTAGGCGATGGGTTTTTCATATAACTTTCCCAACGCATTCATGAGATGTTTTGTGGTCTTCTTATGTGATATGTTGAAAGCAACCAAAGATGTAAGGCATAACCAAATTTCCCGAGTGCCTTTCTATCCAAGTAACTCCCAATCCTCATCCGACATGGCTGAAGGTTATTTGTTTTTCCAGCCAAAGGAACATGGAGGTCCTTCTGATACAAGTAATCCTCCATTTGCATCTTCCACAAACCAAATTTCTTCCCATTAAACTTCTCAACCCTCAATCTTCCCTCATCCTCCATAGCTCCCACTCAAGATAAACTTTCCCTGTGATTTACTACTTCGAAAAAAAACCACCAAAGTTCTAATAACAATTGTTAGGAATTAGTGAACAAATATGTGGAAACAATTCCCCAAATCACAGCAGTAGGAAACTATTTAGCAGAATTATACTTGCAGAAATATAATAACATACATAAGTCATGCACCAAAGAAGACAAGACAAGATTTAACGTGGTTTACCTAATGTGGGATACGTCCACCAAGAAATTTCTCATATTTAATTATCAATAAGATTAAAATAACTCTCGAGTATTCTATCATTTATGAACTCATAATATAATTCCAAAGATGTTAAACCACACCTAAACCACAATTAATACCTCAATTGCTCAACCTTGATCACTAAGACTCAAGAACTTTTGAACACACAAGATACCCTAGCACCTCTATTAATAGGATTAAAATCCTTTTAAGAATTCCTAAAGATGACCCTAGAAGTTTGAAATTCATAACCTTTTAACTTCCCATGGATGGAAAAATTGTCACGAAATTCGACAACCAATTAACAACAACTTAACAAGTAACATGACAACAACATCACAACATGAAAACAACAAACGACCGCATAATTCTCCCGAAGTCTCCAACCTTAACCATTTGAACTCCAACACATCAATACTGATTCCAAAATACCAAAAATAGGCTCCATAACCCAACATATGCCGAGGTCCAAAACTTGCGGATCTGGTAAAACTGAGTGGATTGGGGTGCCTATCTAGGTCTGAGGCTGCCTATGGGCTCCCAAGTATGAGGTATGGGCTCCATGGTCTATGAAAAATATTTTTGACCGTCCTTTGTGGTGTCATTTAATGTTTTCCTTCCTTTTCTTGTTTTCATACTAGCTTCAGTGGACTGCTTAATATGTCACTGGAAATTTGAAATGAAGATGAAACCTGTAAAACCCCAAAAAAGTATCAAACCCAAAAAAAAAAAAATCAAATGAAGGGGTCAAACTGTTCTCATCGGCCACAATGGTGGACTTACTAACTGAGCACTACACTACATCTCAAACTTGATGTAGTTCTATGTGCAAGTGTGTGAAATCATGCCTTAGGTGCTCTTGTGTCAATCGCACTTTGTGAAAGTAGTGAGAAATAACTATGTGTGGAAAATTTAATAGAATGGTGGATGGAATAGAATAAACTTCCCTTATATGCTTGTGTGATGCATATGAGCCATCCTTTTGCCTTTTGATGGAACTAGATGGATGTAAATGAGCTCTAGATGCCTTAGATGGATGCAACTCTAGGTGGATAATAGTAGTGACTAGTGTTTGGTCCCTCATTATGGTTTCATAACCTTTTATTTAGATGGTTCTGTTGCTCTAATTACGTAATTAACCCACGAAAAGGACAACCATAAGAAATATTAAATGTTTAAATGGATAGAAAGTGCCCAACAAGTGGTGGGAAATCGGGAAAAGGATCACGGTGCCCCAGTGGACCAAGGCACCTACAGCGCCCTACCAATGCTAAAATGCAATAAAAGAGTGAAAACATCTTTGGCAAGTATGTGTTGAAGGTTAGTAGTGATGACAGAAAACAAAGTAAAATGGCCAAAAGATGGGGGTTAATTAGTACTTTCTTCACTCAAAAACCATATAAATAGTAGTATGAGATCAGGACTAAATAATGCCTAAAGTGCATGATTTTGTGTCTACACCTCCTATGGGGAAGTGGAAACTAGTTTTCACTAAAGAGACTGTCCAAAGTGCCACAATTGTGTGGTTTTCACTCTTGGACGATTTATTTCTCTCTTTACTATTTTTTTATTTGTTTGATTTTTTTGATTTTTGGAATACTCCCAAGCTCGAAATAGAACCTCTTGAGAAGCATGATCTATTCATAGGTTCTCAAAGCTCTTCACCATCATGACATACAAGCTAATAGGCCCCATAACAAAATTTAGCCACCACAATGTATGGCACTAACTAGTTAGGCTCGAATTTTCTTATCTTTTCATATTCTTTGGTAGTACTAAACTAGTTTTCTTTCATAGCAAGATCACCTACCTTAACTTCACGAGGGATGATACATTTATTGCAACCTCGCATGGATTCAATTCGATACACTTTAAGGTGATCCAAGGCGTGAAGGTGTTTTTCATCAAGAAGTTCAAGCTCTTCTAGAATTTCTTCTTTGTATCCTTCTTCTTTGTCCAGATAATATCACAAGGAGATTCTTAAATATGGGAGCTTGATCTCTAGGGGTATAATTTCTTGTACATCAAATACCAAGGAATACGAGGTTACACCTATAGGTGTTCGGATGGAAGTATGATAGGCCGAGAGGGTAGGATGAATTTGGAGATGTCAATTGCAGTTGGTTTTACCGAGATATTTTCTCCATAATCCATACAAGAGTTTTATTGGTGGCCTCAGCTTTCCCATTACCTTGAGGGTAATAAGGTGTAGACCAGTTTTGGTGAATTTTAAAGCATTGGCCCAAAGCATTTAGTTTCTTATTTTTGAATGACTTAAAATTTTATAATACAATGGTATAAGGGATACCGTAATGATAGATGATATGGTTCATGATGAACTTGGAAAGTTTTGCACCTGTAACATAAGTCGAGGAATAGCCTCCACCCATTTGGTAAAGTAATAGGTGGAAGTGATAATGTGTTTGTGGTTTTTCGATGAGGCAGGGTTGATTTTTCCTATAAGATTGAGCCCTCATTTGGAAAACAGCCATGGTGTTATGATAAGTTATAAGGAATGAGATGGTGCATGGATCAAATTACCATGCTTATGACATAAAACACTTTTTTCACATACTAGCAAGAACAATCTATTTCCATAGTAGGCCAATAGTATCCCAATGGTAATATTTTCTTCGCAAGAATAATTCCTCTAATATGAACCCCATGATTCCTTCATGCACCTCTTTATAGCTTGGAAAGACTTTTCCAAATTTAGACAACGTGAAGCAGAGCCCCATTGTAGCCTTGATGATAGAGAGTGCCCCTAAGTAGGGTGCAATATGATATTAGTTGGATAAGGGTTTGTTTTTGGAATGGGAGATGTCAAGTGGAAAAGTACCATCTTGTAGGTAATTATAAATTTCAACATACCAGGGGGAAAAGGGACAAAAAAATTCACATACCAAACATGTTTCGGCATGTCATAGGCCGTTTTGTTAAATGATCTATAAGAAACTAAAAGTCCCTATAATCTAGAGATAAGCGTAATATGGATCAATGGTAGCCATAACATCCAGCGATTAGTTATGCATACGTGGAATTTGATGGAAGGAAATAATAACAAAATACTCTTTCAAAGTGTGTCCACCATGAGTTTTTATGGGATAAACTTCTCATCTTTGACTTTGTATTCATCATTCACCTATTTGATGATCATTTTCAAGTCTCCAATAACCTCAACTTGTTTGGTGTACCATTTGATAAGCGAATTTAAGTCTTACAATGAGAGCTTCATATTCATAAATGTTGCTTGTACATGGGAATTTGATTATGAAATCTATTGGGATGAGATCTCATGTGGCAATAATAAGGATTACTCCAGTTATTGATCCATTAAATGTGAATGACCCATCAAATTATATCTTTCAGTTGATGATCCTTCGATATATAGAATGGAAGTATTTGGTAGATCTAGACTTTAAGGGTTCCATTCCTAGAAGGGGTGCTTGACTATCAAGTTAGCAAGCACCTATCCTTTCACTTATTTTTATTGACACATTCAATGTAAATTTACTCAATAAACTAATCCAATTGGTCCTCCTTTCTTTTGTTGAGATGTAGATCTCAACTACTCGATTTAGCATGTTATATCAACTTGTTGGAAAACACGATGAATCGGCATCGACACGAAGGGGGTGACATCGGTCACCTATGACAAGCATCAGTCATGCAAGTAGGAACCATCATTGGTTAGGGATAACCGACATTGGTTACCCGTGTGTGAGTGTTTTATTTAACTCACGGGAATTAGATCTAATTTTAGTATTAAAGTAGATCTATTAATTGTAATTGCATGGCTAAGTGCCCTAACTTGTATAAGGTATTTATAAGCTAAAAAGCTAGGGTTAGAAGAGATATTTATTATTGTGAAAATAATTGTGAGAGAGAATTCTTGGAGAAGGAGAAGATGGAGAGAGAAATTATTATACATCATGAGATGTGTGAAAGATTGTAAATCTTTTGAAAGCTTTGGATAATAGATTGGTTTGTTTATTGGTGGATGTAGCCCACACTGGGTGAACCACGTTAAATCTGGTGTTGATTTATATATCTTGTTTTATATATTTCTTATGGTAGAATATTTACTTTTATTTCATGTATGCTTAGATCTAATATATTATCTGTACAACCTGTGTGTTAATCCCAACAACTGGTATAATAGATTTGTTTGAGGGTTTTATGTGTTGAAATATTTACTCGCATAAGGTTTTTGATTGAGTGGGAGCTATAACAATGATAGAAGAAAACAAATACAAGGTAGAGAAGTTTGACGATTGAAATTATCAATTATGGAATATGTAGATTGAGGATTATTTGTATCAAAGAGATTTGTACTTACCGTTGGATGAAAAGTCTAGACCTACGAAGATGACTTGATGAAGAATGGAAGATTCTTGAGAAAATGGCTTTGGGATCTATAAGATTGAGTCCTGGAAGCATTTGTGGCTTCTAATATTACAAAATTAATGTCTATGGTAGAGTTAATGAAATCTCTTGCTAATTTATATGAAAAACCTAGTGCTTTAAATAAATTTTATTTGATGAAGAAACTATTTAATTCTAAGATACATGAAGGTGGATTTTCATCTATTCATTTGAATTATTTATGATCTATTATAAATTATTTAAAATCAGTTGATATTTGTTTGATGATGAAGTGAAAGCACTCTTATTATTATGTTCTTTGCCGATAGTTGGGATAACTTGGTAATGGTTGTTAGTAATACAACATCTACTAATAATATTTCAAAGTTTGATGATGTGGTTAGTATAATCTTGAATGAAGAAATTCATAGGAAAAGTACAAAGGAATCATCATCTGGGAATGCTTTAAATGTAGAAAGCAAAGGTAGGAAAGAAGGAGAGATCCAAGAGTAAGAATAATGGAAATCAAAGTTAAGGAATGGCAGATCTAAATCCAGAGGTAAGGGAATTACCTGTTGGAATTGTGGAAAGAAAGGACATGTAAAGAAATATTGTTGGTCAAAGGATAAAGAGAACCAACACCTAGACAAAGGTAAAGAGGAAAATATTACAGCAAAGGTAATGCAAGATGCTCTTATTCTTTCTTTGGATAATAGAATAGAATCTTGGGTTTTAGATTCAAGAGCTTCTTTCCATGCAACCCCTAATAAGGGTTATTTCATAAATTATGTCTAGGAAAATTTTGGGCATGTTTATTTGGGTGATGATGAACCTTGCAGTATTATTGGTAAAGGGGAAGTTCATCTAAAATTATAGAATGGAAATACATGGGTATTAAAAGATGTGAGGCATGTGTTAGACCTAATGAGGAATATTATTTTTGCATGGTAACTAGGTGAAGTTGGTTACATGGTTACATTCATAATGAGACTCTTGGAAATTTCACCAAGGTTGTCTTTTTTTGTGGCAAGAGGCAAGAAGGTAGGAATGTTATATTTATCTACCTATGTTACTGATTCCTTTTCTGTATTATCTACTTAAGATTCAAATACATGCATGTGGAATAATCCGTTGGGCCATATGATTCAAAAAGGAATGTAGATCTTAAATTTTAAGGGTAAGTTATTAGATTTGAAAGATTTAGATCTTGATTTCTCGTGAGCATTGTGTCTTTGGAAGGAAAAAGAGAGTGATATTTCTCAAAGTTGGGGCAAACTAAGGAGTAGAAACTAGAGCTTGTACACTTAGATGTGTGGGGACCACACCAAGTAGCTTCTCATGGAGGATCACGTAATATTATGTTACTTTCATTGATGATGTTACAAGAAAGGTATGGGTTTATTGTATTAAACATAAATATGATGTTTTTGAAACTTTTAAAAGATGGAAGGCCCTTGTTGAGAATGAATCAAATTCAAAGTTAAAGTGCCTTAGATCTAATAATGGTGGTGAATAATGTAGCAAGGATTTCAATAATGATTGTTCAGTTAATAGAATACGTAGAGAAAATATAGTTCCAATAACACCACAAGAGAATGGTGTTGTAGAAAGAATGAACAAGACAATCATGGAGCGTGCTAGAAGTATGAGGATACATGTTGGATTGCCCTTGCAGTTTTGGGAAAAAGTAGTTGATACATCGGTTTATTTGATTAACCATGGGCCTTTAAGTTCACTAAATGGAGGAATACACAAGGAATCTTGAAATAGAAAAGAGGTAGATCTTTATTTTCTTAAATTTTTAGTTTAGAAGCTTTTTTTTGCATATTGATAAGGAAAATAGAAAAAAATTGGGATGCAAAATCCAAGAGATACACTTTCATTAGTTATGGATCTGGTGATTTGGATTCCATTTTTGGGATTTAGAGAATTCTAAAATTATTAAGAGTTATGAAATTCAATGAAATGAAAATAGAATGTATAGAGATCAAATTTTAGTACCCAAGGATGAACCGGTTGAGAATTTTATGAATGAAAATGAACCCTCGATTTAAAACTTATACCTACATGGGTTACAAAGAACCAAAGTGTCGATTGACCCCTAGCGGCATCGGTCATCCGAACCGGTATTGGTTACAGAAGATCTAAAACCAGCATCGTTAGCGTAACTAGTGTCGGCTAGAGGTGACCGGTGTCGGTCACTATTAGAATTGGAAACAAATGTCTAGGAGGTCCAGAATGAGCCTCTGGTACCCCAAACTCTGTGAGAAGGTCACAAAGGGTAAGTAAACCTCCAGAAAGCTTTACACCTCTATCTTATTTATTATTGACTGATAATGGTGAACTAGAAAGTTTTGAAGAACCAATGGAGGATGAGACCCATGTTCAAAGTGGGAGCATGGCATGGATGAGGAGATGGACTCCTTGGAACAAAACCAAACTTGGGATTTGGTTAAGTTGTTAGCATGTAAGAGGACATTGCAGAACAAATGGGTTTATAGGATCAAGGAAGAAGAGGGTGGATAGAAAAAAGATACAAGGCAAGGCTTGTAGTAAAATGATTTACACAGAAAGTAGGTATTGACTTTGGTGAAATATTTTCTCATGTTGTTAAAATGACTTCCATATGTACTATATTGAGTTTAGTTGCAATAGATGATTTACATTTAGAGAAACTAGATGTGAAGACAAATTTCCTTCATGGTGATTTGGATGAAGAGATTTATATGCAGTAACCACTTGGGTATGAAGTCAAGGGTAAGGAGAAATTAGTGTGTAGGTTGAAAAAGATCCTATATGGGCTCAAGCAAGCTCCAAGGCAATGGTACATGAGGTTTGATAGTTTCATGCATGAGCATGGTTACTTGAGATGTGAATATGACCATTGTGTTTATTTTAAGAAGCTTGAAAATGGGAGCTATATTATTTTGTTAATGTATGTGGATGATATGTTTATTGTAGGATCTAGTATGCAGGACATTGGTGAGCTTAAGGGAAATTTAGCTCACACATTTTCTATGAAGGATTTAGGATATGCAAAAAGAATCCTTGGCATGCAAATACACAGAGACAGAAGAACAAGAAATTGTATTTGTCTCAAGAGGATTATATCTACAAGGTGTTAGAAAGGTTTAAAATGTAGAATTCAAACCTATAAGTACACCTATGGTTGGACACTTCAAATTGAGAAAAGATCAATGTCCTTCATCACATGAGGAGGTCAAATACATGACACAAGTACCATATGCTTTAGCATTTGGGAGTCTCATGTATGTTATGGTTTGTACTAGACCAGACATTGCATAGGTAGTGGGAGTTGTGAGTAGATTTATGGCCAATCTAGGTAAAGAGAATTGGAAAGCAGTCCAATGGATACTTAGGTATTTGAGAGGGACATCTAACATGTAGTTATGTTATGGAGGTTCGAGATATTTCTTTATGTGGCTATGTTGATTTGGATATGGTTAGAGATCTGGATGGTATAAGGAGCACTACTGGATATATTTTCATAGTAGGTGGGATGATAGTTAGCTGGATATCGAGATTGTAGAAGGTTGTGGCTTTGTCTACTACAGAGGTAGAGTATGTTGCAGCTATAAAGGCTAGCAAAGAGATGATATGGATGAGCAAGTTCATGGAAGAGTTGGGAAAGGAGAAAGATGATTACAAATTATTCAAAGTGAATAGATTACAATTCATTTGGCAAAGAACTCAAGTGTTTCATTATAGAATGAAACAAATTCAGTTGAGATATCACTTCATACGGAAAGTATTGGAAGATGGGGCCAAAAATGGAGAAGATTCATACGAGTAAAACCCCGTGGATATGCTAACGAAGCCATTAGAAAAAATAAGTTGGAGCTACACTCCACTTCTATTGGTCTTCAAGTTTGAGACTTGAAGAGGAAGAAACAAAGCTAAGGAAAGGATCCAAGGATGACGTTGTATAGGTATAGTGCAGTAATTTATCTCCAAGTGGGAGATTGTTGAGATGTGGAGCTCAATTACTTCAGTTTAGCATGTTATATCAACTTGTTAGAAAACACAGTAACCGACATCGGTTATGAAGGGACCGACATCGATCACTTATGACCTGCATCATCAATCAAGAAAGTAGGAATCATCATCGATTAGGGCTAACCGACATCGGTTACTTGTGTGTGAGTGTTTTATTTAACTCACAAGAATTAGATCTAATTTTAGTATTAAAGTATATCTATTGATTGTAATTGCATGGCTAAGTGCCCTAAGTTTTTATAAGGTATTTATAAGCTAGAAAGCTAGGGTTAGAAGAGAGAGTTAGTTATTATTGTGAAAATAATTGTGAGAGAGAATTCTTGGAGAAGAAAGAGAAGTTTGAGATAAAGAAATTATTGTACATCATGAGAGGTGTGAAAGATTTTAAATATTCATTGTATATCTTTTGAAATCTTTGGATAATAGATTGGGTTGTTTCTTGGTGGATGTAGCCCACACTGGGTGAACCGCGTTAAATCTAGTGTTGATTTATATCTCTTGTTTTGTATATTACTTACGGTAAAATATCCACTTTTATTGCATGTATGCTTAGATCTAATATATTATCTCGTATAACATGTGTGCTAATCCCAACACCTTTAAGTTATAGTTTTGACAAAAGGTATTTTAGGGGGTCAACTTTGATATTAGCTTAGGTATGATGGCTCAAAAGGTAATGGTGAAGTTTTTGAAAGGAAAAAACAACATTTAAGAAAGCTTTTTCAATCTATGGGTAATTGAGCTCATATACAATTAAGGTGTGGCTATGATAATAGAAAACTCTTTATTTATGCTACGCATCGTATTGTTTCAAGAATGCGCCTATAAAGCAAACTAAGCTTGAGATATGTATAGCAGAAAAGGTTCACTTGGGGTAGGTGGTACAAGAATAGTTGGATTTTCCAAGTATTATTTTAGTAAAGTGAAGGCTTGTTGGAAATCCGAACACCGGTGAAAATCAACATATTTCTTGAGTAGATGGGTAAAGGAATGACACTTTTCTAAAAGCCACGATGTGAATCTTGAATGGTCTAAATTTTACCTTTTAAGCTACACAAATATTTAAGGTTCTTAGGAGGAGGCATCTCAAGTAATAACGGTGACTTTAGTAGGATAAAATTTAATTCCATGTCTAGACATAATGAATCCCAAAAGTCGTTTAAAGATGCAATGAAGAATATGTGGGTGTTCTTCTCTTGTTTTTAAATTTTTGGGGATATCATCAACCTAATCCTCTATAATGTCATGTAACATGTCATGAAATATGACATTCATAGCTCTTTGATAAATGGCCCATGCATTCTTGAGGCCAAAAGGCATGACCTAATAACAAAATATACCCCAAGGGGTAGTAAAATCATTTTTGTGTTGGTCCATCCATGAGGGATATCATTTCATGGCTGCGGTAGAATCAAAAATCATGTCGATGTTCAGAAGAGGAAAATTCATATTAGGTGTTAGGAAATAAGAGATAAAATATGTGGAATAATCCCTCACAGAATCGCAATAGTAGAAACTAATATGCAGAAATTATTATAGATCTCAAATAAAATTGTAGAATAAAATAACACAACACAAAGAGATAGTATTTAACGTGGTTCACCCAATTTGGGCTACGTCCACCAAGAATCACTTGCTCAGATTTTATTACAAGCCACCGCTCTCTCAATACAATACCCAGATCCGTTTGGAGCTATGCTCAACAAACTCTACAGAATTCACACCCGAATTCAAAGCACATCTGCAATGTTCTTCCTTATCTCTATCATATGCATAAAACCATATAAATAGACAATTGCTTAAGCAGTTTTACAAAACCGTGGGTATCAAAACCATGGGCAAAACCCATCCCATAAACCTATGGGTCAAAAATATCACCCATATGAGAAGAGCACGTTTCCGATATGTCGGGTGCATTTTTTCGAGGCGAAAAAAATTTACGCCTAAAAAAAAAATTTAAAGTGTGCCCCAAACCATCTACCAAGGGCTACCGCCTTGGACCCTCGGGGCCGACCGGCCTCGAACCCCGGTGAGGATACATGAAAAGTGTATAGTACTCTTAGTGTACAGTCTTCAACACTTTCACACATGAAAACAGGATCCACAACCTAACAATCTCCCACTTGGAGACTAGTTTTCCTCTGAGCAAGCTTCTTAACCCTTCACTAGTTTCGTGAAGACCAACCAAAGCTGAACAAAACTTTAGTTTTTCCCTTGTGACCACCTTGGTCATCATGTCCTGTAGGATTCTGACTGGTATGAATCTTCTCCACTTCAACTTCTCTTCCTCTAAAGTTGTCCTGATGAAATGGTACCTTAACTGTATATGCTTTGTCCTAGAGTGGAAAGCAGAGTTCTTAGCTAGGTGTATAGCACTCTGACTATCACTATGCAAATTTCCTTCCTCTTTCTTATGCCCCAACTCCTCAAGTAATTTTTGTAACCAAATCATTTCCTTGCTTGCCTCTGTGGCAGCAACATACTCAGCCTCCATGGTTGACAAAGCCACCAACTTCTGTAGTCATGAAATCCAACTTACTGTTGTTCCACCTATAGTGTAAACATAACCTGTTGTGCTCCTCTGCTATCTACATCTCTAACCATATCTCGAATCTAAATAACCACACAAAATGGTTTTGATCCATCTGTAGCACAAAAGCTGTCCCCATGGTCCCTCACAAATACCGAAGGATCCACTTTACTGCCTGCCAGTGATCTCTACCTGGATCACTCATAAATCTACTCACCACTCCCACTGCATGGGAAATATCAGGCCTAGTGCACACCATGGCATACATCAAACTACCAACCGCTGATGAGTAAGGTACCTTGGACATTTGGTTTCTCTCCTACTCTATCTTGGGACACTGCTCCTTTGATAACTTGAAATGGCTTGCCAAAGGAGTCCCAATCGGTTTAGCATCCTGCATATTAAACCTCTCCAAGACTTTCTTAATGTACTCTTCTTGAGATAAAGTCATCTTCCGTTCCTTCCTATCCCGAGATATCCTCATACCAAGGATTTGTTTGGCTGCCCCCAAATCCTTCATAAAGAAAGGATTCACTTAGATGCTTCTTGAGTACTTTTATTTCTTGCATGTTTTTACCTAAAACCAACATGTCATCCATATACAAACAAAGGATAATATAGCTTCCATCCTCAAATTTCTTTGTATACACGCAATGGTCAGAATGACATCTAATATAACCTTGCTCCATCATGAAGCTATCAAATTTATTATACCATTGACGTGGAGCTTGTTTCAAGCCATACAAGCTCTTCTTCAGTTTGCACACCATCTCCTCTTTACCTTTGACCTCATAGCCCTCTGGTTGCTACATATATAGTTCCTCCTCCAAATCACCATGGAGAAATGTAGTCTTCACATGAAGCTATTCTAAGTGCAAGTCTTTTGTTGCAACTATTCCTAGAACAGTTCTAATAGAAGTCATTTTTACTACAGGAGAAAAATCTTATCAAAATTTATACCTTGTTTTCGTGCAAACCCCTTGACCACCAACTCGGGCCTTATATCTTTTCTTTCCTCCTTCGTATTTAACTCTGTCAGACACCCACTTGTTTTGCAATGCTCTTTTCCTTCTCGTAGCTTCACCAAATCCCAAGTCCGGTTCTCCATGAGAGACTTATGCTCCTCATCCATGGCTTGCTCCCACTTCTTCCTATCATCTACCCGCATTGCTTCATCAAATCTCTCTCGACTCTCCACTATGAGTGAGTAATAAATAATAAAGAGAAGGAGAAAAAAATTCAAGTTCTCTTCTTACCCTAGAAGAACTCCTCAATATAGGAGTTGGGGTTCCTATTGAGGGGGTTCCTGAACTGATTCATGTGTCACTTTCCCATCCAGAAGATCCTCTACCACTGCATATTCTTTCTTTGATTCTTCCATGTTTTCCTGCAACTGCTTATACATAACTTTCTCATTAAAGACCACATCCCTAGATCGAATGATTTTCTTGTCCTTAATACTCCAACATTTATATCCAAAGTCATCACCACCATAACCAATGAAAGTATATTTTTCTGATTTAGCCTCTAGCTTGGTATTATCATCCTTGTCTATATGAACAAACACCTCACATCTAAAGACTCGTAAGAAATGAATAATCAACTTTCTTACCATACCAAGCCTCCTCAGGTATGCATCCATCTAATGCACTTGAGGGTCCTCTGTTTATCAAGTACACAAGTGTGCTCTCACCGCTTCGCCCAAAAAGAAAGAGGCATCCCGCATGTATCCTCATACTCTAGCACGTTCCATTATTATTTCTTTCATCCTTTCTAATACCCCATTCTACTTCGCAGAGTTCCCTGGAACTATCTTTTGCCTACTGATTCCATTCTTAGAACAATAATCATCAAATTCATTGCTGCAATACTCCCCTCCATTATCCGACTCCGAGACATTTTAGCTTAAGACTTGTTTCATTCTCTATCATAGCTTTCCATTTAACAAAAGTGTCAAATACATTAGATTTGTTTCTAATAAAATAAACCCAAACTTTCCTTGTTACATCATCAATAAAAGTAACATAATAACTTGAACCCCAAAGAGATGATACCTGAGCTGGCCCCCACACATCAGAATGCACCAGCTCTAACTTACTCTCTTTCTTTGTAGGTCTAACTTTGAGAAACCTTACTCGCTTTTGTTTCCCATACATGCAGTCCTCACAAAACTCCAAACTTGTTTTTGTATATCCAGGCAAATCCTTCTTTATGATCTCCATGCCCTTATGGCTCATATGACCGAGCCTATAGTGCCACAATGTTGTATCTATTTCTAAAGCCACAAGATTACAAACATTAGTGCTATAAGTGGTTAAATACAAGGTTCCAAATGTTCTTACCTCTTGCCACCACAAGAGCACCCTTGGTAACCTTCCAAGAGTCTATTGTAAATATCACAATACAACCATTACTTCCCAACTTCCCCGCCGATATCAAATTTTGTCTTAATGTAGGCACATGTCTGACATCCTTCAATAACCAAGTATTCCCATTCTCGCATCTTAACCAAGGCAGTAACATTTTCCAACTATACTGCAAGGATCATCATCACCAAGAAAAACATGCCCAAAATCCCCTTAAACATAATCAACAAGATAATGTCTATGTGGAGTAACATGAAAATAAGCCCCGAATCTAAAACCCAAGATTCAAAAGTAATATTATACAAAGAAAGAATCAAAGCATCGACATACATTACCCGATGCCACATTTGCCTCCTTGTTTTATTCCCGTTGTTTCTTCTTATCCCGAAGCTCCCAATAGTCCTTCTTTACATGTCTAGGCTTTCCACAGTTCCAACATACAATCTTGCTCTCGGATTTTGACCTTGCCCTATCTTTCCGATTTTCCACGGTTTCCTCTATTCTTCTGTCTCCCTCTAGTTTCCACTCGTCAAAGCATTCCCTGAAGTAGAATATTCTCTGAAGCTTTTTCTTCACATTTCCTCGCTTAGAATCACCCTTACGACATCCTCAAACTTTAACTTCAAGTTAACTAGAACCGAGTTGCTTACCGCCATTACTGTGCTATTCCAACTTTCAAGTAAAGAGCATAGAATTAATAGAGCCCTAACTTATTCATCAAATTCTATTGTAACTGAAGCTAGCATATTCACAACCGTATTGAAATCATTTAAATGATCTGCTACTGAACTATTCTCATACATCTTCATATTAAACAACTTTTTCATTAAAAATATCGTGTTAGAGGCAGAGGGTTTTTCATACAACTTCCCTAATGCATCCATTAGATCTTTTGTCGTCTTTTCCTTTGAAACATTAAATAATACCGAAGATGCAAGACATAGCCGGATTGTTCCAAGTGCCTTCCAATCCAACAAATCCCATTCTCGCATCTGTCATACTAGAGGGTTTGTTCACCTTCTCAGACAACGGAGTATATAGATCCTTCTGATAAAGGTAATCTTCCATCTGCATCTTCCAAAGACTGAAATTTTTCCCATTGAATTTATCAACCCTAGATCTTCCATCATCTGCCATAGCTCCCACTCAAGATAAAATTTTCCCTACGATTCAACACTTCAGCAAACCAAACCAGGCTTTGATACCAAGTTGTTAGGAAATAAGAGATAAAATATGCAGAATAATCCCTCACAGAATCACAACAGTAGAAACTAATATGCAGAAATTATTACAGATCTCAAATAAAATTACAGAATAAAATAACACAACACAAAGAGATAGTACTTAATGTGGTTCACCTAATTTGGGCTACGTCCACCAAGAATCACTTGCTCAGATTTTATTACAAGCCACCGCTCTCTCAATACAATACCCAGATCCATTTGGAGCTATGCTCAACAAACTCTACAGAATTCACAGCCAAATTCAAAGCACATCTACAATGTTCTTCCTTGTCTCTATCATATGCATAAAACCATATAAATAGACAACTGCTTAAGCATTTTTACAAAACGTGGGTATCAAAACCATGGGCAAAACCCATCCCATAAACCTATGGGTCAAAAATCTCACCCATATGAGAAGAGCACGTTTCTCGATATGTCGGGTGCATTTTTTCGAGGCCAAAAAAATTTATGCCTAAAAAAAAAAATTTCGGGGTGTCGCCTGGACCTTCGCTCGAGGCCCGGCCTGAGACACAACCCGGTGAGGATACATGAAAAGTGTATAGTACTCTTAGTGTATAGTCTTCAACACTTTCACACATGAAAAGAGGCTCCTGACCTAACATTAGGGACATGCCTTGTTGATGTCCCTAAAATTTGTACAAATCCTTATATCAATAGGCTTCTTTTGAATAGGCATGATGTTAGAGATCCATTCAGAGTAATCTATAGGCCTGATGAATCCTATTGCTAATAACTTTTCTAGATCCTTTTTGAAAAAAAGAGCCACACATTGATATATTTTACAAAGTTTTTGTTTGATTGGTTTCGTAGATTCATGCACAACCAAGTTATGCACTACTAAAGAAGGATCCAAGCCTAGCATGTCTGCATAGGACTAAGAAAATACATCTGAAAATTCTTGAAGGAGCATAAAAAAGTTTTTTTATTCATGTCTGCCAAAGAGAAGCCCCAAGTTTGACCATTCTAAGCTCATCTTCTGTACCAATGTTGATATCAATAGTCTCCTCCACAAGTAATTTAGATCCATCCTCCATACATGTAGGATTAGGGGGAGATTGATTTCTTTCTCTAAGGGCATCTCAATGAGATTTTTTCCCGTATGCTAGTCATTTTTAATATGATTTTTCTATTTGTTTTTTCGATAGTGCCTCAATAAGGTTTTCACTATGAGACTTGGATATTTTCTTTTGACAAGGCTTTTTAGAAGATATTTTTCTCTCGTTCTCTCTTTTATTTTTGCTAACAAAAACTCGGCCTCCTCCCCTAAATATGCATATGCATCAAGGTTGATAGAGAATGCCTTCTTGTGGTCATTGTACGATGGAAAAGTGACATGCAAGCATGAGAATCTACGAGTACCTCTTCCTCGTACCTGACCTCCCGAGGTCGTGTCGAGATAGCCGGTGAATGTTGAATGCGAATGGATAAAGACAAGCTAATCGGGTAATCTTATATCCTCAGTATGCAATAATGGAATCTGTGAATCTAAGGTGAAGAAGACCCTCCTAACTTGAATTGGTGTAATGGTTCATTTGGATATAATGACTGCTCAAAGTCTCTAATCAATTTCGAGATCTGCCTTGAGATCCTACTTCTTGGTTGTTGGATACATGGGAAGTGATCTGTGGGAGCTTTGTATATATCTCCAAACAAGGTCATAAAATGGTGGTGGGTGACTTAGTGGATTTGTAGTTAACTATGCGTGATTTTTGGTCTAGCCCATAAAATATTAGATTGATTGGCTTCTATGTTTAATACGGAGAATTGTACTATGATATCTGGCGGGAGTGGTGAAGATCTAAATACCAACGTTCGTAAGCCGAGTGTCAATACTTAACTGATTTGTAGGCCCGTTGGGTTGTGGGACTTGGGGATCACAACTGTGATTTCATGGTTGTTGTGGACCTGTTATGGTCATGTGAAGAATCAATCCCTTCTTCCAATTATCCAGTAGTTGTATTCCTTTTCAGCCTCTATGTTTAGAACTAGAAGTTGTATGATTTTCTCGGAGTACCTAACAAGTGTTCTGGCAACTTGAATATGTAAGCTAGTGTCTATGTAGATGAGGAGGTCTCCCACATTAGGCTGTGGAACCAAAGGATTGCAACCAAATGTTTTCTCTCATTCGAATCCTTGCACAGTAATTTAGATGTTTTATCAAGGCAATTTATAGTTTGAATGGTTTGACCAGAATGTGTAAGCTTTGTCATCTTCGATGTTTAATCCTCTTAGTTGCTCTTTAATTGCTTATAAGTTTGTTGTTGCTCAAAATACCTATATCCCGATGTCTTGATCTACATCAGCTAATGTCATGGGTAGATATGGCTAAGGCACTATGGGTTAAAATATATATTCTCTAGGCTCTCTAGGTCCCGTCATACAAAATGATTCAACTTCTAACTAACATTAATAAACTGATTATGAAAGAAGTATTTACACTATGCAAGCATTCTTTATTTTTGTATTTTTAATAACGTATTTCAATGAAATTGAAGAGTAGCTACTCTAGTATATTTTATAAAATGGACAACTAATCTAGTAAGAATAAAAAACAAGCAAAGTAGCCCGATATGGCTATTTTCTGTGCAGTTGTGATTTTATCCTAAATATCTAATCAACTAAATATATTAAATTTGAAAGGCTCTCGATCCTACCTCAGAAGTGAGGAATGAATCAAAGTTTCTCAGAAACTATCAATCCCCACAGCTTCCCCGGTGATATCGAGAGTGAACTTTTAACTGAAATGAAATAATTCACTACTCTATTTGATATGTCGTAACTAGAACTTTGATAGCTCAAACCTGGTGTTTACAGAACAGTGGTAAATCCAGTTGTGTGTGATTTTGTCCCCTCAGTTTGATCTCCTTGTTCCTTCGTGTCCTCATGAATTCCAGAAAAGTGTGTATATGATAGTATCAACAGAAGATGACATTCAAACAATGACAACTTTGGATATAGACCAAATATAATGCGAGTAGGAGAGGGATAGCGTGAGTGAACAGAGCTTGACTATGCAATTCCTAGCGGGATTTATTGCGGGAATACAACACAAGTGTACCAAGAGTTTTAGAAACTATCCTTGTGACAAAACAAAACCTGCAACTTTAATGGATTCTAGTCTAGAAATGAAGCTATTCTATGCTAACCTGATTGTGTGAAGCAGCAATGGAACAAGACTTGAAACAAGAAGACTATATGACCTCTAAAAGACCAACAATGGAAGCAAAATAAGAAATTGATAGAATTCTAAGCAAGAAATTGAAAAAATGAATAAGAGAATTGGGAAGATGAGGGGCCATTTGCTTGAAAACAAGCTGGCTATTTATAACCAATGCATTTACAGAGGGTAACTCTCATTAGGACTCTTTTACTATAAACAAAGGAAAAATACTATTACCAAGGGACCAAAACATTAATGCAAGCCAAATTGGTTGAAGAAAGCATGTAAAACTCAAGATTTACATTTGATGTGATCATCAGAAGAATCTGGAAAATGCGAACAAAATCTCCGCCCTGTGTAGGGTGGCGGTTACGGGACCGCCGCCCTATCACGGGTAGTGGTCACGGGACCGCCATCAGGCAGGGTGGCAATTCCGTCATGAAGCCAAAAACAAGAAGAAAGGGGGAAAAGGGAAAAACAAAGCATGCAGAGGCTGAGCGGGGCATGTGGGATATAAGCGTATACTTGGCGAGCCTTTCTAGATTCTGAACACCTTGCAAGGAGACATGTATCATCATTGGGGCATGTGTAACATCATTCTGGCGGTGCAGTACCCTACAATTTCGGGTACATACACCCACCGATAGGAATGTAGTCACGTAAGCCCATGAATTCACCAATTGCTTCATCATTCTGAAAGAAATCAATTAATATGTGTCATTGTTGGTCCCACTTTACAAGGGAAGGGTGAATAAGGTCTAATTCAGGAGTGGAAGGGGATAAGGTTAAAAAATAGTCGTGTCATAGAATAGGTGGTGGAAGAAAAGTCTTCTTATAGGCTACAAAGGGACTTTATTTCACTATCATAATCTAAAGAGCTATCCTTTCATTCATATGAGGTGGCATAAACTTCGTAGGATGGGACCCATACGGCCGAATATCAATTATGTATCTAACCATTCTTTCTTACACTAGAATAGGTTCCCGCAAACCTTTTCATCTATGTCACACCCATATCCTTAGTACCCCATAGCATACATCATCTTATTAGGGATGACATAGTCTGGGGATTGGTAGCATGAGGCCATCCTTTCATCAGGGGATTGGGATGTATAAGTTTCAAGCATTTTCTCATCCACCAAGAGGCCACCAAGAATGAAGGTGTTGATACTAAAATGTTCCTATAGGTTAGTATGGCTGATAGTTGGGGATACCATGTGTTTTAGGTGATAGGAGAAGATATGAAGTGGGAGAGTCTCGTTGAATATTGTATTCCCGTAGCATGTAGGAAGGAATTTAATCTCCCATGTAGAACATTTGGATAGGGATGTGGAGGCACCAATTTCATGCGGGTGCAAAGTGTATCGTCGGGATCGAGATAAGAGGCAAGGGATTTTTATTGGATATTGACAGTTATTTCATTAGAATGACATTCATATGTTGTGGGGTGATATCCATCTAACACTTTGCAATGTGTAAAGTGTTGTGGATCTCCATGACTGGTGAGTGTTTTTCCTTCATGATAAATTTTGATACACCAATGGAAAGTTGAGGGCATGACCTGCATGATATGAATCCATGGGAAAATGAGGACAATATTATAGGGGATTTTTGAGTCTAGGACATGGAACCGGTATCATGAGTAATGGCTCAACTTCCATAGGTAAGGTAATTTTTTCTCTTGAATGTTTCTATACATTATCATAGGCCTTAATGGTGATTACATCAGGCTCTAGTTTTGTATCAGTACGTCCCAATTGTTAGATGATGTTTAAGGTACTTATGTTAAGGCCTAATCCATTGTCCACAAACAGCCTTTTGATATTCTTATGAGTAACAATCACTTCAATAGACAAAGGGATATTATGTGTATGATCATCCATTGTAATCTTATGTTGGCTAAAAGTAATATTTTTAGATGGATCAAGTTGCACAACCAAGGCTTGGAAGTGTGATGCATCAATGTCTATGGAAACTCTTAACCTCTAAAGAGTTTTATAAAGGATATCTTTATAAATGTTAGATAGCTTGAGAAGATCTAAAATAGAAATATTGGCAGTAGTCTTCTTAAGCTGATCAAGGAGATCATAATGATTATCTGAAGGGGTAGGAAAAGGAGGTTATAAAATGATACGGTGAGCACATCATGTTTCCACAACACACTCATGTGTTTTTATCTTGATGGTATTAACATGCTTAGTAGTAGGATAAACATAACCAATGAGGGAGTCAAAAGGATTGGTTTTTCTAGCAACAACATGATTGGAATTTTTAGATTGGGAGGATTGACCTTGATCTACCTTATTTTCCACATGTTTATTCTTAGGGAATGGCTCTTTATAGACTCCCAACTATTTGTTAGAGTTTTTGTGGGTTTTGGAAAATCCATCTCAACTATCTAAAAGGTCTTGAATGAATTGTTTCAATCTTAAACATTGATCTGTGGCATGTCCTTTGATGAGATGATAGTCACAATATTCATGGTCTTTATACCATGATGGTTTTGGTGTATCTTTGACAAAGGGTGTAGTATTGGGGAATCTAACCATGTTGACCGTCTAACTGTTTTAAGATTGATGATAAAGAATATGTAAGTGGAGTAAACACTCAACGTTTATTCTTAGGTTTGATCGGTCCTTTGGAAAGTTTCAAAGGTGGGTTGTTTTGGACCGCTTGGACATGTTTAGAATAAGTGATTCCATCACCTATGACATTCTTATTTTTTAAAGAATTTGGGTTTGTATACGGTTTTGGATTCGTGTTAATCTCTCTCGAAAGGGTTTTAAACTCCCTTTAGCAAGTAAAGCCTTTTCAATCTGGCTTCATTTCCAAATAACTTATTTGAAAGTACTTACAAAATGCATTTGCAAGTGAAAGGATATCTCTAGATGTCAGTTAGGTGTGAAGATATTGACAAGTTGTTTCTCTATAATAGAGCAAGGGAAACGACTAGCTAACCCTTGTCATCATTGTAGGAAACCAATGAATCTTTCATTATTGTGTTGTTTGGTATTAAAATTTTTATCGTAGTGATATCACTTTCCATGTTAAATGAAAAGTGGTGAACAAAATTTTCAACTAATTTGGAAAATGTGATAATAGACCCTTTGGGAATATGAAGAAACCATTCAAGTGTTTAGCCTTCAATACTTCATGGGAATAAGTGAATAAGGTAATTATCGCTGTAAGTAACTTCTTGGAAATCCATGAAGAATTTTTTAATGTGATCACAAGGATCACCTTTACCCCTATATTTATCATATTTAGGGCAATGGAAACTAAGTCGAAAAGGCGTACACAACATCACCCAATTGAAAGGATATGGACACAATTCTTAAAATTTATATTTATTATTACATCCAAGGTTGTTCTTTTGAATACTAGTAAAGGAATTTTTCATGGATTTCCACTCTTAGTTGAATATATTGCCACATGAAGGCATGCCATGTATGCATACGTGGCTAGATTTTGATGCTTGAGAACCATGGTTTTTAGTGTAATTCTCAATATAAGTGACCTTAGGTTTCTCATTACGTGTATCTCTACCCGTGTCTCTATGGACATCAGAAGCTAATTTTTCCAATTGATGTCTAAGGGTTTGTAATTGGTGTTTCATGGTAACCTCTTTGTTTTGGGGTTTCGCTCAAGTTTCATGTGGAGGGTCTTGTTCATGATCTTCACCCTCAATTCTAGCTTCACGATTGGTTCAAATGAGTGGTATACAATAACCATTTGTGTTTTTAGGAACTTTTCCTCTTCGTTGTTTCCTTGACCATAAGTAAAAGTGTGTCCAGTGTTCAATATGTCCTCAACAGATCGAAAGGGAGGTTTTTTTATTCTCCTCCATGAATCATGTTTGTAAGAATAGTAGGATCAAACTCAGGTGGTAATTTGGCCCCTAACTCTACAACTCATGCTAAAACTTGATCTCTATTTTGGAAGAGAAATTTATCTATGTGTGCAAGGTCAAACTCAAATTTATCCCAAGGAGTTGTCTCCTCATCTCCACTATGGTCAATAAATGTTTCTTCTTCAATTAATGGGTCCAAATTGGTATGAAGGAAAGAATTTGATCCCATTCTTCTATGTGTCATTCTCGTAATAGGAGGCATGATAGGAAATGTTTTGCTAAGATTTTGAAATATGTACACAAGTGTCATAATGAATTTGGAAAAAATTAAGCAAAGGTCTGCTTGACTATAGAGTCACAATGAATTTTCAAGGGTAAAAAAATCACCAAGGAAAAACACCAAAGAAAATCTAACAAGTCTCGAACAAAGGAGTGATTACAAAGGAACATATTCCCTATATTTGAATTTTATCTCAAAGGTTTTTTTAATAAGATGACAACATAATTTCAATATTTAAATCAAGTTTTTGGAAAAAACAAATATAAGTATTAAAAAGGGGTTGAAGTGATTTTAATAGTGTAACAACAAAAGATATACACTTAAAACAAGTTTAACACAAACAAGATCTAAGTTCTAAAATGGAGGCTATAAATACGAGCGGTGTAACAAAAACACCTTCCAAAAATTAAATCAATGTTTGAAGAAAAAAAAGCTCTAAGTATAACAATGGGTCAACACAATGCTGATGCAATGTAATACTAATACAATTTCGACACTTATATCAAGTTTAGGAAAAACAAGATGTAAGTATCAAATAATGGATTGATAAAATGCGAGTAGTGTAATGACACAAAGTGAAATCAAGGAAAGATACCTTCTATAAAGAGACATCTCAATATGGATCTCAAGACAAACTACCAAAATATGAGGACATACCAACACACTTTCAACACTTACATCGAGATCGCAAAGAGGAACGGATGTAATTGGGTGCAAAATTTTGGTAGCATTTTAATTTGTTTTCTTTTGACCAATAATTCCAAAAATAAAACAAAGTAATTAGTACAAGTAGTGAAAAATAGGTGGCACAACTTTGGCGGAGTTTCACCTTGTTCGATAACAAGGTAGAAAATATGACAAAGTTTTGCATTGTAAGTTTCGTGATGAAAGATACGTGGCATAAAATTCAATGAACTCTCCCCTTGTTCGGTAAACAAGGTTTTGACTCCAAGGAAGTTTTTAATTTGGAAAGGCTCTTTGAAACACGTTAGGATAAGGTCAAGTCATCCCCAATGCCAAACGACTCCCTAGGATTTTATTCTCAACACTCACCAATAACTTGTCTAAGAGAGGTATGATTTTCTAGAATAAATCCTACAAAAAGGATCATTACCCCATAATCAAATTAATGAATAGGGCCTCATATGGATAACATTTAGCACTCCTCATGAATTTTTATATTCAAGTGGCGATGGGGAACTTTCTATTTTGTCAACTAGATACCTCAATGTGTTGACTACTTTGGGGTTCCTGAGGTAATCCTCACAATGAGTTTTATGGCTTATGCCAATACACTACCCACAATTAAAGCAATTGGGTTGTAGCCTTTTCAATTGCACTTGCAAATATATTATTTTGAATCAATGGTGTTGTTAAACACAAGATAATACTTGAGAGGGGGTGAATCAAGATTATGATATTCTTTTAAATTTAACACTTAATCTCATATTTTTAATCACAATTAATCAGTTTCAAAGTGAATATATTAAAGAAATAAATGAATGCAAAGAAAACCAACACACCGCAAATAAACACAAATTTACATGGAAACCCTTTTGGGAGAAAACCATGAAGAAAATATTCTTTATTATATTTCTCAAATGTTTCAGGCACCAACCTACAGGAGACACCAATCCCCAAGTTATAATTTTGTAGGCACCAACTTACAGAGCAACAATCCCTTTTGCTAAGCACCAACTCAAGAAGAGACACCAATCTCTTCGAATATGAAGGAACAAACCTTCCTTACAAAAAACAAACTCTTTTCTATCTTTTATGCGATCTTTGCTTCAACAAATGATAGAACAAAATTGCTACTAAGAATATTTTGCTTATTTATTTCAGTCCCTTCACATATATAAATCGCTGCAACTCTTCATTAAAAAATCCTGCCCTTCACTCATTTTTATATTTCATATTATGCTCTTCTTCTTCTTTCCATTAAACTTGAATGAAGAAGCACTCAAATTGCTTGCCTAAATCAAATGATTCCATCTCCTTATATATCCTTCTCACATGCTTTCGAAAAGACACATCATTCCAAGCAACACGACCTTTCCATTATTTAACTAACACAACTTAATTAAGTGCATTATTCAGCTAAAACCAAAAATAATTAATGCATCCCATAATTATTAAATGCATATTAAACAATGTAATTAACCACTTGATAGAGCGTTGCCCCTCCTTAGACAAATTGTTGTTATCATTAAATCATTGTTAGTCATCATTAAATCTTATTTTTCACCATGAGAAATGGCATATGAACACCTTAAAATGTTGATATCTCTCTCTTATGTAAAACTGTTGTCACCCAACTGATACCTTCAAGCCAAGTCATCCTCAGAAAGAGCTAGTTGTTGTCACCCTCAAATTTCCCTTTAATTTCTAAGTCTAAAATTGCAAAATTTTTGAGTTAGTGCCCTTAAAGTATGCTTGAAAGAGGTATTTTGAAAATTAGAACTTTCCAAGGACTTTCAGACTCATGAAAATCATTTCATTAGATGGGAAATTTCTTCCCCTTTCCAAAAAGGTAAAGAAGTCCTCCTAACTCCTTGTAATTTTAAAGTTATGGCTCGGCGGGCCTAAGTTGGAAAATTTTCCCTTTGGCGGACTGGTGGAGCTGTGGGGGTATTTGTGCACATTTATCTTTTTACAAAAGGTTAAATTGGTGAAGTTTGACTGTGAGCCCATTGGGGGGGAATCAAACAAAATCTCCTAGGGACCCACACAATGGATCAAAGGCTGCCACGTGTCCAAAGGGAGGATCGGATCGGTGGAGACATGGAAGAATTCAAGGTTTTGAACCTTTTTCCAAAAGGTTAAAAAGTGGTAAGGTAAGTCATTTTCCCCATAACCCACAACATATCTAAGGGCACCATGTGTCCAAAGAGTTGATGCGGAGCAAAAAGACAATGAGGTAAATGGAGATTTTGTGCCATTTTGTAGAAAAGGTCAAAATGTTACAATGAGAGCTGCACACCCATTTCCAACTAGATTGTGCCACGTGTCCAGATCAAGTCAGAGCTGCGGGCTAATGGGGGTAAATGAGATTTTGTGAATTTTTGCAGAAAATCTCAAAATGCTCACAATTGAACAACGATGTTATTTCCAATCATAGCCCACCATGTGTCCAAGTCAAAAGTCAAGGCGAGACACTGCTGGGCAATTTTTTCTCGAAGTGCCAAAACACAAAAAATCATGAAAATGGCAAGGGGACTTCCCATGCCCGCTCCAATCTTCTCCTTCCATGTGGACGGCCCAATTTGAATGTTTTAAGCAACAAATTGACGGTTCATATCAAAACTGGTGAATAAAATAAAATGTCTGTGTATTCACATAAATTGGTTTTCTACCATGGTTTTTCTTTGCAAATGGATGATTTTGGAAGGGCACGAAGGATGAAATCTATTTACAAACCATTTTTCTCACCTGGAGGAAGTTATAACCACTTTTCACGAGCTATTTGAGGGGTTCTGGAAGCCATTGTCGGGGTTGGATTTCTGAAATGTCGAGACTGTAATTTTGGATCGAAAAATCAATGCAAGAGCTTCTCATGCTTTCCTCTATTTCTCCTTCTCCCTCTATTCTGATTTGTGAATCATTCAATTAATAATGTGCTAGGAAACTTTGTGTTCTTATGAATTCAATCTCAAAGAACTTTGTGTTTGTGTGATTGCACCTGGTAAAACGTGAATGGTTTTTCTCTGTGTTTCATATATTCAATGCAATTAGGGGATTTCTCTGCAATCTATTCTCCCTGAAAGTATTGCCTCCTTCTTCCACTTTCCTCCCCTGCATTCCTCTATTCTCTTGTGCTGATGTTATTCTCTATTAAAACGCATTTTCAATGTATCAGAAGCCCACCAATTGATGAAAATTGTATATTTGTAAATAATTCCTTTTCTAGATTTTCAATAAGGGAACCTCTCCCATCAAAGAGGAGGGAAATTTTTGTCCTCTGACTTTGGTTTCACCTAAAGTGCAAATTTGAAACCCAACAGGTACCATAACCCATAATCCATAGTTCCCCTTAGATATCTACATATGCATTTCTGACTTGCACATGTGTTTCTTTCGGACCTACTTGAAAACGTGCAGCCATAACCACTACTTGCATGATGTCAGTGCGGATGCTGTCACATATAGTAAACTCCCAATCATTGATTTATAGAGAGTTTGATCAGCATTCAGAGATTCATCATCTTTGCTTAACTTTGTCCCAAAGTAGTCATAGGTGTGCTAACAGTGTACACTCCTCCGTGCTAAATTTATTCAACATTTCCTTCACATACTTGGTTTGGGATATAAATATTCCTTTATCGATTGAGAAATTTTCAATCCAAGGAAAATAAATAAATCTCCCAACATGGACATCTAAAACTCCTTTTTCATGTCTTTAGCAAATTTCTTAGACATTTCCTCATTGTCTCCTCCAAAAATTATGTCATCTACATACACAAAAATAATAAGATGGTGCTCACCTTCAATTTTAATGTAAATATTGCTATCAAAAAGTCCTCTCTTGAACCCTTGGTCTTGTAGATACTTATCAAGCCTAGAGTACCATGCTCTAGGGGCTTATTTTAATCCGTATAAGGCCTTCTTCAATTTACACACATAATCTTCCATTTTTGATAGCAAAAACCCTTCAAGGTTGTTCTATGTACACTTCCTCTTCTAACTTCCCATTTAGAAATGATGATTTGACATCCATTTGATAGAATTTAAAGTTCTTGAATCTTGAAAAAGAAAGAAACATTCTAATTGCTTCTAATCTAAAGCAACAAGAGAAAAAGTTTCTTCAAAAACAATACCTTCTACTTGAGCATACCCTTTATATAATAACCTTGCCTGTTTGAGTGACTTTTCCATCTTCATTAAATTTATTTCGAAATACCCACTTAGTGCCAATCACATTCGATCCATTGGCTGATGTACAAGTTCCCACTTTCATTCTTCTCAATTTGATCTAACTCTTCCTCCATTGCCTTTATCCAATGTTTATCATGGCTGGCTTCTGCAAAGTTCTTCGCTCTATTTTGGATAATAAGGAGAAATTTACTAGTTCTGATGCACTTACAATTCTTCTTCTTGTCTATACTCCATCATCAAGGTTTCCAATGATTTGACTTTCAACATGATTCTTCTTAACAAAGCGAGATGGCGTTTTGGTGTCCTGCCTTTCAGATTTGCTTAATTTTTCAACATCTTCTTCCTCTTCCTTTTCTTCTACTACCTTGGGTATTTCAAGGGCTCTTTTATAGATTCTTTAGCTTTTTGATTCATGATTTCATCCACTCTCACATTTGCACTTTCTACTAGAATTTCTAGTCTTTTGTTATAAGCATCTCGTAGGCTTTGCTTTTAATAGAGTAGCCAAGAAAAATTCCTTCATCCGCTCTTGAATTGAATTTACCCAAGTTCTATTCATTTCTTTTAATAAATCATCTAATCCCAAACACTTTGAAATATTTTACAGTAGTTTTGGTATAGCTTTCCACAATTCATAAGGAGTTTTGTCATGATTAACTCTAATTTTCCCTCTATTCAAGATATGAACAGCCGTATTTACCACTTCTCTCCAGAATTTATCTAATATCTTATATTCATTTAAAATGGTTCTAGCCATCTCTTAGATGGTTTGATTCTTTCTTTCTGCCACTCCATTTTGTTGTGGAGTCCTTGCAGCTGAGTACTATCTTTTGATTCCATGATCTTCAAAATATTCAATGAATTCATTTGAGGTGAACTCACCTCCATGATCTGACCTCAAGCACTTTATTTTCAATCCAGTTTCATTTTCTACTAAAGTCTTGAAAGCTTTGAACTTATCAAATGCTTCTGAATTTTATTTTAGAAAGGCTACCCAAGTCATTCTAGTGTAGTCATCAATGAATAACATGAAATAAATCTCACCTTGTATTCTTTCTGTTCTGGTAAGTCCACACAAATCCATATGAATCAGCTCTAGTGGTTTGGTGGTCGAATACGCCTTCATTCTAAACATTTCCCTAGTTTGCTTTCCATGTTGATGATCTTTGCGTAGATTTCTTTTATGTTTTGTTACCTTAGGCATATCCCGTACAACTTGCTTATTGCTGATTTTCACGAGATTATCAAAATTCATATGCCCCCCATCCTTCTATGCCATAGCCAACACTCTTCAACCTGACTTAGACAACATCTCTGTCATTTTGCTTCTCCAAGCATGTATAGGTTATTTGTGGTTCTATGTGCATTTGCTACTAACTCTCCTATGTCTTCCTTCCTTATCTCACACCCTTCAACATAAAACTTAAGTGTGTGTCCTTGATCACACATTTGGCTTACACTTAAGAGATTATGCTTTAATCCATCAACATATAAAACATTCTCTATTTTTGTTTTACCATTATCAAGACTCAGCGTACCTTTTCCAGCGATCTTTGCTTTAGTGTTA
This sequence comes from Taxus wallichiana var. yunnanensis, assembly GCA_018340775.1. NCBI lineage: Eukaryota > Viridiplantae > Streptophyta > Pinopsida > Cupressales > Taxaceae > Taxus > Taxus wallichiana. Next base: position 839,322,478 of record CM031238.1, read on the forward strand.
TCACCGAATTTCACCGTACCTTCATTTACTTTCTTTAATGATATGAACTTACTTTTATCTCTCGATCATATGTCTTGAACATCCGTTATCAATGTACCACAACTTCCCTTCATCCTGTGCATGGAATGTTGTTTGAACAAGCATAGATTTCTCTTTATCTTTCCCATCATCCTCTTTCTTCTATTTCAAAAATTTTGTAGCTTCTTTCTTCTTTATTTCTGGAGCATTTACCTTCAGTTCGATTTGGATGGCTCTACAAAACAACTTTTACAAAATCTTTCCATATGTCCATAGTTATTGTAGTTATAACAAACAATATACTCAACATAGTTCAATAAAGGATCAAAGGAGTTGTAATTTCTATTTGAGAATCCATACACACCTTTGTTCTTTATATTGTTGTCTCTCACCCATATTCTACAATCTATTGCTTTATGACCAAAATGATTACAATAGAAGCAATAGCCATAGAAATAATTTTCAAACCTGTACATGTGAGTATATCCTGGAGGATTTGGTCTTCTAAACTAGTTCTCATATTTGCTTTCCTTGTAAGAAGTATTGATCTTCATAAATCTCTTCTCCCTTTTCAACTCTTCATTCTTCGTAGGTTCCTTGAGTGTCTCGCATGTATTTGACTTCTCTTCTCTTATCCCTTTCGAAAACTCTATAGCTTTTGTGTTAGCAGTTTCTTATCTTTCCATATATCCAAGATCAGTCTTGTTGGATGTTGACTTCTTTCGGTTCAAAATTTCATCTAGTATCTCGATACTTTTCTCCAATTTTAGATTACTTATAACTTTAGCATTTGATTTTTCCAAGTCCTTTCTCAAAGAAATGATCTCGACTCATGCTTTTCGCAATCTTCTTCCTTAGACCTTAGCTGATTTCTTAATTCTTCTTCAACTCATTTTGCTTCTTCAATTTCAGTTTTTAGATCCACGATCATCTTTCTTGATTCTTCAAGATATTGTGATATCTTAGCTTCAAAGTTACAATCTTCTTCTTCATACTTTAGGAGCTATAACTTTTGTTTCTATTTTTTCTTTTAAGAGCTTTCAACTCTCCCAAGGCACAAATAAGTTCCTCTTCAAGATTCGGTTCACCTTTTTCTTCCATGTCTTCATCTCTTTTTAAGTCATCTTTTATAGCCATGAATAATATTTCTTCATTATCACTATCCGAGTCACTTATCCCACTTTCTTTGGATGATCTACTACTTCCTTTTGAATATAAGATTTTATTTTACTTTCCAAATCTTTTCTTGGTTTTTATTTGCTTGAATTCCCTTTTGAATTTAGGTTTTCTTTCCTCTTCATCACTATCTTCTTTCTCTAGACACTTAGCCAAAAATGACCAATTTTACCACAGTTAAAACATTTAAATGGTAACTTACCTTCATAATTTCCAGATCCTTTCTTTAACTTTTGAATGAACAAGGCTTCTTTCTCATCTTCTTCATTGCTTGAGTTCTCATTTGACTCAAGTTCTTTGATTTTCTCTTTCTTTGAGGCTTTGAATGCAACTTCCTTCTTTGATGGTCTATTTGACTCGGTCCTCATTTCATACGCAGATTAATATTCCATGTAGTTCGTCCATGCTCAACTTATCAAGATCCTTCATTTCTTCAATGGAAGACACCTTAGCATCAAATCTTAATGGCAGATATCTTAGAATCTTTTGAACGATCATGGATTCTTCAATATTTTTGACTAACCCTCTTATGGCATTGACAATCTCATCCATGCGAAGAAGATAGGTTGTAACATTCTCCTCATCCTTCATTTTTAGGCTCTCAAATTTTCTCCTATGGGTTTGAAGCTTATCCCTTTTAACCTTGTCATCGCCTCGTAGATAGTTCAAAGTTTGTCCCATATCTCCTTCACCATGTCACATTGCATTAGTTTAAAAACTTAGATTCGACAGGCCACATAGGATAGCATTCATTGCCTTGGCATTGTTTTCAAATGCCTTCTTTACGGCTTGATCATTAGTTGAACCGATGGATTGTATATCTAACTATTATTGATTGCCAAATATCGAACCCTAATGCCATTAGATATGTTTTCATTCTTATGCTCCAAAATGCATATTTTTTCCATCAAACAATGGAGCCTTGTTTGAAGAAAAATCTTCTTATACTTGATGAGTAGCCATATGTGCTTGCTTCCGAGATCTACCTTCTAATTGTTATATTGTTCTTGAAATCACCCACTCGATACCAATTTTTAAGCACAAGATAATACTGAGAGGGGTGAATCAGTATTATGATATTATTTTAAATTTAACACTTAATCTCATATTTGTAATCACAATTAATTAGTTTCATAGTGAATATATCAAAGCAATCAATGAATGCAAAGCAAACCAACACACTGCAAATAGACACAAATTTACTTGAAACCCTTTCGGGAGAAAACCACGAAGAAAATATTCTTTATTATATTTCTCAAATGTTTGTAGGCACCAACCTACAGGAGACACCAATCCCCAAGTTACAATTTTGTAGGAACCAACCTACAGGAGCACCAACCCCTTTTTGCTAAGCACCAACTCAACAAGAGACACCGATCTCTTTAAATATGAAGGCACCAACCTTCCTTATGAAAAACAAACTCTTTTTATCTTTTATGTTGTTGTTGCTTCAACAGATGATAGAACAAAAATGCTGCTAAGAATATTCTTCTTATTTATTTCAGTCCCTTCACATATATAAATCGCTGCAACTCTTCATTAAAAATAAATCTTCCCTTCACTCCTTTTTATATTTCATATTTTCTCTTCTTCTTCTCTCCCTTAAACTTGAATGAAGAAGCACTCAAATTGCTTGTCTAAATCAAATGATTCCATCTCCTTATATATCCTTCTCACATCCTTTTGAAAAGACACATCTTTCCAACCAACACAACCTTTCCATTATTTAATTAACACAACTTAATTAAGTGCATTAGTTGGCTAAAACCAAAAATAATTAATGCAGCCCATAATTATTATTTGCACTTTAAACAATGCAATTAACCACTTGATAGGAGTGTTTCCCCTCCTTAGAGAAATCATTGTTATCATTAAATCATTGTTAGCCATCATTAAATCTTCTTTTTCACCATAAAATGTGGCATATGAGCACCTTAAAATGATGATATCTCTCTCTTATGTACAGTTGTATATATCTCACTTATACCATGATAATCCTTATGCAAAAATGCTTCTTTTCATGTATTTAAAATTTCATTTTCTGCCCTTTATATCTTTTGTTGGTTATTTCCATTACTTTCTACCATTTTCACAACATCCGTCAACATCCGTCAGCTTAGTTACATGATTCCATTAACCAAATACATCAATGATTAATCCTTTAACATCAATGACAATATTACAACAGGTGTTTTTAATCTTTTGATCTTAATGTGATTTTACACAATATTGGCAACCTATATAAAATGTAGTTAGTGTTTGTTTCTATTTGATTCTTTCAAAAGTGATGAGGTCCTACACTCAAAATATTACTAGTTTTTCATGAAACCCACAATGTTTAAGAAAACGGATCAAGGTCAATTTTTATTCTAAAGGTCAATCAAAATTTGTTGGATCCCTAAAAGACACAAAGTGAGGTGATGCGAGGGTCTTGGATGCGTAGATATTAGGAATGAAAACACGCAAAAAGTAGAGAGCAGACAGTGATGATGAAGGCTTGCACTTGAGCCAAACACATTTGAGAATTAAGTTCATTTTGATATAATTTGGAGATGAATGGTTGGAGTAGTGGCCAAGAAATGTTCTAAAGATAAGGTCGAGCATATAGACTTGGAGTTATAAAAAGATTCTATTTTGGGAAATATCTCATGCGAAGGAAGATAAAGTGACATGCATAGTATTGGGTAGGTAATAGGATTAGAACTGGAGTTATTAATAGATAATCTATTATTAGCAAAGCTTGCATGCTTCTGTAGTTGACTTGTAATGCACACATAGCTATTTGTGGCATGCAAGCTATTTTGAGGATGCATAGGTGGTGAAAGAAAAGTCTCCACCCCTATATTATATATATATATATATATATATATATATGTGTGTGTGTGTGTGTGTGTGTGTGTGTATATATATATATATATGTATGTATGTATGTATGTATGTATATGTATATGTATTGATTTACACGGTTAGAGGATAAGTCTTTTCTCGTAAGTTTATGTTGTTGATTTACTTATGTGCATGATCTTATGGAGTTACTATTGATGTATTCAACTTTTGTGTTTTATGGTGATTAATACAATGGATCTTTATGGTTGGATATTGGTTGTTGACACCTCTATGACTAGATCTTGCATGGTAAATCTAATATTGATTCTTGTTTAGTTCATTCTTGCATATGGTTGTGATCTAAATATTTTATCCTTTATCCTTGAATGGTTATTATGGATCTAGAATGTATGTTCTTTCATGCTAACTCCTTGACAAAGCTACCATAAAAGAGGGACCTGGTACCCTTGCGTGCTTTGGGTGAGCTCTCAAATCTTTCTGAGTGATGTGTTAGTGCACCTTGGGATGTGAATGGTAAAATAAGAATACATTTTGGTTCCATTGTCGGGACCTATTTTCAAGTTGTTGCAAGGATGTTGCATGATGAAGACATATCAGTTGACCTTATCCAACATTGAGAGTTGGGTTGAGGATTTAGAAGAATAGTTTGCTCACATATTTAATACTGGACTTGATTTTGATGTTTGCGCATGGGTCGAGGAACATCTGTATCATGATTTTTATGAAATGTTCTTCTCATGTTTTCATATGTAGTTGTACGAGTGGCTAGTAGCATATGCATCAAAGTGGAATTGGAGGTATAGAAAAATTGTTTGGACACAAGAAGATTACTAGACTCTGCATGATGCTGATTTAACTTGGACACGCGTTGTAGATCATTGGTGGAGTGGTGTTTTGAATAGTTACACCTTTGGAGTATGTTGTTTCTAATTATTCATGTCCAGAGGTTGTTGAGTTCCATTTCTTACATGAACCCATAGGATCTTATTTGTATGTTATCCATTTAGCAATTGAGATATTGATCGTGACTCTAGATTTAGAAGAGTGACCTATGGATAACTAAACCCCACCATGCGGGGGGGAAGGAGCAGGTGTGGTGAAAGATGGTGGACCTGGTGGAAGAAAGGAAGAGATAATAAAGGTGGCTTGAGTATAATGAGTCATGAGAGAGGGAATTGGCAAAGAAGTATGATATTGAGTAGTCTATGGAGTTATGTAGAATGATGTCTCATGAAGGATTTGAGGATCACGTGGAAGACATGGAGCCATAGCATCATGCTCTCCCCCACTTAGGAACATGTAGTAGATAATCCCCTCTGGATTTTGATGAGATCACTTTTGATGAATAAATATTAAGGAACGTAGGTGCGCATTTGATCCCACCTGACGATGTTGCCTTGCGCTTGGTGTTCTAGTTCCTGAAACAGTTATTAATACACAAGCTAGTGTTGGTGATAGAGTAGCGACATGTACATTTCAATATCTGTTTAGTAGAAGATTTAATCAAATAACACATTCATCTATGGTAGTGTAGACATCATCCTTATTATTTGGGGGTCTAGTTGGAGGTATATTTTATGGCACGTCATCGGGATGAGAACAAGGGCACGCAGAACATTGGAAATACATATGAAAATAGTACCACTTCGTAGATTGTGGGAGTTCAATTCAGTAAAACATTTGGGACACAAAGTATCTCATCCTATGGTTTGGTGCCCACTATAGGAGGTACATATGGAGGATCTGGAGGCTTGGGATCTTGCGGATTTGGTGGTTCTAGAGGTGGAGGGAATACTAGAGGAAATAAAAATTCTAGATCTAGTGGGCATGGTCCACACCAACCCCAGTAAATTATTTATGATATGTCCCTTTACCTCCCAGAATATAGGGGCATTAAAGACGCGTAGCTAAGAATGTTCACATGTGTGAGATACTATGGGACACTAAGGGGATCACATCCACTAAGTGTAAGGCAATCTAGTTTGCTACCACTTTGCAAGGGCACGCACATAGTTGGTATAGGAAGTATGATCCGAACTAGACTTGTATAGATTATAATGCGATGTGTGATTTTTTCCTAGTAGAGTTCCATATCCGTGACTTTGAGCAGAGAAAATCATTATCATGCTAAAAGAGATTAAGCAGGGCATGATTGAGAGTGTAAGGGAGTATGATGCATGTTTTAAAACTTTGTTATCAAAGTTGTCTTATGATATTCACCCTATCCAACATACACAATGGTTTTTTGGTGGTTTAATCACACCTTTTAGAAGGGCACTCTCTCATAATACTTTTACATATCCACACGAGGCATTAGACGTAGGACTGCATGCTTAGGCAATTGGGTGTGTAAACACTAGAGTTAGCCCGTTCTTGGAGGTGCCTATTGCTTATATGATAAAATAGTTAGAGAAACTATCAGCCAATTCATCTCACGAGATGTGCAATTATATTTGGTAAATGGATTGCAAGGTGGAAGGACATACTAAGGATAGCTTCCTATCAAGTCCATGTGCACCATGTTGTTGAACTATGAGATATGTCACTTGGATCATGATTCAATTCGGTGCCTATTATTGCAACGCATGATTAGGAAGAATGTGTCTTATTACTGCAATATTTTTAATTTTACCATTCATGATATGGATAATTGTAGGTTGATTGATCATATTCATGAGGCTATTGAGACTAGTGTATGTCAGACCAGTGTTGCAAACAATTCTAAGGAGCAAGGTGAACATCATAATCATAACCACAATGAGGGTCATTTTGATGGAGGTGGTAGAGGAAGAGGTTACCAAGGTGGATATAGAGGCCATGGTCATGGCAGAGGTAGAAGTGAGTTACCATGAGGAACCTGTTATACATGTGGATCCCCTGATCATTATAGGTGTGAATGCCCTCAGAACATAGTTTTCTCATGGTGTGGGAAGCAACATAAGTTTGAAGAATGTTTGGAGTTATATGATAACATGAGTAAGAATTATAAGAATAATGATAAGGGCATGGGGATGATTAAAGTGTAGCGTGTTGTGGAAGATCGGTGGATACCGAAGGTTACACACGATCTTGAGATGTTTCATGTGTTAGTCACAACACACACTCGTGAGACTACGAAAAAGAAGTTTGTTATTACAAAGTAGGAGGTCATAAATGTGAAGTATCCAAATATTACCCATTAGAAGGAATTGTATCAAGAGACTATGGAGGTTATTAGAAAATTGCAGGGTGAGATACAATGCTTAAAGGAGCAGATTGTGGAAGCTGGAGCAGGATGAAGGGAGTTGAACTTCCCAAAAATATGTTGATGACTTGAGAGAGTTTTGTAAGATGTTGAAACAAGAAAACATCATTCCTTTGTTAAGGGAATGGTTAAGGGAGAAGGTACCATGCAATGGAGTTGAACGTGAGAGACATATATTGCATGTGAACTTACCATCTCATAGTCTTGAATATGATAAAGAGATAAATTTGAATGTAGTTATTAATGGGTCGTTGTTAAGTAACATATTCATTTATACAAGTGCAAAAGTGAATGTACTCACTATGGATGTGTGGAATTATATGGGAAGGCCACCATTATAGCCATCTTCAAATGTGTTGTATATGGCGAGTAGGACTAGAGCCATGCCCATTGGAGTTTTGAAGGACACCACTATTACTATTTAGGGGGCCAATTTTTACTGGGAACTTTGAGGTCTTAGTACTAGCTAAAGTAGATAGTTTTCCAGCATTGTTTGGGCTCCCTTGGTGTTACATGAATAATGTTGATCTGCTCTTTAATAAAGGTTATATCAGTTTTGAGAACAAGGAAGAATGTGTGATTATTCCTTTGATAGATGGGAAAGCTACACCTTATGTAGAACCATTAAGCGATGAGGATCTTAATAGAATTTATGTGTGCACCATTAGAGATCCTAAAGTTATTGAGCCATCAAAAGAAGGTATTACTCAATAGGATGATGCTCAGTCTATGAGTGATAAAACTAGTGTTGCTAGTGATAATTGGGTGCATGAAACGTATGAGATGGTGGGATCAGAGATCAAGAACACAGTGATGTGCATGATCAAGTTGCACATTGTTCATCATTTGGGTCATAACTAGGTACCTAGGTATACTAGTGAAGTAAATCTTGATGTATTTCGTGTGCCATGGAAGCTCAGTGGACATATCAAGTAGAAAGAAGAAACATGTTGGTTTATACCCTATGCGGTACAACTACGCTCTAGTGGAATACACACAAAGATAACCTTTTAGAGTGGCAAGAAGTGAGAATCACCTTCTCTACTAGGTTTCTTAGGAATAATGTACCTTCACAGATCTACGAATTTCATAGGAAGGACTCGCTTCACACCACATTAAGAAGTTTGAGAGACTCGGATGGAGGGGGGAGGCCTTTCTCGCCATCACTATAGGTACATAAGTTCTATGCCACTCTAAGTGGTTGCACACACGCATGGTATGTTCATGCAAAGTTAACAAGGGAATAGTTAATTGGTAGGAGATGACCTCAGGTATGATTCAAACCTTTTATTACTTTTCTAATAAACTTCGGTGAATTTCATTATAGATTACAAAACACCTTACCATGGGGGATAGTGCAAAAGTTGAGGAACTTCGTTAGATATATTTGGAGAGTTATGCTTGGAGGTGTGTTTTGAAGAAGACGAGATAGATGAGGAACAACTTGTACACATTTTCCTAGAGAAAGAAAAGGGTAAGCTGGTCTACATGATTGATGATGAAGAAGTAGATAATCTTGACATTGATCACACTATGGGTATGCACGAGGTCTTAGACAATGCAGATGAAAAGGCATGCACTTATCATGAGCCTATAAAAATGAATAAGGTCAACATTGGGAAAAATATAGAACCTAAAGAAACCATTATTGATGACTATTAGTATAAATAAGAGGTTACTAAGATAATTGAGATATTGTGCGATTTCTAGGACTTATTTCCTAGAGGCTATCATGATTTGAAGGGAGTGTATCCTCTTTGGGTGAGATGAGGATCAAGTTAAAGGAATGTGCATGCCTGGTTAGGAAGAGGCCTTACAGGATGAATCCTAATCTGCGTGTTAAAGTTAAGGAAGAGATTGATAATATGTTGAAATATGGTATCATTGAGCCCACTGAGGAATCAGAATGGGTTAGCTCCATGGTAATAAGCATAAAAAAAGATGGTAGGATAAGGATCTGTGTGGACTACATAGAGTTAAATGATGCTTGTGTCATAGATCCTTTTCCCACACCTTTTATTGAGGAGATATTGGAAGGCATTTCAGGGCATGGGATTTATTCTTTCACTGATGGATTTTATGGTTATCATCATGTATGTATTGCTAAAGAAGAACAAGAAAAGACAACTTTCACCACAGAGTGGGGAAGTTTTTCATACACAGTTATGCCTTTTGGGTTGAAGAATGTGCCTACAGTCTTTTCACGCATTGTTGTGAAAGCATTTGAGGACTTCATACACAAGTTTTTACAGGTTTATTTGGATGATTGGACTGTATATGGGATAGTCAAATATCACTGTGATAACTTGAGACTCATGTTTGAGAGATGTAGGTAGCTAAACATCTCTTTGAACATTAAGAAGTGCATCTTTTCTACACCCTTTGGAACTTTGTTGGGAAATATTATTTGTAAAGAAGGCTTGTTGGTAGATCTTGCTAAGGTCATAGTTATTTTGGGCTTAGAGGAGCCTACTATTCAGAGTGAGGTGAGCGGGTTATTACATGAAGTTCATCAAGGGGTATTTTAAGATTTTTCATACCCTTGGAGGAATAGTTGAAGAGTAAAGGAAAGTTCCATTGGAATGAGGTGTAACAAATAACATTTGAGACATTGAAGGAGAGACTTACTTATGCGCCCATTTTATGCTTTCCTTCTTTGGATAATTCATTACATGTGCATGTTGATGCCTCTAGAATGACCATTGGTGCATTGTTAATGCATCCACGGAGATGGGATTGTTAATCATCCTATCTATTTTATGAGCAGGAAATCAACACCATTTGAATAGAATTATATGAATACATAGCATGAAGCATTGTCAATGATTTACATCTTTGCACGCGTTTAGACAATACTTTTGGAGACTCCTTTATATCTTATACAAATCACATGAAACTGAAATACTTGGTTAATAAGCCCATTTTGTAGGGGTGCATATGGCATTGGATTCTCTTGTTTTAGGAATTTGACTTTACAATGGTTATGAAACCAGGAAAGATTAATTTAGGACTAGATCATTTGTCACAGATTAACTCGGAGTTAGGACACGAAGAGCCTTGATGAAACAATGTCGGATGTAAAAAAATTTAGATTGAACACGTTCCCTCCGACTAAGAATATATTGTTATGTTTTTATGTACTAGTGTGGAGCCTGAGGGGATGAAGAGCTTAGAGAAGAAACAACTTGTCATACGTGTCGCACCCTATATCTTGATAAGTGGGGATTTATACAACTTAGGTTTTGATGATGTTTTTCTTTGGTGTGTACTTGAGCATGAGTGGGAAGCTATAATGGAGGAAGCTCATGGCAGAATTTTTGGTGGACATTATACATGTAATGCTACGGTGCACAAGATTTTCTTGGTTGACCTTTAGTGGGAAACAATATATAAGTATTGTAAATATTATGTTAGGGTGTGTAATCATTTCCAATGCCTTGGAAATCCTGGGCATATAGATGAGACGCCCTTAAGGCCTTTTGCAAGTGAAGAACATTTTGAGAAATGGGAAATTGAATTTGTAGGACTTATTTCCCCATAGGAGTGAAGGATTGGGTCATGTTATATTATTACATGTACATATTATCTAGAAAAGTGGGTGGAAGCGGCACCTACAAAGGATTACACCACAAAGCTACTACTACAAGGCTCTTATGAGAACATAATCAACATGTATGCATGTCCGTTGAGCTTAATAATTTATAGGGGCACTCATTTCCTTAATGATACTATTAGGATATTATTGGCATAATTTATGGTGGCACACCATAAAACAACCCCTATCACCCACACACTAATGGGAATTTGTTGAGGCTTTAACAAGATATTGGGATATACATTAACAAATATTTTTGATGTTTGAAGAAAAGACTCGAGATGATAAAATCTCTATTGTACTTTGGGTATACATGACATCTTATAAAATATTGAACAAATCCACAACCTTTCAGTTGGTATTTAGCACTGAGAGGTTGTTTTACCATTTGAATTTATGTTACCTTTCCTGCGTATTGTGTGCGCATTTGGATTATATGATGAGAAAGAACTTGAAGAGTGCATTGATAAACTAATGCGGTTGGATTAAAGGAACATTATAGAACATTGGAATCAAAATACGAGAAAATGTCGGAAGAAGGCATGACATGATAGGCACATTAACAATAAATAGTTTGAGGTTGGACAGATGGTTCTTTTTTATGATTCCAAGTTTTTGTTCCACCCTGGAAAGTTCCAAGTGCATCAAGGTTGGGGAAATATTTTTAACTTATATACTTGATTTAGGCACTTTCTAGTTACAGCGCTAGATGGAACTCGGTTGCCTAGTTACTTTAACGGAGTAGGTGAAGCCCTACTATAAAAAGTAGTCTTGGTGTTTGTAATAAGGAAACCTTGCGATTTAGATTAGATTTTTTTAAAATGCATTTCATTTACATGTGTTTTCTTTCATTGCGATATGATTTTACAATTTAGTTCAAAGTATCTTATTGTAGTAAGCATGTTTATGTGCCAATAGCTGATTATTATCCAAGTGTTTTCATGCATGAGGATTTGCATATAATTTTAGTGTGGGGTGGACCTAATATAGAGACAAGAATTTTTGGTGCCCTCTTGATACAGGTTGGCTTGGTTGAAGGCTTCTTCTGGAACATTGGTGTGAAAGTGGATAAGACATGATAAGTGTTGGGTATAAGGTGTTCAAGAAAGTTAATTTGATTGAAGACCACGCAAGGAAAGTGATCGTGAGTGTAACATGAGGTAGGAAGAAGTATGTGAAACTACTTGAGATATGGCACATAGGTTTTGTACTTTGACAAGGGAGGTGTGCAGAGGAGGTTTGTGGCTAAGAATTAGTATAACATGCCAAAAGGTTACAACTACAATGTAGGAAGTGAACTCACGAAGTTGTCAAAAATAGAAAAGGTACATTTTTGAAGTGGAGGTCACAGACTCCACTTTTCCATGAGCCCTAGGGTAGCATTGCTACCACTATCCGGAAGTCGTAGGAGGAAGAGGTGCATGAAGAAGAGGAAGGTGGTGAAGAAGAGGGGAGGATCAATACCTCTTGTAATATAATGTACTACTCTTGAAGGATCAGCGGTGGAGGCACTAGAACCTCTCGGCAGGGAAACACAGAACAACAAAATATCAAGTACATAAGGGTAGACGTGGTTTCTAGTTCTATTATAGAAATAGGGTCTAAAGAGATGGAATTTTCCAAACTAAGGTAAGAGTTGAAGCGATAAATAGAGGAGAAGGAGAAATGGGCATGAGAGAAGGCAATATAGAAGGCTCGTGAAAAGAAGAAAGAGCCTATGACAGAAGAAGAGACAAAGAAAAGCCCAACAAAGGACAGTACACCAGTGTGATAGGAGGAGAAAGGAGAGAAAGATACGTGTGACACGTTATTCATCAAGGAGGAAAAATTATTGGGGATAGGTACTAGTACCCCAATGCCAAGAAGAAATGATTAAAAAAAAGGTGCAAAGGAAGCAAAGTGGACCCCAAGATCACCGCATATGGACTTCGTGAATGACCCCACGAAATTATTACGTACACGCTTCCAAATTATAATTCCTATAATGAAATTACATTCTTGGTAGCTCTTTGGACCAAGATGGAGGAGTATCAGAATGAATAAAATTCAATGTTAGAACTTGCATTCACACTTAGAGGATCCTAATTTTGAAGTCAACAAACATGAAATTGAAACAATGATATTGTAGAAGCATTAAACTAGGAAAGAGGTACAAGGATATAAACCAAAACCACTTAACATGCGAGTAGGCATGTAATGCCTTGCAAAAGATGGCCTCATAGGTGACAAGGATACATCTAGATACTAGCGATGTGGTTCTGAATTTAGTATCAGAGAAGAAGGAGAAAGAGCGTGAAGTAGAAAGGTTGAAGATATGCCTGAAGGGGGGAGCATAAGAGAACTAAGGAAGCATATGATAGATTCAACACACTCGTAAATAAAATTATAGGCAAGTTCCCTTCTTTAGTGAGCCTGTGCTAGAATAGATTATGGAGATAAGATGTAATATTTAGAGGATCTGGTAGGGATGCTCCTAGTTAACATTAAAAGTGTAGGACCTATGGAGGAAGAAATTGTAAAATAAAAGGAGAATAATAAGTTTACATTGGAAGACAGATCACCGAGCTAGAGGACTTGGTCACCCAGCTCAAGGAAGCAAGTGCAAAGGTAGATGTCACTTCACTAGATGCCAGAAGTGTGAGCCCTTCATAGCAATTCGGTTAGTGGATGAGGAAGAAACTTTGAAGACTATACAAGAGAAGACCCCAACCAACAAAATTGAGCACACTCAGTTGACCATAGAGACACAAGACAAAAAAACAAAATCAAGGTGAAGCGTGAGCAGCTGGAACATAAAATTGGTGAGTTCTAGATTTCTATACTAGAACATTTGGACAATATTGATGGTGATTGCACAGAGTTAGAGGTGGTGATAAAGAAGTTGAAAGGAAGATTCGAGGAGATGCTCTCCCACCAAGTGCTAAGGATTGTAGAGGTTGCGTCGGGGAAGGCTTTGAAGGAGTTGTAAGAGTGGAATAAATTAGCAGATGGAGTAAATACATAATTTCTAGAAATCTTCCAAGCACTTTTGCATGTTTTGGTATGATGTTCATTTTTGAATTTTGGAAATTTTGTTCTTCTTTTTGAATTTTTGTACTTGGTGAATAGAGAATTACCAGGGGCAGAAATCCAGCTAGTGTGGGGTAATGTTGAACCCTTGAAAGATGCTAAGTTAGGCAATGCAAGGGTTTTTAACATGCAAAGATTAGGTGTGAAGGCATTCACAAAAGTAGAGTAGACATTGCATGAAGGCTTGCGCTCGAGCCAAACACATTTGAGACTTAGCCATATTTTGATAGAATTGGGAGATGAACGGTTGGAGTAGCAGCCAATAAATGCTCTGAAGATAAGGTCGAGCATATAAACTTGGAGTTACAAGTAGATTTTATTTTGGAAAATATCTCATGTGAAGGAAGATAAATCGACATGCAAAATGTTGTGTTAATAATAGGATTAGAACTGGAGTTATTAATAGATAATCTATTATTAAAAAAATCTTGCATACTTCTATAGTTGACTTGTAATGCATGCATAGCTATTTGTGGCATTCAGGATATTTTGAGGATGCATAGGCGGTGAAGGGAAATCCCCCACCCTTATATATTTGTATTGATTTACTGGGTTAGAGGTTTAGTCTTTTTTGTAAGGTTATGTTGTTGATTTACTTATGTGCATGATCTTATGGAGTTACTATTGATGTATTAAGCTTATGTGTTTTATGGTGATTAATACAATAGATGTTTGTGGTTAGATATTGGTTGTTAACACCTCTGTGATTTGGATATTTCATGGTAAATCTAATCTTGATTCTTGTTTAGTTCATTCTTGCATATAGTTGTGATCTAAATATTTTATGCTTTATCCTTGAATGGTTATTATGGGTTTGGAATATATGTTCTTTCATGTTAACTCCTTGACAAAGCTGTCATAATAGAGCGACCGGTACCCTTATGAGCTTCGGGTGAGCGCTCAAATATTTCGAGTGATGTGTCAAAGCATGCCTTGGGCTGTGAATGGTAAAATAATACTACAAAAGTGTAAGAGAAAAGCATATGTGACATTTGATCCAACTAATTAGAAATGGAAAAACATTAACCAATGATAATTAAGTACATTTAAAAGATGAATTCCCTTAACTAACTTTAAATGATGAAATTTCTAATTAGAACAAAATGTTAGAAATGACAACCAAAGTTGCTTTTGATTCTCAAGATCTCTAAAAGGCGCAAGAGAAGAGCATACACAAAGTTTGATCTAACCTAAGTAAGATGGAAACACAACATTTATCAAAGCATTTTGAAATTTGAGCCAACAAACACACAGAACACTAGTGCAATTTTGTTTTAATGCTAGCACATAGGGCAAATGCTAGCACACGAGAGAAGAATGCTTACGCACAAGTATTGATGAAAACACATCTACTCGACGTAAACACATGAAGATATACATAAACGCATATACCAGGACACAAACACATAGAGAGCAATGAAAATTCATAGATAACAACGTAAATGCATAAAGTTGAATGCAAACACATAGAGATAAACACAAATGTGTGAAGATCCTCTATGTAGGAAGAGGTGAAAATAAAGATGATGCTAGTGCAAATCCAAAGAACAATATCACAAAGATAGGAAATGCTAGTGCACAAAATTTAACACAAACACATGTAAAATGAACGTTGGCACACAAAATACAATGCTAGTGCATGAAGAAAATACAAGTGCAAATAGAATTAATGGTAGCACAAGGAGCAAGTGTGGTTTCAAAAACGCGTGAAAATGACCCAAAATGTCAAAAAGCTCAATTTTTTGCTGATAAGTTTTAGATTTGATAGCACATTACCTCCTTCACACCTATAAGGAACACACAACACATGCAAACTCAGCAAAACAAGTTAAGAGATATAAGTTATTTCAACATGTGCAAAAATAGGCTAGCATGCAAAATGAAACTTAACTACAAACACTCAAGAAAATGCGCATGATGGCGTATGCATGCATGTGATTAAACGAAGCTAATTTTATCAATAGAAACTAACACCAAGCAGTCTCAATAACAAATCTAATATAACAAAGCATCATGACAAAGCCATAGAAAAGGAAAAGCTAATTAATGCAACTAATTAACATGAAATGTTAAGCCATCCTTTGGTGTTTTTGATGGGATTTTTAATTGTAGGTACTCCTTTTGTTGAGTCGAACATGACTACGTGTGATCAAATGAAGGTATCTCCATGAAGAGGAAGAGATCTCGCCAATATGGCTTAATTGCCATGTATGGTTCTTCTCTTACTACTCTTTTCAAGTAGAGGATAGAATGGGATGCTTGATCAATAATATTTTCAAAGTTGAATTGCTCTTATCATATGCATATAGTAACATTGGTATGTGTGGTGTAATATTGGAAGGAAGGTACTAGGTTGTTTACATAGCTTTCCATTTAGGATAAGCTTGCAACCTAATGAATGTGGGATAAAGGTAAATAGAATTAGGAAGGGATAAACATGATTAGAAGAGGCTAATAAAGGATTAGTGAATCATGGGATTTGGAGGTGATTTAATTAATCAACTATGATCAATTAATAAGCCAAGATAAACTTAAAAATCCATTTGGAGGTTATTTAGAAGGAATTTAGTAGAAGTTGAAGGGTTTGAAAGGGGTATTAAATTAATAAGAGGTTTTATTGATTAAATATAATATTAAAATAATTAATTAACTAATAATAGTTAATTAATTACTTAAAAGAGGATTATAACTAACAAAGTGTAGTTAATTGGCATCCAGGATGAAGGAAAGGCTAGTTAATTAATGAAGTGTTGTTAATTGACCGAAATGAAAGGGAATGTAAGCTAATTAATGGGAAATCACTAATTATAATGAAATTTTGGATCTTTGGACTTTTAGGTTTTGGATTTTTTCCATTACCTTTCCACAATTTTCATCTCTTAAAGTCCGAAGTCCGAAACTCCGAAGATCCAAAATTTCTGAACTTCGGACTTTTTGGGTTCTTTGAGCATTTAATTCTCACCAACCTCCATATGTGTCAACTTCGAGAATTAATTTCAGGTTTTTCTATTTAAACTCGTGATTTTACCTGTCATTTTAACTTGACATTTTTCTCTGATGATCTGATTTTTACTGTAACTTTGTACTTTCGCGGCATCATTTTCAAGGTATTTTGTTTAGGTTATGTTATTTCTTTTTGGTTTAAGATATTTTGGTTTTTTTTTCCTTGGTCATTTTATTTTGTTCTTCCTTGTCTTTTTTCGAGATGAAACCCTCATTGTCCAGCATGATTTCTTTGAAAGTGTTTGTTGACCTCAAATTTTTTTACATGCATCCAACGCAATTTCATCATAATCTTCGAGATCCTCCCGAGCATTTTACTTTCTTTCCATGCCTTCGAGCGTAGTCTCGTATTTTTGGAACTTCTCACTTTTCGAGTTCAGAGGTGGGTGGTTTTAGAAGTTTCTCATTTTTAGAGTTCGGAGGTTAGACTTTTCAGAGTTTGAGGTTGTTCGTTTTCGGAGGTTCTCATTTTTGGAAGTTGTGCTTCTCTATTTCGGTTTCGGAAATTTTTATTTCAGGCTTTGGAGCTTTTTTCATTTCAAACTTTTTGATTTTTCCGTTTTGGAGTTTTGAACTTTGTAGATTTTCCGAGTTTTAGATATCTGTTATTTGGGTTTTGAGGACTTCAGAACTAAAGAATTTTCAAGACTTTTGGAATTCATTATTTTGGGACCTTTCCATTAGTTGTTGTAAATTTTTGAAGGCCATTTAAGTTCTGAAATCCAAAACTTGATGTTAACTTCTGCATCCAGAGGTATAGAAAAGATGAGGTATACATTCCTCATAACTGCTCCTCACTCTTGTCTACCCTCGAACTGGGAATATAGGAGACATTGATCTCGGAAAGATTGATTTTCCAGACTTATTGGAAAGGGTGAAAGCCCCCAACAATAAATCCTTGATGCAAGTAATACACGATAGTGAAATTTTTCTTGTTGCTTACTTCCCGCATCCATGCATTTCCCTGAGTTCATCTTAGCTATAGCAACTCACTTTGATGAAGAGTCCAAGTCAGTAAAAGATGTTGATGGCAAGGTTGTAATTCGTTTTGACCCTGATTTCTTTGAATATTTATTCAAACTCCCAGATGTCGAAGATGACACAACAGTTTCACTAGATTGGAAGTGGAGCATTAGGACAAAGAAACTGAGTTATGCACAAAATTCATGTTGAAGAGATATCTAGCCAAGAGTGTCACCAAACTCCCAATACCATGTATCAATTAGACTTTATCCAAGAATTCAATGACATTATTGTGTTACTAAGTAGAGTTTGGGCCTTACCTCTGCAAAGGAATTTCAAGAATGGATGTTCCTGTATATTGCTACTATCAAGAAGAACAAGGAATTCATAAGATGGGGAGAGCATATCAGTAGCTCCATCTTCTTTTAGTTAAGCAAGTTTTGTCCTCGAAGAATTTCTACATGACCTTGTTTTTGGTTTATGCTTCAAATTGTTATGGGAGATTTCACTGGTTAAACACTAAGGGTATTCGAAGTGCTTCACAAATTTATGATTTTTATCCTTAGCTTACATTGGACGAGGGAAGCAAACACTTCAGAATTAATGATGCCTTCTTTGTTTTCATTCTTTATTGTTTTGATAAAGATTTATACAATCGAAGGATTTCCGATGAAGCCTTCAAAGAAGTACGTGAGTGGGGAGCTATTTACCTATAGTTTCCTACATTTACATACATTTAGATTCCTAGTTTTGTAGGTGCTCCTAGTAAGTTGCCAAGATGCCCCACTGACAAGTGGGTTTTGCTAGAATTGGTTTGGCAATTGCTAGACTATCATAAGATTCAAAATAAATGGCACAAGGCGGGAGTCCAATTTCCCATTTCAATTAGTAGATAAACTTGTGAAAATATTTATAAGGTGAAGAACGTAGATGTAGAGATGTCAGAAGTAACCTTGTGGACCTTCCATTCCTAGACCAGCTTCGACTATCATGGAAAATTTAATGAAACAGGTTTGTTGAGTTCTCATGTGCCCCAGCTAGAAGATATTTGGATTCATTGTTGGGATGAATTCATCATCCAAAAAATATATTTTGAGAGGCTAACTCGGAGGAGGTTGGGAAGTTTGGTATTTAAAGAGATTCCAAAGGAAATAGAAGATGAGGAAGAAGTTCTAGATGCAACACACAAAAATAATAATTTTTCCAATCAACCATTGTCATGGATTGATTGGTATGTAGACGAATGTTGTAATACAACGGAGAGGGCAGGGCCATTTTTCTAATAACTTATAATTGGTTGGTTACCTTGGGAATCTCACCCAAAGGGTTAGATCAACCTACAAGTAAAGAAGCCCAACCAACCATGAGTCTACCAACACCTACAAAAGGGAAAAGGTCCATCCAAAGGGCCCATACAAAGTCCCTAAGAAGATTTCATTTATTGTTGGAAGCTCCTCTCTCTCCAAGACTCCTACTTCCAAGACTATGTCTCTAGAATACCAATGTCAGAAATAGTAGAAGTTACTGATTCTCCAAGTGTCTCACAAGATCTGTCATCTCCTCTTTCTCTTCCATTATCACTTCCTCCATCATTTCCTTCCACTTCTACAATCATTTCTTCTTTCCCATCTCCTTCTATGGCCTAGGTTTTCTCATCTCTTCCAGTTCTCTTAGTAGGGGAGACGATTGGGTCACCCATTTCTACTTCACTCCCTCTAACACTTTCATTTCCTCCCATCTCATCTTCTAATCCCATTGTATCCACTCCTATGGTTGTCCTCACATCCACCCCATCCATTACTTGCCATATCCATTTCATTGCCTAGGAATGTTGTCAATGCTCTTGTATTATCTAGTGCTTCAGGTACTGATTCAGTTGTTCAACTACCCTCAACATCTGTTATACCAGAATGGTTGTTTCTTTAGACTCTAAAAATTAAAAATAACGTACATTACCTCTGGTGGATGTTATAGATCTAAGTATGTTGGAACCCACTCCGAGGAGACAGGCCAAGCATCCAAATATTGTCTCCATCTTATCAGTGAATCAATTGGAGAGAGGTTTGTAGAATTTTCTACTCCCGTTGAGGGAAAAACCAAGGAAACCATTACAAGCAATTGACTATCAAATTTCTAGATTTTCACTAGGAAAAGCAACACACAAAGGAGCTAAATAGGATGTGTAGACTACTCTTGGAAATTTGTTAGAAAAGTATGATAAGGACAAGGCTTCTAAGGATGAGTTAAAAGTAAAGGTTGAGAAACTCACTACATTTTTGAGAAAGGTAACACAACCTACTCCGTCCACTGATCTTTCAACTACCACTGCTTTGACGATTTCTTCCACTTTGGATGATATTTCTTATCATGAGATTGAGAAGATAGGAAAAAGGGAAGATCGGTAAATGGATGGATGGAGCATATACTTCAAGAATCCAATCCTTTGATAAAAGAAGTAATTGAAATATACAATGATTTACAAACTGAAAGAGCCTCTATTCGTAGAATGGATGAAGCCTTCTCCAAAGATAATAATAACTTGAACTTGAATTTGACTACGTGGAGTGAGATCAGAGAAGAGGATCCATATTTGCTTCTTCAAGAGGACGTAATAGATGATGTTTCTAATTTGTTTGAATATCAAAAGGCTATGGAATTTTGGTCCCAGGTATTGCAAGATTTAATTAAGAAATTGGATGATAAGTGTGTGGAAATCATGGATGCTCTAAATGACATCTCAGAGGAGTTTGATAATATTAATTACAAATTCTTCAATGAGAACATTGATGCTCTTCCGGAGGATCAGATCAAGCTAAATTTCAAGGATTTGGTAAAAAGGGATGATGAGGTGACTAGAACTTTTAACAGTGACTCCATTGACAGGTTGGTTTCATGTCAAAATTTCACTAGTTGATTGAAGAAGGTAGTAAGTAAACTTAGAATAATTCCAACCAAAGTAGCAAGAGAGATCGAGATGGCAGATGTAGTTAATCACTATGCGTGTGGGCAGAGGATGGAGAAGTCTAGGGAATTATTAAGTGTTTCATCAAATACAAGCATCGGATGGCTGCTTGGGAGAAGGAACAAGATAAAACTAAGGAAGGAGAAGGTGTTGCAGAGCAAGCCAAAGCTAAGTGGCCATGGAAGGACAGTTCCAAGTTCTGGATCGGTCCAAGTTGCAAGGTTGACGAGTCAAACCCATGCAACAAAATTTGTTATTTTTATGGGAGCATGTTCCCTAGAACTTAATGACATTTCTATTTTTAGTAATTTGTTGGTTAAGGCCCAACTGTAATGGCTCACCTAAGGAACTTATAAATAGTTAAGTGCATGAAGTCGAGGTTATAGAGAGATCATTTTTGAGAAGTTACTCTTCAAGCTTGGAAGAGTACTTTGAATATTTTAAAACCTTTCAATTACATTCAGAGTGATATTTTTCCATGAAGAATATGATTTATTGTGTTAATGGTTGATTAATGTATGCTTTGTGGATGCATAATTCCTTAGTGTAAGTGGTTGACTTGCCTTTATTTTAGAATATCTTATTTCATTCTATGGGAAGTGATATAATGGTTTTGAATATCAGTTGTGGAGAGATTGTTTTCCTTTTGTTATAAAATTTGTACTATCATTAACTGCCATAAGTGAAATAGATGTTTGACATGTGCATATTTTATATCATCGTGGTGGTTTATTATGTTTTCCATCGAATTTGATATATCTATTACATATACTTGGGGTCTTATAAGGAGATGTGTATTATTTTGATTTTGGTTAGTTATTTACCCTGTCCAAATGGTATTAGGTGAATTAGATTGTGATGTTTTTTATCCATTCGAGTTACACATTTCGATGTAAAGATCATCTGATCATCTAGTCTTATTATTGGTGTATCACCACATATTTCTTTATTTTGTTATTACTAACCCTAAATCTCGTAAAGTGGGTAGATTAGAATTCTCAAAAAGTGTTTTAATCCTACACATTGATCTTAAATAAGGTGCCCCCAAGTTTCAAAGGAATTCATCCTTCTTTGGAGGTTCATCCCAAGGTGACAAGGTCCCACACCTTAGGGATGTTCCCATGTTACATGAGATCTTTCAGTAGTTCAACGAGTGCATGATCCACGTGACAACAATTTTTGGCACACCCGGTGGGACTTAGAGTTGGTACTTCTCTTCTTATTTTCATAAATCAAAGTACCTGGCGACTCTATATCTCTAGATTCCAAATCTCAATTTGTTAACTTATGCAAAGATTTCAGATAATAGTTTCTTCAAACCAAGGAAATTATTAGTATATCAAACTTTCCTTGTCTCCTCCAAAGAGAAGAAGAAGAGGCATTTCAACATCACCAGTTGCAGCTTTACCTCATAGAGGTCATTCAACTCCTCCTAATGGAAGGTTTCCTCCACCAAGGAACAATCAACCCTTGGTTGCCATGGTAGCCAATGCTTGTCCTCCTTTCAATGCCAATAACCCCTTGCTATTAGCCCAAAGAGATGTTATACCTACAGCTGCTTTGAAATTTTTTCCATTCTATACTAGAGAAACCAATGTTACTCCCTGGGAGCACATTTTGGATGTGGCTAGTATTTGTGTAGTGCATAGTATTACAAAGGATAATGTGGTAGTCAAACTTCTTGCTACTTCATTTAAAGGTAAAGCACTTCAATAGTTCTGAAGCTTAACTGTTGGTTCCATTACTACTTGGAACGAGTTAGGCACGAAGCTTTGTAAGTAGTTTGAGGATAAAATTGATCACCTATCACTTATGGAACAAATCACTACCATAAAATGAGCCCCTCAAGAATATATGAGTGATTTTAATTTTTAGTTTGACAAAACTTGGAACCGAATCCCAACGCTCATAAGGCCATCTCCAAACAATGCATTCTTGTATTATTTATGGGCCTTAAACAATGACATAACAGTCATGATTCAGTCTATGGGGGGAACTACAATTCCTGATGTCTATGAGATCACTATAAGGGCCAAAAATTCTTTAATTCAAGCTGGAAATATTATGCCTAGGCCACCCATGCCTTTATTTTTTGAAATCACAGGTAAACAACCAATCATCATGCCTATTCCAACACATTCAAGTCAATCAACTGTGACTACAACTATTCCTTCTAATGATCTGGCGGAGGTCAAATCGTTGTTGCAAACTTTTGGGAATGAGCTCGTTGCACTCAAGAGGCAACAAATTCAGTATAATCATCCATATCAGCCACAAAATCAGTAGTATCAGGCTAACCATCCTCCTTTTCAAGGGAACAATCAGCTAAAAATCAAACTACAAATCAAGCTATGAATGTCGGGCGTTTTAACTTTCAAAACCCTTTTCGTTAGCTCATCTAGAGCCATATTACTTGTTAGGAATAATCTAGTTCAAGACTATGAATGGTGATATCCTTGTTCTCAACCCCATAATAAAAATATTTGCCCCAATGGAGAGTTCTTAGCTAGGCCCTTATGGTTTAAAGAATATATGCCCCTTCTAAGCTAACAAAAATTCTTCTACGTAAGAAACAACATATCAACCGTAGCAGACTTCTAAGGAAACCACTTGCTAAACCGGCAAGTAGAAGATTTTTGCGGGTTGAATAAATTTTCTTCATTAATGGTGGAAAAAACTCATTCCAAGAAGAGAGAAATGGAACCTCAACCTTCTAAAGATGACCAAGCATCTAGTTCATAGCCTCAGCCAAAAGTGGCGGTTGATAAAGATGCGGGAAAGAAACTACTAGAAACACCTGCTAGCCAAGTTGTGAGGAAAGAAGGTTCTTCAGGCATCATGGTACCCAACAAGCATTTTCCAAAGGAGGATCCCAATGCCCAAAGAAGTGTCAACAAAGTAGGAGCAATTCCTTTCAGCATAGTAGAACAAATGAAGAAAACCAATCTGAGTATTACCATGTGGGACACACTCTCAATTTCATCTCAAAGGAACTTATTGCATGAGGCTTTGAATAGTTTTGGGTATAATTTAATCATCGGGTTGTGGACAAGCAACTACTACAAGTTTTTTTGTCAACTAGAAGGAAAATTATTCCTAAGGCAAACAAACCATCAACATTCTATATTTCCTTGATCATTGGTAACCACCTAGTGCATAATTACATGATCAATTCTGGTGTCAGTAGCTCAGTCATGCCCAAACAAATTATAGATGTACTAGGCATACAATATATGCCAATTACAAGAGAGCGAGTTGTTCACTGGATGGTAAAAACCATTCAAACTGTTGGAGTTATCAAAGGACTTCAACTTACCATCCATGCATGCCTGAGTTTATCATTCACCCAAGACATATTAGTAATTGATCTCCCTCCTCTCGTTGTCATCTTCTTATCATGAGATTTCACTACCAAGATGGGTAGATATCTATCATCCGATTGGTCACATATGATTCTCAGGACTTGATACAGAACCAAAGTGACTATAAGGGTGGAACCAATCTTCATAATCATGTGGAGCCTTACACTGCTAAACCCATAAATGGGAATTATGCTATTTGTGATCCAGAAGAGAGGAAGATGTTGATCATGAACCAACTACTCTCATAGAGGAAGTTCTTGATACAATGCTTGATGAGGTAAGTATAGATCATCAATATGATCCCTACACTAATTTATTGGTAGACAAAGAATCTAGTTTACTATTTTTGGAGGAAACTGGATTGGGTACATACTATTGCATCCATGAAGAAGGTACAATCATACCTCAATTGGTTAAAACATCGAATAGTTTTGAGGGAATGTGGCAATTTTCTTGATGGTTCGAGAAGTAAAAATGGATCCGGTGTGGGAGTTATGTTGATTTCTCCAAAAGGGGATAAATACTTCTCATCTTTTGGTTATAATTTAGTTGCACCAATAATGTCGTCGAATATGAGGCCCTCATATAAGGGATTCACTACCTAAGAGAGGAATCAAGGCTATGACCATCTTTGGAGATAGTGAGTTGGTTGTGCATCAAGTGACAGCCCATAGTGCATCAAAAATGATCTCTTAAGATCATATAAGAATCGAGTTTGGGACTTGATAGAAGATTTTGAAGCTTTTGGAATTCATGCAGTTCTAGAAAGAAAAAAACAAGATGTTGATATGATTGCTACAATTGGATCGCAGACGACATACCTATGGACATCATGAAGGAAGGGCAGAAAATGGTCAAAATGGTGGTCCATCCCATAGTTCCAGATAATTTAAGTAGTTGGAAAGTGTTTGATAGTGAAAAACAAATTGTTCTTTTCCTGCAAGAAGAGGCAGAATTTGTTGCCAAACACCAAGATAAACTGTAAAACTCATATGGCGATCAAATTATATAGTTAAATAGAAACATTTAAAGATTACTAAAGTATGTACTTCTCAAGAGAAGAAATCTTTCATGAAACTGTGTCAAGAATATCATGATATTTTTACATAGAACTATAAAGACCTGCGTAGTTTTGATCCAGGTCTAGCACAACATACCATTGAGTTGGATTCAATTTCTAAGCCAGTTTGTCAGAAACAGAGGCCAATTAATCCCAAAATTGAGCCACTAATGAGAAAGGAGCTAACCAAACTCATTGAGGCATGTATAATTTTTCCTATCAAACATTCCTCTTAGGTAGCCAATCTGGTTCCCGTAAGGAAGAAGAATAGAGAGATTCAATTATGTGTGAACTTCAGGGATTTGAATCGTGCATCATTAAAAGACCATTATCCTCTTCCATCAATGGAGAAAATCCTTCAAATGGTGGCAGGAGCTCAAATATTTTCTTTTCTCGATGGATATTCGGGTTACAATCAAATTCTGGTCCAAGAATTTGATCAATTCAAAACGGATTTCACTACCAAGTGGGGCACATTTGCCTACAAAAAATGTCATCCGGATTGTCCAATGTTGGGGTTACTTTCCAAAGAGCCATGGACATGGCATTTAAGGGATTAATCAATGATATCATCTTGGTTTACCTTAATGACATAATTGTATATTCTAAGCATGCATAAGACAACATCATGCATCTAAGGAAGGTTTTTCGAAGATGTAGAAAATTTGGGGTTTCACTTAACCCTAAGAAATTTATTTTTACAAAGTGCACGAAGGAAATTTTTTGGGACATGTTGTTTCAGTAGAAGGATTGTCCATTGATCTAGCCATGATTCATTTGATTATGTCATTATATCTCCCAAGCCACAAGAAAGGTCTCTAGAGTTTCCTAGGAAACATAAATTTTGTGCGAAGATTCATCCCTCAATTTACAACATTGGCTAAACCACTAATAGCCACGCTGAAGAAGAATATTCCATTCTCATGGACAAAATAAGGGAGGGAAATCTTTGAATATATTAAAACATCCATTTCACAAGCTCCCATGTTGGTGAACCCCAGGTTTGATAAATATTTTATTCTTTATGCTTTTGCAGGTCAAGAGAGCATTTTAGGATCCTCACCCAAAAAATGATGATCTGATGGAGAAACCGATTGCCTTCTTCAGTCAATCCTCAAAGACTATGAGCTCAAATATTCATTTGTTGAGAAACAAGTCTTTGTAGTTATTCGAGCTCTGAAGAAATTTAAGCACATGTTGTCCAACAACAAAATTCACCTGATGGTCTCTCATCCTAGCGTCAAGGACTTTTTGTTGAACAAAGAGATGAATGAGAAACATGCTAGATGGATCATGAAGGTGATGGAGTATGATGTACACATTAAAGTCACTAAACTTGTCAGAGGTAAGGGCTTATGTCAGTAGCTGGCTGTAGACATAGAGATCAACAATAATGAAGTTGTTACTCTCTTGAATACTGATGAAGGTGATGATCAAGTTGATTGGTTGTCAAAGATGCAAAATTTCCTCCTCTCAGGAGTATATCCTTCAAACATGGATAAAATTCAAAGATGTACCTTCTATCTCCAATCTATTCCATATGTCTGGTGGATAATGTTATTTTTCGAAAGGATTTGAATGGTGTTCTTCTTCGTTGTATGAAACCGGAATAGGTAAGTAAGATATTAGAAGAATTCCACAATGGCCTATCTAGAGGACATTATTCTTTGCATAAAACAACTACAACCAAGATTATGTGGGTCTGAGTTACTATTGGCTAGATTTGTTCAAAGATGCTCATCTCTGGGTGAGGAAATGTAAAGAGTGTGCCCTTTTCATTGGCAAGAAGAAGTTGGTAGCTCTTCCCCTACACCCGATTCAAGTGGATCAACCTTTCATTCAATGGGGTTGGATTTTATCGAGATGATTAATCCTCCATCTAGTGATGGACATAAATGGGTTCTTACTGCATGGACTACTTTACTCGATGGACAGAGGTAGTAGCATTGAAGGAAAGCAATGAGAAGGCAGTCCTCGATTTCTCTGGAAAATATAATGACAAGGTTCGGTGTTCCATTTATTGTTATTTATGACAATGCAATGGATTTTCTCGGTTTGAAGTTGAGTGAATGGGTGGTTAAGAATGGGTCTACCTCAAGAATTCATCCAATTACTATCCACAAGGGAATGGGTTGGCCGAGTCTAGCAACAAGAACCTCATAAGAATTATCAAACGCATGATGGAGGCTAACAAAAGGACCTGGCATACACAACTTAAGACTACCTTATGGGAAAATCAAATCACACCTAAAAGAGCCATCGGAAATTCACCTTTCATGCTTGTATATGGAAGAGAGGAAAATCTCCCGCTCTCCTTGGAATTACCTTCTTTGGAGTTGGCTCATCAGCTTGAAGTTATGGAAAATGAATCCTTGACGGTGAGGTTTGTTGAACTCATGGAGCTAGAAGAAGCATGAAACACAGCCATGAAGACCTTGGAACAACATCAAGCTCAGGTTAAAAGGTCTTTTGATAGGAAATCATCTGATAGGCATTTTTAAGAGGGAGATTTGGTTCTCAAATGGGATAAAGACATAGCCAAACCGGAAAGCATGCCAAGTTTGACACTCTCTGGAGTGGACCATACATCATCATGAGTTGTAAAGAGGTGAATTCATTTTGTCTATCTAGACTCAATGGAGAATAATTTCCCATTCACGTGAATGGGATACATCTCAAAGCTTGCTTTTGAGATTGTTTCACCCCTATATAATGCTCTTTTTGTCTTTTCCTCCAAGTGCTTTGCACATTGTTTTGTTTTTGATTTTCCTTTTCTTTGTTTTGTGTGTGCTCTAAATGTAGTTTTTCTTCCAAGACTCCTTTTCCCAATGGTTTGTATAAGGCTACTGGCCCAAAATCTTAGCAGAAAGCATTCCATGGAGGTTACCAAAAATGTTAACTTTTAAATCTACCTTGAAAAAATAGATGTTAAAGTCGATCAAAACAAAATTTTGAAATATTTCACATGGAAGTGTTTAAAAATTTGTTAAAACTCTCTGAATTCGAAGATCTGAAATTTGGGCTTCAGATTTTGGGGATTTTCCTTTTAGAGATTAAATGGCAAGAATGGAAATTTTTATTTTGGAATTTTGAACCCCGAAAGCCCAAAAGTCTCGAAATTTTAGAGTTTTGAGAATTTGGAAATTCCTCTTTCATTTTGCTATTTTATGACTTGAGTTCTGAATTTTGAAATTCTGAAGTTTCAAAATTTCAGAAATTTGGACTTTCGGGTTTTGGAATCCCATGTTACCCCTTTTTGGAAAAATCTTCTTCAAAGTTCCAAAGTCTTAAACTCCAAAGTTTTGAAATTTCAGAACTTTAAACTTTCAGGTTTCAGAAGTTTCCCAGCCATTTTTTGATATTTCACCTTTGGAATTCCGAAGTCCAAAATTCCAAAGTTCCAAAATTTCAAAACCTCAGACTTTTAGGTTTCATAGTTTTCCATTACCTTTTCACGATTTTCATCTCTTAAAGTCCGAAGTCTGAAACTCGAAGTTCTAAAATTTTGGAACTTTGGACTTTCAGGTTTTGGAATTTTGGGGTTATTTGTGCATTTAATTCTCACCAACCTCCATACATGTCAACTTCCAAGCATTAATTTCAGGTTTTTCTATTTAAACTCGTGATTTTACCTGTCATTTTCACCTAACATTTTTCTCTGGCGATCTATTTTTGACTACAACTTTGTACTTTCACACAGTGTCATTTTTCAAGGTATTTGGTTTAGGTTATGTTATTTCTTTTTGGTTTAAGATCTCTTGGTTTTGTTTTTCCTTGTTCATTTTCTTTTTTTTCTTCCTTGTTTGTTTTGGAGATGAAACCCTCATTTCCCACCATGCTTTCTTTGAAGGTGTTTTTGACCTCAACGGTTGTAAAATCTAATTTTTTATAGGCATCCAAGTGCATATTTCATCATAATCTTTGAGAGCCTCCCGATCATTTTATTTTCTTTTTGTGCTTTGGTGAAGTCTATATTTTCGGAACTTCTCACTTTTTGGAGTTCGAGAGGTGGGTGGTTTTGGAAGTTTTCATTTTCAAGTTCGGAGGTTAGACTTTTTGGAGTTCGGGGTTGTTCATTTTCGGAGGTTCTCATTTTTGGAAGTTGTGCTTCTCTATTTTGGGTTTCAGAACTTTTCTATTTCGAGCTTTAGAAATTTTTTTCATTTCATACTTTCAAAGTTTTCCATTTCAGATTTTCAAAGTTTGTATATTTTCTAAAGTTTGGATATATCTGCTATTTGAGTTTTGAGACTTTGGGAACTAAATAATTTTTGGACTTTCAGAATTCAGTATTTGGGACTGCTCCAATATTTTTTGCATATTTTTGAAGGCCCTTCAGTCCGAAATCCAAAACTTGATATCAACTTCTGCATCTAGAGGTAAAGAAAAGATGAAGTATACATTCCTCGGAGTTGCTCCTCACTCTTTTCTGTCCTTAGACTTGGGGAATATAGGAGACACTGATCTCGGGAAGATTGATTTTCTAGACTTTTGGGAAAGGGTGAAAGCCCCCAACAATAAATCCTAGATGCAAGCCATACATGATAGTGGACTTGTTCTTGTTGCTGGCTTCCCCACATCCATGCATTTCCCTAAGTTCATCTTAGTTGCAACAACTCACTTTGATGAAGAATCCAGGTCAGTAAAAGATGTTGATGACAAGGTTGTAATTTGTTTGGACCATTATTTCTTTGAAGATTTATTCAAACTCCCAAATGTCAAAGACTATGTAACAAAATCACCAGATTGGTAGTGAAGCATTAGGAAAAGAAACTGAGTTATGCACAAAATTCATGTTGAAGAGCTATCTAGCCAAGAGTGTCACCAAATTGCCCAAGACCATGTATCGATCAGACTTTATCCAAGAAGTCAATGACATTATTGTGTTACTAAGTAGAGTTTGAGCCTTGCCTCTGTAAATGAATTTTAGGAATGGATGTTCTTGTATATTTCTACTATCAAGAAGAACAAGGAATTCATAAGATGGGGAGAGCATATCAAGCAACTCCATCTGCTTTTAGTTAAGCAAGGTTTTGTCCTCAAAGAATTTCTACATGACCTCATTTTTGGTCTATGTTGCAGCCGTTATGGGAGATTTCACTGGGTTGAACACTAAGGGTATTCGAAGTGCTTCACAAATCTATGATTTTTATCCTCAGCTTACATTGGATGAGGGAAGAAAACACTTCCGCATGATTAATGATGCCTTATTTCATTGTCATTCTTTATCGTTTTGATAAATATTTATACAATCAAAGGATTTCTGATGAAGCCTTCAAATAAGTACGTGAGTGGGGATCTATTTTCCTACAATTTCCTACATTTACATACATTTAGATTCCTTATTTTTTAGGTGCTCCTAGTAAGTTGCCAAGATGCCCCACTCGACAAGTGGGTTTTACTAGAATTGGTTCGGCAATTGTTGGACTATCATAAGATTTAGAATAAATAGCACAAGGTGGGATTCTAATTTCCCATTTCAATTAGTAGATACACTTGTGAAAATATTTATAAGGTGAAGAATGTAGATGCAGAGATGTCAGAAGTAACCTTGCAGACCTTCCATCCCGGACCAGTTACTACTCTTTGGGAAAATTTAGTGAAACAGGTTTGTCTAGTTCTCATGTGCCCTAGTTGGAAGATATTTGGATTCATTGTTGGGATGAATTCATCATCCGAAAAAGAGATTATGAGAGGCTAACTCTGGATGAGGTTTGGCAGTTTGGTATTGCAGAGATTCCAAAGGAAATGGAAGATGAGGAAGAAGTTTTGGATGCAAAGCATACAAAAATAATAATGTTTCCAATCAACCATTGTCATGGATTGATTAGTATGTAGAAGAATGTTGTAATAAAAATAAGAGGGCGGGGCCCATTCTGCAAAGAACTTATAATTGGTTGGTTACCTTGGGAATCTCACCCAAAGGGTTAGATCAACCTACAAGTATAGAAGCCCAACCAACCATGAGTCTACCAACACCTACAAAATGGAAAAGGTCCATCCAAAGGGCCCATACAGTCCCTAAGAAGATTTCATTTGTTGTTGGTAGCTCCTCTCTCTAAGACTCCTACTTCCAAGACTATGTCTCCAACAATACCAATGTCAGAAATAGTAGAAGTTACTGATTCTCCAAGTGTCTCACAAGATCTGTCATCTCCTCTTTCTCTTCCATTGTTACTTCCTCCATCATTTCCTTCCACTTCTACAATCATTTCTTATCCATCTCCTTCTATGGCCCAGGTGTTCTCATCTCTTTGATTTCTCTCCTACTACTAATGTTACCAAGGTTCTTGTATTATTTAGTGCGTCAAGTATCGAATTAGTTTTTCCACTACCCTAAAAATCTGCTATACTCGAATGGTTGTTTCGTGGAGACTCAAACAAAAAAAAGAAAGTACTTATGGTGGATGTTATAGATTTAAGTATGTTGGAACCCACTCGAGGAACACAGCCAAGCGTCCAAAGATTGTCTCTAGATTATCAGTGAATCAATTCAGAGAGATGTTTGTAGAAGTTGCTACTCCCGTTGAGGGAAAAACCAAGGAAACCATTACAGCAACTGACTATCGAATTTTTGGATTTTCACTAGGAAAATCAACACACGAAGGAGCTAAATAGGATATACAAATTGCTCTTGGAAATTTGTTAGAAAAGTATGACAATGACAAGGCTTCTAAATATGGGCTAAAAGTAAAGGTTGAGCAGCCCACTGCATTATTGTGAAAGTTAACACAACATACTTCATCCACTTATCTTTCAACTAACACTACTTTGATGATTTCTCCCACTTTGGATGATATTTCTTATCATGAGATTGAGAAGATAGGACAAAAGGGAAGATCAATAAATGGATGGATGGAGCGTATACTTCAAGAAGCCAATCCTTTGATAAAATAAGTAGTTAAAATATACAATGATTTGTAGACTGAAAGAGCCTCTCTTCATTGAATGGATGAAGCCTTGTTCGGAGATAATAATAACTTGAACTTGAATTTTACTACATGCAGTGAGATCAAAGAAGAGGTTCCATATTTGCTTCTTCAAGAGGACGTAATAGATGATGTTTCAAAGTTTTTTGAATATCAAAAGGATATGGAATTTTTGTCCCAGGTATTACAGGATTTAATTAATAAATTGGACGATAAGCGTGTGGAAATCATGGATGCTCTAAATGACATCTCAGAGGAGTTTGATAATATTAATTGCAAATTCTTCAATGAGAACATTAATGCTCTTCTAGAGGATCATATCAAGCTAAATTTCAAGGATTTGGTAAAAAGGGATGATGAGGTGACTAGAAATTTTAACAAAGTGACTCCATTGACAAAGTTGGTTTCATGCCAAAATTTCATTGGTCGATTGAAGAAGGTAGTAAGTAAACTTAGAATAATTCCAGCCAAGGTAGCAAGAAATATCAAGACGGTAGATGTAGTTAATCACTATGCATGTGGGCCAGAGGATGGAGAAGTCCATGGAATTATTAAGTGTTTCATCAAATACAACCATTGGATGGCTACTTGGGAGAAGGAATAAGATAAAAGGCGAGGAAGAAGAAAACTTAGGAAGAAGAAGGTGTTGCAAGTTCCAAGTTCTGGATCGGTCCAAGTCGGCAGGTTGATTGAGTCAAACCCATGCAAAAAACTTTTCTATTTATATGGGAGCATGTTCCCTAGAACTTTATGACATTTCTATTTTTGGTAATTTGTGTGTTAAAGCCCGGATGTAATGGCTCAGCCTAAGGAACTTATAAATAGTTAAGTGCATGAAGTCTTTAGGTGATAGAGAGATCATTTTTGAGAAGTTTCTCTTCAAGCTTGGAAGAGTGCTTTGACTATTTTAAAACATTTCAATTACATTTAGAGGGGTATTTTGTCGTGAAGAGTATGATTTATTATGTTAATGGTTTATTAATGTATGCTTTGTGGATGCATAATTCCTTAGTGTAAGTGGTTGACTTGCCTTTATTTCATAATATCTTATTTCATTCTATGGGAAAGTGATATAATGGTTTTGAATATCAGTTGTGGAGAGACTATTTTCCTTATGTTATAAAATTCGTACTATCATTAACTGCCATAAGTGAAATAGATGTTTGACATGTGCATATTTTATATCATCATGGTGGTTGATTGTGTTTTCAATCAAATTTGATCTATCTGTTATGTATACTTGGGGTCTTACAAGGAGATGTATATTATTTTGATTGTGGTTTGTTATTTACCTGTCCAAATGGTATTAGGTGAATTAGATTGTGATGTTTGTTTTATCCTTTTTGAGTTACCCCTTTCTGGTGTAAAGATCATCTGATCATCTAGTCTTACTCTTGGTGTATCACTGCATATTTCTTTATTTTTTATTTCTAACCCTGAACCTCGTAAAGTGAGTAGATTAGAATTCTCAAAAAAAAATTATCCCTACACATCGATCTTAAATCAAGTGCCCCAAGTTTCCAGAGGAATTCAGCCTTCTCCAAAGGTTCATCCCAAGGTGACAAGGTCCCACACCTTGGGGATGTTCCCATGTTGCATGGGATCTTTCAATAGTTCAACAGTACACGATCAATGTGTCAACAAAGATCATAGGTCATTATGTGTCATTAGGATTTATATGATAAATTTTTTCATATAATTTTTCATATATGTCAGTGTGTATCATACAAGAGTTACATTCCAGTTTTGGATTGTAACTCCTCTTCTCCCTTATGGAGGTATGATGGATCTTACATTGAGAGTTACACACAATAGTCCTATTTATACTAGTTAATTTTGTTCTATGAGAATGAGTAGACATGTTTATTTTGCATCCAAAATTCTTGTGATTGAATTCTTACTTTTCATCTTGGAGCTACTTCACACCTCGGTTCGAGTGAAACTTATTTGATGTGCATGTATTCCTTCTTGATCCTCAAATTTCTTCAATCTCGCATGGTATCATAGCTCATGGTTAGGAATCATGTCACTTGTTATGGTTGTTGCTTACTACTCTCTATTTTATGATTTTCTAGTTTCATGTGCAAGTTTTTTTAATATTTTACTTTGTGATTTTCTTGCATTATTTTAGGTCTTTTGTGCA
The DNA here is from genome assembly GCA_018340775.1 of Taxus wallichiana var. yunnanensis. NCBI lineage: Eukaryota > Viridiplantae > Streptophyta > Pinopsida > Cupressales > Taxaceae > Taxus > Taxus wallichiana. The sequence goes on from CM031238.1 coordinate 839,356,849, forward strand.
TAGGTAGTGTGTTGGTTTTTATGTGTTTTGTAGGTATTTGTTTATAGGTACAACAAGGTATATTGGGTTTTGTGCAGGTTTAAGCTTTGTGGGAAGTGTGATGTTTAAGACCCAACTCGGCCCCAACTCACCAAGTTGGGAACTAAGTTGGACACCCTAGCTCTCGCTAGTCTCCTCCCCTTCCAATTTCTTAGACACCTATCTCACCAGCATTGAACTTGATCACCTTTTCATTTTCTTGACCATATTGTTTCTCTCTTCCACTCTTTGTATTGTGCATTGGAACTTTCTCAACCATGTTGTCATACATCACCTGTGTATTGAATCTGTGGCCTCTATGTGTTGGTTTTATATGCCAAATTTGTGTAATCATATATGTGTTAACCTATGCCTATCATGTCATCACTCTACGTAGTTGGCATAGTTTATCCTCTCCTTAGTCTATTTATTCATGTCTATGCCCACGCTGCCCTAATTGCATATGTATTAACTCACCGGTTCTTCATGAATCCATAATATGTGCACTAGTTTACATTTTTTTCCCTATATTAATTGGATCTTGCACCACCCTACTCGATGTTGGCCCATGCACTTTGTAACTCACCTAGGTTTCTCACATGTTTTTCAATGGTAAATTCCTCTACTCTACTCTAGATCTCGCCATCGTGTAATGCTCTTCCCACATTGTAATAACATGCCTCATAATCCCAATTTTCTTCCCACTTTGTGTGTAGCCTCGTTTGTATGGTGTATCAACTCACATTCTATGTTCATTTCCGTGTGGAGTTAACTAGGATTTTCTCAACCTTTCAATACACAACCTATCAATCCATTTTATGTTCGATTTGGTTGTTGTCAAAATAATTTCAGCCTCTTCTCGACTCATGGTTTGACCGAATTAGCACCCTCTACTTGATGCCCCAACTCAAAGATCAACTCGACTCCATAGCAGCTCATCTCGCTAGCATCCCAACTTGATACACCAACAACCACCCAACTTGATAGCCATCCATCTCGTCAGCCAACTCACCAAGATGAGATGGTCCTCTCACCCTCTAAATAGGTAATTTTTTTCCTTCCTTTTTTACTTTTTTTTAATACAAGTTAATTAATATTAATTAATCCTAGCATTAAATTAAGAAAATGTTTAATTTCAAAAAAAAACCTTTTTGCATTTAAAATAGTGTTATTGGGAATTTTCGAGCCCCTTCTTTTTCTAGATATTCATTGTACAAGCACTCTTCTTCACTTGATGGTTTGTGAGTGTCTCGCTACAATCTTATAGTAAGAAAGCCTCATTCTAGTCCCTCCCTTCTTTGTTTTCTTTTTTTTTGTTACGGTGATTCGTGCACATGGTGAGCTTTTATGATCTCTCGCACTTGTGCAATATTTCACCAATTACAAGGTGAGTGACCAATTGCTTCATGTCACATGAACACACTTGGGTGTAATCAACACACTACTTATAACGTTCTACAATTAGGGGGTGTTTATTTTGTCTGGTTCCTTTATTTCAGCTATCTTTTTCCCACTCTTATCTCGCCATGGATCTCAATGGGCTTCCCCGGCTTACTCCCTTTAACTATCACAAATGAAAATATTCTATGTTAATCTTCTTGAGAATCAAATAACTCTACCGAGATAATGTGCGAGATAATAATGGGTTTGCAAACTCAACTAAAAGATGTTGCAGAGAAAGAAAAATGGTTTGAAAATGTGATAAATCCTTTGGTTTTTGTGTCTTTCTGTGTCTCTAGAACTGTTTTTTCATGTTAAGTCATCCAAAACACCCAAGAAAGTTTGGGATACCTTAGAAAAACTTTTTGGGAAACATGATGAAATGAGAGGGCATGAATTGGAAAATGAGTTGATCAATCTCAAACTATCAGTTTTGAAACTAGTCAAGACTTCTTCACCAAACTTAAATCTCTAAGATTATAACTAAAATATTTTGGAGTTGACAAAAATAACTTATAGCTCATTATTTCTATCCTCGCCAAATTTGGTCCCAACTATTTTGTTTTTGTCTCTACCTTCCATGCAACAAAAAGGGAACTTGGTGCAAGTTGGACTATGCCCTCCTTTGATGATTTTATTGTTGATTTGACTAGGGAACATGATAAGCTAATTCAAATGGGTACTCTAAAAATCCACAAAACCCCGTGCTCTCTTTGTGGGTCATGAAAAAACCAAGGCTTCAAAAAAAAAAAAAAACAAGGATCATGAGAACAAAAAGGAGTAATCCACCACCAAATATAACTCTTCCACTTCCTCTTCTAGTTTAAAACCTCCCAAATAATGGATAAAATGTGGGCATTGCACTGGTAGGCATGATGAATAAAAAGAAAAAGATTGACCTCCTCATGATTCTTCTTGAGAAGAACAACATAGGAGTTCCCAAGTCTCTCAAACCATCTTCATCAACTCACAAATGTTCTAAGGAAAAATATAATGGAAAGGGGAAAGGGAAAAAGAAAGAAAAAGAAAAAGAATCAACTAAGGAGAAAACAAAGGGAAGATCTCTAGTTGTAGTTGTGTCACCTACCCTTGCATGGCTTATAGATTCTAGTGCATATCATCATATTTCCTCGTCACATATAGAGTTTGCTTCATTAGAGTCATGTGACATGTCTTCTATTTGCTGGGTGACAACACTTCTACACCAATTTTTTGGGAGTGGGTATGTTTAAGTGAATGGTGAAAACATTTAACAATGTGTTTAGTATTCCTTCACTTACAACTTGCGAGACAAAAAATCACACACATATTACTATTTTATTATGTCTTAGTATGTTGTTATATGCATGAATCTTAAGTAATAAAAGTATTCATTGGTGACACTATCTCTTGTCCATCCATGTTATTTGATTGTTTTCTATTGTGACTCTCTTCTACATCTATCATTTATATATCCACTTATATTAAATTCATAGGGATCCCTATCTATTTGTTTGTTCACATATGTTGTTATTTATCCCAGGACACTAGTGGCCACTCTGACACTTGTGTCCATTTTGGGTATTTTTTTCCTGTTTATTCTTTTTACACATTTTGACATTTTTGGTCGGCCTTTTCACTTTTCTTATCCTTATTTCATGTTCATAGTCGTGTTTTGTGTCACTATCACAAAATTCAAACAAGATCCTCATCTATATACACAACATACACACTATTATTTTGGTTGGAAAATCAAAGGGGCTATCACATCTACATACTATCACTACTATCAAAGGGACTGCATTTTGGGCTGCATACACTACATAGGAAAGGGAAGTGTTGAATTCCATACCACAAATTTACATCAAAGCTAGCTATTGTTATGTTAATTATGCATAATATAATATAAATTGATTATTTAATTAATTTTATTAATTAAATAATAATGTTATATGGTTATATTATAAACCATATTTTTGTTGTATGTTGTTATATGATTTTTAAACCATATTTGTCTTTTATTCTCACAGGCATAATTGTTATAATTGTTATAACAAATTATGTGCTTCTCGGATGTATTTTGGAAGGCTCTTTGTGAGTTTAGTTTTACCTCTCGCAACCTATTTCTTTGTCTCCGCACATGGTTGTTCAATTCCCATAAGAATTGCAGCAATCCATTGTAATGGTTAATTTCACATTAATATAATTCATAGGATATTATCCCTATTTTTTGAAATTACGTTTGGTTTCAGAGCAGGTTGAAGGATATTGGAGGATTGCAGCAGAGTTTGAGGAGCATTGGAGAAGCTTGTGTTATCCAAAATGAGCCCCCTGCTTATTTTGGCTAACTTGCCTTCATTATTTCCTTTGCTGGTACTTAAAATGAATTTTTTTCATGCTTCAGGGACTCAAAAAATTTTGGGTATAATTCCATCAGATAGAGAATTTTCTTACCTTTCCAGAAAGGTAAAATTTTCCTCCTAACTCCTTGTAATTTTCAAGTTATGGCTCGTGCCAAGGTTTGAGGGGAAATTTTCCTAGATAGGATCGTAACCGGTGAAAAGATGCCACATGGCTGAGTGGAGCGGTGGGTGTTGGGAGGATATTGGAGTTTTTGGTGCTTTGGTCAAAGGGCGCAAAGGAAAATTTTGGCCTGCAGGCCCGCAAAGGGGAAGGAAGCGCATCGGCGAAGGCGCGGAGAGATTTGGGAAATTTTTCCCTTTTGGCTAAAATGCTCAAAGTCAAATTTTAGCCCGCAGGCCTGCCAAGGAGATAATGGAGAAAAAGGCCCACAGATCATTTTGAAGCTGACACGTGTCCACATCAAGGTGAAGTGGCAAAGCGGTCGGGCCCGCAGAGGTAAATTGGGAAATTTTCCAATGAAAAAATTAAAAGGTGTAAAGGGAAGAAATGGAAGCACATTCCCCCAAGCAACAAAAAGATGCCACATGGCTAGAGGAGTGGCAGACTGGTGGAGGTTTTTGGGAAATTTTTCCCAATTTGAAAAAAGGGGAAAAATTTAAAGTTTTGGCCCGCCGACCCGATTTTTGCCCCATTTTTGCCCTAAATCTTCAGAAGGGCATAACTTTCGATCCCGAGCTCAGATTTTTGTGATATTTATATCAATGGAAATATTTTGAAGTCCTCTACATGATGGATGGTTCAATTTTTATTTTTTATGGATATTTGCAAGAGAAAAATGGGAAAACGTCTTTGGCATGCAAAAAATACTTAAATGGTTCCCAACCACCAAAAATAATGAAGTATGGGCCTCTGTTTTGATCTACAAAGCAATGTACAATGAAGTATGGGTTTTTACATGGAAACACATCATTTTGCAGGCCAATTAAATGGATCTATCGGTGGTTGGAGTTCTAAATCAAATTTTCCCGCGTTTTCTCATTTCTTTCTTTCTGTTTGATCGATAAAAACCAGATTTGGCTCATTTGTAAGGGTTGTTCATTATTTCTACTCTGCCCTCCAATCCTTTCTTCCCTAGGGTCAAAAATGGAGTTTAAACCTCCTCCCCTACTCTGTAATGGCATTTTCTACCTCTTACCTATGAAATGATGTTTTGTGCAAACTTCTGGAGCAATAAAAATGTGTTTTGTGATGCATTTGTCCATCCTTTCTCGTTTTTGGTTGTTTTCTTCTTGCCTCTCTTCATTGTAGGTATTTGTGCATGTTTGGATGTTCATTATAGGTTTTGGAGCTGTGTTCATGGAGTTTTGGAACATTTTTTGTGTGAAATCCATCCTTGGTTTTGTGATGCACTTATCCATCCTTTCCATTGCTCACCTCTTCTTGTTCAATGGCAGTTTTGATAGATGTTCAACATTTTCCTTCTCTCGGTGTATCACCGTTTTAGTGTAGGCTTTGCTTTTCCATCTTTTTCTCTCTCTCTCTCCTTGTCTCCTTGGAAGCTAGATTAGGATTATATTTAGTTTTCTTGTACTAGAATAGCTTGTGTGTAGTCATTTTTACTCTTATCACAAAAGGAAGGGACCCCCATGCACGTCGGCCTATCATCTAGTGAAAGTTGAGCGCTCACCCGATGCATGCATGGGTACCGAGTTTCTCTTTTATGTGAGTTTAGTGGGAAACATCATCTATAATTAGTGTAGGGTTTCAAGACATACAAGAACCATAGCGCTTATAACAGCCTCTAGATCCTTCATGTCACTTTAGACCGAGTGCTTTAATGTAATCCGAACATGTATTATTACGTAAAGAATTATACAAGCATTCAAACATGGCATGAAAGGAAAGAGAACTCATAAGAGAGAAATATGCATTAGAACCATTGATATTCATGTATATATTATATCAGGTAACCTCATTACATTCATTGAACCATTACAGGGTTTCACGGGGAAGCAAACCGCGGTCATGCAATTCACTAGACTTATGTAACTAAGCTACCAAAATAAAATCTACAACTCCATGCCTAGTACATTCTCTCTTGAATCAATTATCCACTAATAGAGTCCTTGCAACAATTCTACAGAACTCCGCCCATACTCTATCTCAAACTCGTTATATCTTTTACTCCGCAGAACTTGTATTTATCACTTTCCTCCACTGCCAACTCACCCTCCAGCGCCCTCAGATCTGGTGCCAAGTGTCAAATGTGGTCCTTCATGTGAGCATGCTTCTCTAGGCCTGAGATTTCCACTTTATCTCATGATGTTCTTCTAGAAGATTCCATCCAAGGCATGCCCCTATCGGGCCCAACTGTCACCCAGTGGTACCTTATCCATGTGCAACAAGTCATGCTTTTCACGTGTTCGCCCGAGTGCTCAAATTGACTAATTCCTAAACCTCCTTCATGTGCCGCGCGTGCTATGTGCTTCCTTAAACCTTTCTCTTGCGCACTTTTTCATAACTGGGATCCTGCACGCCTATGCGCCTTCACACTTGGCCAATATTCCAGGGGTCCAACATCACCCCACAGTATGCTTGTTCTTCGTCCTCAGAAACACTTTACTCAACCAAGGTGCATGCTTCCTTAGGGAACCAATGTATGATCTTACACTTTACAAAAGAATAAGGGAATGAAAGAATTGGGAAAGAATGAAGAATGGGGGGGAAGCATTAAGTCAACAAGCTATGAAAATCCTTCCATAAGTCTACCTCTAGCTTATTCCACACTTTGACCTTGCCCTGGGCATTCTGACAGAGGTCACCCACCAGGGTGCTCACTTCGTCAAAACTTAGGCCAATTCCCTGGGTGCCCAAAGTGTCCATGATCTGATCCATTTATTTTCCCAGGTCCTCGAGCTTATCCATCCTCCTGGTAATTTGAGGGTATAGTTCCTTTAGCCGGGCCTTGATCGAACTCCTTAAGGCTTCAATTACCTCTGATTTTCTTTCTACTTCAGCCAGAACCCTGTCCCTTTCCACCTTATTCCCCTTGTTCTTGTCTTGGAACTCTTTTAACTCTACTTTGAGTGTGGAAACCAAAGAGCTTTCCACCTTATCTTTGTCTGCGCATGTATCATACGTGGCCTCCGCAGATTAGGTAGCGACCTTAACCTCCGTGAGTACTTGGTTGTACTTAGCAACGAGTGCTACCACCTTCAATCTGTCCTCCTCCTTCAAGTGCACGGCCACTTCTTCTATAGATTCCAGGGCCAAAGGTTGTCTCTCCATAGTGAGGACACACGTTAGATCTTCTATACACTCCATAAGGGACGAGTACTTTTGTGCAAAGCGGCGCTAAGTCTGGGTGCTTCAAAAAGATGTCACCCTTGATAGACACTATTTTCTTGTACACTTCATGCACCTTTATCTACTCTTCCTTTAACTCACACCTTAGCTGTGAGCTAATCAGTTCTTCCTGCTTTAGGCTTTGGGTCTTCTCCGCCAGCTTCTCTTCCTTCTTCCCTATTTTTTCCTCCAAGACTCTTATCCTATCATTTCACGCAAAGAGTCTAGCCTCGGTCTCAACCGTGACCTTGTTGAGTGCATTGCAGACTTGCTCGTCTGAGAGCTCTTGAGCATTCACTAAGGGATTGACCCCCTTATATTCTAGCAATGTTATGAGTGCTCCCTGATAGACTTCGAATTATGGCTCATCAATGTGGGACTCAAATGCCCAAGAGAGCATCTTCTTTGTTATGGGGTACACACCATCCTTTTCAAAAGACCCCATGGCTAGAATTCTTTCTATGGGTACAAGTGCTTTGGAAGCATGTGCGTAGTACCTTCTTCATGTCATCAATGTAGCCCATTACTTGCCTCTGGTCCATATCAAGAGTCCTCCTGCCCGAGTGCACAACTTTTGGGAAACTTCTTTGTAGAGTGGGACCTCCTCCTAGGTTTTCATGCTCTTTTTAGTATTCTCCTCCTTCCCTTCCTTTAGCACTATGTCCGCACTGCGCTCCAACTCTTGGTCCACCAGACTTCAAGCATTTTCTCGTGCTTCTCTTTCGCCACCTCGTTGATTTGTTTCTTCGTAAAACTTATTACTCCCTACTTTTCCCCACCAACCTCTTCATTCCCTCCCCTGT